>OY998228.1:44809699-45409699 GCA_963922035.1 Amblyjoppa proteus
AATACCGCGTCCGACGATGGTTCCGTTTTATTCGAAACGTTAATCGACCTTAAATGGCATTGATTTGAAAAATGCATATATCTCTCCCGCACTCATGTGTCACGTGGTACATCTTTCACATAGCCTTGAGGGTGACATTCTTGTTTCTCGCGTAATTCGTTTAGCATTGAATTCCGAGCTTACTCTGCAATGTGTTATCGCGGCTCGATCCTCGAGCACGAATTCAGATAATTCTGATATACAGGCAATATACCTTCCGGCTCGCGCGGAATCCTGAATATTAACGTATTCCCGTTTCTATTGGAAACTGAGAAGGAACCGATAGAGAGAAGACACGCGAGAAGGTCACATGACATCCTGCGTTAACACTTTGAGCGTGCCATGTCGGCGATGGGGTAGAACGGGGCAAAACGGATCCCGGGGCAAGACGGACCGCCATTTGAGATGGGACTTTTTTCCCTCGCTCTCGCCTACATGCCGAACTAAAAATGTCCAATTAAATATGACGAACAGAAAGCTTCCGAGCGATCGTGCATAATAATTTATTGCTTAACCCTTTGACGCATACATTTTATTTTTTTGCCACGTATGAAGCTTCAAATACATCGGGTGATTGTGCATTTTTTTGTTGTTGTGAATTCGAAGAGGTGTTTCACCTCTGAGTTGTGCGAGCTGTGCACAGTAAAAAAAAATCGTTTCGTAAAAACGGAACGCAGAATTTCGTAAAAATAATTTTGTTCAATAAGTGACAAACTCGTTTGGCATTTATTTGAATATAGAAATCTGTTTAATTATTTGCCGTGTCATTGACAATTTTAGTTTGCAGTTTTTTTTTTAGTTTTTTTTTTTTTTTTTGCCGCGCATCACAGAGGTGCGATACACCCTGCTTCGAAGGTTTAATATCCTGTTTGTTGCATGATATGCAACTTATTGCGTAATATGCAATTTATTGCATATCATAGAATTTATCGCATAATATTCTATTTGTTGCCTCGCGTGCGATTTATCTTTTCGACTTTTATTTGTTTTATCGGTTTGTTGTATGTTATTCCATTTAATTGCATGATGTGCAATTTATTGCATATCACGAGATTGAATGTACAAATATGCAATATCGGAAAGAGTAGTATCGCCGGTTTCTCGAGTACCTTCGAAAATCTCGATTCGAACTGTATTGATAAAGAGGCGAGGCGCGCGCGCGCACACCTAACGGAATATCCGAGGAGATATTAGAGCACCCTTTCTCACAATGGTTCCCTATCGATATTCTGATGGAAATATTCAAGCAGCGCAACCGGCGCGCGATGTCTGCCCAATCAGGAATCTCGTGGATATTTGCCGAGTTGAGAGAATCTTGCGAATGTTCGGGGCATGACTTATCGCGTCGATCGAGAGTTTCCACGGGTGCCAGGCGCTGGCTCATCGCGACTCACGGAGTGCCCAGCCGGTTATAATGTTGCTCCCTTTTATTTTATTTTCATCTCCGAGCTATTTGATCCCGTGGGCAATTGGGGCTGATCCGGACGATCGTGACTCGAACCACGCTAGATCGAACGTGTCAATCGTGCGTTTCTTTATAGCTGCAAGTGACTTTCCAGAATACCCCGAGAAACATGCCAGAGTAATTCTTTCGCGATTGCCCATGACAGATAACTTTGCATTAAAAAAATACGATATTTCTTCCCCCTCGTTTTATCTCCGCCTTGAGAAAGTTAAATAAATAAAAGAAACGATAATTTCAACATTTTCGTCAGCGTAGAATATAAAAGTGGGGAAATATGGCCCACCCCTATTCGCAAACGAATGAATGAGACGCGAATCATTATTCCTACTTTGGTCTTTAAATAATCCGAAATATCGGCATTTTTAATTGTTGCAAACATTGAATTACACATATTTTCAATAAAAATTCTATTTGGGTCTCGTTTAACATTGTTTAAAAAAATTTAATTTAATCCCATTCAATCCCATTTAATCCCGTGGACAATGGGACTGATCCGGACGATCGTGACTCGAACCACGCTAGATCGAACGTGTCAATCGTGCGTTTCTTTATAGCTGCAAGTGACTTTCCAGAATACCCCGAGAAACATGCCAGAGTAATTCTTTCGCGATTGCCCATGACAGATAACTTTGTATTAAAAAAATACGATATTTCTTCCCCCTCGTTTTATCTCCGCCTTGAGAAAGTTAAATAAATAAAAGAAACGATAATTTCAACATTTTCGTCAGCGTAGAATATAAAAGTGGGGAAATATGGCCCACCCCTATTCGCAAACGAATGAATGAGACGCGAATCATTATTCCTACTTTGGTCTTTAAATAATCCGAAATATCGGCATTTTTAATTGTTGCAAACATTGAATACACATATTTTCAATAAAAATTCTATTTGGGTCTCGTTTAACATTGTTTAAAAAAATTTAATTTAATCCCATTCAATCCCATTTAATCCCGTGGACAATGGGACTGATCCGGACGATCGTGACTCGAACCACGCTAGATCGAACGTGTCAATCGTGCGTTTCTTTATAGCTGCAAGTGACTTTCCAGAATACCCCGAGTAACATGCCAGAGCAATTCTTTCGCGATTGCCCATGACAGATAACTTTGCATTAAAAAAATACGATATTTCTTTTCCGTCGTTTTGCTTTCGCCTGGAGAATGTTAAATAAATAAAAGAAACAATATTTTCAACATTTTCGCGAATCATAATCATAATCCCTACTTTGGTCCTACTTTAAGTAATCTAAAATATTGGAATTTTGATTTTTTTTTTGCAAAAAATTGGATTACACAAATTTAATAAAAATTTAATTCGCGTCTCGTTTAACATTTTTTTAAAAGAATTTAATTTAATCCCATTTAATACCATTTAATCCCGTGGGAAATTGGGGTGATCCAGACGTTCGTGACTCGAGCTACGCTAGATCAATCGTGTCGATCGTGCCATTCGAGAATCCCTAGAGAAACATTCGCCGTGGCCTGCGAAAGAACTCCTTTTTTACTAAACTTTCAATTAAACAATACTATATTGATTTTCCTTTATTTTGCTTCCTCTTACAAAAATCTAAATCGTCACTGAAAAAAAAAAAAAAAAACAACATTTTCAAGATTTCCGTGTCAGCGCAGGGTAAAAGTGGTGAACTTGGCCCACCCCGTTTATCAAGCGAATCAATTACTTTGGTCCCACATTAAATAATCAAAAACATCGAAATCACGAAATTTTCCGATTTTACAAAAAAAAAAAAAAAAAAAAATTGACACAAATTTAATTTAAAAAATAAAATTCGCCTCTCGTTTAAAATATTTACAAACTTCAAACTAGGCTTTATTTCTCTGCAATTTTTTGTTTTTTTTTTCTCTCTGCAATGGCAGAAAATGTCACGTGCATTGGAATATCCGACGAGCGATTTCGCCAATCGCCAGACAGTCAAACTTTCGGATGCGAAGATATTTATTTATTTATTTTTTTCCGCCTCTATCAAACACACGCTCGCGTGCGCTATGGAATTAAATTTTTTTGCGAGCGAACACGATGGGATCTCCGATCTCCGACGGGGTTTGTTCCAAAGATACTTTCCCACTCTCCGGCGAACTCCGATAGCGACTTTGAGCGAAGTCTATTATCTATCACGGAGTTTCGAGACAATGCGCGCCGCGCGAGCGCGAGAACAGAATAGAAAGGGTGTACTCGAAACTCCAACGAAGCCCGCGGGTCTTCCCGTCGTTCCATTTTAGCGGTATACAACTGGCGCGCGTCGAAGTCGTACCACACAACCGGCATCGCCAGCAACGTCGGGGAATCTAATCGATAATCGCGGAGAGAAACCAGCGAGCGGGCGAGAGAAAGAGAACGAGAGAGAGCCCATCTCCGCCGACTCTCCATGCAGAACGATGCAATGTTACTTCTCCCGCGGATCAATACACGTATTTTGTTGGTGTTTTCTTTTTTTTTTTTTTTTTTTTTTTTTCGTGCCGGGTTGTTTCGTTGCTTGGCTCGGGTATTCCCTCTGTTTCGTAGGAAAGCATCACGATGGGCAAAAAAAAAAAAAAATTTTATAATTGAAAAAAAAAAAAAAAAAAAATTGATAAAGCAGCTCGAGGCTATCGAGGAAAAAAGAACTGGAACGAGTCGCGGGCAGTGGAACAACAAAAGCAGCGAGATGCGCAATTCTCGCCTTTCCCGCCTCTCCGGACTCGGTCGGTAACGAAAAGTCTTATCGATTTCCTTCGAGAGGCTCCACGCGGAACATGCAACACCCAGAAAACTAATTTATTCGGTTTAACTAAATACTTATTTCTTTCAATACATATTTATTTAATTGAAAAAAAAAATTAATTTAATTTTTATACAAATTTATTTAATTAAAAAAAATTGTTTAATTAAAATAAATATTTATTTGCGGGGCCCCCGAATAATTTATTATTTGAGGGTCAAATAAATGATCGTCAAATAAATTATTTATATGTGTGAATGTAACTTCTTGCGTAGATCAATACACGTATTTTGTTGGTGTTTTCTTTTTTTTTTTTCGTGCTAGTTTGATGCGTTGTTTAGCTCGGGTATTCCCTCTGTTTCATGCGCGTCACGATAAGCCAAAAAAATAATGACTGAAAAAAAAAAAAAAAAAAAAAAAAAAATGGAAAAGTAGCTCGAGGCTATCGAGGAAAAAATAACTGGAACGGGTCACAGGCAGTGGAATAACAAAAGTAGCGAGATACGGAATTCTCGCCTTTCCCGCCTCTCCGAACTCGGTCGGTAACGAAAAGTTCAATCGATTTCCTTCAAGAGGCTCCACGCCGAACGATGGAATGTCACTTCGCTCATAGATCAATATATGTATATTGTTGGTGTTTTTTTTTCGTGTCAGGTTGTTTCGCTGTTTGGCTCGGGTATTCCCACCGTTTCATACGAAAGAGTCACGAAAAGCAAAAAAAAAAAAAATTGAAAAAATAAATGGAAAAATAGCTCGATGCTGTCCGGGAAAAAAGAACTGGAACGAATCGCGGACAGCGAAATAACAAAAGTAGCGCGATGCAAAATTTTCGCCATTCCCGCCTTTTTGAACTCGGTCGGTAACGAAAACTGCAGTCGACTTTCTTCAAGGACGCCGACGGACTCGAACGGTCCGAAAGATGTGAAATTATGCGCACGTCAACTTCACATCATTTAAGAACTTTCCTTCGGTCGGATTCGCTCGACGACTTTGACAAAAGTTCATTACAGTTTTTAATACCGACCGCGGTAATTCATTTCACTCCGTGGGAACAATTCTCTTCTTTGTACGAAATATCGATAGTCTCAGAGGAAACTAATAAATAAAATATAAAATAAAAATATAAAATTTAAAAAAAAAAACAGATTTGTTACCGACCGAGCGCGGATCGAGTGGGCTTTTTTTTTCATCGCGTCAATGCCCTTCGCTCCGCAATCGTCCCAATGCAAATAGACAAATATTGCGCAACATTCGACGGACACGCTCATAGGTAAATAATCGTCAATAAAAGTGTAATTATCTCAGCCAAATATCGAGCTGGTGTCAGCGATTGCGAAATCGCAATCGCGGCCAATAAAATTCACGAACAATATTACGAAACGGTTACACAAACAGCGTACCCGGTTAGATTGATTAGTTGCGATTAAATCCTAAAGAATCGTACTTGGATATCTACGCTAGATTAATTCAACGAGGGCCACTACAGCCGTCACGTGTATACGCGAATTTAACGTTACAGTGCTCGAGTTCCATACTGGGTTTTACATAGCTTCGCATGCTGCGCACTCCGAGCGATTAAATCGCTCTTGATTAATCGGCGCTCGAATTGAAAGGGACTCTGTCAAAAGTTCGTTACGAGAGAAAATTGTGCTACACGAAACGAAAAACTTGCGGAAGCTCATTACATTAATTACAATGTCCCACGGACGAAGATAATCCTTGTAATAAATTTTATTTCAACGAAATAAAATTATATATATATATATATATATATATATATATATATATATATATATATATGTATGTATATATGTATAAAATTAATTAATTCTTCGAAAGTCTAACTAATGGAGGATAAGGAAAAATCTCGAATAAATTCATACCGCACACATATCGGTCTTTATACACAATGTCGACTTGTCGGGTAATTCGTCGAAACTAGTCCAAATTCTGTGTGTCCCGAGAGAACACGCATATACATGTACGATAAGTAAGCCGGAAATCATTACAGCGTACGCACACACCCACATAACGCCACTCGTTTGTTATGCCTTCGTTCAATTCATCATTAATTTTATCCAACATTATTATACGAGACGTGGTAATTACGACACGACAAAAGAACGAGTGAATGGGAAGAGATATTATAACTGGCCATAATTGGAGATGAAACGCAATTAGGAGTAAATATAATGACGATAATAATAATAATAATATCGAGAGAGGTTTTACGTTAATACCAGTATTGGTAAGTAAGAAAATAATGAGAGGGTTAATGCCGAAAGATATCGGAACGATCGATTCGCTTTAACAAGCGAACATTTTTTTTTTTATTTCCGTTTAGCAAAAACATTATTCTTCTCAACTAATCGACTCTTTTCTGTACGGAGATACGCAAAAATGTCACTTTTGAAAAATTCAGTTTAAACATTTTTCCTTTAACGATCAATCCTTTGCAAACTAACACTTTTTGCGTTAAAAAAAAAAAAAAAACATTATTTTCTCGACAAATCGACACTTTTCTATACGAAAATACCATTTTCTACACGTTAAAAAATTGTTACGCTAAAATAAAAAATATTTTTCGTTAAATTATGGTCGAATAAACTTTCTCTAAAATGCACTGCTGTTTGAATTTTTTTTTTTTTTTTCATAATTTTTCAATACAAATTGAAGACTCTTTTTAATTACTGTCTCATTAGATTATCGAATATGCTGCGCCGAAGACTGAAGGGTTATAAAAAAAAAAATGTTGGCCTTGATAACGATTGGAGGCTCAACTGAGACAAAAAGATGATAAAGTATTTAAGGAAAGTTTCCTCTATGAGGAAGCGCAAAGAAACATTAATTGAAAAAAAAAAAAAAAAAAAAAAAAAAAAAAAATTGCGACAGGATAAGAATGAATGCAAGAGCGAAGAATAAACGGATTTAAACGGGAAAACGATTAGAATATGACAGGGAAAAACGACAAAGGCAAACATTTTTCTAGTTCGGTAATTCGAATATCATGTATGGAGTCTCCCTTTATTTCGATCCACAAATAAATACTCATCGTTAATGCCTACGGATTACGGATAGAGAAGTGGTTATGGAATATACACTTAAGTTTACAGCCGGTTAAGCCCGCTCCCAATGACAAATACTCAATATCGTCACATTTACTTAATTTCATTTATTTTCCACCAATTCTGCGAGTGTATATCGTGGTGTGTTTACCTGGACTGAACTGGATTCACGAAACCCGCTCGGCGTTGGCACGGCTGACGATATCTCTCAGAGCTCACAATCAAAAATTGCCGTTACAATTTCCCGTTCGTTCGACCGTGCTCGCGGTTACGAAAAATTTCCTTCTCTCATTTATGTCGCGCTACTCGTTTTTTTTTTTTTTTTTTTTTTTTCTATCATCATTTTATTTTCATAATCGAATCCAGTTTCCCTTATCTTGCATATCGCGCCTGCTGTGCAAATTCAAAATATTCATAATATCTCATAAATATTAATTTTCGCCTTTGCTTCGCGTTTCAATTCGGCTTTTTCTAATCGGAACAATTTTGTGAAAATAAGAATTTTAAAAAAATTTTAAATCGTTTTACTATCTCGATTATCTCGTATTCTCTGTCTCTCGTATCTCGGGATGGGGGAAAACAAAAAAAAATGGTGTAGAAACGGGACGAGAGTTGAGCGAAAAACCGGCCACTGGTTCATAATTGTCGAAGACAGAGAAAAAAGGAGCTTGAAATAATTTTATGAAGAAAAAGAAAATAATAAAAGAACAAAAATCGTTTTACTATCTCGATTGTCTCGTATCTCAAGATGGGGAAAACAGTGTCTAAACGGGACGAGGCTTGAGCGAAAAAGAACTAGCGGTTCGGTGATGTTGAAGTGTAGAGAAAAAAATAAATAACAAAAAAACTTGAAACGATTTTAAATTAAATAAAAATATCGCGTTACTATCTCGATTGTCTCGTATTATGTCTCTCGCGTCTTGAGACGATGAAAACACTGTGCAAACGGGACGAGGGTTGAGCGAAAGAGGCCTCCGGTTCGGTGAAGTTGAAATGCAGAGGAAAAAAAAAAAAAAAAAAAAAAAAAAAAAATGAAAAAAAAACTGGGAACAATTTTAAATTAAATTAAAATATCGCGTTACTATCTCGATTATCTCGCATTCTCGTGTCTTGAGACGGGGAAAAACAGTGTGCAAAATGGACGAGGGTTGAGCGAAAAAGCCCCACCGGTTCGGTGAAGTTGAAATACAGAGGCGAAAAAAAAAAGAAGAAGAAAAAAGTGCATCAAGAGATAAGATTGGAGAGGTTCGCCCTGGCGAGTCTCGGCGACGTGCTGCTGCAACGGCCCCGAGAATCAGAGGCTAGCTTAGTGCGCTTGCCACCGAGACTCGAGGATGCATCTCTGGAAAAACTGACGTTCAAGTGCACCGGAGAGTGGCACGCGACGAAGAGCTGCACGGAAAGGAGCCGCGGAGCGAGATAACGGATGTAGCGTGTAGGCAAAGGAATTAGAGCGAGTGAAGTTTTATGAAAAGCACTGCCGTAAATTAAGAGAATGGAAAAGGACGAAAAAAAGAAAGATTTAAAAAAAAGGAGAAAAACGTGAAAAATATTCGCATAAATCGAGAAATTTACTTTTCGAGAAAGTGAGAATCCGAGAGATAAGAAAAAAAAAATCGAGTCCCAATTTTAATTCTCAAATTTTCAGAGATCAGAAGATTTTTATATTTTCTCTTCGTACTGAGTGCAAATTTTGATTTTTTTTGGATTTCTTCTTTAGTTTCTTCGTGTATCACGTGTACTCCCGCATTTCTTTATTCACCGATGTTCGACGCGTATTCGCACGGTTATTACAACTCGGCTGACCCTTCGATGTTTCGATAAACACAGATCTGACCGCGTTAACGGTTCTCAATGATCTATCGGCCCGTTTCCTGGAAAATCAATGTCACTTGGTTAAATTCTCATTTTTTTTTTTTTTTTTTTTTTTTTTTTTTTTTTTTTAAATTTGCCAGAATCACTTGGTGAATAAAACAACCGAACTTCTACTCTCTGACCATTAAACTGCTCTATTTCTACGGTGCTTTCACAATATATGTGTCGTTAGTAATGAAATGTTTTTTTTTTTTTTTTTTTTTTTTTCAAAATAATTTGTTATATGTGCACTGAAGTAAAAAATTCGCTCGCCGACTGCCAAAGAAATATTTAAAAACATTTCAATTCTACTTTCAATTCTTACTGTAAGACTGCCAAGGTGAGATGAAATCGTTTTAATCCCGTACGGAATTGTAAGAATTGAAAGTAGGATTGAATTAATATTTTTTTTATTTTCTTTGGCAGCCCGCGAGCGAATTTTTCTCGAGTCATTGATATTTCTTTTCAGTGTGTGCGTGTTAGTGTCTCTTTGTATGTGTGTGTGTGTGTTATACCGATCAACTACACGCCCAGTACAAATTTCAAGATCGAACGAAACTACTCAGCTAAACACCGACGCGAATGCCAGAAGAGAGCTATTCTGCGTATCTAAGATCTATTATCTAGTCGTTATTTCAGCTCTGATTTTACAGCGATCGCCTTCTACTTGTCATACGTTGTTGCAACCTGCGCTATACACCCACTAATATTTAACGATAATAATTCATCGGTACATCGGTGCGTGTGAATCCGATAAAAAGGGAGCCGAGCCATCGCGTCCTTGGTCGAAAATGTACCGGCGATTCCTTTTTTTTTTACTTTTGAAATCGAATTGACATTAAAAAAAGAAAAAAAAAAGTAAATTACTTTATCGGTGAAACAGGTATCTTTAATCGTATACGTGGCTTCGCCTTTCAATGGGTGAAGAAATTTATTCTTTATTTCTTGAATAATTCAGAAGGAATAAAGACATTTTTTTTTAAATACTAATTTAACAAAAACTCATTGTAGATTATCGCGATAATTATCGACACCATTTTTCAGACGATTTCTCAGACGATGGGGATTTGACGTTTTTTTTTTTTTCTTATTTATTTGTTCCAATTTTGTTGCACGAATCGCTCGACCCCCCTTAAAAGCGCACAG
This sequence comes from Amblyjoppa proteus, assembly GCA_963922035.1. Lineage (NCBI taxonomy): Eukaryota > Metazoa > Arthropoda > Insecta > Hymenoptera > Ichneumonidae > Amblyjoppa > Amblyjoppa proteus. The sequence goes on from OY998228.1 coordinate 44,819,985, forward strand.
GACGATCGTTCCACGAATTTACAGATTCACGATTAATAAATAATCAAACAATAATAATGCGCCGAATAATTGTGTAAAGATTATTTCTACAATTCTCGTCCAACTACAGGGCTGAGTCAGCCGGTGCCTCGTTGACATAAAAACAATATTATAAAGATCAACAATCAAGCGTGTTAAATTTAAAAAAAAAAAAAAAAAAACTGTCCACGTTACTTGTGTGTAGACTACGTGCTCTATCCGGGTAAACGTGGGCTTTGGGTGTCGATTAAGGGCAAAGGACTAGGCGAGGAACGCTGAGCGAGCAAAAGACGTGGAAATAGAGTACACTTTAAATATCGCAAAAAAAATGTACTAAAAAGTAGAAAAAGTTTTTTTTTTTTTTTTAACGAGAACTCGCATGTGCCGACTATATTTTGAATAAACGCAATGTGTATTTTCCGCTGATATATCTTAATCTGTTCCCCATATAGGTCGTATTAAAATTCGAGTAAATCACCTAAATGAAATCTATATTTAATATATTGAAAAAAAAAAAAAATGTTAATATACTTTGTTTCCATCTGGGAGGTAGGTCAGTATATCGGATAAAACGAGCGTACTTGCATCTCGTCTCGGGCATTTTTGATGCCGTTAATTCGTCGAATTTTCAGTTTATCCTCTCGAGTAAAAAAAAAAGTGGAAATAAAGTGTTTTTGAAATACAGCAAAGAATATACAAAAAGAAGTTGCGAAAACTTGTATAAGCCGACTATACTTTTGAATATACGCTATGTATATTTTCCGCTGATATATTTGAATCTGTTTAGCGTATATATCGTATAAAATTCAAATAAATCACCTAAATAAAATGTATATTTAATATATTGAGAAAAGTACATATTTTTTAATATACTTTATTTCCATGTGGGAGGATCAATTTAAGGAGCGCACTCGGATCTCGTCGCAGGCAACTTCGATACCGTTGTTGGTCCGTCGAATTTTCAGTGTATCCTCGCGATAAGTTGCAGTACGGTTGATCGCAAATTATTAATTTTTATTTTTTTTCTTCATTGTTTACAACAACCCACGGACTCGCTATTGTGATGGCTCGAACAGCACCGAAGACGGCATGAGCATTAAGCAACAGTTTAGCCGAACAGCGTAGGTCGATTGAGCGTTGCCGAGAAGGTTGGGCATAAAAAAAAAAAGCAGCAAAAAACAAAGAGGAATTTAAGACCAACGGACGAAGTTGGTACGCGGTGTGTTAGCCAATTTTCAACGAGTTAACACCGCGCCGGTAATTGCTATGATCGCATGATAAAACCGATAATGATTCAGTATAACGATATTTTTTGGCGACCAATGAAGGTTATACCAAAAATAACTGGAAAGAATTCTTGAACTATCGAGCCGAAATTTGCCGCACGGTAAAGGATCTTTCGTTCAAGTAAAATTTCTCGTCTATTAAATAAAACTTTTAAGTGAAATTTCACGTCAATTAAATGATACTTTTAAGTAAAATTTCTCGTGAATTAAATGAAGCTTTTAAGTGAAATTTCTCGTGAATTAAATAAAACTTTAAAGTCAAATTTTTCGTCAATTAAACAAAACTTTCAAATAAAATTTTATATAAAATTATATAAAATTGCAAAAATTTACAAGAAAAAGAAAACGGTCGTCTTTTGTAAACAAGAAACTTCTCTCAAACGTACTTTTTACATACCGGGCATGAATTACGGATTGTCGGGATTGCATTTTATGAAAAATTGGTGCACGGACATAATTTTCCATCGGAAAACGAACAATACAAATAAAAATATGAACGAAGTTTCAAAGAAGCCTGAGGAACAAAAAAGCGTGAAGAACAATAGAAATAAGGAAGCGAGCAATGCCGCGGCACTGAAAAGAGGAAGGAAACCCAAAGGCTTGCAAGAGAGCGATTTTTTTTTTTTTCTTATTTCTTCTTTCTCTACCGCGGCACACCGAGCGCTCGTAAACGTCGCTAATTGGGCCCCGGTGTGTTCCATTAATGATAAATTAATGTTGAACACGATCGATAAGAGGGCGAAATATTAATGCACCGTCACGGTTATCGAGACTGCCGCGAGTAGCAAAGGGTACTGCATTGCCTATATACGCGTCATTATACACCACTCGTGCCTGCCTCGTTTGCGATTAAATCCAATCGGCGGACGACGCCGATAAAAGCACGCGAATTATTTCCGTGAATAACATAAAAAAAAAAAAAAAATTACACACGTCTCCGTCGACACACGACGAAGGAGAGAGAGAGAGAAGAAGAAAAAAAATTGAAGGCGCGCGACTAAATGAATTATCGATCAATTAATTAATATTATCGATTGTTAAATCCCAACGAGCAACCGCTACGCCTAGAGCAAAAGCGATGAATACCGGTCATTAAAAAGTTCGCGACTGTATCTCTCGCACTGCCGGAAGTAAATCTCACAACGGTAGACGTATTAATTATGCCGATCGATCTTACTTCGACTTTGTATTTTACATCAGATAGTCCGGTTTACGGATAAGAACTTCGCACAATTTTACATTCACTTTGCTACAGATTTTAATCCCGCATAGTTTATGAGTCTATCAAACATTTTTGTTTCCGTTTGCTTTCTCATCTGCCATTAACACTCGATCAGAAAACGAATCTACCTCATTAGAACTTTATCAAAATTTCTACTACTGTTTGAAAAAAAAAAGCTCTAGCAGAGCGAATCAGTCGCGAACGACTCTACCACATAACAACTCTACCGGAATATAGGCGGTCACGAAAATCTCTACTAGAAAAAAAAACAAAAAAAAAAAAAAAAACAAAAAAAAACAACAACTACCAGAATCAAAATAGAACTATCGGACTTGAAATAAAACTCTACCGAAATTGAAGCAAAACTCTACCGGTATACAACGTCATCGTCTAGCCTTGAATTCCAGTAGAATTTTATGTCAATTCCGGTAGAGTTTTATTTCAATTCTGATAGAGTTTTGTTTCAAGTCTGGTAGAGTTTTATTTCGATTCTAGTAGAGTTGTTATGCGATATAGTTATTGATGCCTCGTTCGCTCTGATAACATTTTTTTTTTCAGCACAGTGGCAGAGATTTTTGTAGAGTTCTAATACGATAGAGTTGGGTGGGACGAGATGTAAATGTCTCAAAATACCAGATATTAAAATTCCAAATCTTTTGCCTGAACTTTACAAAAAATGTTCATTAAAAATAAAAGATTTACCGTAAAATTGCAACGCACTTGTTTTTTAAATTTCAGTAACAGTCTATGTAAAGAAAAAAAAAAAAAAAGTCTCCACTACCGTTAATTAATTTTCGGAGAAAAAATTTTTTACAGCCCACTTTTAAGTACCGTAATGCGGCTTTGCCGATAATCTCGAAGTTCCGCAACGAATTCGTGTTTTACGAGACGCGTGCGACAGTCTGCGACATACCGTCTATTTCGACGACGGTCCCCGCCTAATTCGATAGTAATCCGCCGGCCCGCAGAAACCCCCATCTGTCTGCTATCGGCAATTTGTTTATCAAATTACAGAGTCAATTCAATTTATCGTCGGCGTCGGCAAGCGAGACAGAGGAAGAGGAAATGAAAGCAAAAAAAAAATAAAACAAATAAAAAAAAAAAAGGAAACGGAGGAGATAAAATTTTAGCGGTCCGTCGCGAGTTTGAGAACCACCTGCGGACGCGTCTGATCTCATTCCGCCGCTACCACTGACGCTGCTACCGCCAGCTCCGGCTCAGACCTTTCGCTTTTCTTCCTCAAAGTTTCACGGTTTTCTCTCAACCCCTCTGAAACTCCTCCCTCTTCTCCCGGCACTCTCTCTCGAGCCCCCGAGGGATCTCCTCTACCTCGCTTTCTATACATTATATAGGGTGACGGAGAACTCGCGGGACTAAATCGAATAGCGCTCAAAGTCGAATATCCTAATGTCAAAGACGGGGCTTCCTACTAAGTTTGGACGTTATTATTGGAAGATCCGAGAGTCGACGAATTATTAGTCGGCTACTTCTGGCATCAAGACAACGAGAAAAATTTATGAGCCGGTGGAGCTGATAGTTACTTGGTATAATCCATTTGTTTTCCAAAAATTATCTTTCCTAGCTTTTTTTCACAAAAGTAGATTGCATGAGGAAGTTACGTGAAAATCTCGATTTTCGTCGTTTTTTTTTTTTTTTGTTTTCGCTGTGGCTATTCATACGATTCGCGTCCGATTCGCAGTGGGTTTCGTGATCAGCGGGAAAAAAATCGGCCGGATGTAGTCTTGGAACAGAAAAAAAATCGAATCAAAAACGATTTTTACATTTTTTAGCCACTTAAAAAAAAACGTCGATTTTCGTGATTTTCAAACATCGATAACTCGGCTCCCAATGGAGCTAGGAAAAATCCGAGGTGCTTGTCGTGTTCTACGGGAGAAAATACACAAGATAGGATTCTGCCCGAAGTATTTCAAGCGTTTTATCGTATCGTTCGAGGACGTTGAAAAACTCGAAAAATATACTCAAAAGCAGTAGATATTGCGATTTTTTGACGATGTTTTTTTTTTTTTCTTTTTTTAAATATGAGCTACGTATTTCGATCTATTTTTTTCCACGAATCCGCTGCGAATCGATCGTATTAATAAGCACATCGTTTATTTCTTCCTTATAGAGGAAAAAAAGCCGGAAGACTTGTTTTCACATTGATATTTTTTGAATCCCTATTTCTATAAAATAGAACGATATTCGTGATTGAAATATTGCTGGCCTCTTCGCGTTAGAATAGTTATTTCGTATATCCCAATTTTTCTCAAAAATAATATTTCCCAGAAGCTTTATGGACAAAAGTACATTATAGATTTTTGATTCGTAAGTCTATCGATCAGGAAGATATTCGTGGTCGAAATATTGATGTCCGCTTAGCGTTTGGAATTTGCTTCCGATCGGAAATGGACGTCCTTAATGAAACTAAATTAATTACAGTTTTTGTTACCGACCGCTGAGCTTACTTCGCATGCTCTCGGGCGCGCGGAAGCTCCGAGCTTCGAGTGCCGTCCAACCCCCCTCGGCTCCTCGAAAACTATGGGTAGACGACTTCGACCGAGCCGAACATCCCCCTCGCTCACTGACTCTCGGTACCTCGCACTGTTCTCATCCTTCGCACAGCGCGAATCCCCTTCGGGCGGTCCCTTCGTCTCCCCGTTCCTTCCATTCTGGTCAATAACCCCGATGTAACGTATAGCCGGGTGATCGTTATAGCTAACGATTTGGGGCGAACTCTGCACGAGAGAAATGTGTGCGCTGGCATGCTTATTTAGTCTCGTCAAAAACCACATCTCGATTTAACCCATTATGGACGAGAGACGTTCTCTCATCGACTTTTTAACACGGCAGTTTTCATCGAATTAAACCCAGCTCGTTTCTTCGTTATATTATTTTACTCGAATCTTCGTCAATTTTAGGCTTCCCCATACCCGGAAAAATACTTTATTTGACGACCACCGTTTATTCGCTTCAAGTACAATATCTATTTCATTTAAATAAATATTTATTTAAATCAAACAAAATATTTTACTTAAAATCAAAAAAAAAAAAACGGTGGCCGTCAAATAAATTACTTTTCTGGGTGCATAGAAGAAAGAAAAGCTTCGTATGCTTCAACAATTGCGATCAACGTATTCACTTTCAAGATCGAAGCTCAAAAAAAAAAAAAAAAAAAAAAAAGTTAATTTTTCTTTAATCATTGGGTATATTTCTTTGTTTGCTGAAAATGTTCCTTAAGGGACTTTGCCGTAGGATTTAAAATCAACGATTCTGTTCTATTCTAAAAAAAAAAAGTCATCGACTTCCAGTGCTGCGAAACATTGAAAAATGTATTTCGACAAAAAAAAAAAAAGCCTGAACGATTTCACAATTTTTCGTGCTTCATTCTTGTCGTCCATTGTATCGTAAATTCATATGCGTCGCGGTTTAATTTGCCCTGCCGAACAATGCCTCGACCCCCTCTAAACGACGATTCGTCTTCATTAAAGACGTCCCACCATTAGCGAGGATCAATTTGTCGGAAATAATTCTCGTTACAGCTGAAGGACGTGCAGGGCTTAACTGATTAGCGAAAATTGTGTATCCAATTCACAGGTGAGATCGATGATTCATAAAAAAAAAAAAAAAAAAAAAAAAAAAAAAAAAAAAAAAAAAAAAACGGCAGCGAATAAAAAAGGGTTTTGACGGAGTACAGTTGGGTGAATCAAAGTGTCGTCGCAGGTAGGTGACGGCGATTGTTCGATAAGGGACACACGAACGAGTAAACGAGCTAACTCGGCACGCCTCTTCAGACTTGCAAGCCCGGAAGGTACAGTCTGGCAATTCTTGGAGTGCGTCCAGTGGTCGGCCACACTGAAAAGCTCGCGCATAAAACTGTACGTCCGGCAATGCAGAGAGAAAACTACAGACGGAATTTCAGACTCCGTGCATTATATCTTATCCGTCTGATTGTGCGCTCTCACGCAGGATCGTGACTTCGAATAACAGTGCCCTGATTCGTTTTCACCCCTTAAATGGCCAAAGTGCCGAATCTCGTAGGTCGGTGAAAGAAGCTGTTTTCAAAAATATCGAAGATCATTTTTTTTTTTTTTTTTTTTGTTAACATCAGAGGCAGGAGAGTTGAATCTCAAAGATCATTTCTTTCAAGCCAAAAAATGATTTTTTTTCCCGCTGATCGCGACTATGACTAAACGAATATAACGAAAATTATTTCACTCCCAACCCGATATTTTCCATGTAAATCCCAAAAAAAAAAAAAAACACGATTTTTCGTGCATAAAATCGAGATTTTCAATGTCTCGCTGTACTTTAGGCCCAAAAAGGCCAGCGGTTTCGTGTTCAGCGGGGAAAAATACGTCGAAACATGTGGCAGTTCATGTAAAAAAAAAAAAAAAGAAAGAAAAATGTCGTCAAAAAATTACAAGGCTACCCCTTTCGAGTTCATTTTTAGCATTTTTTCAACGTGCTGAAACTGCCCGATAAAACGGTTCTAGAACTTCGGACAAGACCTTATCTTGTGTATTTTTTCCCGTGGAACACGACGAGCACCTCGGATTTTCCCTAGCTCCACTGGGAGCCGAGATATCGACCTTTGAAAATCACGAAAATCGACGTTTTTCAAAAGTGGGTTAAAAAAAATTGAAAAATCGTTGTTCAGCTCGATTATTTTTTTTTTTTCCAGGCCACATGCGACGTATTTTTTTCTGCTGAACACGAATATAACAATTATTTTACTCGCAGCCCAATATTTTCCATTTTAAATCCCAGAAATTCAATTTTTGGGATTTACAAATGAATATTGCGACAAAAGCTCAAGTTCAACGGCGAGAACGATCGATGAGATGACATTTGCGGGCAACGAGCCAATGATTTACGGTAATTTAGCCGAGCCAACGACAAATCCCGAAATGTTCTGAAAATTTGATAGACGTTCCGCAAGTGCATCTCGATAAATGCTATCGGCCAATGTACGCCCCTGATGATACCCGCGTGGATATGCAAGGGTGTCCACTTTAGCGTCGCCCGGTGGTGCCATCTGTGGTAGACGGTGAGAAGCTTGTCTTAAAAATCATCCCCCCCGGATCAATACTTGGGACAGCCAGACGACGACTACGACGGAGCTCGAAGAGAGCGCGAGAACGTATCTCGGGGCCATGTCTCTTTCAAAATTTTTTTTTTCTTCTTCTCATTCCATCGTCTTCCTCTCCCTCCCTCGCACCCCCCCCCCCCCCCGCCCCGCCCCCCCGCTCATTCATCCCTTACGCCGATCCTTGTCCACATATTTCCGGCCTACGCGCAGCCCACCCCACTGCATTGTTCGGAGAACCGCTCTCTCGCTCTCCCCCGTTCGAGAGAAATCGATATTATTATAATTTACATATTCTCTCGTTCTATTTTTACTGCATTATTATGCGTTTCTTTTCCCTTTCTCTTTTTTTTTTTTTTTTTTTTTTTTTTAATCTCATTGATCTGCGTTGACTTACGAGATAGAAATCCTTTGCCGGGCAACGTAGCATGTTTGCCACGCCTGGCGAAACACCCTTTTCTAAAATATCTTCAATATTGTCAGTCCAACGTGTTTTTTTTTTTTTTTTTTTTACTTTACGGATAGTTGATGCATTCTGATGAGTTTTCTTTTTTCAACCAGTCACATAATTTTTTGATGCTGTCGATGTACACAAGATTTTTTTTTTAGAGATTTTCCCAAAACTGACATTATCACTATTATTATTATTAATACTCTCGTCCTATTGCTTTGCATTATTATGCGATTTTTTTTGTTTTTCTTTCTTTTTTTAATCTCATTGATCCGCTGGTAAAACACCTATTTAAAAAATGTCTTCTTCAATATTTTAGCAAAATTCTGTACACATATATACATTTTTTTTTTGTTTATTATTGATCTGCAAAAGATGTTTCACTGATTTTTCCAAAACTGACATTATTCTTATAGTCCAGTGTTGTTGTCGTTATTTACTGTTTTTTTTTTTTTTTTTTTAATCTTTGAGTGTTTAGGGTTAGCCAAAGGCCGTTTTGTTTTTCTTGTGGTTTTGTAAAGCTCACGAGAACAGTGCTTCTATTTTCTATGCACGGAGAAAGTAATCCGTCCTTCCGTCGCCCATAGTTTCTCTGTCTCCACCTAGGCAGGTGGGATTAGTTGTGCGCTCTTGCTGGATCGCGTGACAAAGCCACTGGCATTTCCACGTGATTAACCCGCCCGAGGCGCTCGAAAATAAGACATTTATACGAACGGATACAATGTGGTCTGATAGCTGTTTCCAGCATTGTTCCATCGTCCGGATGGGACTTTATAAAAACTCCGATTATTCACGATTAACAATGTCTCGCGTGAGGCAGTAGCAAAAATCGATGTCGGAGTCGTGTTCAGCACAGAAATACACATCGAAATTCGTTAACAGACATATATATATATATATATATATATATATATATATATATAACACTGGTAAAAAAACGAAAAGAAAATGCTAAAAATAATGAAGTCACCATTTTCAAGAAATAATAAGAAATATTAAATTACATAATAGATTTTTAATTTGAAAAAAGTGCGCTTCAGTAGAAAATGAGCCTGCAGGACTTGAAATAAAACTCTACCGAAATGGAAATGAAACTCCAGCGGAATACAAAGCTAGACGGTAGCCTTGTATTCCGGTAGAGTTGTCTTGTAATTCCGGTTAGAGTTTAATTTCAATTTTTTTTTTTTAACTTTCAGGTAGCGATTTTGGTAGAGTTCCAATACGATAGAGTCGTTATCTGGTAGACTGGTGAGTGGCAGAGATCTGAAATGTGCCGCCTTCATCCACTTTAACGATAGCGACGCATGTGCTTTCTTCAAAATAAAATGTTACTCGTAACGAAAAAAAAATAAATAAATAAATAAATAAAGTGAAGTAAGGCAATCCCCGGAGGGACGAGGCAGCCCGGAAACCTTTGTAAAATAAGTAAACGGGCCGTAGAGGGGTCGCCCGAGGGTGGTGTTAACGCAAAGGGATGAAGGGAATCAGAGAGGGCTGATGAGCAGCGAGAGAGAGAGAGAGAGAGAGAGAGAGAGAGAGAGAGAGAGAGAGAGAGAGAGAGATATGGCGACGGTGTCAGGGAAGACCCGCACGTACGGGTCAGGCTTTGAAATATATGCGCGACTATGACGAGGAGAGGATAAAACAAGCGAGAGATAATGCATAAAGGGTCGGTGGTGGAGCTTTGCGGGGCTTCGAGCGAACGTCACACGCCCGCGAGTCGTGAGGCTTCTCTGTAATAACATAATTCGATTTGAAACGCTCGTGTAGCAACGTCGGTGGGCGCCGCAAGCATTACCAGAAGCACCATCAACTGGAAACCGAGTCATAGCCTCAAACTCCCTCTCCACCTGTTTTCCCCGATGAATTTTGCGGCACGGCCACGACAAGCCAACGGAAAATTCGAAAATTCTACGACGAATGCTTTTCGCACATGCCATGAAGTAGGCAAAAGTTTAATTACCGACCGCAGATAACGGAGCACAGGCTCGCCGAATTCGCGGTGTCTCCTGGGAGACGGGAGGGTCGAAATTTGTTCGCGAAACTCGAAAAACACGGAATTGAAGAGACAGTGAATTTCTGATTAATTCGTCGGGATTGGATTTTAGTTTATCTCGCGAACGACAGGTCAAATTTAATTCTGACTAAATCATATATTATTGTTAGTGTACTGAGAAAAAAGATTGGAAAATTTCAGTCGACTTTATATGACAAGTATTTCTGCATTAGCTATTGCTATCCCGATAATAAAATCAAATCACATTTGATCTGAATGAATGATATTATTGTTATTAAACTGAGAAAAAGATCGAAAGATTTCAGTCGTCTTTGGATTATAAATATTTCTGAACCAGCTATCATTTAGATAGTAAAATTTGCAATACCAATTAAAAATATTCCCTAACTCATACTGTGTTGTAATAATAATGATATTAATAAATAAGAGTCAACTAGCATCAAAATGTTTCCACTATAAAGACTCATAAAATCTTACTATTTGTTTTTCTCAGTGTATGATTCGAATTGTTATTATTACTGATTTACCGATTAAATTCGCATAATCGATGCATAATCGATTCACAACATATGAAGTACGTTAAGTGTACACCGTGAATATATTTCAAATATTAAAAATCGAGCAAGCAGAAACCGAGAGACAATCTTCCGTGCTCGTTCGCGACAGAGATCGACAGACGGAAATTGGTAAAAAAAAAAAAAAAAAAAAAAATAACTTAAAAAGGAAATCAACAAAACATCGAACGAGAGTAGAGAAAAATTGAAAGTCTCTGGTCCGTACAGAAGCACGGTGGGATGCGTCTCTTCTCATTTTTATTTCATATCTCGACGCCGTGACCGTTTGACTTTTTGCGAAACTAAAAGAGAGGAATGAGTAAAAGGTAGCAGGGAAAAGGGAGCAAAAAGAAAAATAAGAGTGTGGACGAGAGAGTGGAAAACGACGAGGGGTTGCGAGGGTTAGACACGAGGTGAAGTCGAGAAAATTGAAAACACCACTACGACTAGGATGACTACCGAGTAGAAGGAGGAGAGGAAGGAGGTGGGAGTGAGACGTGGACGAGAAGCGGGCTAATCTCAAGCTCGTTGGGAAAGCCGCGCGACCGTTTGATCTTGCCGGCTTACCTCGTCCCTCATGGTATTCTGACTCGCTTTCTCGTTTTCCTCGCCTTCCATCGCTTTTTCCCCTGCTTTCCTCAATCACAATATTTTTTCAGACATTTTCTCCTCTCGCTCTGTCTCGGATCCTCGGCTATTTTTCAGTTTAGACATTTCATGTACCGCTTATCGAAGATGTCTCTTGGTGCGAGAACGACTGAACGGTCTCGCAAACGGTAACATTAGATTGTGATCTTAATGAAATCGTACTCGCCTAATACGACGATCATTTGCTGCGTGACGAAAATCGTGAGACAAAACAAAAGTAGCTCGTGTCATTCGAGTCTCTTTTCTGAAGCTGACTCGGTAACTTACAAGAGGGTTTACTTTGTCAACTCGAAGCTTTGGTCCTCCCGCAAGCATGGACCGTTGGCGACCAACCGGGGAATTCACGAGATGAGGATTGAGAGAAGATACCTGCGGTTTGTAAGGAAGAAGAAGAGCTCCGATGCGCCCCTGGGACTTAGCCTTTCGGAGCTACACGGTCGCTTGAGCGTTAGGCGAAAGCTATCGATGTCCGAAGAGGCGCTTGTTTTCCTTCTTTATTTGTCGAGGTGATCGATGAAAATCAAGTCCGCTAGGAGATTCCATCTGGAGAAAAGTTCGTGACCCGAAATGTATAAAAATAAATGGAAACTATCATTGTCGCGCGAGGCTGAGGGTCGAAGCTGATTACCGAGAAACAATTCGTGCCCATAGCGAAAAAAGTTTCGGGTCACCGATATCCGCACTTATATTGTGCACGCAGGAAGATCTTGGTCACCGATATCCGCACTTATATTGTGCACGCAGGAAGATCTTGTACCGTGGAGGTATTTACTGTTCGCCGAACAATGATGAAGCTCGATGGTAGGGAATAACCGTGTTTACATAGCGTAGAAGGTTATCGATTGATAGCATTGAATTATTGCGAGGTTTCATGCTGACCAGTGAAAAGGTCGCGATTGTGTTCTTATAGTTTCTTGCCGTTGAACGCCATTTCCACATTGACGGTGGAAAATGAGGTTGATATCGTGGAAGAGAGCAGAAATATCTATGTGCATTTCGCGATAGATTTACATATTGGTTGAATCATATCTGTGCCGGATATAACTCCACCAAATTGCACTTCTACCCGATTCAAAGGCCGCTCGCAGCTCTGCCAGCTAACGACTTTAATAGTTCGTACAGCAACTTATAGCTCTGCCACGATAAACCTCTACGAGCAAAGCTGCCTCCGAGCATTTCTAGCATGTTACAACTGCAACATATTACGAGTGTACCAGATTACAACTTTATCAGAATACAACTCTCCGCCGATGAATGCCTTTTACCAGACAGTTGGAACAGCTGAAAGGCATACAATTTGGTGGACTTGCAAGGTATACCAGATTGAAGTCTACCAGACGGTAGACTTATAATCTGGTAGACTTATAATCTGGTAGACTTATAATCTGGTAGACTTTGAATCTGGTCGACTTTGAATCTGGTCGACTTACAATCTGGTAGACTTTGAATCTGGTCAACTTTGAATGTGATCCACTTTCAACCCAGTCGACTTGTAATTTGGTAGACTTGTAATCAGGTACACTTGCAATCTAGTCGACAATCTAACAGACTAGCAATCTGGGCGGATTTTCGATCTCGTAGATTGTAATACGATAAGGTTCCAAATCCACCATAGATATACCCTAAAAGTCTCCCATGTAAAACGATAGACGACGCTACAGTTATAAGCTCCCCCTAGAATTGGCAGAATTGCCACCCGGTAGACTCATGAGCTGCATTTCAATCTCACAGAGTCATCCGCTAGAGTCGCATCATGCTAGATTTCGGGCAGAGGCTTGTATTCACGTCGCTTTCCAATTTGGTACAGTCGTATCTCGCCGAGATTTATCTGCCCATTTCGGCCAGGAAGTCACGGCGAATAATGGCAAAAGAACGAAACCAACAGGGATCGATTCGGTATCGAGGAATAGGTAGCGGATACGCGGAAGGCGCAACCGTGCACACCAGATGTTGTTAGTGTTCGAAGAGCCGATAGGAAGAGCACAAGCGAGAGAGATTCAGAGGGCAAGCCAGAGCCAATGATAAAGCGAGAGAAAATGTCGGGAGGGAGAAGAGCCTGGAAGACACGGACAGAGAGTGGAGTTAGGGGGATTGTTGTAAGCAGCTTACGAAGAACGAACAACGTTGCCTGCCAACGTCGGGGCCGATTCCTGAGGACCAAGTCCGACGACAGGGGTGGGGAGGGGGGGGGGAGGTTTTGCCTACGACGACCACGACGCTACACGAGACGATGCGAAACTATCCCATCGACCAACCCCTCGGTGAGTTGTGCTCTCCATTGCTGTCTGTCATCCCTATTCAACGTTGCTCGCACTCGCGCTCAACCTGTCCTCTATTTTACGCCGCAGAGATCTTCCATTCTCTCGGTGTGCCGTCCGCCGAAGCTCCTCGAACAACTCGGAGGATCCTGCGACCCCGAGGTCACATCGGGGAATCCGCAATTCGTTGAAAAATTTACAAACCACCTCTCATTCCCCATCTCGCATTAACAATTTGCCTCTCCGTCTCTGCACGCGATGGATCTCACGATGAATTATGCATAGGAGGGGGTAGGAAAATGCGCGGGCATCGATGACGGCGATGCGGCATTCGGCACGAAAGCCCTCGATCGAAATGGAGATGCCATTTCAAGAGGAAGAATCTTACATCGAATATTTTTGTTACCTACTTTTTTTTTAGTGTTCTTCTTTACCGGTCTGGTTTTTATTTTATTTGTTTTTTTTTGCTAGCTTCATGGAGATTTCTGGAGGAGACCTCTAAGCGGCGAAGAAAGCACGTGAAATATATCGAAAAATGTGATACCGCAATGTTGTATAACATCGATGGAAAATCAATCATATTATTATTAGTGCTGTGAGTTCACCCAGAAAAACATTTTATTTGACGGCCACCGTTTATTTAGATTGAGTAAAATATTTATTTGATTTGAATAAATATTTATTTAAATCAAATAAATATTTTACTCAATCTAAATAAACGGTGGCCGTCGAATAAATTGTTTCTTCTCGGTGTAATAGTAATATATTATCAATAATTACTATTTTGCAATTGTTTTTTTTTTTTCTAAATTGTAATAATGACAATAGATAAAACAATCGACGAGAAAAATAAAGTGCAAGGTAGTTTTGACACTGAATCTTTGAAATCCTCCACCGTCCGAAGATGTAATACGACGACACCCGAGCCAAGATCTTGGCTTAACGGCTGACTCCCAAGGTATCGAGCATTGAGAAATCCGAGCTTCAAAGACCCGGAAATACGAGCGCGCGCGCGGGCATTCGATCGGAGACGACTCCATTTCCGGAGATAGATAGAGGAACGACCAATCGGGTATTCCCCGATTGCGAACCGATGGTGAAATTATCCCGCGGTATTCATCCATCGGGTATAATATCGGCCAGAAATTTCACTTCTCTTCCACTATTGCCCCAATATCCTAAAGCGTAACGGTGTATACCGCGGTTTCGATAAACCCTCCAATCTATTCGATCGCCAATCGGGGAATTTCGATTTACCGCCAATTCGGAATTTATGAAATTACAGAAATTCCCAGATAAACTTTATTGATTAAACGGATCACCGATGTACGAACGAAATTCTTCGAGGAAAATGTCGAATATATACATTTTTTTTTATTCACGTTTTTATATTTCAAATATAGCTGTATATTAAAAAAAAATGTCAATCCACTGCCAGTTCGAAGTGTACGAAATTACAGAAATTCCCGGATGAACTTTATCGATTCAACGAATCACTGACACACGACCGAATCCTTCGATATGGAATGAGCGATATATTCAAAAAATATTCGCACTTTTTTATATTAAAAATATATCGTATATATTATTATAAACACAGTGACTGATATTCTATGATGTATAATAGAGGCGAAAAAAAATGCATTAAATAAAGCACCGCTTATATACATGCAATTATGTCAAACACATAATACAATCCAATGTATAAAATGATAATATATAATTTTTTAATTTTTTATTTGTCATTGCTTATGCAATGCTTATGTAATTCGCTCGTCGTAGCGAGCTGCGTGTCGAACGCGAGTATTTGCATAACCTTTCGACCGTAGTGAGCATCCACCCGAACCCCGGTGCAAGAATTAATAGCGATTTTTTTTTTTAATGATTTTATTTTCAATATTACTTAGATCACAGAATTGTCGGAGATGGAAAAAACGCGGCGCACTTTTTTCACGAACACGCGGGAGAAAAATCTCTCGAATGTCAGGTGAAACAGTCTTACTTGCTGGCAAGGTAGTACGAAGATTGCGGAGACGCGTTATCTTTGCGGTTTTAATATTGGAACTCGCGTCGCGGCACATCGTGCGGCTCGGCCGTATTATCTCTTTGCATCTCGTGCGTTGTTGCGTGTGCGTGAAAAATAATATATCGCAAAAATATTTTTCATTTTTATTTCCACGAATGCCGCGTGCAATCTGCATAAAATATACGTCATGCACTCCCGGCGAAAAACCGTCAAATACACTGCAGTAAAACATTCGTCTATGTAAACATTTCGGAGGAGGGGGGGGGGGGGGATTATGACAATAGCGCGCTTATCCTCATTCTCGATTCCCGGTCCACGTACACAAAATCGGAGCGACGAGAAAAACGAATCGATGAAATCCGGCGTTTTCGCGGCATACGTCAGCGAGGAAAGCATCAGAGCGGATTTCGCCGTTTCGGGGACTGAGAAAGAGCGGGGCAAAATGGACGAGCACAAAAAAAAATTCCCGAAGCGAGCAGACTAAAAATTTATTTAATAACGAAATTTTTGTATACAACATTTATTTCAAAAATGTAATCGATGTTTTTTATCAAATTTTTTTTTTTACTCCCGAGAATGAAGACGCTCGCCTCGAAGCTTTTTTTCAAAATGTTTTTTGCAGTGGTCCATTTTGCCCCGACTTTACGCTTATCGTATATCTATCGAAAAATATATATAAGCTGCTATATATCGTACGTACATTGCCTATTCGTCGCGATATATAAATGGTACTTTACCCATCTATGTACCGCTACATGCTCGTCTATGTGTGTGTGCATGCGCGCGCACACGTATGGAGTGCACGTATATATATACATATATATATATATATATATATATATATATATATATATATATATATATATAGCGAGTCGCAGTTTCACGATTTTTCTCACGTCCCGGTCGCATGCACGACCCTAGCGCGGAATATAATCTCTATAAATAATTCATGTCAGGAAAAGAAGTCTAGCGCGAACGAGAGATTTCCAAGTGCGCTGGTACATTCTCTCATTCTTCTGTCGTAAATTATATCGTCGGTGTATGGAATATGTACCCGCGTTGAAGTCATAATAAAAACAAATATTTATATATTTCTCTTACCGCGAAGGATTTAAGGACGAGTGCAGTTTTTTTTTTCGAGATTCTTGAACCTTTGCGTACGGAGGATTTGTCTTCCGACAGCGAACAGTGGTGGTTACATATGTGTTATTAATTTTTTAGTTGTTGATATATGTGTATATTAATTAATTTTTTTTTTTTGTATACGAAATTTATCATTCTACGAATTCATAGTAAAAAAAAAAGGTCACAATAAAAACAAATATTTTATATGTCTCTCTTCGTGAAGGATTTACGGACGTGTGCATTTTTTCGAGATTCTTATGAGATTCTCATATGTGTTATTAATTTATTACGTATCAATATATATATATATATATATATATATATATATATATATATATATATGTATATGAATTAGTTAATTTGTTTTAATACAAAAATTTTCAGTCTACGAATTCGATTTTTTTTTCACACATTTAATACATTATTTTATTTTTATTTTTTTCACGTTTCAGCTCGTGAAGACGGGCGACCTGAAACCCGCGATCCACTTGGACAATCGTTACCGACTGATGAGAAACGAGCCAATGCTCGACGCCGATGGCAACGTCACCGATCAAATCGGCGAGGACGATATCACCGGAAGCCTCGAAGATCATTTGCAATGAATCATTGAAAAAGCGAATGTCAAAGAAAATCTTCTTTTTTTTTGTAATAAATGTAAAAGTAATCGGACGCCATAAAAAAATATCTTCCATAAGGTTAAACAAATTAAAAGTGCTTTAGATCAATAAAACAAAAATATCTCGTAATTATTTCGAATGGTTGTGAATCCTTTTTCTTTCAATTATCTTCCAACGTATCCGATAATATTATATTACGTTTTATATAAAATATATGAAAGACCGGAAGCCTCGAAAAGAGTTTCACTTTAAAACATTTTTAAAAAAATCGAATAAAACGAAAAATAAATATTTCTTTTTTTTTTTTTCAATAAATGTAAAAGTAATTGGTCTCACTAAAAAAAAAAAAAAAGATCGCACATAATGGTAAATAAATTGAGGGTGCTCTCGATCAATAGAACAAAAATATCTCGAGGGTACGTAATTATTCCGAATGGTTGCGAATCCTTTTTTTTTCACTTTTATCTTCCTCCCCTCTTCAATCCCGGAAAATCGTAATTAACGTAATTGATATGCGCGCAATGATCGGTGCTCGCTGGAGCGATATTTCTTTCACACTTGTGAAATATATTGTCGACGGGTGGACCGAGTGTTTTTTTAATATTTTTTTTTAAAGAGAATCGCACGCACACGCCTGGCGATGTAGTTTGCGCTCGCGCGGGCTCCGAGTGGCTTCTGGCGAATCGCTTTAATTCGGAGCAATTAACGAGAGTAGGCGACGACACGTGTGGATGGAGTTGAAAACGGTTTCGTCGAAGTTCCTCGATCGTGGATGCCGCCAGTCGTAATATCCGTCATCGCAGCATCCGAGCTGGAACTAATGCGATCCCGGCGGACCGCGCGAGTTCGCTGTTACTCGAACCTATTTATTCGGTCAAATTTTCTTCGCCAAAGATTTTACAGTTAATGCCACTCTAAACGTTTTTTTAAATATTTCTTAATACCTTACCTAAAAACGTGCCCGCGAAAAAAAACAAGAAAAAAAATAAATGGTGATAAGAAAATAATTCTTTGCACTCTCCACCAGGTTTCGATTTTCTCTTCCCCATATTGCCGTTTTTCTCGTTCCACAAGTTTTCCCGATAACGATCTCTTTTTTAGAACGCTTTTTAGCGACTCGAAAGTGAGTCGTTTAGGAAAGTCCACAATAGCGAATAAGACAGATCGTGTACGCCAATCGCGAAAGCTTTTACAGTAATACTCTAAAAGTAAAGGTAAAAAAAAAAGCACTCTAAAAGTTTTCCAATAATTTTCAACACGCTACCTAAGAAAATCCGCGTTTAAAACAAACCTACAGAGCAAAAACGGTGACAAAAGTAAAGAAAATTTCAAAATTCTGTTCACTCTGCGCCAGTTTTTGCTTTTCGTTTTTCCACCTTGCCGCTTTTCCGCGTGACGATCTCTTTTTTAAGCTCGGAAGTGAGTTATTCGGGAGAGTCCGCGACTGCGAATAAGACAGCGTTTACGGTCATCGAGAGTGCACATGCTCCGTGAACTGTCGAGTCGAGTGGTGGCTTTCCGCTTTAGCGGCGGCTGCAGCACAGTGAGTTCCTTGTTTCCTAGCCGTCTGGGAAACGGTTAGCTCGTTCATCCCAGCTCGGATAGTTACTCACTGTCGGTTCTCATTGCTATCCCCCTTTGCTCTCTATGCCCGCCTCTCACGAGAGTACGTACTTTAACCGAGCAGAAGGAAATATTTCATTCGCGCAGAGGGCGCTCTCACGCGATTCTTCGAGACGATTTTTCATCGTTAAATATAAAGGGCAATTGGCGAAAAATCGAATGACTGTCCTGGGCCCCGATCGCGAGCTTCGAGCTCGCCAATTAGTGCCACGGAAATCGAAACCGCCGTTCCAAAATTTAACGAAACTGCATCGCGGAAAATGGACAAAATTCTTGTCCGCAGTTGAACAGATTTTTTATTTTTCGTAAATTTCTCAAGCAACACAGTTTCGAGAAAAACGCCGCTAAAGATGATTTTTTTGTTTTGTTTCACTCAAACTTTTATGCACGATTCAAAACATTTCGGAAAGAAAAATCTAACAGTTTCTTAAATTAATGATATCCCATTAATGGCACATTTGCATCTCTACCGAATGCAACAATGCCAAATTACAACCCCACCAGAAAACACATTGAATCTCTAGCCGTTAATATCTCAGTTACATAACAAGCGGAAATCGGCTTCTCCACAGCATAAAAAAAAAAATCACTACCGGGATAGAAATAAATTGTCATTCCCGGTATAACCGGATTCCGGAAGTTTTATTTCCATTCGCTTCTAATTTAGTAAACTCATACCTGACAGAGACGTAAACGCGCCCCGGAAATCACCTCCCAAAACAGCGCTCTGCTCGAGAAGACCGGATATTCCACAAATATTTCAGAAAGCTAACTCCCGTCTTTTGCCCTTTGGGCAGTCGCCAGTAAAAAAAACTCAAACAGTTTGAAGTTTGAAATTTACTCTACTCCATGAATGGTACATCTCAATCGAATGTAACAATCCCAAATGGCAACCAGGAAACGTCACCCGAACAACTCTGCGGCATTGGAACTCCACCCGACGATAACTCCATCACATAACAAGCGGAAACAATCTCTACCACAGAATAAAAATAAAACTCTACTAGAATGAAAATGAATTGTCATTCCCAGTATTTCCGCATCCCGGTAGAGCTTTATTTTGATCCACTCCTAATTTGGTATACGCATAGCTGGTAGAGATGTGAACGCGCCCCAAAAATCACCTCCCAAAACGGCACTCTGCTCGAGAAGACCGCCCCAAAAAGCTACAAAACCTTGTTTTCACCCCTCATCTCCTCAGGATCAAAGGACCACAATGTCTCATCTCTGGCCTTCGTCTTCGCCACCGTGCGTCCCTTCATTCCTCATCAGTTCCCGAGTGGGAGGATCATCATTCCTCCCTGCTGTTGCGACTGCGACCTACTCTCGTCCACCCTTCCTCCGTAGCCCACTGCCGTCCAACCACCTCGCTGCTGTTCGGCACCGATGCATCCTGTCCTTGTTAATGCTCGTTCGTATCTCCTCTCGTGTACACGCTCCATACCTACCGGCCTGCGCACGACATATTCGGCGTGTGTAGATTGTGCAGACGGGGCCATTCCGAGGCGAAGCGATTGAAATGGCAGCTGCTGGTACCACTCCGGGTCTTGGCTGCCTCACCCTATGCCACTGTTTAGCTTTGCCCCTGTCTCGACCCTCCCTCGCTGCGCACGAGACCGTTTCCGGAGGACGCAGGGATACCACCACCGGGGGTCGGTGGACTCGCGTTACCACACCAGAACCGCCGTGGGTCAGCCAGGCAATAATTAGAGCCCGCAACGGCTAACCATCGATGACAGTGGACGTTATACGTGTATAACGTGCACGCACCTGGTGAACGGGGGGAAAACCCGTCGCGCGTTCAGGAAGTTAGGTCGTTATATCAGCCAAGTCTAAATTGCGAGCTCTTCGTGTCTGGCTTCCGAATTCGAAAGGGAACATAATTGCAGTCCTGGGGACAAGAAGAGCTCTTCGAAATTTGTTGATCTGCTAAAAAGCATGGAACAATTTTGCAGACTAGGAGAGAGTGTCGGATGCGGTTGGGGAACTTTGAAGATTGTCAATACCAAAAGCGCTATTCTGTAGATAACCATAGTGAAGCCAAAAGTGGACATTTTTCGTGTCGAACGCAAGGAGGCTCAAGTGACCAGCTTCGTTTATCTCAAATGGTACGCGGAATTGGGTCACCTTTCACCAGTTGAGAAAAGGCCAAAGGCTAGATCAGCAGCTACCATCAACTTCCCGGTATCTCCTTCCATCGAATGAGTTTCAGAGGTTGATTACCGTAGAGACGGCAATCACCGTTGGGAAGACCAACGACTCTTTCGTTTAGCCTACTACCCTGATTACAAACGCGTGATGGAAGACTGGTTTGCCCGGAGTTCAAACTACATCGGTTCATTTGAAATAACGGATAATAACATGCATGCATCGAGAAATTAGATGTTTCCTTGTTATTTCTATCAGGAAGTTTAACAATAGGGGTCCGTTCGGAAACTCACTTTGGATAACATAGAACTCCACAGAGAATGCCGGACTGGCGCGGATGTCAGAGAGAGAACCTAGTTACACGAGTGTTATTTCTGAACGTGGCCTAGCAGTGGTAAGGGAAGAAGCAAAGGCAGAAGAAAGAAGGGAGAAACCTGCCTAAAACATCGGATAGGAAGGACTAGAATCTATCGAACACGGAAGCACGATAGGTTAATCGTGGTTTTTGGTTCTATCGCTCTATCCGTGTGAAGGTTTGTTGAACCACTCCTGTATTGAGTCCAGCCGGTAGGTCCTACATAGAGTAGACGGCCAGTGAATGGGCAGTTAAGCAGACGAGAAAAAGCCGGTAAATAGACGTTTTTATGCACGTGCTCTTATGGAAAGTGTCCATTCACTAGTCGTGTCTAGTCATTGGCTAGTTTTCCCGAGGAAAACTCGACAGGAACTAGATAGTACCTAGCCAGAAAAACTAATTCGTGTCTCGATTGATTTGCGCTTTTCTCGCACAGTTACAGGCGTGTGCACCAACCAGGACACCTCTATAGAGATGGCACTACCTCCAACATCACCTACTGGCTATTTGCTTGCTCCTCCCAGCTAAACATTCCGTCGGACTCTTTAATCAGCACAAGATACCGAGATAAGCCTCAACCACTTTGTCCATTATTAGCACTGCTACAGAGCGGCAGACAAGAGGCATTTCTTCACGCGAGAAGCCTACCCTAAAAAAACTCATAGAAAAGATTGGAAACTATGAAACAATAGTGTTTTTTGGCTCTATCACTTTACCCGTGTAAAAATTCGTTGGACCACGCCTCTATTGAGTCTACCCGATAGGTCCCTTATAGGAAAACTGAACGGGAACTGGAGAGTACCTGATCAGAACAACTCAATCGTATCTCCGTTTATCCCAGCTTTTCCCGTACACTTACAGGCATGTTCATCTACCAGGAAACCTCGATAAAAATCGAACCCCCAACATCCCCTGCTCGCGATTCGGATTGCTTCTCCCAGCTAAACCTGCCGTCGGACTTTTTAATCAGCGCAACATAGCGGCTCAGGCCTAGACCACTACGCCCATTATTAGGATTGCTACCGAGCAGTAGACAAGAGGCCGAGTAGACAAGTAGTCCTTCGCGCCGCCACGTAACCGAAAGCTCAACCCACTAGCATTCGAGATGAGGACAACCACCTTCGGCATTGTTATCACCACGGCTACACGAGGAGGGATGGAAGTAGCGGCCGGGAGAGACAGACCATCGACGGGGCTCCCGGCGGGCATGGTTTGGTACCAACAGACCATCCGGGTTTCTCGACAAAGAGCCTCATTGAACGTCGGACAATCGCGTACCGGGGACGACAATGTCGTCGAGGTACACAGTGAACGATCGGCTCCTGCGTACCCAATGGTATTTGCAGATTGTACCCTACCGGGGACGGCCGCACGCGTGTGCCACTGTGGAACTGCAAGGTTTATAGACCGTATACAGCCGAAAACGCTATAGAGAACTCCCCGTGCCGTTGGTACGATGGCTTTGGAAATGGATGGTCGTGTCGCGGACGAGCCACGCCGCTCGAACGTGCCACTGACGTCCAATGGAAATAGCATCGTCGACGACAAAGAAGAGATAAATCAACGACTCGGTTGATGGACGATGGCGGTAAAAAATCAATGTGCTTCGCGAGTTTCCGAGGCATACATGAAAAAATAACACAAAATCGCAACCAAAAGCGATGGGAGGGAAAACACGAATGTCGACATGAAGTCGTATTTGGGCCGCGACGACGCAACATTCTAACGACGGTGTTGCTTAGCATCGGTTGGCAAGTTTCTTTTCTGTTGTATGCAGATAATGCAAGGGAAAAGAATGGCAGCGACTCAAGAGACAACGCACGTAAGACGCGCAATAAATACACTCCTTGACGTGCATTCGGCGTGGCGAACTCGGAGTTTTCTGGAAGAGTACAAAAATTGACAACATCCGTAAACGCGTTCGAAGCGTAGTTAAATGATGCAAGTAAAGCGTATTGATTTTACATAACACAACGCTGTTAAACGTAATTGTAAGTTTAACGTACCGAGCTAAAAGGTTTAATACAAAAAAAAAAATGGTGCATCAAATTGTGATAGATAGATTTAGAAAGCGATACGAGCACTCAGTCCTGCTGGACCATTGTACTCGGGCCCCGTGGGGCACTCGCACCGCCCTAATTGTCCACGTTGTGTTCCTCAGACGCGGAACACAACCGACAGGCGTCCCTCGTGATGTCATTGACTTTTTCGCACCTACTTCTGCGACTTGACACCTTTCTCATTAGGGATTACCGGTTGCTCAGGGTATCTTGGTCAGTCCCGCGGTCCCCAGCAACCCTTCGTGGGCTTGCCGGTTGCTCAGTGTAACTTGGCCTGTCCCCCGTCTCCCAGCATCCCTTCTCGGGGTTGCCGGTTGCACAAGGTATCTTGGTCAGTCCCCCGTGCTCCAGCAACCCTTCGTGGGCTATTACCGGTTGTACAGGGTATCTGGGCCAGTACTTCTGCACCACCGCATCCCTTCTTTGGGTTGCCAGTTGCTCAGAGTATCGTTGGCCTAGTCCCCCGTCCCCCGGCATCCCTAAATGTAGTCATGCTAGGGATATCATTTTTTCGGCCTCCTCAGAGCCCCAGGTTAAGGAGGCAAGGCTCCAAGTATTCTAGGATAGTCGCCTGGTATGCCTAGAAGCATCGTTATGATGCACCATACCCCGGTGCCATGAAGCCCGAGCACGATAGCTTACACTCTGGCCAGGGATAGCTATTGCGGAGCGTCGAGTCTGATACACAGACTCGGCGTCCCGGGCGATGGGTACGCTACGTCCCCTACGCCGATGCGGTCTCAGATTCGATTCCCGACGTCGGAGCTTGTCGCGTCTCACCGAGAATGAAAACAATGGAGTACAGCTATATACATCAGACACTCGCACCGCGGTAACGGAGTGTGAGTGACCGATGTATATATCTGGAGCTTCGTCTCGTCCATGTTTTTTTTCCCTTCTCGGCGAAACATACGAAGCCGGGAATCGAACCGTCGACCTCCCGATGCTTAGGTCTTAGAGGCGAGCACGCTAACCACTAGACCACCGCACCGGTATCAAATTGTGATGGAAAGTTAATATGCTTCACATACAAATTAAAGTAAATTATTAAAAACAAAGTATTCCCAATATTTTTAACATACAGAACATTAATAAATCATCACAATTGCGCATGAAATTGAATGTATCATTTTTTTGGGTTAAAACATCTAAAATTGTTTTCACAGTCCACTCGTTTTTACAGTGCATTTCAACTTTATTTTCGATTACGATTCCGTCAGTTATCGAAGCGATAACGTTTCGCCTCTAACGCTTCGCTTTCGTTGATTCAATTTCGTACGGAATCGTAACAATTGTGAAATTGACTTCAAATTAAAAAAAAAAAACGTTTTTTTTTCATCGTATTCGTAGCCGTGTCTTCCTATTGGAAGTTATTGAATAATTCATGCCGAGCTCTGTTCTCATCGATGCGCGAAGATACGAGCGAGTATAAAGTCTGGGGGTCCTTCGCGGGACCAATCCTACCTCAACGGTCTTGACCGAGAATCCGGAATGGCCGGAGTGGTCCGAATGGCATGATTTTTTTTTTCTTTTTTTCTTTTTCGCGTAATTACCCGTTCGTCGAGCCCGTAGGGATGGAAGCCGGCATGAGCGCAACTTGTTTGTCGGTCGTTCTCACTGACGCGAGGTTTAGAGATAAAAAGACTCGAGCACGACTACTGCCGGCTCTCGGTTCGGCGCCACAGCGGCAGCTTCACTTTTCTTTTTTTTTTTTATTTTTTCTTTTTTTAATTTTTTTTTTTTCCTTTTCTTCTTCGGAACGCTCCCGGATGCGCGGACAATCCACAGGAACGCCTGAGCCGAATGTGAGAGGCGCCCTGCCGCCGGTGGAATAAGAATCGAAAAAGGAACGATAAAAAAAAAAGGGAGCATTGAACAGAGCATTACGAGCGAGCTATCCGAGAAAAGTCGGGAATGAGATGGCACGTTTGTGCTCGTTCTCGGTCGCTGCGCAAGAGAAGCGTGGTCATGCGAGACAGATCATTCTTGTGTGTGTCTCCGTTTTTTTTTTTTTCTTTTAAACATCTTCATAGCCATTATGGAATCTCCATGTGGAATCCGGACCGCTCTCGGCGAAGAGAAGAGAGACGAGCGTTTATGTAAGTTCCATGTTCGGACCACTTCTACTGCCGTTAAATCATTATTGACGTAGGCTTGTCTTGTCGTTTTCATAGCATTCGATCGATCATCGAAAGACTTTGATTTTTAGGATAGGGAAAAAAAAAAAATTGTCGAGTAACGAATCCCGGATTATGAAAGATACGCAACGTGTTCCTGGAACGGATCGAGTTTCGCTGGGACATTTTCATGCAAAAGAAAGTGGTTTGTTTTTTTTTTTCTTATCGGCAAATAAAAACGTGTCATAAAATATTTCGAGTATGTGGAAGAATCCCCAGGACCGAATATAAAGAAATTGTAAAATAATTTGCACTTCTGAAGAGTGGATGATATTTAAAAAAAAACTTTGATTATAAAATGGTACTCCTACAATTTGTTGTATTTTCAATCGGGGATTTTTTCACATGCCAAGAACACCGGTGCGAAGTTTATGACGCGGATAATTTTTTTTACCGTTAAAAACAGTAAATTAAAGGAACCTTTTTTGCCCGAAAGCGTCGGACGCCCGAGACACTCGATGAAACTGCAAACACGCCTTAAAGGGAACATAACATTCCAGTCGAGAAGAAACTTGAACACAGTTCCACACTCTCACGTACCGTCGCCAACAATGAGGTTACGACGAAGATACCAAAATTTCAGAACTATGCAATTACTGTGAATGTTAGTACTATAAATCTCACTACTATGAATCTCAATAGTAAGAATCTCAATAGTAAGAATCTCAATAGTAAGAATCTCAATACTAAGAATCTCAATACTAAGAATCTCAGTACTATGAATCTCAATACTAAGAATCTCAATACTAAGAATCTCAGTACTAAGAATCTCAATACTAAGAATCTCAATACTAAAAATCTCAATACTAGGAATCTCAATACTAAGAATCTCAATACTAAGAATCTCAATACTAAGAATCTCAGTACTATGAATCTCAAGACTATGGATCTCAGTACTAAGAATCTCAATACTAAGAATCTCAATACTAAGAATCTCAGTACTATGAATCTCAGTACTATGAATCTCAATACTAAGAATCTCAATACTAAAAATCTCAATACTAAGAATCTCAGTACTATGAATCTCAGTACTATGAATCTCAATACTAAGAATCTCAATACTAAGAATCTCAATACTAAGAATCTCAATACTAAGAATCTCAATACTAAGAATCTCAATACTAAGTATCTCAATACTAAGAATCTCAATACTAAGAATCTCAATACTATGAATTTCAGTACAATGGATTTCAGTACTACGAATTTCAGTTTAAAAACCGAATAATAAAAAAGCTACTCGGATGAAAGAAATTTATGTTCTACTTTGAGAAATAAGTGCCGAAACGAGAATGACGAAACTGCGAATACGCCTTAACGGGAACATAACATTCCACTCGAGAAAAAAAAAAAAACTTGTGCACAGTCCTCCCCCCTCTCACGTATCTTCGCCAACAACGAATTACGACGAAGATAACGTTGCATCCACTTTCTCCTGTTGTCGGAGAAATGCAAATGTTCGTAAATTTACAATACCGTTAAATCCCAATTAATCGTACCGAAAGGCAAATGGATAGCATTTCGAAACGTTGGAATACTCGATGGTACCGTGGATCGTTCGGGAACGTTGGTACAGCGGCGGTTATGTGCCCGAGCAAGGAATTCGCATAGACGCTGCAGCGTTCGCTCGCGCGCGCACACACAAACGCAATGCACAACAGGAAGAAGGAATGCAGTGCGAATACAGGAACGCGATTCGCGTTCCGTGTGTGATGCTCGGTCGGTGGATAATTCCAACTGAGGCAAACGTTGCACAAGCGCGTATCAGGCCATGTGTCCATTGAACGTTAAGAAACGCGAAAAAAAAAAAAATTGGTACTCAAAGTTGCCCACCGAAAGCATCGATCGTAGACACGCGTTCGCGGTAACGAAGGATTTTTGTACCTTCAATAGTAAAAAAAAAAAAAAAAAAAAAAAAAAATTCCACGAAGGTACACAATTTTGATGTTGCAAATTTTACAATTTTATTTTTTGTTTTGTCCGTAAACACATTTATCGCCTTAAAAGTTGCAAAATTTTTAAGTAAAAGAAATCGTAAAATTTATGAGCAAAAGAAATTGCAAAATTTGTAAGGGAACGAAATTGTAAAATTTGCAAGCAAAAGAAATTGCAAAATTTGTAAGTGAACGAAATTGTAAAGTTTATAAGTAAAAGAAATTGCAAAGTTTGCAAGCAAGAGATTTGTCAAATTTGTGAGAAAAAGAAATTGAATTGAGTGGCGAATTGAATAGACATTGAATAGCGTATTTGGCAAAAATAAATTCGTCCGAATCAGGACAGTATTTTCGACGGGCGTGATTAATGCTCGCGCATTTGTCGCCGGAGGAGCATCGACGCATGGCAAAGTTTCGAACGGACATTTTTAAGATTAAATATTTTTATCTTTCTCGATTCATTTAATTCATCCAACGACGACGTCGCGAGCAGCCGACGAGAGCTTTCCGGCGAATAGTGAGATACCTCGTTCGAAATGTGCAAACATCCAGAAACAGAGAGAGAGAGAGAGAGAGAGAGACGTTTCCGTCCGCGATTGCTGGAAAAATGTACCTGCTAGTCTGGCAGCGAGAAATGCGAAAGATAAAAGCGCGGAAACTCGGAGCAATCTCGTCTGGTCTTCTCTCTCACAAATAAAGCGAACGAAGGAACGCCGGAGTGTCTGATGAATGTACGAGACTGAAAGGTCTCAAGTAGCCCGCATTTTCATTCACAAATCTCACAAATTCGTGATTCCGAAAGTACAAATATTCAATACAAATACTTGTTATGTACATGTAAACACATAGATATATAGTTTAAATAACTATTATATAAATTTATATGATATATATCTTCTCTTGCATCAATCCATAATCTATATAAATTTTAATCAAGCTACAGCATTTTTTTTTTTTTTTTTTTTTTTTTAAGAAGCTGCTTTCATAAAAAAATCAGACTCCGATTCGCCACGCCATTTCCGAGGTAAAGAAAGAACCCGTACTACATAATTTATAAAACGTTGCCGAGGAGGTAAAGATCTACCGAACGAAAGTCCGAACGCGTAAAATTGTCGGACAAAATTAGTCAATCTTCGAGCTTGTCGAACTAGATCGAACATTGAACGCTCTTTCCAGGAAAAATTTCATTTGTCGTCGTGGCCACGGCAATCCATAATCACAAAAAAAAATTGAATATATTTATATAATGTATGTTCTTTTTTTATATAATGCGTGTTTTTTAAATATATATATATATATTCTTTTATATCAATCCGTATTCTATATCAATTTTAAACAGGGTACAGAATTTTCTTTTAAGAAGCTGTTTTCATCAAAGCCTGAAGCTCCGATTCACATCGCCGTTTCCACTTTTCCCTGTGGAAAAGTAAAAAGCGAAAAGAAAAGAAAAAAAATGAAAAATCCGTCCTACATAATTCATGAAACTTGCGAAGGAAGTAAAGATCGACCGAACGAAAGCCGCCTCGTGTAAAATCGTCGGACAAAATTGGTCAATCTTCGTGGTTGCGCTTAACTCCGAACCGTCTTCACAGACACATCGAACATCGAACGTCGAACATTCGCTCTTTCCAAAAAAAAAAAAAAATTCACTTGTAGTCGCCACTACAATCTACACCCACACCAAAATATATACGCATATACACATATATACATGTGTATACACATACATGTACACGTACATATACGTATACAAGTGCAGAACGAAAAGCTGGAAAGAGAAGCGATTTCTCGGTTGCAATCGTCGTCTGGAAGCACAAGCATGGAATTTAACGGCGGTGCTTCAGGATCCTGGTACGGAGACTTTGGACGCGGTCTTGCGACAGTCTCTGGCACGGAGAGAGTTAAAGAGGGGGGGAATCGGACGCATCAGGAAAGGGACGTGCTTCCCCGTACCGATATTGCAGGTACCGGTACGAGCGGTACGACTGCTTTCTGGTCGTATAGGTGATTTCAGTGAAAGCACGGTAGGCGATTACATCGCTATGTCGCGGCTATTTCGGGCCGAACGGACGTTAAGGGTAAGTGTCTTCGGGTATGTACGAATCGGTGGTGCTTCGAGTTATTTTAGTATCCTGAGTGTGGCGCAAAGGCACACGCTTTCACGCGGCAGTGCCTTTAAATTCCATAGCGTAACCTTCTATGCGCCGGTAATAACGTACCGGCCGAACGGGACGATTGCCAGGGCTGCATCGATCTCATAGGGTTGAAATTTGTCACGCGCCTGAAGGGGATGAGCCCACATTGTTCGGTCGATTTTTCTGAATTTCTCAGGAACTAAGATTTTAGATGGTGTGATTTTTTTTTTTTTTTTTTTTTTTTTTTTTTTTTTTTTTTTTTTTAACCTACTCGGAGCGAAAAGTTTGAGACAAATGGACTAAGGTCGAAGAACCGTAACTATTGACTCCGACGAGGATCGTTCGACCACTTTACAATGCACGAGATCAAGAATTTGATATTGTTTATTTTATGATCTTCTTAACGAAAAGCTAGGTTTTCGTATTAAAAAAAAAAAAAAAATTAAATTAACTGCATAAATAATTTGAAAAAAATATATTAATAGTAACTAAAATTTTAGAGTGTACCGAGAGAGATTGTACTCCGGTAAAGTTGTAGCGTGGTATAGTGCTGTAAACTGCCGTTCGAAATTGTGGAGTTGGTGAGCAGTTTTTTTAAATCCGATAGAGTCCAATAATGGCGGCGTACGAGCGGAGACTTGTATTTCGGTGGAGTTGCAATTGTGCTTTTTTATTTTATATCAATTTTAATTTATATCAAGCGGGGGTGGAAATGTGCCAATCGATTGCCGCGCGCGTTGAATTATTATTCGTTTGTTATGACGCATTAATTATTTAACTCTCTCACGCCGGACCGACTTCCGTTCCTCTGTGTCATTAAAAAAAAAAAACAAAAAAAAATGAGTGCTTATTAAAAAATTACCAAAAATTATTGCAAAGTGATCGGAATCTCTAGGGGAAAATTTCAAGCCCTTTTAAACGCAAAAACAAAAAGAACGTTCGATGCACAGTCGAGTCGAGTCGATTCGAGTGAAAAGAACATCGTCTCAGCAGTAAAATAATTTCGCAGCAAAATAATTTCCAATGTCGATTAATTTTCCATCGTTTACTTTTCACTTCGTGCTCTCAGTTCAGCCAACGGTGAAGAATAAAAAATGAATCGGCAATTGTTTCTTCTCAATTAAACTCTCGACCCAGTAGTGGAAAGCAGTGCAAAGCAGGTCGTCAACGTGGCGAACGAAATGTAACCGATTCTTTTTTTTGCTACCTGAGAGTAATAAAAAATATCAATAAATCGGAAACAACGCCTCGGCGTCGCGCTCGCTGAAACTAAATAATAACGAGAGTAGGAAAGTCGCCTGAAAGAGAGAGAAAAAAAAAAAAAAAGTAAAAGTTGAAAAGGTAAGATACGCGAAAGATAGAGAGAAAAAAAAAAGAGAAGTCAGGAGAGTTCGTTGCACAGCTGTTACTCGCACCTGGCCCGAGAAGCTTTTCGTCCGTCTTTCGCTGCGCCACCCCGAAGCCCCGAAGGCGAGCAGACGGCAGTCGGACCGGATGCGCGCTCTCGAGGCCTAGCGCACGCCGCCAGGTATCGGGAATTCCTCTCAAGGCTTGGAGAGCAGTGCGCTGCGCGCCGTACGTCCTCGATCCTCTCCGCCTCACTTCTTTTCCGGAGAACTTTCTTCATCTTTGCACCACCGACGCTTTTACTTACTTGCCTCGTGTAGGCAGTTTTTTTTGTGTTTGCTTCCCCCCCCCCCCTTCGGAAACTGTGCACCGAAGTGGTAAGTAGGCTAAGCGCTTGTAAGTTTTTCGACTCGCAACGGTGATTGGCAAGTGAAAAATACTACTCAACTTTAAAGGGCCTCGGGACTGTTGGTTTATTCTGTCTACCGTCGGATGCAGAAACTTAATGGCCCAAGATGCTTTGCGCGAAAGGGACGGGATAAAAAGTCTTCTCGGAAGTTTCGACTGTTGAATACTTTGTTACGATAGAGACGTCTTGGAGCGTCACCATCGACGCCTGGTCAGGATCCGAACGGAGTCTGGTCAGGAGCTGATGTGACGCCTTGAAATTTCTAACAAATCGATCGGCAACTCTGACGAATCAGTATTTTATGAAAGTACTATGAAGGTACTATGAAGGTATAATGAAGGTACTATGAAGGTACTATGAAAGTGCTACGAAGGTACTATGAAGATACTATGAAAGTACTATGAAAGTACTACGAAAGTACTACGAAAGTACTACGAAAGTACTACGAAGGTACTATGAAGGTACTATGAAGGTACTATGAAAGTGCTACGAAGGTACTCTGAAGATACTATGAAGGTACTATGAAAGTACTACGAAGGTACTATGAAGGTACTATGAAAGTACTATGAAAGTACTATGAAGGTACTATGAAGGTGCTATGAAGGTACTATGAAAGTGCTACGAAGGTACTACGAAAGTACTATGAAAGTACTACGAAAGTACTACGAAGGTACTCTACGAAATTTCGTACTACGAAAGTACTACGAAAGTACTATGAAGGTACTACAAAGGTACTATGAGAGTACTGGATTTCGGTTTAAAGACCGAATAATAAAATATATTCGGATGAAAGAAATTTATGCCTTTGGAATAAGTGCCGAAACGAGATGGTCGCTCGCGCCTCCACCTTCGCTGCTGCGTTAATGTTCGAACCGCAGATATGCTCAAAGCGTACGAAATAAAGGCAACACACGACGAAACGTCGAGATAACAAAAGTTCGATGACGACAATGGACCGAGAAGTTCTCGAAGGGCACGTCCCCCCGTGGAGAACGCCGGGGGAGGGAGAGACTCGTACCGAAGGAAAGGGAACTCGCTGTCGAATTCTTTATTTCTTCGGGACCGCCTTCAACGTTCTCTCTCTCCCTGTCTCTATCTCTCGCCCGAGAGAATGAGAGAGGGAGGGCGAAAGGGGAGCGCGATAGGGAAAGGCAGTTGCCACGATCTACGGCGAGAGAGAGAGAGAGAGAGAGAGAAAGATCGCTGGGAAAGAAACCGACGAAGAGAGAGAGAGAGAAAAAAAAAGAATGAAAAATACTTGTGAAGCAAAGCCCCCGCGCGATTCCAGGGACACGTACGTACGTTTCGCGAGCCAGCGAAAACGAGACGAGAAAGAGGATCCCCAGCTTATACCGGAGGGATCGAGAGAAGAAAGAAGGAAAAAAAAAACATTACACTCCCGAGGTAAACGAATGCTCGGCCTTGGCGGCGCTTTGGTTTACAGACCACAGGCACACCGCACCGCACCGTCGCACCACACCTATGCACTTCTCTGCACGAGTTTCATCTTTCTCGTTATTTCATAAAGATTAAACAAAAAAAAAATAAAAATTACATTTTTTAAAAATCTTTCTTCGACAACGCTGTCCGGCGGGTTGCACGCGTCAGGAACAAAAGAATTTTTTCTCAGCAGAATATTTTACGGGCAGCGAAGCCGTTAAAGATTCATTTTCAATTCATTTGCTAATAATAATAATAATAATAGTAGTAATAATAACTATTATTATTATATGTTTCATTATTAATGTAATTATTATTTTTTTCCTTCCGAATAATTATAACGCAATCCACGAATATTTATTCGTGGATTGCATTATAAATAATAATAATATTTATATATACATATATATATAAATAAATAAGAATAATTATAACGCAACCCACGAATAAATAAGCGACGCGATAACTCGTGAATTGCGAAGGACATTTTAAGGACAATTGAGTGTATATAGTTATTGCAGTGAATAAATTGCGTAGGTCGAACTCGGGAGTTCGTAATGAGCAAAGAATTTCGCGTAATTGGCATACGATAAATAGGTCACGATAAGCATCATTGCCTTATTTAAAAAAAAAAAAAAAAAAAAAAAAAAAAATCGATTCTCCGACCAAGTTTTGCAACCTTCTTGCCACGTGTGCACGGGAGCCTTCGCGTGAGAGAGAGAGAGAGAGAGTTTGACATAAGAGAGTGTGTTTATGTCGATGAGATTATTCGAAAATTGTACCCGGACTCGGCGAGATCTTGCGATTCGAGACTTCGAAACTTCGAGTTACGATTATCACGTGTCCCAGACGGTACGGAACGAGAATGGGCTCCGGTGCGGAGGCGTGCACATTTCCATGTTGCGCAAGACCGAGAGACCGAGACACAACACGTATCGATACGCTGTTCGTTCCCGTGCGGTCTGCTTGCAGAAGCCTTCGCGAACAGACGAAGAAAAAAAACAACCTATATACCACGAAGTACGGATCAGTTTCGAAGGACTGCGACCGAATATACCGCACATTCATAGCTGACGATCGGGTAACCCACTTAGAAATTAATTGTGTTCGAAAATCTGTTATTCGACTTAACGGATAATATCCGATATAATGCATAATAAATGCACAATGTTTATTAATTATATATCGAATGTGTAGCCGAATATAAAACTATCGAAAACTTGTGTAAAAAAATATATATTCGTTTTATATCGCGAATATGTAACTCGTACGTAAGCCGAGCAGTATTTTTCAACACGCACTTTGTTGGGGTTTTGTCATTAATTTCTTTAAGTTAGGACCATTTGAAACTTATCCAGCAATGTGCCAAGTATGTTTCATATTTTTTTTAGTCTCGATCTGGCGGACGACTCTTTGGATGAAAAATATTTTGAAAACGACGATGATAGTGATTTCTTTTTATCGACTCAAAGAAATAATTGTCAAAGTGAATTTATCGTTCATTTTTTTGAGCATGTGTTCCAAGATTAATTGTTTTCCCTTCGGAATCACGTGCGAGATGAAGAAGATCGAGAGAAGAAAATTTACCGGGCCACAGAAAGTACGAGGCGACGTAAAAAAAATTGTGCCTGCGGGAGAGGACATCGGCTAGTTTGCGTGGCGCGCGCGGCAGTCTCGACGCTGACGCAGCGCGGAGGAGGGTATGCAAATGTGCTGGGAGAGAAAAAGGGGGGGGGGGGCGATTCCCTCTCGGAAGCGAGTGAGAAAAGATTAATAAAAAAAAAAATAAATAAATAAACGAGGGTGGGGACGCTTCAGGAGTGGGGGAGGGTGAAGGAGGCATGCGACGAGCTGTCACTGCGATACGGCCACGTGCGGCGGGACAGCGTGACCGCTTCTTTTCGTCAATGACAAATGCAACTGCTCGACAATCCACCTCTGAAAAATTTATATTTTCATTTTTGTTTTAAATTAAATATATAGACTTGATATATTACAGTGAAAATTTATACAAAACGATAACATCGAAAATACTGTAACCCGTTTATTTGATTTAAATACAAATCGAACAATAAGATGATAGATTTCTAGAAGCAAGTAAATATTTTTTTTACCAAAAATATAGAGCTCCAAATAGACCTTATTTTCGAGACTTTTTTTTTTTACTTTCATTGAAAGACAACCCGCATCTGAAAAGTTATAAATTTTGTTCGAATACATTTCTTTTAATTATTAAAATTAAAAAAAATTAGATACATAGATTTTATGTATTACAATTATAATGTATAAAAACAATAACATCAAAAGTACTGTAATCTCTTTATCGGTGTTACAATAAATGCAAATCGAACGAAACAATGACAGATTTTTAGAGATAGAAAAAAGATATTATTTTTACAGAGCTTATTTACGATCCATTTTTTTTCTTTTTTTTTTTTGCTTTCTTTGAAATTTTCCACGCGTCTGTTTCCGCCTCTTCGACCCGACAGAATTTCATTAACAAACAACGGACGAGTGGACCGGGGGGATGCACGGTTCGATTTGCTGGCTACAAGAGAGTAGCGTATGAACCCGCTGTGACCTTTTGAGCGTCGAGGCAGCAGGCCCGACAGCGGTTCTGCGAACCCACACCACCGGCCCGAACTGCGACGAGTCGGGCTTTACCGGGAGGCAAACAAACGTACGAATCCTCCTCGTCAGCCCGTAGCACGGTGGCTGACCGTTGGAACGTTTGACGTCGACGAATGAGAGTGAGACTTTTCGAAATTGGCGGACAAAAAAAGAAAGCGAACGTACAAACCGAACGAAGAAAATTGCGACGGCGTTCCAACTTCCCCATTACTCAATTTCAACGACGCTTCGAAACGTTTATTGAGAGTGAAAATAATGGTAGAAAAGTTCGTTCGGTGACACGTTTGCTGGCTTAAAAGAAAATATTTAATCTTGCAACCGTAACGTTTCAGTAAGCACTTTCAGTACACAATGCATCGTTTACATTGCGCGATTGTAAAGTTACGGATTGTACAATTAATGGCGATTCTAGAAAAAGGGAAATTGGTTGAATTGTTAGTGAGGATTCACTAACATTCGGAGCTTTTTCGCTAGCAAACGCAACCCACGAATTTCAGCTTTAACAGCTTAATCTCGAGCATAGTTAGGCTAGCCAATGAATTTATGGATACAAGTCAGATTCTTAAGTCACGTGGGGTTTTTCGCACGGCACTGCTTTGCCTCCGCGACTGTGATGCGAAATATTGTTCTTAAAAGTTTGTTCCTGACACAAATTGCAGATTTTACCACACCATTCCTACATGTATTATTTTTGTATAGCTTCATATTGCTCATTGGGCAAAACTCGCGCAAAAAGTGCACACTTGTATACTATATAAATTGTAATATAAATTGTATTGTAACAAGGGCTTTGGCCTGTATATTACATAATAAATAAATAAATAAAAAAATTGCCGCTTTTCTGTCCTTTTTATATGCCTCTTAATTTATAAAATCGAACTTCTGTCAAGTCATAATTTTGCAGATCTGAGCTCCATCCCCATCTTTGGGAGCTACCATTGTGCAACACGTTGCCCCACTCCGCGTCTGTTAATTAAGTTTCGGAACGGTTTAACGATCGTCGAGGGTTGTTTTTTTCACTCACCGAGGATCGGCTTTGCCGAACGAATCACGTGAACGACGATCAACGGAAATACCGCAATAACACGACGACGCTGACCTTGAAATACATTTTTTCAAAATTTCCCATTATATTTCCAGTCGCCGAGATTGACTTTCACGAACGAATCTCGTGAACGACAACCTACGGAAATGCCGCAATAGCACGACTGTATTGACCTTGAATTTTTTTTTTTTTTTTTTAATGTGGCATTATTTAGAGTCGCCGAGGTCGACTTTCACGAATGATTCTCGTGAACGACGATTTACCGAATTACCGCAATAACAACTACGATATCGACATTCAAAAAATCTTGAAAAAAAAAAATTTTTTTTGAAACTCGGCCATTATTCTAATCGGATTAATTAAACGAAACGACAGTGCGTGGACTTTTTCACAAGCAACCATTGTCTATAAACAACTATGGTAAAGGGAACATTTTTTTTTTTTTTTTTAATGAAGCGGAATACCCAACGAGAAAACTGGCTTAGCAGGGAAATACGGACACACCGAAGAGGAACCTTCTTCAGTTTGTAAGAAGAAAATAAAAGCAGCGTCGTTTGTTTTCTCATTCTTGTAACACGCTCGAGCGGCGTGGCGGAGCGTGAACCGCGCAACTGTGGCGCACTGTGTGAAACAAACGAGATTGGAGCGTGTACACAGTGTATCGCATTCGCGAAAGAAAACTCGGCGCACGAGCGATGCAACAGCCGAGAGAGAAAACTTCTCTCCCGACCGGTCGAACGGTTACGCAGCGGGGAGATTTAGCGTCGGCGACTCTTATCCGCAAACTGCGCGCAGCGCCGGAGCATGAGCGAGGTACGTGCGTTTCGCGAATGATCGTACACTGGCTTCTCACGTTACGTAGCTCCACCAAAGTCGTTTCACGCTGAAGGAAAGAGAGATTTGTTTTTAGCTTCAAGTGCCGAGCCAATCGGTGCGATTGCGAACGACTTCGGGATATTCTTAAATGGTGGTAATTAAAAATTTGTTTTATTAAGTACTCGGATAATGCGAACAACGCCAGTTTCGAGCCGCAGTGCGTTGCAGATATTAAAAATTTTAATCTCTGCATTTTTTGTTCGGCATTTTTTTTTTCAACTCAAACTGCAAACCTGACAGATTTATTCTTAAAATGGTGTTAATTACATTTGTTTTAATAAGTACTCGGTTAATGCCAACAACGCCAATTTCGAGCTTCAGTGCGTTGCAGATATTAAAAATTTTAATCTCTGCATTTTTTGTTCGGAATTTTTTTTCAACTCAAACTGCTAACCTGACAGATTTATTCTTAAAATGGTGTTAATTAAACTGTTTTCATTAAGTACGCGCATAATGCCAATAACGCCAGTTTCGAGCTGCAGTGTGTTTTAGACATGAAAAATTTAAGTCTTTGTTTGCATTTTTTGGTTGGGATGTTCGAGATTTCTTTCTTACCTCGAACTGCAGACCGTATCGGTACGATTGCAAATGGCATTGAGATGGACAAATCTAGCGGGATATTCTTAAAAGCTTTTCTGCGCTAAAATGTTGACGTTTTTTTTTCAAATGTAAAGTATAATATTCCGCTAAATGTAACAATAGTAATCGAGAATAAAAATAATATTAGATAAGCGTGCTCAGCAACGTTCCTCGAGGCAAACTAAACAGAGCGTAAGTTTTCCGACCAAAAAAAAAAAAATCGTTTTCCGCAAACTTGTCATTTTAATTTAATTTTTCTCTTAGAATAAAGGATAACATAGTTGCTGTATGTGCCGTAATAGGAAACGCCTTGCGCCTGATTATCATTTAATAATGCTATTAAAAAATGATCAAAGACTCAACGGAGAGTTAACTGTAAA
Source organism: Amblyjoppa proteus (assembly GCA_963922035.1). NCBI lineage: Eukaryota > Metazoa > Arthropoda > Insecta > Hymenoptera > Ichneumonidae > Amblyjoppa > Amblyjoppa proteus. The sequence goes on from OY998228.1 coordinate 44,858,432, forward strand.
ACGTTTCAATGTCATGGGGGGAAAAAAAAAAAAAAAAAAGAAAAATCTTTAACGATATTGTTTCGACATTGGCAATTTCTGAGATTGTAATAGCGGAGTCTATTAAGGATATCTGCCGTAGGTACACGGAGCTCGCCCGTCACGTTGGAATTCGCATAAAGCAAACTAGCCCGAACGCAACAGTCCAAGCACTCCGGAGAGTCCCGACGAGTAGCGCAATGACGGTCTCCCCGTTTTCACCGTGCGCGCCACCCTTCGCCATTTATTCTCCTCCTTACATGCACCGCTCTTTCGAATTTCTATCTCACTCTAACGAGGCTCTTTTAATTCCGCGCGTTTCTCTTTACCGTGTGCCTGCGTTGCCCTCGACTTCTCCCCATACAAGACGGCTGTGAGAGCCTCGCGAGTACGAGTTAGGTAGCGGCGTTACGCGAGTACCTACAGCATCGATTGGAATGCGCGGACGATCGTTATGACAACCCGGAAAAGGCTTTTAAGGCAATTATGCTCGAAAATAAGTTTCGTCTTTTCCTCGAAATTTTGAATGGTAAATACAATCATTTGGCTTTCTACTGTTTGACTACTGTAATTGGGCTCCGCCCGTGAATATAATAAATAAATAAATAAATAAATAAGTAAGTAAATAAATAAAATAATATTTCTCGACGACACTTTTCTGTTGCGAAATATGTGAAAAATATCACTTTTTCAAAATACCGTGTTTCAATTTTTACATTCAAATAATGGATGTTTTTTTATTATGTAATTCTGGTCGAAAAAAAATAGACTTGGGTGGCGGCGTTGCACGAGTACCGACAGCATCGATTGGAATGCGCGGACGATCGTTATGACAACCCGGAAAAGGCTTTAAAGGCAATTATGCTCGAAAATAAGTTTCGTCTTTTCCTCGAAATTTTTAATGGTAAATACAATCATTCGGCTTGCCACTGTTTGACAGCTGTAATTGGGCTCCGCCCGTGAATATAATAAATAAATAAATGAATAAGTAAATAAATAAAATAATATTTCTCGACGACACTTTTCTGTTGCGAAATATGTGAAAAATATCACTTTTGCAAAATACCGTGTTTCAATTTTTACATTCAAATAATGGATTTTTTTTTTTTTAATGATGTAATTCTGGTCGAAAAGTGGACTTAGGTAGCGGCGTTACACGAGTACCCACAGCATCGACAGGAATGCGCGGCCGGTCGTTATGACAACCCGGAAAAGACTTAACAGGCAATTATGCTCGAAAATAAGTTTCGCCTTTTACTCGAAATTTTTAACGGTAAGTACAATCTTTCGACTTGGTACTGTTTGTTTGACCGTTGTAATTGGGATCCGCCCGTGAATATAATAATTAATAAATCAGCAAATAAATAAATAAAATTAAAGTGTCTCAAAGTCAGTGTCACTCAGTCGGTAACAAATTGGTTTCGCTACACGAAAAAAAAAATACGGCCTGCCAAACAATTTTTTTTTTTATTTTAAATTCTACATTCAATTCTTACAATGCCACGCGACATCGACACAACGACTGCAAGACTATCAAGGTCATAATTTCACCATTTCGAACCCCCGTAGAATTGCAAGAATTGAAACTACAATAGAAACAACAATTTCTTTTCTTCGGCGGTCCGCATGCGAATTTTACTCGAGTCATTGATAAATTCCTTTCGGTGTATTTTCTCCGCGACTATTAAAATATTTCGGGCGCAAGGTCAATTTTTTTTTCCCGGCCGCATAAAAACCGCATATATATCGGAAAGCATCGGCAACGGAACGAACAGTGAAGCGGGGCCACGATGTTCGTGACCGAATGAGCTAAACGCTTGTTTCGCCGTTTCCATGACTACGCCGGAGCGGCGCGGAGAGGGGGGGGGGGGGGGTTGGGCGAGGGGCGGGGAGGAGAGGGGGGGGGGGACGCCGGGACTTCAGGGGCACTTGGGTTCACACGCGTCGAGAGGACAGACGCGAACGGGCGAATATATAACGCACACGAAAAAGCAAGAGACGAAGAGAGACGCGACGAGACGCGGAACTATGAGAGTACAATGTGATTGTGTGCTTAAGGAATGATGAGAAAACGTCGACTTGGCGATTCCACCTTCTGGCTCGTATTTTCTCGGGATAAAGAGAAGGAGCGAAGAGGGCGAAAAAAAAAAGAAACTCGACGGCCGAAGCTCGCAGAGCGCGGTTTTCGCGCAAAGATTTTCACGCTTCGAGGTGCGTTCGCTCGATCACGTTTATGGGGCGCCTCTCTATGCACACGTTTACGCCATTATACGTATCTACGGCCTGTACGATTAATGCGCCACAGCATAGCTTACGACTAATTATGTATAAACGGTCGGCGCATGATATTTCTAGGTTTTTTTTTTTTTTTTTTTTTTTTTTTTTTTTTTTTTTTTTTTTTTTTTTTACGGTACTGCGAAATATTGAAGAAACAAAGAATAAAGAATGATACATTGTATGGTTTTTGTTTTACGACTATTACATACACCATTATATAAATGCAGCGTGCGTGATTGTTAAGAAATAAAAAATAAATCTTTTCCTTTTTTTTTTTTTTTGTTTATTTTTTATTTTTCAACGGAGTGAGCAATAGAGTGAGAGTTTCAAGATCGGTGAGGAGACTCTTTATTTCACGGTAACGTCCAACAGATTTTCGACCGATCGATTCGAGTGGTGAAAAATAAAAATACCCCTGGTAACTTTCGATAAGCACCTTTTCTACAGCTTTTTTTTTGGGTAGTTTGAAGAGTTACGATCGAGTTAGGTACTCCATTTATTGGGTGAATGCAGCATGCAATTTACGATGAGTACATCGATAAAGGCTAAAACGGTGACGAGACTCTGTTTTTTTTTTTTTTTCACTATTCGAGATTCATCGACTCGATGAAAATTGTTATTGTTTCGAGATTTATTTAAAACAGCTTAGGGAATAAATTTGTTGTTTGATTTAAAAAAATTTTGCCACTTTGCAAACTGAGCTGCTAGTAAAGTTGTAAAAAAAAGTCGAACTCGAATGTAAACAAAAAAATTATTTGCGCAATTAAATAAAATGACAATCTAAATTGTGAATTTGATTGTTTGCGTTTTTGACGAACATGGAGAGCATTGATTGACGAATGGTGGGGCAGCGAACAACGCGTAGAAAAAACGACAGCAAGTGATCAAAGAAAAACAAAAAGATGACTTCGAACGGAACAAAGGCCGTTCGAGGAAATCAATCGGCAAGGCAAACTTTCAGCGAAAAGGTGAACACGCGTGACGCAACTTCGGCTTGGCCCGTGTCAACCGGACAACGAGAGCGAACGAGCGTTGATTTTCACTTCGGTTAATCACTCTAGCCGGACCCGCCGGGACACAACAAAGAGCTCCCGAGGTCTCCGCGTGAGTTCCATTGGCTCGCTCGAAACTGTCAAGCTCGTCGAGGGAGACTGCACGGACGGCGTCAATTTCGCATTACTTTCGTCGAGAGAAAAAAAAAAAAAAGGACCTTGCCGTACGTATGTAAATTGACGCAGCTGATTGCTGCATATTGCTCTTTCATCAACGAGACTTCGCAGCGGTCATTTTTTTTTATGAACTCTAAAAAGTAAAAAAAAATCCCTCCAAGTTTCTCGACAGTTTCGGTTCAGCTTGTGGCAAATAAAAATCTCAGCTTTAAATAATTCCACACTGTAAAACTTGTAATAATTGTAAAGGGGACTTTCTTCCAAACGATCAAATAAATAATTTATAAGGAAAATGTTTCCACTACTGAAATGAATTAATTTCTGCCGCTCGTAAAAACGAGAAAATATAACGAAACGCTCTTTTGTAGCTGAAAATTTTCTTTCAGCGAGCTCGGAAACGCAGAGAAAAAATATATTCCAAGTTTCCCGATAAATTTGTAGGTACCTGTGATAAATTTTATTTTTCGAAACAAGACAAATTCATTCTCGTCACTTGGGACAATTGCGAAGCGCTCTACGCATTACTCGCCGCGACCATTTGTAAAATTTCATCTCGAGGTTAACAATTTATCGTCTCATTCTCGTCCAACGCGGCAGAGTCCCGTCACCGATGCTCGTTTATCTTTGGTGTTAATCAATCTATTTCACCTAAAAAATCGATTACACAACCAGCAAACATCGTCGTGATGTAACAATATAACCCACTATATAAACAACGATAAATCCCAAACATAGTCGAGAGCCAGAAAAAAAAAAAAGTAAAAGGACTTAAAAAAAAAGGTATATTGGTTTCAACGAATAAATCGAAAGCTTACCCAACAGCCGGAAAAGTTGTGTACGGAAACATCCTCGGACACGTTAATAATTCCAGTGTCCCGGGACGCGATTCGGCGTGTTTCTCCTCTTCTCTCTCACACACGCGCACGATGGATTGCTCACGAACAATCACCGACGAAAGAAATTTTTATTCACACTTATATAACCTCAACAGACAAACAAACAAAAAATTCGTTCGCCTCACAATTCGATGGGCCGCAACGAGTCTGTTGCGCCGTAAGTAATTCCCAGCGCGAAACTCACAGTTAATATCGAGAGCGTGGATCGACGCACAAAGTACCGAAGCTCTGTTGCCCGGTGAAGCGAGCGACTGGCGCTGTGATCCTGTCGAGCGATCTTGCTTCTCTCCGCGCACAGGCCAGGTTCAAGGTTACACCGTGATGAGCGCGTTGTCACGGCGTTTTCGCTAGACGCGACGACTAGACTCACTCCCCGCGACTGTTTCGCGTCGCCCGACGAAGCCTCGTTACACTCGGGCCAACGATCGAGGAAAGCGCAGATTTTTCCGCTCGTCCGTAAAGATTCTTTCGAGCGGGTAAGAAAAACAACAACAACAACAAAACGGAGAGAGAGGAAAAAACAGACCGGCGGTGTGCCGGAGAGTCGGGGAGAGAGGACCGCGCGCGCAAAGTCGGAACGATGCCGAACGGTCGAGAAACGAGCCCGAGAGGGAGAGAAGAGAACACGTCGTCGGGGGCAACGCGGCGGAGCAGACGGGGTTGAGAGAGCGGCGTGTTGCGCGTGCGCGACCGAACGACGAATGGCGAATTGGTGCGATACGAAACGCGCGCGTGCTATTGAAACAAAGAAAAACTGCGCTGTTGTCCGACAAACAATTGTAATTATATGTGTATTTCTCACTGGGCTTTCTCTTCGTTAATCCCGCTGGAGTACCTCGCGGTTTTAATCTCGGGGATGAGAAAGGAAAACCGAATTATTCGGACAACGTTCGCCCCGCGTTTGCGAAACGAAGAGCCACCTCGGTCTTCCGGCAACGAGAGATACACGCGAGAACCAAAAAAAAAATAAAATAAAATAAACACTTGTCAAACCCGATGACTCGAGCCCTGTTGCAATTTTATTCACTCTCGACAATCCTGTTATGCGTATATTCGATACGGCGAGTATTCGACGATTGTCACGTTCTCGTCTCTCGATCGCAGGACGCTCGCGAAATCGGCCGGTTCGCACTCGGGCACGAAGAAAAAAAAAAGAATGCACGATGTTTGTATCCCCTTTCTTTTCTACCGTATGTATTGCACAATCGACGCTCTCTGGTACTCTCGATCGAACGCCGGTCAACGCAAGAGTAACGCTCGGAGCGTTTTAGTTTTTTGCTTTATTGCAATGCACGAGGTAAGAAACGTCGAGACACGGCGTCGATGCGCGTGAGTGTACTGCCGCTGGTTTCGATGCTGCTGCTCGTTGGGACGCACGGTGTTTGCTACAGCTCTCGGCTCGCGCGCTCGCCACTGTGTGTGTGCGTGTGTTGGGGATGGCAGCTGGTGCCGGTTTACGTGTGTGCCGTTGCGCGCTCACTCTCGGCCGCCCTACGGACGAAAGGCGCGCTAGGAGGGGCTGCGAGGGGGGAAGCGAGGGGAGACCGCCGGCCGCCTGCGTTCCCCACCACGGTGAGACGACCGAGCAGTGTCTCTCCATTCATCGTGGAGGGGAGATCGAGAGCGCGCCGCGAGGGGCGACGAAGAAAGATGGAAGTGAACGAGCGAGGGTAAAGCGAGACGGAAAGACTGCTTGGTTTTTCGTCGAACGGGAAACAAAGTGCGGGGGATAGACGAGAAAGAGGGAGAGAGGGACGTGCATTGGAGGTGGAGAGTGCGAAACGATCGGTTGTTCTACCGATGCGAGAGTGAGAGCCGCGGGCGGAGGCGGGGGGGGGAGGGGACAGATCGAGAGTGAGAAGAGCAGCGACGGTGGCGACGCTCTGCCACGCCGCGGCAGCCGGTCGCAACGTCTCGTACCCTTCGGGGCTTCTGCCCAGCGATACCGAGAGCGAGGTTTGGTCCTTGCAGAGGTTCTCAACACCCACGCTGTAACAACGACGCGGAGAGGGAGAGTCAATGTCCTTTACGGAAATGTATTGCCGGCTCTGTATTAGATATAATAGCGGGGATTTGTTCGGTCTATCACGCGATCGGGGGCTTTGCGAATCGGGGAGGATGTTGGAAATCGTTAGATATATGTTGCATCGGTGATTAATTGAAACTCTTAACTACCGTCTGGACGGCGATGAAAGGATGATTTTTTTTTATCTTTTCCGCTGCGAATGAAACTAAACACGATGGGAGTTTGGAGATTGAAGTTTAAAAAGGATCCTGGGCGTTGGTGATTCAAGAATACAATCATCGTCGGTGGGATTGGAAGTTTGCGAAATAGTTTCGAATTCAAAGATTTTGATAATGCGAATCGTCGAATATTCTGCTGTAAATTACATTTCTCTCCGCTCGACACTTTTCCCTACCTTAAATACGCGAAAAATGTCGCTGTTCAAAAGAATTCAGTTTTTACTTTTTTAGTTTTCAAACCCAAATAACATTTTTTTTTCTTTGCAATTGCACTCGCCCCGATAATCTTTTCTCGCGATCCCATTCGTCAAAATTTTTAGATTAAAACTAGAATTAAAAAAAAAAGTGCATCGGGAGATTCAGAGATGATTCACAAGCGAGTACAAGATTAAACGGCGCTCTCTCCCTCTCCCGGCGTCCCGTCTGCCTTTTACTTCAAACGTAGCGTACGCTGCAATCGTCGAGTCTTGATGACGATGGGTGCAACCCAGCGAAGAGAGGATTTCCTCCGCCTCGAACAATCATCCCGTGTTCCACAGTCTCTCCCTCCTCGCAATTTCTCTCATATTCTTTATCGCCTCCCTGCGGAGCATAGACGACGGAAAGTACAAGATTTTTTTTAGGCTGCTCAACCGTGATAGATCGAAGGAGCCGATTTTTACGACCGGATATAAAAAAAAACCTTCCGCGGTGGAGTGGAGAAACAAGAGTGTGGACGTTACCGACTATGACCGGGTTTATAGGACTATTCGCGGACGATGCCCGGTACACACCGGCGTTGCAGTATAATACAAGAAGGAATCGTCGTTTCGAAGTGCGGGACGCCCGGACGAGAAACCGGCTCGACGCGTAGATCGATCGGGGAACGCGGGGCGAACTGCTCTCTCGCTCTCTCTCGCTCTCTCGCCGCTCTCCGGGCGTGTGCAGCGACTGTGTGTGTGTGCAGCGGCGAGCCACAGTGAGAGGGAACGAGATGGAGAGGAGACTCTCTCGTGGCGAAGCGAACGCGACTCACGCCTCTCGGGTACCGCGACGAGAGCCGAGGCACACACAGTGTGTCTAGTGTTCCGCAAACCGGACGTAGACGACGCTGACCCACCGAGCTCTCGCGGCACAAAGGGACGTGTGGGCTAGACTCCAGCATAGCGAGACACTCGAAAGCGATTACCTTTTCCAACTTCGACTTACCTAGACGTTCCCGACGGCCTTGTCTTGCGCATACGGCGCGCGCACAGTCTTTATTATCTCGAACTTGGTAAATTTGAAGAAATGAAAATAAATGGACTATGTTTGCGGGTGTCGGAAGCAGAGATCCGCAAATTGGAAAGGGGGCAAAAAATGGACCAGAAACTGTTCGGACAGTTCTGTCGATTAAGACAATATTTTTACTTTTTTTTTTTTTGACGGACGAAATTAAGCCGCGACAGTCATTTGCGGCGCTCGGACAAAATGGTAATAATATGGGGCAAAATGGACTCTCGTGGAATTGTAGTGAAAATTAATTAATTTTAAATTCGAAAAATTGTCGACTTAAAGATTGTATTTTGAACACACTGGTACAAACGTTGTACGGAATTTTTGTTAAAAAACGCGGGTATAAAATAACCGTAAAATTTAATGCTGGCTCGAGCGCCTCGGAGTGGCGTTAAGCCTTAAAAGTTTCAGTGTTTTTTTTTTCTTTACACCGCCTATCGACGGATTTGTGAGACGAGACGAAAGAGAAAGAAAAAAGAACGAAGGACGCGATCGGGCAGCGGTTAAACTGCGGCACTTATAGGATGGGAAGGAGCGCCTTTTGCCGAGGCCAGACGAGATCGGGGGTCTCGGCTATAATTCAATCAGCATTGAAGGACCGTCCGAAGCGGAAGGCAACTGCGAACGCGAATCGTACACGCAGATCTCTCTTTCCGCTTAGTCGAGAAAACTGTGTCTCCGAATAGATTTTTATGAAATGCACTTGCCGACCGGTCGCAATTAAGCCAGAGCCACAAATTCTATTGTCTCTGACATACATCTCAATTTCCGTGACTAGTTCTAGAATAGTCGAGTGCCATTTGACCTCCCGCCACGAGGCCCCCTCCTCGAGCGGTATCAAAGAACAATGAGTTCGGCTCTCTTGTGCTCTGACGTTTTCCGATTTCATCAAACATTCGATTCGTTAATTATTGGAAGCGCACACTGGGCGTTTTTTTTAACACCCTGGCACATAATTTCATTCGCCTGCAAGAGAAGAGATCGAAACTCGAGCTATCAGTAAAAGAATCACAAATAGAGAGGAACGGGGCAAAATGGCCTAAGAAAAAAATGTTCAAAAAAATTTATCGGAACGCTCGGTCGGACTGGGGCAAAATGGGAACTTCTGACGTAATGTGCGTAGGGGGCAAAATGGATTACCAAAAAATATTTTAAAAATGAATCTCTCGCCAGGAAGATTCTCCCCGATCGGTATCAAAGAACAATGAGTTCGGCTCTCTTGTGCTCTGACGTTTTCCGATTTCATCAAACATTCGATTTGTTAATTATTGGAAGCGCACACTGGGCGTTTTTTTTTAACACCCTGGCACATAATTTCATTCGCCTGCAAGAGAAGAGATCGAAACTTGAGCTATCAGTAAAAGAACCACAAATAGAGAGGAACGGGGCAAAATGGACCGCCTTTATATCGCAGAGACGGGGCAAAATGGCCTAAGAAAAAATGTTCAAAAAAATGTATCGGATCGCTCGGTCGGACTGGGGCAAAATGGGAACTCCTGACGTAATGCGCGTAGGGGGCAAAATGGATTACTAAAAAAATATTACAAAAATTTATTGGAACGCTGAATTTTTCTTAAAAAAACTAGATTCTTCACACATTATAAATAAAAAAAAGTGTTGAGCAGATGAAAATTATTATATATATTTCGTTCAAAAGCGAAAGATACTTGGCTACTGAAGAGTCAATGATTTTTGTTATTTGCTTAAAAAAAAAAAAAAAAAAAAAAAATCTTTTTAAATTAAAAATCGTTAGCGGTGCCGACAGCGGTCGGATCCAGCGAAATATGTTTAACGATTTTCTGCACCTTTACCATCGGCTCTGTGCCGCCGGGCTCTCGCCTACGCGAGTATAATTTTTTTCGCACGAACGTAACACGGAAACACGCCGTGGATGCACGAAATCTGTCTGACAATTTGGAGAAAAGCCAGGGCGCCTCCGGCGTCGGCCACTTCGCCATCCCTTCATTCTCCTCTTGTCTGCATGCCCGCCTGCCACCCTTGGACTACTGGCTGCTACTCCGGGTATAATTTCGCCCGTTCTACTCGGTTCCTACCACACCGGACGTAACTTCTACCTACTCTCGTGTAGGCCCTTCGTCGGCCACACTCTCGCTCTCTCTCTTCCCCTGCAGCCTTATCGCTCCGCCATTGTACCGTTCGAGCCGAAGAAGAAGAAGATTAGGTATAGCTTCTGATACGAGCAACGGTGATAGCAGCCGAGCGGACGAGCTAATGGAAAGCAAAAAAAAAAAACAAAAAAAAAACGTGCATAACGATCTACGACGGTGCAATTACAGCGGCAATTTAGGAACGAGTCCCGCATACCCTCCGTCGTGTCTTTCGCGGAGAGATAAACCCTCTCGGGGATATTTAAATTCTCGAGTAAATTAGACGTTCGCGGATGTCTCTTCGTCCTCGAGAGACGGGCCGTGACGGCGAGTCTACCGGAAATATGGCACTGTCGATCGTCAAATGATCGATCGGACTGGTATCCGATATTCCGCACCGATATCCGACCTTTCGGGTAAATGTCGTGGAGGGGGGGGGCAATATGGACCGGCCACGGGATTCACGGAATTTCATCGGATACTTTAACTCTTTATTGAGACACAAAATGGACGAAACAATATATGGGGCAAATTGGACCAGCCGTTCGATTCGACGAATGAAAGAAAAGGAGAAAAAACTATAGAACGTCTATGACGGTGCAATTATATATATATATATATATGCATATATACATATATGTATATATATGTATATATGTGTATATATATGTCTATATATATATATGTGTGTGTAAATTCTCAAGTAAATTAGAGGTTCGCGGATGTCTCTTCGTCCTCGAGAGACGGGCCGTGACGGCGAGTCTACCGGAAATATGGCACTGTCGATCGTCAAATGATCGATCGGACCGGTATCCGATATTCCGCACCAATATCCGACCTTCCGGTTAAATGTTGAGTGGAGTTGGGCAAAATGGACCAGCCAAGATACTCATGAAATTTTGTCGAATTACAGAATACTAGTTATTAACTTTTTAATTGAGACACAAAATGAATCTGCTACACTAATTTGACGGATCTGGATAAGAGAAAGAAAAAAAAATAAATAAATAAAAGGACGAATCGGAAACAATCAAGGAATTCATAGAATTTCATTCGAATTTGATGACACACTTTAAATTTTTAATCAAGCTACGAAATGAATATGCCACCCTAATTTGGCACTTCGGGATAAAATGAAAAAAGTGCACGACATACACAAAACAGCCAGACATACATAAAACGGGCAAGCGGGCATTTAAAAACACGCAAATTGAACTAGGCAAGCGATTCCGCAGAGCGAGATAGTCCATTTTGCCCCGGTGTTCCGTCCCCCCCCCCCCATTGAAATCAAATGACTATTTTCACAACGCGCCGAACGAAAAACAACGCGCCGCTCGTAGTGACGACATACGATTGAAAATGTTCGGAGGCAATTAGTTTGCGGCACGTTAATTAATTAACGACGTCGAAGTAAATTTAATATTGTTGCGAATTAGCTCGATGCAGTGGCGTGACGCCCGAAATGCGAGGTCGGGACGAAATCGTTCCGACCTTATTCGGCAAAAGGAGCCCGTACCGGGCGACTTCTTGCTCGCCCGCCCTCGTTGCATAACGGCGCGAGAGCCGAGACTCGAGAATCTCGGACTAAGAAACGTGAGTAATAATTAATGCTCCCCTTTATCCGTCTCCCTTAACCCCCCCCCCCCCCCCCCCTTTCGCCCGTACTCCATTCTCGATGCGGTCCCTTCTCGGCCGGCGCGCCCCCGTTATATCCACGGAACCACCGCGGAAAGTCGCCCGAAATTACTGACGTTCCTGATTCTCGTACTGTTGTGTTCGGCGCGATTGTCCTGGCGCGCCTGCTCGACCAATGTCGCGTTTTGATCTACCGCGAACGAGCCGAACGAGGCGAATTGGGGTGACAATGGTAAATGTCCAAATACGGTAGAGCAGTCAACGAAAGGTCGCTGAAGTAACGAGGCAATAAAAATATTTGTCGCTCTCGAGACGATTCTATTTTGTAAATTAACTTAATTTTGATACAATCTATCAAATAGATAATCAATTAAATTTGTAAATTAAAAATAAAAAAAATTGATTATCATAAATAATAAATGGACTTCGTAAGTAATAAATGTATTGTTTGTCTATTGGTTTATAAATGGAATGAGAGAAAAGAGAAATCGTTGAATCGAAAGAAATTCGAGTACAATGAGGAAGGATTCGCAAAAGTTTAGCATTGTTAGTTAGAAAACTGCGATTTAATCATTAAAAAAAACGCACACGAGTTACTAAAAATCGGCTAATCGACGTAAACTGGCAATAAAAATATTTGTCGCGTTAAAGGAAATCAATTTTGATTTAATCTACATTGAACAAACAATGGATATACTATTTATTTATAGCTCTATAAATAGAACGAAATCCAAAAAAAAATGCTTGAATTAAAAAAAAAAAAACATTCACGTACGGCGAGGAAGGGATCGCAAAATTTTGCGAAAGTACACTGAATCGATGTGCACTGATAAAAAAAAAAAAAAAAAAATTCGTCGCATTCGCGTCAATTGATTTTTATTAAATGAACCTTAATTCAGATATAATTAATTTCATCAATAAAAAATTTACCAGCCAAATAACAAATCTATTATTCATTCATTACTTTGTAAATAAATCTTAGTATAAAAAAAATCCTCAACTTAACAACAATTCTCATACGATGAGGAAGGATTAGCAACATTTTTTGCTCAAGCTGCGCAGTAAAAAAAAAAAAAAAAAAAAAAAAACGGTGTCAAAAAAAAAAAAAAAAAAAAAAATCCCAGAAACCTAAATCTCGTCAAGTGCAATGAAAATTGAAAAAAAAAAAGCAAACAAAAAAAAATGTCACGACGCTATCGCTATTGCGCTTAGCGAGAGATTTAATTCGCCCGCGTGTTAACAGACAAGGATCGTCTCGGCGACTCGGAGCAGCTCAGCAGCTCGCGGACTCTCCTTCACCTTCGGCCAAGTGCAGCGGCGTTGCAGCGGCAGCGTGAAGAAAAGTTTCAGTGCGATTTCTCATTCGCTCTTGCTCGCTATTTCCCTTTAAGTTCTTCGCCGTGTTCGCTCTCGTCGTGCGTCCTCGACGGGGAAAAAGATTTCCACCTCGATCGGCACGAACAAAAAGCAGGAAGCGCATATAGTCTCGTTCGTGTAACTCAAGCCAACCCCTCGAAGGGCCGGAGGGGGAAGGGTGGAGGTCGGCGAACGAGGGGGGAGGGCGAGTTCGAGCGAGGGAGAGAAGGACGAGGAGGAAAAGCAGACAGTGAGAGGGACGTCGGCATCGAAAGAAAGGAGGGAGCGAAAGGGAGCGAACGGGATGAGCGAACGGGCACAAAAAACGAGGAGGAGGAGACGAATGGAAGAGGGAAAAGACATCCTCCTGAGCGTGCATGCTCTCGGGGTTGCAGACACCGGTGGTGCTTCCATTCGACATCGGTGAAACCTGTCCGACGATACTGTATTATACATGCGATGCCCCTAAGACGATATTCCATGTAAAAAAAAAAAACAAACAAAAAGGGTTTTTTTTTTTTTTTAAATGTATGTTGTTCGCCTTGTTCGTAAGCCGATTGGCCGCAGCATGGAGGATAATGCGGAAGCTATGCAGGGGAGAGCGGGGTAAAACGGGACACTGGGGCAAAACGCAAGTTCCCAATGATTATTGGATGTCCCATTTTTACCCATCGATACATCCGGATTTTCTGCGTCGTTTACCTCCACTGTTGCATTTCGAAAATTATTGGAAAATCGCGTTTTGCCTCGACTGTCCCGTTTTGCCCCACTGTTCCGTTTCGGTCGCATAAGGCATTTTTTTTTTTTTTTTTTTTTTTTTTTTATGCGTAGAGACTCGAAGGGGGAGATTGTACTTGCGATCTGTTGACTTATTGATTCTATGATTCTTGAGCGGATAATTAATGGCGGCAGCAAAACGAAATGGCTACCTCGGAGAGACAGTTTTGTCTTTCCTTTTCCCTGTATTGCAATCGTGATGAAAAATCAATATACTCTTTTCATTGTAATTAAAGTAAATTATAAAAATTAAAGTGCATTTATAGTAAAATAAAAAGTTTAAAAAATAATGTATATCCAATGTTTTTAATACACTGAACATTAATTTTTCATTAAAATTGTGTTAATTACACATTGTATTAAGTACACGGTAAAAAAAAAAAAAATTTGCATGAAATTTAATGTACCGAACGGGAAGTTTTCAAAGCAAAAACTGCCAAATTAGATTTCATCTACAACCATGATGAACAATTAGAAGTACTTCACTTTAAATAATGTACTTAATGTTAATTTTATTATAAAAGTACTTTCATTTAAATAATTTACTTTAATTTCACTGTAAGAGTACTTTACCTTTGATAATTCACTTTAATTTCACTATAAAGATACTTTGAATTTACAATTTTTTTAACAGTGTAGGCGGGGATTGGTTAACGAAATTCTTGACGGACCGACAATTTATGAATTTTTTTGTTTTCTCCCCGAGTATTTGACCGCGCTTCGGGAGCCCACAATTTAGTTGCCGATCGGCTCCGCGTGTCTCGCTCGCGTGTTATCTGTAATACGGTTTATCAACTTCGGATGAGCGTTCCACCGGCTTGCGCTCTGCCATCGCCATATAGCGTCGGGCCGCTGGTCCGACAATTTTATTACGTTAATTCGATTTATGAGACCGGGGGAAGCGGGAGACTTATGACGGTGTATCAGGTGCAGAGAGGAGGACGGAAAGAGCGTTACCTCCCAAGGGCCAGATGTAAGCCGTTGCCGGAAGTCGAACGCGACACGCGCTTTATCGCTTGCTGTCGTGGCCGGAAGAGGAAACGAAAGGGAGGAGAGGGCGGCCTCGAAGGGCGGTCTGCGAAGCACCACCGTCGCAGGCAACGAGGGAGCAGTTGCCGATTCGCTGATCGATTCTGTCGGTGAACGCGTGGGAGATCGGTAAGGGGAGAAAAAAATAAAACAGAGTTTTATGTGCCGAAGAAGTAAAGACCTTCAGGGCGGCGAAACCCTGTTGGACAATAGATAATTTGCGGAGCAAGGAGCGCTCCTCGAGAGTGCGAAGAAAACGAGCGTTCGTCGTATTACGAGCGTTACGAGCGGTAAGAATATCAAATTCGAAAAACCATAAAATTATCGACCTTTCATAAAGGTGTAGAAAGTGACTGTGGCACGAGGATGAACACTCAGCTGGATCGCGAATCGGAAAATTCGAGGACACGCGAGATATATATATTTTTTAACATGCACACTTTTAGACGACTCAGGATCGTCGTTGCCATACTTTGAGGATGTAACGCTATAAATTTTATGTGTAATGTTGTGTAACGAAATTTCATGGAATTTTTTTGTAACGACGATGAAATTACTAAATGATGCAAATTTTGTGGGACGACTAAAATCTAGAATACGCGTTCGAGAGAACACGTTATGTAAATCACAGTCACTCGATTCATATCGTTTAATTCTCTGAATAAATCATTTAAGAAGTTGATTTTTTTTTTAAGCGCACGCATTCTCTATCTTCGGTGTATATAAAAAAAAAAACATCTTAAACTTGCACATCGATCCAAACGAATTTGATTTGACAGTACTGCATTCCAAAGAAAGCTTTTCGACCGAAGTTTCATAAATTTTTATTTACTTTTCCAAATGTCGGTGCAAAAATGACAAATATGAGTATTCCAAAAGCGCGATTTCACGTGTATTTCGTCAAAGTGTCGATCAGGTTGGACAAATTGCTATATATTTTTTGCTCAACATGAAAGATTCTCGTTCGATAAAGGCCCGAGACACATTCGCTGCGGCTCTCGCGTTTCCCAGCTACGAAACGAACGGAAAAAGCTCGCCTCTCAGACTGCATCGTCCTAATCATAAATTTCATTCGGGGAAGAGCGGGGCAAAGGGGGGGGGGGCAAAATGGACCAGTGGGGCAAAACGCCGTATTCCAATTATTTTTGGATGGCACAATGGGGCAAAATGGGACAGACAATACGGATGTATCAACAGGGCAAAAATGCGACATCCAAAAACGATGGGAAACTCGCATTTTACTCACTGTCCCGTATTGCCCCGCTCTACCCTATTTCAAAATGTCGATGTAAAAATGACAAAGCTGAGTATTCTAAAAGTGCAATTTCGTAACAGCAGAGTGTCGAGAGCCCGTTGGAAAAATTGCTATCAATTTTATTGTCGAACGGGAAAGATTCTCGGCCGCTGAATGGCTGAAAGCCATTCGGCGCGACTCTCGCACTTCTCAGCTGCGAAACGAACGGGAAAAGCTCGCCTCTCAGAGTATATTGTCGTAATCTCCGGAACTTCGAAACTTATGCCCTACCGTGAAAGTGAAAGAGACAAAGTTGGTGAAAATGCGACGTGCGCGTGTGAGAATAGCGGGAGGAGAGTAGCGTCGACGGCGCGAGTGTGAGAGACCGCGCTCACCTCGCGATGGCTTCGAGCGCGACGGTGCGAGAGCGCGTTTTCTCTGCGTTACGTCTCTCTCGTCGCTCACCTCTCGCTCTCTCGGCCCCTCGAAAAACCTCCCCCGAGCTTTCTGGCGCGCGCGTTGGGCTAAATAACGAGATTCGTATGCGCGGCGCTCGGCGGAGAAAAACGGTCCGAGTGCAAACCGCCGACGCTTCCGCCGACGCGGAGGAAGCTCGCTCTCGTCCGACGCGTCGCACCGCACGAACGAGCAAAACCGCCGCGCGCGATAGCGACAATGACGGAGGAGATAGAGAAAGAAGTCCTCGCACGAAGACGCTTAAGCTCGCTTACCAGTTTTCCGGCTCTCGTACACGCTGGATATATTATACAGACACGGAAACACAAAGTGAGCGACGCGTCGTGCGGCTATCGTGGACGCGCAGGTGTCCCTGGAGTCTGGCTGTGCGGAGAACGAGCCGGACGTCCACGAGACTCGTTGCCGCACGGACGAAGGCGAATCGGTGTCCGATGAAACGCTTTTCTATATTTTTTTTTTCTTTTGTTAAATGAATTTCTTAAAAATTTATTTATTCACTGCAAAAAAATATCAATTGTTTAAGTAAAATTTGCTCGCGGGCTGCCAATGATCAAAAAATGTCTGGCTGTGCGGAGAACGAGCCGGACGCCCGCGAGACTCGTTGCCGCACGGACGAAGGTGAATCGGTGTCCGATGAAACGCTTTTCTATATTTTTTTTTCTTTTGTTAAATGAATTTCTTAAAAATTTATTTCTTCACTGCAAAAAAACATCAATTGTTTAAGTAAAATTTACTCGCGGGCTGCCAATGAACAAAAAATATCTGGCTGTGGGGAGAACGAGCCGGACGCCCACGAGACTCGTTGCCGCACGGACGAAGGCGAATCGGTGTCCGATGAAACGCTTTTCTATATTTTTTTTCTTTTGTTAAATGAATTTCTTAAAAATTTATTTATTCACTGCAAAAAAATATCAATTGTTTAAGTAAAATTTACTCGCGGGCTGCCAATGAACAAAAAATATCTGGCTGTGGGGAGAACGAGCCGGACGCCCACGAGACTCGTTGCCGGACGGACGAAGGCGAAATGTCGCCCGATGATTCTTTTTTTTTTGTATATTTATTATTAAATGAATTAAAAAAAAATTTATTTCTTCTTTCTTCCATTCCATAAATCTAATTCTTCTTTCACGTACGACTTGAACTCCATGAAGATTAGATTTTTTAAAATAAATTTTGTCACCAAATTATTATTACTGTTATGTATCGTTATAAATAGTTATAAATAATTTGCTCCGCACAAACAAAAAAATGCCCTTTCATTCAAGTTTACTTCATTTAAAAGATAATAATTATAATGATATCGATAACAACTCATTTTCAAAAAACCGTAAGGTAATTCCTGAGTCCGCATAAATAAACAAATACTTTGTTGCAATTTTTTATTTTCTCTCGCTATATTCATCGTCGGTCGATTAGTCTTCTCGTTTTGAGTAACGTTATTTTCGTACTTTTGCTTATGCAATCCGTTTTAATTTGCTTGATTCGCATGACCCGCCGTTATCCACTGACGCGAATTACTTTCCTCTATGCCGTGCGTATTTGCACGTTTATCACGAAACTACAGTTCTACAGTTTACTTCCTTGCAATCCGTATGAATTCTCTCCACCTATACATTTATAAATACATATATAAACACACACACACACACACACACACACACACACACACACACACACACACACACACACACACACACACACACACACACACACATATATATATATATATATATATATATATATATATATATATATATATTCTCTTCCGGCCCCGCCCGTTTCTACGCGGACAGGCGAAGCCGCAACAAATATCCACCGCATTAAGTTAACATCGTGTTTCGCAACTCGACGTTACACGCCCGCCTTGCCAAGCCGCGGCAAGGGTAAAGGGGAAACGGCGAGGTGGAGTCAGACGAGCCGCCCCAACATGTTCACCGTTCACCGTGCTTTACTTATGCGGCAGCAACAGCAGCGGCAAGGCGCTCTATACCGAACGAGCAAACATCGTGAATCTCCTCGTCGGCGGTGCTCGCCCGTTGGTGAAATGTTTCTAATACGGCGCATCGCGGGTGCACTCTACCAATTTTCTCGGGATCCCGGTGGATGCGCCGGGTACACGGCTTGATGCTTTCTCAGATAAGTGACGGTGGAGGCACGCGTTTCGAGGAGCTGGATTAACGCACACAAAATCAAAATAATGCAGAATAAACACTCAGCAATTCGAGGGCATCGAGTCTTTGTGAAAATGCAAAATAAATAAATTATAATTATTATAAATTATAATTAAATTATAATAAATTATGATTGTAATTATAATTATATCATTATAATATTGTTATTATAAAAAAGAAAAAAAATTATATATTAATTTGTAGAATCTCAAGAGCAATAATGTTGAAAATTTTCCTAAACAACTTGGATTTTGAGGGGCATTCAATTGTTTATCGAAAGTCGATGCACGAGTTTCGAGAGGCACGAAAAACACACGAAAACGAGAATAACATAGAATAAACACGCATCAATTCGAGGGAATCGCGTCTCTGTCGAAATGTAAAAAAAAAAAAATTCATAATAATTTTACTTATTAAACAAAAAGATAATATATTATTTCGAAAGATAATAATGTTGAAACGGTATTGTTATAATTTAAAAAAAAAATAATAATATGGAAGATTTTTCGAAAACAGGAAAACTTGGACTTCGAGCGTCATTCAATTGTTTATCGAAGGTAGACGCACGGTTTCCGCCAGTGCACGAATAACAGACGGCTATGAGAATAATAAAGAACAAACTGGCATTAATTCGAAGGAAATATCGTTCAAATTTCCGTCGAAATGTAAAAAAGAGATCATCGTTTAAAAAATAATGTTGCAAATTTACCGACAAAAGTGGAGCTCAGACTTTGAACGTTATCCAAATATTCATCCAAGCCAAAATAAACAAAATTGAATATAAAAAAAAAAAAAAAAAAAAAAAAAACCTATATTTTCACGATTGAAGCTACCGACTAAAACCGAATTACCGACGACCGGGCGAGAAGTGGCGAGCAGCGCTCGAATCAGTAAAAAAAAATCACTGAAGACTTTTCAACGGTAGGTCGATAAAATCGTTAAATCGAATCCTCGGCTTGAAAAATTCAGGTCCGATGGCCAGTGGGGTGTGGACGTTTCCGGGAGCTCGTGGGGTGTGCTGTATACATACGGTGTGACACACCGGTGCGGTGTATCGGCGCCCCCGCGTTCGCCGGGCCAGCCGATGACTCTTTTTACGACTCATTCTTTACCTCCGCGTCGCCTGCGCCCAGCTCGTCGCTTTCGGACATTTGCGAATTCGCTGCAGACGGAGAGCGGGGCAAAACGGAGTGCCGAGGCAAGACGGACCACGCTTACCAATTTTCCTCCAAAATTACCGATAAAATCACAGTTCGTGATGTGTGCTATGGCTGAGATCGCCTCATCGGCGCCGTCGGTTGGAGGGAAAGTGCGAAACTCAAAACCTCGCTATTTTACCATTCGGCCATGGGTAAAGTAACGAGTCCTGCACCGAAAAAAATATCGACTAGAGTGCGATTGCGAGTGGCGAAGGAAATGTTTGGTCGATCGAACAAAATGTTTCTTCAATTCAAGTGTCTATTCGTTGAAGCAACAAAATATTAGGTAAAACGACTAAATATGCGTTCAATCAACTAAATATTTCATTCAATCGCAGCTTAGTTTGATATTGCCAAACCTTTTTGTTCGGTGTGTAGATAATTTTGAACGGGAGGGGAGGAGCCATGGTCGAATGGTAAAATAACGAGGTTTGGAGTTTAATGATAATATTGTCATTTTTTAAAATTACATTTCGACAGAGACAACGGAGAAATAAAAATAATAATGAATTAACGATCATTGATTCCCTCGAATTAATGCGTGTTTGTTCTTTATCATTTTTATTTCGTGTGTTATCCGTGCGGTTCGAAACTCGTACATCAAACTTCGATAAAAAAAATTCGATGCCGTTCAAAGTCTAAACTGCCCAGCGAATATTTTTCGATGTCGATTACTGCCCAACTATCTTAATAAAAAAAAAAAAACGTGCCATGTTAAATGGAGGACCATTTTGCCCCAGGGTTCCATTTTACCACCTCGCCCCTCCTAGGCGAAAGAACGGAAATCGATATCGCCCATGGACGTGTGCGAGCTTGCGAAACTCAAAAATTTTACTGAATTCAGTGGACAAAAAAAAAAAAAAAAAAAAAAACCGCAAAAAAAAAGTGTGGACGATGTGCCGATTGCGCAGTATCGTGTCCTATCGGGCGAACCAGCGTCCAGGGTCAAAACGGATCCGTCTCCTCCGTGTGCGATCAGCCTTTTTCGTGTCTCGCGAAGGATCGTCAAAGACCGAGCCGTTTTGCCCCGATTTCGCTGTGGGCCTGTTTTTTGCGTGTCGTTCCCGAACAATTTCGCAGTCTCTTGCGAGGCAAGCTCGGTGCCGAGGCGGATCGAAGCGGTCCACCTCAACGCCGGCGCTATCAACCCCCTTTCCCCACCTCACCATCGAGACTTTAAATATCACACGGAAATTGAACCGATAAATTTTCGGCAGCATAAATCCAGCCGTTCGCACGCCGACTGCGAGCTAACCCGTTGGCTTGCGTCCGACCTACCTGATCTCTTTCACCGTAGGGCGAGCTGAATGCAAAGTAACTGGAATACCGATTTAGCGACTCTCTCAATTTCTCGATTCGCGCCGATTTCGAGGGAAATAAGAAAAATGAGCAGAGAACGGAGAAAAAAGCATAAAGATAGATTGTTAAAGAAATAAAATAAAAAGCACTCCTTCGCTCCGCCCTTTCTTAGATTCTCGGCAATTGTTTTCCCGACTATCGGAGCAAGTGACTTCATAAACGGATTAAAGTTTACCCGGTTATGTTTATTATCGAGCGTCGAGAGCCGAATAGCCGGCTCTCAGACAGGCATAGGCTGGATGGCAGATCGTACGAATTCACGCGTGGAAACAACTCAAAAGGTATTAAAGAAAAGAAAGTAAGATGAGTTTTTATGCCGATAGGCGTTGAAAATTTAAGCTCGAGCAAGTTGAATGCCAAAGCAACTGGAACACCGATTTCGCGACTCTCCCAATTTCTCGATTCGCACCGATTTCGGCAAAAATAAGAAAATGTGCGGAAAACGCGAAGAAAACCATAAAGATCGGATTGTAAAAAAAAAAACAGAGCTAGCCTTTGTTTGACTCCGAATTGCTTTCCTACTATCGAAGCGAGTAACTTCATAATCGGATTAAAGTTTACCCGGTTATGTTTATTACCGAGCGTTGAGAGCTGGCTGTAAGCCGATGGTGGGTCGTACGAATCCACGTGTGGAAATAGCCTAAAAGGTGTAACGCGTAAAAAAAAAGCAGCAAGAAAACGAGAGATGAGTCGGGAGGCTGGAACAAGTGAACGTGAAGTTTTTATGCCGGTACGCGTCGAAAATTTAAACTACCTTCCCGCCGCTTCTGGCTAGCTTGTGCAATGACACTGTGACTATATCTATAGTTATACGACGATTCCCTTAACTGGTCGCTTTTTTTTTGTTTTTTTTTCTCTCTCTCTCTCTCTCTCTCTATTTTTCCTCCTATTCCTTTCTTGCCGGCATTACCCTCCTCCCCCCCCTCCTCCCCGCCTCCCCCGAGTACTTGTGGCGGTTGTGGCTGTGCTTGTGCCGCCGCTACTACTGGGATCTCCGACGGTAATAGGTTCCACAGGTAGCTCGAGAGCACGTACCCGTGGAGAATTCTCATAGCGCCTCTTCTCCCACACTCGTTTTCACCTTCTCGTGAGGGAGGGGGTGGTGGGTGAAAAATGTTTGCTGTAAGCGTACCTTGAGCTATCGAGTGTGTCGAGTCGAGATCTCTCACCCTCTTGCTGATTTTAGCTCGGACTACTTTAGTCTCATAACTTTGTACCGCGACATTCTGCAACCTGGATTTTTCTGGTTTTTTATATGCCGCAATGATGATTAAAAAAAAAAAAATGATTTTGTTATGTGTTCTCTTACAGTTATTTCGAAGGATTAAAAACTTGTATTTAAAGGTTAAAATTTCATGTAAGCATCAAAATTGTATGTAAACGTTAAAATTGTTTGTAAACGTTAGAATTGTATGTAAGGGTTAAGATTGCATGTAAGGGTTCAAATTGTATGTAAGGGTTAAGATTGCATGTAAGGATTAAAATTATTCGTAACGGTTAACATTTTGTCGACTATATTTTTTAACCGTGACCTTTGTAAAAAAAAGTCTACTATTAAATATAGATAGTTCGTAGCAGCAAAAAAAAAAAAAAAAATCTTCACCGGCAGGAGCTTTCGCTTCATGACCGAGAGCACTAAAAACGTAAACATTAAAATACTAACATATTACCCGGGTGAGACCATCGATCGCTATTGAATGAGAGCAGAAAAATTAGTGTATTCCGAATGGCATATGTCACATTTGTCTTCTCGCCTTTTTGTACTCACTCCTCTCCGATGCTCGAGCGGCAACGTCGTCGAGGGGAGGTTGAAAAATTAATGGTTCGTTATTCAGAGGGCAGATAAAAGGAGAGAAGCACAAGAGCGTGCTGAAAAGTCCGTGAAAAAAAATGAAGGACAAAGAAATAAAGTGGACAGAGAGGGAAGTGGACGTTGTAGCGAGGCAGTAGTAGAGGCAGGCTTGTGTCAGCCGCGCTCGTCCGAAGGGAGGCCGGCGAGTGCCGGGCAGGCCGTTCCGTACGGCCGGTACCAGGCTGTACGGTCTGCGTGACAACGGAATGCGTGTCCGACGAAGATTTCGATCTCGCCAGGGCACAACGTTTACGATTTGCCGCTTACCACTTACCGTCTGCATAACTCTCCCGTCGAGTGCGGCACTTTAGTATTGGTACAACTACCCAATAAACGGCAGCAACCTCAGCCAGTGGTTTCGTACAACTCTGGCGTTTACAACGAAGAAACGGCACTCCGATTCCAAACTTTCGGATAAAAGTGCTGTCGTTGCTATCATCGTTAAACTACTGTAGTTGATCTGTGATCGCTGTTCGTAAATTACGATCACATAATGGTCATTTACGATACTAGGGTGATAAAACTCTTTCTGACGAGTGTGAGTTTGCTGAACGAGCCGAAGGCGAGCATTGCAATCGGACGAGTTAGGAAAAAATTTAAGTCAAGTTAAGAAAAGTACCAAATTTTTATTCACAAGGTGTAAAAGTGGAGACTTTGCGCACCCGAAGCGTGCGTAAAACTGCACTTTCGCACCGAGTGAAGTAATAATCATTTTTTTATCGTTCTTCAAGCACTCAAGTACTCTGTAATGGTTGAGCGGTATAGCGATTGTCAGACTTGCCGACGATTAATAATAAAAGAAGGAATTAAGAAGGCCATTTGTGTAATTCATTAGCAAAAGTTTGTCAATTAATTACTTGCAAAAAAAAAAATTGATAATTCCTTCTGTACATCTCTCAATCTCGTAGTTTTGTGGCCGATGTCTAGGATTCCTCTTTCATTAATCGTTGTCGGCGGTCAGCACGGCGATCGTTTTCCCCTTTTGGGGTAAAAGTTTTTTAGTTTTTTTTTTGTTAATTCTTCTTTCACCCTTGCAATTTAAGGAGCCCGGCTTGATTCTCGGAGCAGCGCTGTTTTCATTTAATTTCGCGTTAACAGAAGCATCAACGAGAGCGCCAGCGGTTGAATAACGCAATGAAAGATGAAGAACTACTGTGCGGTTATTTCACGATTGCAATTAGCTCGAGGATCTCATTAATGGTGCGCGAAGAGGGCGAAAGAGTGCGAGGTCGGCGAACAACGAATTACCTCGCGTACGTCCGTTGCAATTGTAAGACGCGGGATTCTCACTTCATTCGCCTTTTTCTTTATTTCATTCTCTCACGATCTTGCCTCTCGTTGTCTTGTCTTCACCCCCCCCCATTACCGTTTCGGTTTGTGTTTGCCGAACGTTTAGCGGTTAACTGATGTTTCGTTTACGAGACCCTCCGCGTGTCGGCAAACGTTGCGGGAAGAAAAGAAATAAATAAATAAAGCGATTTTATTCAAAAGACAAGCTTTAAATAAAATATAAGTTCCGAAAGAAGAACTAACGTAACGAGAAAAAAAAACGAGTCCAAAAGGGTAAAATACTGTTCTTCTCTGCAAGAACGGTTTCTTATTACGGAAAGATTTTCCTACATTTTTCATATCCACAAAGTCCACAATTTTTTTCGTCAATCAACCGTATTCTTAGCAACAAAAAATTGTCATATCAAGAAGAAGAAAAAAACCTGAAATTGACAATAAAAAAAAATTGTTATGTTAAGAATTTTTTTAAATTGTGGAATTGTCACAAATATTATGAAAAGAAATGAAAGAAAAAATCGATTTTACATCAAAGAAGAGCTGTAAATAAAAAATGGATTCTCTGAGGGCAGCAAACTTAACGGGAAGAGTCCAGAGGGGTAAAATTGTTAAGTTATCAAGGAAGAAAAAGGGAATTTGACAGGAAAAGTATAAATGAAAAAAATAGTTCAATTAACAGTAAATAAAATTGTGGATCTCGGTGGACAAGAAATGTTAGTTGAATCAACCGACTTTAGTCGGTTGACTCAACTAGTTAGTTAGTTAGTTAGTTGGTTGTTGAATCTTACACTTAGTTGAATCAACCGCCTACCTGCTCGTAATTTTGCATTTATCAACTGAAAATATGCCTCCTCACAGATTTAAAAAATTAACAACTTTCTTGCGGTCTCCCACGCGACCGCCGAGTGCCGCTTAGCGTCGAGGAGGCCATAAGAAAGAGGCAAAAACCTTCGGAGTTTGGATAATCCGTTATAGCTTTCACTGCTGCGACTGCCGTCTCTGCCGGTTCGCTCGATCGTTCGACCTAAAACCCAAGAAATGTAGAGAAGAGAAAAAGAGACAAGAAAAAAAAAGAAAAAAAAAAAAAAAAAAAGGAAAGGACAGCAGGCGATCGGCGGAGTGGCTTTGGACGTCAGGGACGAAGGAACACGGTTTATCGGGCCAAGTCGGATCGAGCGAGAGATTCATTCGTGAACGGACAAACTCTATCCAACGGGCCTTTCCTGGTTCCACGCTTCCGTGCTCCAGCTTCACTGATTCCTCCGGTTTTGTTGCTCCGTACCGCTGCTGCTGGCGGATACGAAGATAGGTGGATAACGGCCCGATATTGTGTAGTACAGTATCGCGTACACCGGGACGTACCGGCCAGGCGGCTGTCTTGATAGCCAATAATAGGACGCGGAGCTCGGTCCACCGTATGTGTGTATGTCGCTTGCTGGGGAGTAGCGGGGCGAAACGGAACAGGAGGCAAAACGAACCACATTATTTTATTGCTTTCTCAGAGAGGTAGCTTTGTTTTGGTGAACCAATTTTTATCGAGATTTTTATGAAAACGTGTTCAGAATGTTCCAAAAGGTCGAAAAATCACATCTGGAAAAAAAATGTCTGGATGTGTGTCAGGCGTGCAAAATTCAGCCGTCTACAACTCAAGAACAGTGTCAATCGGATTGAAATTCGGCAGGCGTGTAGAGCATTTGGGTGCCTCTGTTTGTTAAAATCTATACAATAATTGAAACATTCGTTCAGGTTTTATCAGATTTTGAAATTTAAAAAAAAAATGTTCGTGCTTTTGAAAATTCTACAGAAGTGGCATCAAACCATTTTGGCTATTGAATTTGGTAAGAATCGGTCGAGGGGTCCCGGTTTTTTGGTGACAATTTCAATTTTTCAAAAAATATCATTTGCACTCCAGTTTTTATAATTTTTCAGAGATTTGCCAAAAAAAAAAAATCGTCATAAATAAATTATTATGAACGCACTTTCTCTATTAAATTTTGAGTGAATCGATCCAAAAGTTTAAATTCTATAAAATTAAAAAAATATATACATTTAAAAATTCGTACCTCGCAACAGTCGCCAGTTTCCGTTTCAAATATTGAGGAAGAAGCTGAGCAAGTGCTAAATTCATGATCAGTGTGAAAAGCAGATTGACTTTGTTCGTCCCTGAGCGACGACCAAAGAAAAAACGTTTTCGGGAATTTTTCTAACTAATATAGCAAAAATGAGTGATGTCGCGTATTTTTAAGAAACGATTTTCTTTTCTAGGGAGGCAAAAAATCATCATCCCGAAGGGAGAGTCCATCTTGCCCCAGTCTCCTCTCTAAGTCTGGCCGAGGCAGGTTTTCCTCGTCGACCGAGTTTCTCGTCCTGGCGTCGAAGAGACGATATCTCGGCGGGACAATGTTCGGGGTCGCAATGTCGTTCTCGTGACTTCTTTCATTCGCTGAGGAATCCGAAGATGCCTCGGCGACGACGGCGAAAAAAAAAAAAACGAGGAAAAATTACTAGGTGGGAAGTTAATTGAAGGATCGACCTCGCTGTGCATCGCTGCATTGTCGACGAAGATAACTTCTCGGGGGACTTTTAACAACTAGCGAGACATTTTTAAACAGGCTCGAACCGAAAATTGTAAAATTTATGTATCTAAAATAGTCTCCACTTAATCAATTAATGATAAATGAAAAGAAAATTCGACGCTGTCGCGAATATTCGACAATTGGCGTCGAAAATCGTTCGGAAACGCTAAAAATTGTTGTTTCTCACTCGCAAGTGAATTTTTCAACTAATATCGAAGTGGAGCGAGAGCTTAATTTTTTTTTTTTTTTTTTTTTTTTTTCACCCACCTGCAGTTTTTGAGACTATAGAAAAAGTACGAGAATCGCGAAGAAAGTTACAGAAGAAAGCTTGCAAATTTGTTTCATTTTACTGTTATATCTTGAAGGTTCGATTTTCGCGAGTTCCAACGTAAGTCACGGTAATACAATTTTATATAGATCGTTACACAGATATATAGCGCAGTGTACGCGGGGGAGATATCGAGAGTGTATCTCGAGAGCATCCCAAGAGCCACCGGATGTTCCCTTGAAAGCCAATAACAGCGGCGCATGCCGTCGAGGACAAACCCGGAATCGGTCGTCATGCCTTTCTCTCCAACCCTTTCCGCTCCACGGCGCGAGCATAGATACAATTCTCGGTATTCTATGCACCGTATACAACCTATAACCGTGGACCATGTACCAGATTCGGGCGGAGACCGTTGTGCCGTGTACAAACTCTACCGGATAACTATCGTTGTTCGAAATCACGTCTGTAGCGGGTTTATCGTGTATATGACATAACCGATCGTGTTTGCCTCGCGTATACGAAAGCTAACCGGCTCTCTACGGCGATGTTGAAACTTTTTTGTTCTTTTTTTTTTTTTTTTTTTTGCTAACTGAAATTGCTTTCTCAGTTGTCGCGTAATTTTTCTCACCGTTTCGATATCTGTCACTCATCGAGAAAAATAACATCGGGCAATGGCGGGCAATACGGACCACCCAGATCGGTGCGTGAATCAATTATTTAAGGCAGCACTTGCGTTACAGTCCCGCCAAAGGTGAGTTTCAGAGAAAATTTCGAACACCTATTCACGGGATAAAAATCTGAACAAAATCAAGTATATGGTAGGTGCTGCAATGATTGTTTTTGTAATATAATAATTGCAATTTGTCGTTAACAAATTCAAGATAAAAATCATTATTCAACAAATTACCCGTCAACTTAACTGTTTTATTCTATAAAAATGATTAGTTTATTTTTCTGTAAACGAATGAATTTCTTCAGAATTTTTCCTAATATTTGAAAATCGCGTTTTTTCTATGTTGAAGCTGTGAAAAAAACGCAATATTTTTTCCCCGCTCCATCTTGCCCCAAATCGTTGAGGACCTCTGTCTCGATATCGCGCTTCTGGATGCGCGTCCTCTCGAGTCTCCGACACGAATGCGTTCCGTCGCAGTCAACCTTAGGCTATTAAGTGAGCCCCTACAAGACTCGTCCATTCCCATCCGCCTCGTCTTCTTTCCATATCGTTACTTTTATTTCACATTTTTTTTTTTTTTTTTTTTGATTCTATCAAATTCATGCACTGATCTCGTGACTATGTCATCCTTTTGTATCTTGTTGCGTTTGTGCCTTGTCCT
Source organism: Amblyjoppa proteus (assembly GCA_963922035.1). Classification (NCBI taxonomy): domain Eukaryota; kingdom Metazoa; phylum Arthropoda; class Insecta; order Hymenoptera; family Ichneumonidae; genus Amblyjoppa; species Amblyjoppa proteus. The sequence continues at coordinate 44,886,952 of OY998228.1, forward strand.
CTTAGGAGACTTACCCATGTCCCAGAACGCGAAATAAACGAATCCACCTATCTACAACTGCAAAAGGACATCTTTCCCGACTCCTCGCTCCATCTCGCCCCAAATCGTTAAAGACCTCTGTCTCGATATCGCGCTTCTGGGTGCGCGTCCTCTCGAGTCCCCGACACGAATGCGTTCCGTCGTAGTCAACCTTAGGCTATTAAGTGAGCCCCTACAAGACTCGTGTATTCCCATCCGCCTCGTATAATCCACGTGATATGCATATATGCCTTCGCAGGTGGATTATACAAGGATACGGAGGTGCTTCGTACGAGACTGTGGCGGATGGCGGACGAGGAAAGGGCGGCGGCGCGGGGGGGGGGGGCGAAACGGTGGTCGGAGTAGCGAAGCTTGTGTCGATTCGGCAGGTACTGGTGGCGATATCACGGCCAGATCGTTATAGCCCGAAACCCTCCGGCTGTCGTGCCATGCCGCGCGCCACCGCCATCGCAACCGACTCCGTGTGCCAGGAGCTCGCTAGTAACGTCGCGTTCGCGGTGTATCGATCCCGAGAAACTCCCACTGAAAGGGAAAAGTGAGATAGGAGCGCGCCGGCGAGAGGGCGAGAGAGAGAGAGCCTCGGGAGGAGAAAGATGAATGTTGAGGGAGGAAAGGAGAAAGGCAGCGGGAGCGAAAGGATGGACGAGGAAGAGAGCCGAAAGGAGCCGAAGCGGCCGGAAGTAAGAGGGCGAGAGCGCCGATGTACAGGCCCGGCACACGTACCCGCACCAACGACAAAAGTGCGGTCGATCTTCGTTACCCTTATCTGTCTCGGTACTTTCCTTGGAAGCCACGCTTACCGAACCGAACCCCCCCCCCCCCCCCCCACCCCCCACCCACTTTGCACTGTACCATCTCGAACGTCGGTACCGGAAGACTGTATCGACAGCTCGGGTCAATCGTTGACGAGGTATGTATATAGTTGGGTATGTGTCTGTGATTGAGTTTCGTTGGAGAGTTGAAAATTGCAGAGTTCTGAAAGATATCGAGGAAGGGCTGGAGGGAATGTGTAAAAAATTTGTTTGAGAATTCATTAAGTGTTTCTGAAATTTCGAGCACATGTGCGGTGCACATGTGCAAATTTTTTTAGTACTTTTTTTTTTAGTGTTTAGTACATTTTAGGACTTTTTTTTTTTGAAAATTTCAGGCAGATTTGTAATTTTAATATGTGGTATTTTAATTTTCAGATATAAAGATTTAGATTAATATGAGTGATGTAAGCAAATTTCGAGTTCCAGTGCATTGAATTTGCAATTTGTTTTTGCAGTGCAAGTAAGAAGGGTGGAGAAGTGATTAAAAAGTGAATATGCAATATTAAATGGCAAAAAAAAAGACACGCGTTTCGCTGCAATTTTCAACCCCTTCGAGGGACTCTCACTTTCGTAGACTGGAATTAACGTGGTTGTAGCCCTTCGCTCTGTACTATCTCGAACGTCGGTACCGGAAGGCCGTATCGACAGCTCGGGTCAATCGTTGACGACGAATCTGTATATCTTGGATTTGTATATCGTGTATTTGACTTTGGTCCTTGGACAGTTAAAAAATGGCAGAATTCTGAAAAAGATCGACCGAACTGTTGGACAAGTAAGAAGGGTGGAAAATGGGATTAAAAGAAGACATATGCAATATTAAATGGCAAAAAAAGCCATTCGTCGCACTACAATTTTCAGCCCCTTCGAGCGTCTCTCACTTTCGTGGACACTCGGGCTTGTGCAAAATTAACGTAGCTGTAACCCTTCACACTGTAACATCTCGAACGTCGATAACGGAGTACGGTATCGACAGCTCGAATCAATCGTTGATTACGAATATACATATATTCTGTGTATATATATATATATATCTGTATGTGACTTTGGTCCTTGGACAGCTAAAAATGGCAGAATTCCGAAAAAGATCGACGAAACTGTCGGACAAGTAAGAAAGACGGAAAATTAGTTAAAAAAAATAAGTATCCAATATTGAAGGGAAACAAAAGTTTTTCATCTCATCAGACATATTTTCAGGCCCTTCGAACGGCTCTCAAAAAAGCCATTCGTTTCACTGCAATTTTCAGGCCCTTCGAGCGACACTTTCGTGGACTCCGACTCGGGCTTCTGCAAAATAAACGGATCGCCTCGTCCGTCTTTCCATCCGTCCATCTGTCCGTCCGTCCATCCGACCGTCTGCCAATATATCGATTTCTCTATCCATCTACGAACTAGACAAAAAATAGCTGAAAAAGACGTAACCAACGATTCGTTTGGCTACGCTCGAAATAACGTCTAAGCCAATAGCGATCGATTCGACAGACCGCGCCTTTTCGCGGGGCCGAGACCGCGAGAAAGTGCGCGCCACTGCGGAGTTTGTAAGTTAAACGAGCAGCGTGATTTACAGATCCATAGTCGAGAGACAAAAAGTCGACTTCGAGCCGAGAATTCGGAGCGCAGCGCAACGATCGGCGCAAACAGCGCTCTCGGGGATTGATAAAGTGGGCAATGGAACAAAAGAGCGGTGTAGCGAATCGTCGGCGAAACGGTCGAAGTGTATCGTCGATCGTCGTCGGGTTCGGCTTCGGCGCCCGGGAGTTTATCGCACCGAATTGAAGTGACCGAGGGAAAGCTATCGGGGATCGCGGCGCGAGTCATGCGTGTCGGGTTTTCTTGCAAGCGGCAACGAGAGATCTCTCGTTGCTCGCTCGGTTGGGAGAGCGCAAGAACAGCCGCCGATTTACCGAGGCGATAACGAGAGCGCCGGGCGTCTGGTTTTGTCGATTATCGCGAGGCGTGTACGGAGAGAGTCAGCAGACTCTTGCCAGAGGAAAAGAGGAACGGAGCTCCGCGGCCGCGACAACGAGGAGAGGAACCCCGAGACGGGCGTTGCCAAGAAAATCCACGGAAAGAGAAGGGCGCTGCGGATCGCTTATTACTATACTCGAAGGCCTATTTATAAAGTTTCGTGCCATGAAAACATTCCTCGAGATGAGAATACTGAAAGGGGAAATAAAATACAAGGAGAGAGAAAAAAAAAAAAAAGGAGGAGAAAGATTGGCTGAGTCGGTCAGCGGTTGCGAGCGAGGCTGGCAAGTGGCCAAGAACTATCGCGATAACGTAATGGTAACGAACGTCCACGATGGATCATAAACGCGCCGGAATTCTACTCGATGCAGGAGGCTATTTCATTGAGTCCATTTGAGAGAGTCGGCTCGACGAAATATTGGGAAAAGTCGTATCTCTGACTGTGCTAGAATCGTATAGTCGTTTTAATAAAAAAAAAAAAAAACTTAAGGATCGAAAGGTCTTTTAAATGTTTCCGGCAAAAGGCGACTGTAAAGTAAACGAATTCTTTCGGCTTCGGCTGGCCTCGGGCAAAAGCGGAATTTTTGTTATTGTAAGATTCCTGGAAAATATTCAACTTCCGCATTTTAATGACACCTTTTGAGGGTAATTCGAAATCGTGTTTCGTCGCAAATTCAACTCGACTCTTGTATCATGTTCTACATTTCATTGAAACAAAATTGTGTTAAGGAGGTCGGAGAGCTTCAGACTAGTCGAATGAGGGTTATGTTTTTATAGATATTTGTATGGCAAGGGCGTAGAAAGGGAGTTGAAAATGCCGCACGAGCTGGAGGGGAGTTTGGCATTCGCACCAGTCAGGACTCCCCTTTTTACGCATCTGCTATACAAATAATGTTTCCTAATAAATTTATGGAAGTGTTGCAATAACGCGAGTTAAGAAAACGTTTTTCGCAAGAGTGTCGTATAGAATTTTATTATACACGGTGGCAAAATGAGAGTTTTATGCGAAGCGTGCGCAAAACCGCCATTTTCGCACCGAGTGCAATAAAAGTCATACAAACGTTTACGCGCCTATTGATTATAGTCGATATTTGTATCACAGCAGATGTCCTTAGCCGAGAAAAACATTAATCGCAGATTTGCAAAAATATTAACTGCTTTGTACTAATTTTCGAAAAGGCGAACTGAAAGAAGGATCTAGAAAAAACTACCGATCATCTAAGAAAAAATTACCATAGCACTTTATGACACTATGGCGCTACTTGTGGCTGAAAGGCTGAGATTTTCCAAGAATTTTCACCACAATATCAACGAAAAATTCTTATAAATTCGGTACTCTCTACCATTGGTGGCGCCCCAGTTCCCCACTACTATGTGCCATGGTATATCTCTCAAGCGACATAGTCATATTTACTAGTTCCTTCTCTGTGTACGCATTCTTTCAGTTTTTTTTTTTTTTTTTTTTTTTTTTAACCACTTAATATTTTAGCGAATCCATTGCAATTAATGTTTTTCCAGGTTAAGGACATCAGCTATAAGACGAACAACCATCCACTATAATCGATAGATGCGTAAGAGTTTGTGTGCACGGCTTTAACCTTGTAGGACTCCGTTTCACTAGTGCGAAGCGCTCGAGACTCCTCAAGTGGACGTACAAGAGAAGCACCATCGGGCCACCCATCGGTATGGCTTGATAACTGAGACCGGGAATCGGTCGACTGGTGCGCCGCTGTTTGGTTCCTCGTGTCGTTCCCCCACGGATAATGCAGACTGCGAAAGAGCGTTCGATACAATGAAGCAAAGGGGTTGAACAGGCGCGCCAACGGGCGCGTGCCAGTGTGTCGGGGTTGCTGGTGGTGGTTGTTTCAGGCTGTAGCATCGGTGATTTGAAATTCGCTACTTTACCGGCGGCGGTTAGAACGCGTGTCTTCCGCCTCCTCCGTCACTCTTTCTATACCTCTTTTGCCGGTGTCTTCTTTCGGCAACGACGTCTTTAATCGCGCTGGGCGGTGCGCCGGGATTTTGTCAGCAAACCCTCGCTTATTGGAGATTCCGGGGCAGAAGCGACCGCGACCCATGAAGCCAGGAAACTCCGACCTGTGGCTAATGCATTCTGACCGTTTCCGTACCCTGTACAGAAGCAGCGCCATTTACAAACTCCCGACACAAGCCAAATTACCCGGTAAAGATTTTTTGCTACTCACTTAAGCGACGATCCTAAAAATGTGTTTTTGCGGCTGATTAAAAAACTCGCGGCGGAATACTCGATTCTTTTGGCGAGGTCGTTGAACCTATTTTTAGTACCTCGCGCCGACAAAAAGATTTGCACATGTAATAAACCTTTCGTTATCCACAATGATGAGGAATATTTTCTTCTCGATTTTTGTTTCTCAACGAATCAAATTTTTAGATGAAAAAAAAAAAAAAAAAAATGGTGAAATTAAAAAGAAAAAAAGGTTGCGGACGATTTCGGATAAATATCTGTTAAATGTGGAAATTTTTTAAAAATGTAATCGAAAGGCACAGAATCTACCAAACGACAATAAATTATAGTCCGATTACATATATAATTTTTTTTTTTCAAAAGTTATAACGTTTATAACAAAACCTGTCGCGTAAATGTAGCTCTGCCGTCATACCGCGGTGTGACGTGGTAGGATTAAAATAAACCCAATTTTACATTACAAAGGTATGTACATATGGTGCGTATGATTATTCACTCTCTTTTACGTATTCTGTTAACGAGCCTCCGCTACGATTTAATACCCGTAAAATTTTGTTGGACAATATCAATTGTCGTGCGCCCGTCACTTTTTCCCCCCCACATACGTTGCGTATGCCGATAACTGGCCGACCGCAAAATCTGGATGGGCCAGAAATTTTATCGCTCATCCGATTATAGTGGAGAGCTGGGTAAAATGGAACACCGGGTAAAACTGACCGGTTGTATAAATTTTTTCGCTGCACGTGAAAAGTTTTGATCACAACTACGTGTACTGACTAAAATCGTGTGGGAAAACATTTTTCAGTAGTTTTAGAGTCGGGTGGGATTAGGACTTAGTGAAACTCTCTGGCCCCGTCCAATTCGGACCGGTCGGTATCAAAAACTATTATAAACTTTATGTAACTCATAAAAAGTGCTACTTTTCGTGCCTGCCGAGAGTGGCGTAAGTGGCTCTTTACAGCCGAGTGTACTATAAATACTTGGCGCATTCGCACATCGAGCCGATTTTACTTTATGCACGTCCCTCGTACTTTCCGCACGCGTCCCGTACTTTACGCGCGCTTCTCGTACTTTACGCACGCTTCTCGTATTTTACGCACGCTTCTCGTACTTTACGCACGCGTCTCGTACTTTACAGCGTCATAGTCCGCAGGCAGGAAGTAGCGCTTCTCCCGCATTCGTTACCGAAGGAAAACGTTATGTGTTTTCATTCGGTGTTCCGTTTTGCCCCACCTTTCTCATATCGAAATGCATGAATGAACGTTCGTTGTTAATTCCATTTGACAATTGATAGTGTGCTTATGCCTTTTGAATTTATGATTTTTTAAGTTTACTTATGTTTCATCGATATGTATAAATTATCCTTCGGAAAATGTCTGTCGGAATAATCTATGAAACGAATCGGAGCTCTTTGGAATGCCGAGTAAAATAAAATAAAAAAGTAATCTCTCGAGTGTTCACGTTATGTTGCGGTATTGGAAATTTTCACGACGATCAAACGAACCGCTCTACTCGCGTTGTGCGCCTGCAGATCCATACGAGCGTGTTTATTATCCATGAACATTTATTACTTAAGCTCGGTAACGAGTCGACAACGTCCACTGTAAACAAGTTGTATGTAATTTAATGCATTTCTATTGGATGTTTTTATTCATAAATTCGTATATTAAATTTAATTTACAAATTAATTACGATGCAAAATTAATGTACAGTATATTAAAAACTTTAGAATTACTTTACTTTAATTTCAGTATAAGAGTACTTTAATTTCACTCTAAACGTTCATTCATATTTCATAACAATTAACATTAAATTGTAAAACAAATGTAAATTTCATTTAATGTACCAATTTTTGCATTAAAACGTCTATTTTGCTGCATTAAATAAAAACAATTTAACACTGTCCATTACATTATCGACTTTGATGCTCAAAGTGCTCAAAAGCGTACGCCCGGCATAAGTAGGCTTATGCATTTAGAGTTTATGACTTCTTAATCGGGAACGATGCCAAAAATGACGTATCGGTTTCGTCGATAGGCGCGTTGCCTTTCGGAAAATATCTGTCGAATAATCCATCAAAAGAATCGGAGCTCTACCGAACAGCGAGTGAAACAAAAAGAATAAAAAAGTAATCCCTCGAGTGTTCACTCTCTATGTTGCGGTATTGGGAATTTTCATGGCAATCAAAACGGAGCGCTCTCCTCGCGTTCTGTACGTGCGGATCAGTGCGGCGTGTTTATTGTCCGCGAACATTTATTACGTAAACTCGGGAACAAGTCCATAACGTCTATTGGACACGGTTTCGCGTTTCAGATACGCGCGATGTGCATATTATTGACTTTGATGCTCAAAGCGCTCAAAGGTCCACCCGCAGCCAGTAGAGGAGCGAAGACAAGCAGAAAGAGGGCACCCGAAGAGAGCGCAAGCACAGAAGCTCGCGACCGCGAGTGAATGAACGAGCGGGGAAGCTTTGGGTTCGATATCGGCTACATGCGGCTGGCATAATGTCAATTTGTTATTCGGAGGGTTGAGCTAATTGCGGCAACCACCCACGCGACGCCAGGCTCGAATATACACGAGCGTGGGCGTATGTTCGCGACGCGGGCTTTCTCAAACGTATCAACTTCGCGCGTGTGTACACGATGCTTCATGCGTAAATACGCACACAACACGGTACAGGAGATCCAAGGGGACAACAGAACTCAATCGGCGCGTTGCGATGGCAAACATTACCATTAATTTCATTACCGTTCACATCGCTAGTAAATTTTTAACTTATTATTTTTACTTGTCGTTCCATAAAATATAGAGAGAGAAAGATGGCTAAAGTTTTTCAATATTTCTCATAGATTTTACTGCATAAACACTGTAATGTACTGGAATTAGCATAAATTCCATTACCGTTGATTTCACTAATAAGGTTGAAACAATTTTTTTAAATTTGTTATTTAATAAAATATAGAAGGAGAAAGATCGTTAAAAGTTTTTCAAATCTTCTTATAGTTTTTACTATACAAACACTGCACTGCACTGGAATTAGTATTCGTTAAATTACCGTTGATTTCACTAATAAATTTGAAACGATTTTTTTTTTTTTTTATTTGTTATTCAATAAATTATAGAGAGGAATGGTGGTTAAAATTTTTCAATATGATAATTGTTTTTACTCCATAAATACTGCACTAAATATGTAGATATCGACCACCTAGAACAATGGTGTTACAATTTGTATGGTAATCACATAACGGATGCAACACTGTTATTTTAGGGTTGCGATATATCGACTGCAGATTACCTTCGCTCCCTCATAGAGGAAGCTTCGTTTTTGCATTTCATTGAGAAATATCATTTGTTATAAAATAAATGTATACAAATATTTGTATGGTAATTGTAATGATATGAAAAGTTAATCACGAATCAAATATTGTACTTTACTTTGCCTTCCGTTTAAAATATTGTACAATGTATTTAACTCGTCGCAATTGGTAAAGTTATATTACATCGGAGAGAAATATGAATTTCTAAAGCGTCGAATGCATTTTCATCGCTTCTGTTGGAGACACCGATGTGGGTGAACAAGTATTCGTGCGTGTGTGTCTATACGCGAGTTTGTCCGTGGCCATGGATAGATATTCGGACGGGGGCGACACTGTTCGCTAATGTACATCCGTATACGGCGTACACACACGCGGTTGCACAAATATAGGACGCATCGGGATCGAGCTAACGTCATTAATCAACGGTAGCAGCGCGATTCGATATTCGCGAGGTTGCACATCGGGCGCGTTATATTGATTTATACCGGTAGGCATTTTGTACCTATACAACGCCGACCAGTTTCGTTGTGTCTGCGCACATGGAGAATATGCGTGTTCCGAGCGACGAACGGCGATTAAGAAACATTGAAATTTCTCCTCAAAAGTTCCTGGCAAAGTTTCGTTTTTCTTTTACATTTTACAAATTTGCTGTTAATTAAAGAATCGATCACATGGCTTCGCTTTAAATGGGACAAAATAAATGATATCCTAACAATTTTTCGTGTTTTAACAATATGCGTGTTTCAAGTGACGATCGACGATTGAAAAAGATTGGAATTTCTGCTCAAAACTTCTCGGTACAGTTTTTTTTTTTTTTTTTTTAACTTTACATTTTACAAATGTGCTGTTAATTAAAGAATTTAACACATGGCTTTGCTTTAAATGCGACAAGATAAAAAATATCTTAGTAATCGCTCGTCGGTCGTGGGAATGAAAAAATCGGAGGAAAAATTATAAATAAATAGAATAGTGCAGTGGCTTAGTAAAATGCTATCATTCATCGATCGCTTGGATTATAAACGATACAGAAATGGACTCTGCACGAAATACATGAGTGGAGTAGAGTGAAAAAAAAAAAAAATTAAAATTAAAAAAATCTCTGATACATCGAGCGACTGTGCGGAGGTTGCTTCCGCTTCGTGGCCGAGCGAGCAACCGATATCGAATTCTATACGGTTTATGTATTCAATACACGGATATGCATAGCAGGCTAATGCCTGGTGATATACGGCCATGATTTTTTTTTTTTTTTTTTTTTTTTTTTTTTTATCAACGGATATGCGAGTTGCGTCAGCTGTAAAAGAATGATATACATACGCGATGATGAACTATATACTAAGTATTCATTATTATCAGTAGGACGCGGGAAGTTCTCGAAAATTCAAAAATCTTCAGAAAAAAAAAAAGAAAAATGTAAAAATGGATCAGCCAAGCGATTCAGGAAGTTTTATCGATTGACGCAACATACGTTAGCTCTCTTTATGATACAAAATAAATCTGGCGCACTCACTTGGCGTGTCGGAACATAAAAAAAAAAAAAAAAAAAAAAAAAAAAAAAAAAAAAAAATATCGGGCAAAATGGAATTTCGTGAAATCAATAAATTCGCATTCTGAAAAATGCATTACTCACAAACTCTCTATTTTTATTATTTTCTGAATAAGATATGAAGTCGTAAAATATGATAAATAATATAGGTCAAACTGGTCACCCCCATTGGATTTAATTAAATAAAGAGAGTCAATTCGGAGATATTGAGCTCCCTTTAAAACAGGTATTTCAAGTTACTCTCGAATCGATTTCGATTGGCCAGGATTCTTTCTGCGTAGATACAGATATATGTCTACATATATGCATATCTACATATATCTGGATATATGTAGATATACATATATCTAGGGCGGAGTGGCGAGCGAACAGGGTTTATTGCATTTCCGGCCGGGTCCATTTTACCCCGCGCGTTCATTACTGCCCCACTAGCCCCTATAAACATTTTTTACTGTGGACACCGCTCTCGGACCTAACGATCGCGATGCTCCTGCTTCTGCCTCTGCTGCTACTTCTCAAAAAAAAAAAAAAAAAAATTAATAAAAAATAAAAAATAAAAAGAACCCTCACGGACAAAACCTCCGATATAGGATAATCAATGACGCTTTAGTTGCCGCGAGCTGTGCTGCGAGATTGAGAGGGAGAGACGGAGAGGGAAGGTTTATGCGCGCTTGTGGGAAACCGTAAACGCAAGCTAATTGCTGCGTTAATATATCCGGGGCAATATGGAGCTGGGTTACATAGATCTGTACTGCATGTGGACGTTAAGGGGTCATGCGGAGCGAGAGATTCCGGAAACCGCAAGAGCGAGCCGAGGCCCGCTATCCCGTCCAATACCCGAAGTCAGTAATTGAACGATGCAGTGTGTCCGATGGTGTGGAGGAGCGCGGGGCAAAATGAAACCACGGTCTAAAACGGACCATTATAACAATTTTTTTTATGAGGAATAAAAATATACATTCTTATCACGAATGTAGGGCCCTGGTCCGTTTTGCCCCCCTCCAGCCTAGAATGCGTCGTGGATTCTCAGTCTCGAATATGCGGTATTCCACTCCTTTTTTTTCCGTCCTCCATCGCAAAAATGTTCAGGATATTATTAAATACTACAACAGATTATTGTATGATGGGTTTTCGGATCTACGAGGAAAATTGCCGAAGCTAAAGTTTCAAAGCGACCGGTGCACGTTGATTAGGGTCGAACTGAATGTATATAGGGAATGCGGGGCAAAACGGACCGGTTTTACCAATTTTTTCGCAGGGTCGAAAAAAGTCCGATCTCGAATGGAGGACGCCGGTTCGTTTTGCCCCCGCGGCTCCGTTTTGCCCCGCTCTACCCTACGGAGTGCGGAAACCGCAGCGTACGGCTTTTCCAATATAGTACCGCGGAATGCATGGATTCTCGGGCGATATCCACACTTCATCTTCGTGGATAATAAAGCTCTGCATGGCTCTGTATTATACACCGAATATAATTTCGAAATAATGTCTGCGATGTTTTAGAGAAAAATAGTATTCGTAAGAAATTCTTTATAAAATATTTGCATTGATGTCGTTTTTTCGAAGCCCTTCGCTCCGCGAAACTTAACACCATGAGAATTCTGTTCACCGACGTCTCGAAATGAGCTTCTCACTTTCCCCTCGTTCGCTTATTTTTACCTCGGCAACCCAATACATTTTCACTGTCCTACCTGCTCGGATGCAAATCGTCAAAGGCCGCAGCTACTTTCAAGAAACCCCGCCAGGCCAAGATTGTTCTTCGTCTCCGCGAGGCCGGAATACCGGAAGAATGATGCAGCTCGAGGAATGACAAAGCGCGCGATTCGCGGGTTTCTCGTTCGATTCTTTCGAGGGTTAAAAATCAGCGCGGGAGAGATTCGCGTGTAACACAGGCTGAGCGTGAGGGTAAAGCTCGTGCCTATACACACGATGGGAACAAAGCGCGGTCCCGTCTCGCAGAAGCTCGCCGATTCGCGAACAAAGCGGAAGACGGGAACGGCGACGGGGCCGGCGAAGCTAGTGGAAGAGGAAGAACAAGAAGCGGATGTATGGTGGGTGGATGGCCCGCGACGCTGCTCTTTCACTGAATCCGGGAGAGTTAATCAGGGACTGTGGGGGTCCAAATTCGCCGAGGCGTGAAGGGTCGTGAGAAGAAGAGCCGTCGGGGCTCTCTTTCATTTATTTGTCGACTGCTTTCTCGCTCGCCGATACAAAGGCCTCACGAAACGAGGACAAGACGAGAGGGGAACGCGCCCGAGAGAATGGGAAAGGGCGGATGGAAATAAGGGCCGAAGGGAAAGAAGAGTGGCCTCAGTTCGCTAGGGCGCCGTCAGCGGCGAAAGGGCCAACGCACCACGATGGCCAACCGGAGAACAAGTAGGATCACAGAAAATTGCAGCGGAAAAACCTACTCCGAAAGGTCAATGTAAGTTGCAATACGAAGTTCCGTCCCATCGCTGTTGACGTTGAGTTAACGTTGAAAGGTCGTTTTTTTTTTTTTTTTTTTTTTTTTTTTTTAGACGGCCTTTCCACGAACGGAACATGAAAGGTTCGCTTCCAAGCCTGATTGCCACTGAGCTTTCGCATAAAAATGTAAGAGCAATGGCATGATTTTACTTTATTTTTTTTCTCGCGACTTCTTTTCTTGCTATCTTCAATTTCTCGCCAAAATTAGGCGGGTAAGCCGTCAGCAAGTGTGAGGAATCGATTCGCCGATTGAAATTTTCATCCCATCCGAAGATAGCTCCGAAAGGCTTACCGAAAGTGCGCATCGCGCTGCAGCGCTGAAATAGCGGAAGCCCGACGAGAAAGGTCGGTTCTAGTTCGGAAAAACCTACTCCGGATGGCAAATGTAAGTTTTAATACGAAGATCCCTCTCATCGCTGTTAACGTTGAAACGTTCGGTTTTTTAGAGACGGCGTTTCCACGAACGGAGCATGAAAGCTTTGCTTCCATGCCTGAATGCCACTGAGTTTTCTTATAAAAACGCAAGAGCAACGATGCCAATTTTATTTTATTTTTTCTTGTAACTTTTCTTTACTCGCTATCTTCGAGTCATCTCCGCGATATGGCATGTAACGATCCCATAATTACTTAACGTAGCTAAATCCGAAAGAGATTCCTTAACACGCCAGCATCCAATCTTTCACTCATAATCATACTGTATTAATTCTTAATCGCGATACCGTCAGCGCTTTAAGTGCAGCCGACCTCTTTCTCACGGCAACGGTCAGGCTGCACTCGTTACGTGCGAGCAGCGGCGGTCTTATCGCTAATGTTCACGCGCAGCGGTAGGCGAGCCCTTCATCAGGCCCTTTCTTCGGTTCATCTCGACGTCCCTGCACGGCGTTCGCTCTCCTTCAATCACAAGTCAATTATAAACCAGCCTGAAGATCTCCGCACGATACTAAATAGCATCAAGTTAGAATGGCTGTGTTTTCGCACGAAGTTCACTCGTAGAAGTTCACTCGGAGAATAAAATCCTACAAGCGAACAATTTGATTTTCTTCTCAAACGAGTGCATTGACGGATAATTGCCAGAGATGATTGCCTATCTTCGTACTCATAGTTATAGAAAGCGTTCGTTAACGCTCATCGTTCAGACTTCCATTCTCTTGACATAGATCACAACTGGCAGGCCATTGCAGACTTTCGCGGCCAGAAAAAATATTTACTCAAACCGAATAAAATTTATTTAGTGCAAATAAAATTGCTTATTTCAATATGGGTTCAATAGAGTTTTATTGAAATCTAATAAATTTCATTAGACTTAAATATCGCATGTACTTGAATCACATAAAAATATCCTTGAGTCAAATAAAAATTTAATTAATTCAAATAAAATATTCTAATATCCGATTTTATTAGCGATTGATAAACTTTTTTTTCTGGGTGCGTTGCCGGAATTGCGCGAGTAATCGTCAGCCAGTGTGAGGAATCGATTCGCCGATTTAAACGTTCATCCCATCCGAAGATCCTGGGAACTGATCGAAAGTGCGCGTCGAGCCGCAGCCCCGGCCTGAAACGTCATACGCAGCGAGCCGAAGTTAAGAAAGCCATTAGTGCACAAAAGGGGTGAAAATAAGTGTCACAAATGTGAGTTCGGGACGGGATGCGAACGGCGAACGCAAAGGGAGAAAGGAAGCTCTCAGCGAGTCGAGTTTCGAGGTACTGCAAGGCTACCAAACAGGGATACGTCGCAGTCCGGAGAAGCGTATAAAACCCTCGACATCGCGAGCCGCTGCGTTACGTGGCGTGCGACTACTCAACCCCAACCGCTCTTTCCTTTTTTTCTTCTTTTAATTCCTTTTCCTCCTCCAGCGGCGGCGGCGTCGGCGCTGGAGCTAGTTCGCAAGCCAACCCACCCAAAAGAACTTTAATCAAAACTGCGAGTATGAGAGACCTACTTTTCATGCGGCAATCTAGTCGCCCTCACCCACTGTGCTTTCTCCCTCATTCTCTTCGCCGTCGGTTCGCAGATACACACACACACACACACACATAGATCTTGCCTTTTCGACGCTCGGCATCGGCTCTCGTTCCCGGCTCTCTCCCGCTCTCTCGACGTTTGTCGCGACGTTCTTCGTCCGCTTTTTCCAGCCGTGTCTCTCGGCTTCTCAGCACTGCAACAAAAGCCACCGCTCCCGCTCTCCGCGCACAACGCTACATTGTTTATGGCATTTTTATTGTTCGTACGACTGAATGCCAGTGAAAGGTGGGGGGGGGGGGGGCTGAGGCGGGCCGCGTACCTTGGGAAAAGAGTCGCGACTCGCGAGCGGAAACGAGCCCCGGACACCCTTCCACTATCGGGTAACTCTTGCCCTCTCCCAGGGCTGGCGCTCTTCATGCTGCAGCTGGCGTTCCTGCGCCGAGAGCTCGAAGCGGTCCGGCCAACTATCGAGGAGCATTTCACTTCCGTTTCGCCTCGGAATATCTCGAAACTGTCGAGGCTCTTCGCTACCCCCAGTGTCTCCGATAACGAGCTCGAGGACCAGATTTATCTCATCGATATCGCGGAAATATCGGAAATAATGACGCCTCTTCGAGGAACATTTATTACGAGCTTTTACTTCCAGGTCGCCGATCTATATGTTGTATCACGCAATCAATCGTATTCTCTGTGTGTCGGTACATTAATCTTCTTTCGATGAGGGGCGACGCTTTCATGGACGGTACTTAGGATTTTTCTTGGACACACTTTTTTTTTTATCTGTTCAGAACGGATCTGGAATGATGGAAACTCTGTTAAGTTATACTCCCTTGAGTTATAAATCTTTTCGATATTATAGAATTAGACCCTGAAAAGGTGTAACTATCTGTTCGAAGCTATCCCTACAACGAGAAAAAGAAATGGTTGGATTAATCAAAGCGCGATAACGTAGACGAGAGCGGGGCAAAATGGGACAGTGAGCAAAACACAAGTTTCAAATGATTTTTGAAAGTCCCATTTTGCCCTGTTGATACATGCGGATTTTCTGTTCCCTTTTGCCACTTTGTCCCATCCGTAAGTGACTGGAATATGGCGTTTTGCTCCACGGTCCCATTTTGTCCCACTCTTCCCTATGTTATCGCGAATTTTGGTTAATCCAACGATTTTTGTTTTTTTTTTTCTCGGTGTACTCATCGCGCCCATGGCGCACATCGGCTTGTGAACGGTCGATCGTGTTCGACTGGCGGCGCAGTGGGGTTTGATGGGAATTATAAGAGAGGTCGTTTCTACCAACCTCAAAAGTTACGAGTGATCCAGCTGTACATTGCACATCTATGGCAATAGTTGTGGAAATAATTACGATTGACTCGAATCAGGGTTAATCGATCAGTGAATACGAACAGTTGAGAACAATTGACAGAAACAGGCTAGACAATATAATCCGATTAACGACTCCGATGTTGACATTATCTCTCGCATTAGATTCTCGGAGCCTTTAACTGGCGAAATGGATTTAGATTTCTCGCCTGACCGGCGAAATAAGACGAATGAGAAAATGTCGATACGTCGACGCGTTACGGGATAAATTGTAATTTCACGGCGCGAGCCGCGATCTCTCGTGCATGACGCGGCTCTCAAGCTGTTCCAACGATAATCTCTTTAACTCGTTGACTAAGCTATGTTAATTTAACAAAAAATTACTACGTCACGGCGAGTTATTTCTCCAGACATTTAAGACACTGTTCGGATATAGCGATGCCAATAAGGATAATAATAGATTGTCATAAACGATAACAACAATGTCGATGGCTAAGAATCAAAAGGGCTAAGTTTATTGCTAAAGCGTACCGTTTACGCATTTTTGTTCTTAGCACTCGATGTCATACGTGAGTAGAGTCAAAGCGGGGCAAAACGTACCGTCTCGGTGGTTGAGAATCAAAATCGCTCAACTTTGTGCTAAAACGGACCATCTTTGCCGATATTTCACGGCACGCGAAGGATAGTCTCGACATGGGTCCGTTTTGCCCCGTCCCCAACTACTCGGTGGAACTTTGACGAGCCAACGTTTCCACTCGAAACTGGCAACAGTTCGATGATAAATTAACACCGAAAATTAATTATTATAAAAAAAAAAACTTTAGTAAGGTTCTACGAATGGGGACGCGTGGATCGTATGAACCCGTTAGCACGCATGTCACGCATGTACGGGTTTCCCACCGAAGACCAATCGATAATGGTGGTGATATAAAAAAAAATATATTAATTGATGGTTGAACGATAGTTCGTTCCATTTTTCTATAATTGGCTCGCGTGCGAGTTGGTTGTGGGACGTTGGGGGGGGGGGGGGGGAGGATTGGTGCGTGTGAGCTTAAATTAGTTTTACGCTCTCGTTAAATAATAAATAGAAATTAATTAGAATCGTTTGTAAAAAAATGTATAATGGTAAAAGTTGACTGAGAGAATAAAACGAGCGAGGCTACGGAGCGTCAGGGAAACATACTCGTAATCGAGGCAAATTAATTTGATTGGGCAGGGAGGATGAGGAACGAATTCGCACCCACATACGCTATGTATCTATATATACATTTACGTGTTAGTATACTATGTACAGATACGTAGAAGAGCGCGGGACAAAATGGACCACGATAATAAAAATTCAAGGCTAATTGAAGGGGTTTTACGAGAAATAATTCATAATACGCTAATCGGAGATGAAAATTGTAAATTGAAAAAAAAAAAAAAAATGTCCACTGTAATAAAAATTCAATGTTATATTTTCAAATTTATGGTCCATATCGCCCCGTGTCTCTTGTTTATCACTGGTGTGGCAACGAAGGTTAGATGTTGCGTAAATAACATAACTGTAGCGATCACTCACCAGTTCTCTATGACGCCGACGTTGGAAAAGTTTGGCGGAAAGCTCGCGGCCGCCATTGGTGGTCGCGGCGTATTCCTGTTCGTTGCGTCACTTCCGGGCTTCGCCAGGGCTGACGTCACTGTAACATAACGAAACCGCCAGTCGATTACAGTGAGTTCAAACGGCCCACAAGAATAGCTTCATTCAAGAAGGACGTGAGAGTCACGTGACTTCGCCACGGGAGCGAGAACACACGACACCGCAAGAGTGTTAATTCACATGTTCTTAAGACCATGTGAAAGATGACATACACGTGACATATGAGTGCAAGATAGATGCATTTTTCGAATCAATGCCGTTTAAAACCTGTTGACGCTTCGGCTAAAACGGAAGCATCATCGGACGCGACATTAAATTGTACATCCGCTAATGCTTTGCTTTTTCCCGAAAAGTTTACGGTCTCTCAATCGCACTCATTACAGATTTTGGTTACCGACTGAGTAAACCTTAAGACCATACGAAACACCTCCCTCCCCGTCCATCCCCGACTCGGTCGGTATCAAAAGCTGTAATCAACTTTTCTCATGGGTTCTCGCATGTACGCCTAAAAGAAAAATCTCGGCCTTCGAAGAGACTTTTTTTTTTCATCATACATGCCAGATCCTCTGAGAAAAGTTTATTACAGTTTTTACAACTGCGGTCGGTAATAAAAACTGTAATAAAGTCTCTCAACGTCGCTGTCCCTGAACAGTGAGAAGCAAATTCCTGCACGAAGCTTAATTGCTATCCGTCTCATGTGAGAATTTGCTTCTGACCGGAAATGCTTAGCACCTACAAAAAAAAAAAAAATCAATTATAAAAGCCAATCGTCCCACGGCGCATGGACATGGACATTCTCGCCCGTGCACGAAAAACCCCGTCTGTTTTACCGACGAACGGTAAAACAGATTTTCTTACACCAGGCTAACTATCCTCGATATTTCTTCGAGCAAATTTTTCTTCTCCTTTTTTTTCATCTCATCGCCACCCCTCCCTTGTTTAATATTTCATTCGCTGCCCCCCCCCCCCTCGCTCTTTCGTCCTAAACTCTTTAGCCTCAACGACGACGTCAACGCCTCGGGCGTATAACCGCGCGAGGAGCGAGGGCCATCATCAGTACGCGCGGCTTCACCGTTCGCGATATCGGTAATGAACGATCCATTGTGGCGGCTCCGGAGCTTCCATCCTTCCGGCATGCTCAGCGCGCGCGAAGGAGCGGGCTTGCCGGGAAGAGGGCCGAGGTATGAAAGCGAGAAAAAAAAAAAGAAAAAGGTGAAGAAAAACGAGCGAAGAAAGAAAGAATGCAGAAAGGAAAGGAGAAACGAGGTATATGGAGAGGGAGAAAAAGAATGTATGAAAAACGGCACTCGTTAATGGACCGCAACACTCGATCTGTCCCTGCTCTCGTATACTCTTCACAATCTACCTTTCGCGTTTGCCTTTTTCTCTCGCCGTTTTCTTCTTCATTTTTTTTTCCACCTTTTTTCCCTCCCATTCGCTTTCTCTATTTGTGCGCCGCGCGGTGCTGACTCAACCCACGCTTCAATTGCGACTATACGTTCCTCCGACAATATAGGCCGCGTCTGTGTGTGGGGGTCTCTGTGCGCGCCGTAGTCTACGAGGTGTAGATCCATAACCGAGAGCCGCGTAACCGAGCGAGCCCGCACCGTTAGCGTTCATATTCGCCCGTGTATATTATTTT
This sequence comes from Amblyjoppa proteus, assembly GCA_963922035.1. Classification (NCBI taxonomy): domain Eukaryota; kingdom Metazoa; phylum Arthropoda; class Insecta; order Hymenoptera; family Ichneumonidae; genus Amblyjoppa; species Amblyjoppa proteus. The sequence goes on from OY998228.1 coordinate 44,905,879, forward strand.
CGCGGTTGTGTTTGTTTCCCCATTGTGCGACTTTATCACGCACAAATACACGGGAATCGGGAGAGTCGCGACTACGAGAGCGGGTCCACGTTCAGAGAGTTCGCCGGTATGCTCCAAGCGTATCCGCCGTCGTCATACACTTCGGTCCGGGGAAGAAACGCTGTGGCGAGAGACGCGGACACTTTGCCGCAGCTTTCTGCTCCAATATGGCAGAGATGTATCTGGAGGCGTGTCGTGCAAGGGGCACGAGAGAGGAGCAGAGTGGAAGCCAACTAAACGACGAAAATGAACTGTTCCGAAAATTATTGTTTTGTTTCGTTAAAGCTCATGAGCCGAAGTGGCGATAAATCAGACCTAACTGAAACTATGAAAGATCCAGTGAAGGCAAATTTCTCTCAGCTAAGACATTTTTATATCTAAGGAAAATTACAAAATTTGAATTAAAAAATTTAACCGACAATAATGCACCCAGAAAATTATTTATTTGACGGCCGATGTTCATTCGATTGAAGCAAAATATTTATTTGATTTAAATAAATATTTATTTTAATCAAGTAAACAGTTACTCGAAATGAAATAAATATTTATATAAATCAAATAAATATTTTGCTTCAATCGAATAAACATCGGCCGTCAAATAAATTATTTTCCTGAGTGTGATTGGACGTAATGAGCATTGTCGATTTCTTTTCGGATCGATTATTTCGGAGCAAGCTCCAATTTTTTTTTTGCAGTTAGAATTTGTATATCTGTTGGTTATCGAGGCGCCGAGGAATCTGTATCGCTAGTAGGGTGAGCGCGGGGCAAAACGGAACAGTGTCCTACGTCTGAGCTGAGACTTTCTTAGGTGTCCCGCGGAAAATCCGTGAAGGTAGTCCGTTTCGCCCCGCCCTCCACTACATTTTTTTAGCGTTCCATCGAGGTCTTCGAAGTTCCCAAAAAGGTCTCTTCAGGCCTATTCCGGACCTCATAGCGATTCCGAAAATTCCAACCACTGATGAAGTTCCACGTCTCCCTTAAAATTTCTCATAAAGCCAGATCAGTCGCTTCGTCGCTCGTCCTCTTTTCTTGCCTCTGCCCTCTTTTGCCTGCGCTCCGCGAAATGCATTGATGTCTCGTGTTACATCGCGCCGCTGCCTGCAGCCCGAGGAGAGCGGGGCGAAAAGGAACACCTTCACAAAAGTCACCGCCATTACCAATTTCTTCGCGGAACAACCGAGAGGTCTCGTCTCAAATGGCGCCGGTCCGTTCTGCCCCGGGCTTTCATTTTGCCCCTCTCTCATCCCTTAAACGACACGCCTTTAGATACATCTCTGTCATACTGGAGCAGAAAGCTGCGGCAATGTATCCACGTCTCTCGCATAGCGTTTCTTCTCCAGACTGAAGTATACGACAATGGCGGATACCGGTGGAGCATACCAGCAAACTCTCTGAGCGCAGACCGGCTCCCTTTCCACTTTCCGTAAATATAAAAATGTTTGAGCCGCAAGGAATTTGCGTTTGGTCCCGAAACAATCGATCCGAAAAAAGATCGACAATGACCATTTGTCTAATCACTTTCATCGGTTAAATTTGTTAATTTGATTTTCGTAACTTTTTTTAAAATAAGAAAATATCTGAACTCAAGGGAGTTTGCCATCAGCCGATCGAAGTGGAGTCCGAAGCGAATGTTATCTCCGCTGAATCTCCCATAGTTGCAATTAGCTCTGATTTAACGCCACTTTGGCTCGTGAGCTTTAATGAACAAACAGTAATTTCCGGAGCAGCTCATCTTCGCCCTTTAGTTGTCAACGACAAACCAAAACGATTTTCCACCGAACATTAGGAGGAGCGCGTTTGATGTAATTAAGGGGAAAAAAAAGTCTCCAACGAACTCCTCTCGAAATGTCTCCAGCGAGAGGCTCAACGTGTGTTCATTAGCTTTTATGCGAGAGACTCATCCGCCATTCCCGACTATCTGTCTGCGCAACGGGATATAAGCTCGTGACACGCCCGTTTCGCGACTAAGCTATCCGGCACTATATAACCCTGTTTCGTGTACGTAGTTTCGAGTACCAAAGTACCTTCACTGCCTACGAGTAGTCGCGACTTCATATCCGGTTTCAACGTTTCCACCGCACATAATCGCCCGGTCTCCTCGCGCCTAACTGTGCACGCATGCGTTTCTCGCTTGAATCCGGTTAGCGTCGTTCCCACTGCTAAACCCACCGGCGAACGAGATAATCCACAATTGCAGCGGGGCCCGCATCAGCAGCTCACAGGACCGGAGAAAGAAAAAAAAAAAAAAAAAAGTCACTCGTGCACGTCGTATCGGGACTCAGACAACGAACATCGTTATTCCCTGCAACACTGACGCCCAAGATATCGTTTGCTGTTCCACGTTATCTCAGACTCAATAAATTCTATTGTCCAGTCGGTAACAAGATATAACCAAGAGAAAATAAACCCTAAGGCGGTTCGAAGAAGAGCCATCGCTGTTGCTGTTAATAATTTTTCTGGATATGTCTTTCATCGCTTTTCATCGAAGTTTATGTGCGAATGAACGTTTGATTTATCATTGTAATATTACTTTATTTATTTTTTCGTCACTCGTGCACGTCTCGTCGGGACTCGGACAACGAACATCGTTATTCCCTGCAACATTGACGTCCAAGATATCGTTTGCTGCTCCACGTTATCTCAGTCTCAATAAATTCTATTGTCCAATCCAGAACAAGAAATCACCGAGAGAAAACAAATGCAAAGGCTTTTCGAAGAAGCGCAGCTGTTGCTGTTGTTGTTGACAATTTTTTGGTGAATGTCTTTCATTGTTATTCATCGAAGTTGATGGCAGATCGGCCTTTGTTTTCAACAGCAAATTTACCATAAAAACAACAAATAATCCTTAACTTAAAAAAAAAAAAATGGAATTGCTGATCGAACAAGTTGCCGCCCGCACAGTGAAACATTGGTAGACAATTGGGAACTTTGAGGCTGCGAGAAAAGCGAGATTTAAAGTCGACTCGCGGTGGCAAGCTAGTTTGTTCGGTAACACGCGACGGATGCCATTGTGTTCCGTTTCAGTGCGACGCTGTTTCGCCTCTGTTAGCTCTTCCACTCGGTGATCGCGAACTCGCGAAGCTCGACGACGGACTTTGTTAGCGCGGTATCAATTAATTGGTACTCTGGCATTAATTACCATCCGGATGCCGGATCGGGTCGTAACGGATTGACGTTTCAGTCCTCATCGGGAATCCATAGTCCAGATTCCTCGACGTTAAAAGAAATATCGATAGATAGATAAAAAAAAAAAAAAAAGAATAAAAAGAACGAACTAAAAAAAGGAGACGAAACGACGAGAAACGATGAAAAGAAAAGAAATTAATGAGATTCATTGTCAACGCAGCGCATTTTTTTGTTCGTCGTCGCGTCATTTCGCGAGTCATTCGATAAACTATAAATCGACAGAGACACCGATAATTTTTTCGAGTGTCGCGCGCCGAGCCTTCCCGTAATTGGGTCTTCCCATTGTAATCAGGAGCTCCGGAGAATTCGTTATTTCATGCGACTCTCCTTTGCTCGCCTCTTTTTGTTCAATAAAATCGGGCCAGATCGTCCGATGGGAAGCGAAGAGTGTGAAGAATCGCGGGAGCGTGAAAAGTAAACGAACTGGGGGGAGGGAATAAAAAAAAAATATCGACGAGAAAGAATGGAAATGATGAAAATCCCTATTGTCATCCGAGTCCATTGTTATCGAACAGACTCGATTTCGGTCTGATTCTCTGCAATTCCGATACACGGAAGTATACACGAACGGAAGCCGCCATTCTTGTCTGCAGCGATCGCGAAGCTTTCCCACCACCCGCCATCCTCCGCACTGCCGGCAGACTCTTCCCCATTAAACAACAAAATCATCGAGCTCGTCAGACGGAAACTTTTACGAACATCCTGCGTATATAGTTTGCATAGTTAAAAATTGATTTGTCTTGTATTTCTTTTTTCTTTTTTCTTTTTTTTTTTTTTTTCTGTGTTCCTCCCTTCACAACGAACGTTCCAGCTCGTTGCACTGCGCGAGTAACGCGAACTCTCGTTGATTCCGCGACGGAGCGTATAACGACGCTTCGATAACTGTTACGGAAGGTAGTGTAAGGTTTTCCTGCTTTTGTCGTTTCTGACAGTGAAAAAACTAAAAAACAAAAAAAAATCACGAAAATCGCAAGTTTTCACATTAAATTGTACGCAAAAAAATATGTACGAAACTCATTCTGCAGGCAACTCGTGAAAGTCCGATCGATCATTAAATCCGTTTTTTATAACGTAAAAAAAAAGGCAAAACTGTTCCATTGACACTTTATTTAATCATTTTTAACCCGACAGTTCTTCTGAATCTTGGTTGCTAATTGACAACGAAACGTTTCTGTCAGGACTTTGACAAGTATATTGGATTACACGACCGTATGAAATACTCCATCTAACTACGGAAGACGAAAAGACACACAGTGACGAATATATATCCGTGCAGTCCTGACTGTAATTTCACTCGCGCTGAGACGACGCATTGTACAAATTAGATGCTTCGAGGGTTCTGAATTAACGCTTGGGTGTGTGCATAATGGAGCAGCAAGTTTGTTGCAAGAGACGGAATAGCGAGAAGACCTGAGGCGTTCGTCAGGAAGGAATTGATACAATTTGCATTGCTTATTGTTCGAAGGCGCTCGATAATAAAGCATACACTTTACGTTCAAAGATATTCATAATAATTTCTTTTAAATATTTTTCTTTTCAAAGAATAAAATGATTTTTCTCAACTGGTCGACCCTTCAATCGGGGAAAGACAATGTTCGTTTCCCTGCGAATTGCATAAAAAGTTTTCCTTACTATTTGTTTCGAATTCAAGTTTTTTAGGCGCCCGAAAAATTTCACATTGGAGTAAGTATAGACGCACTGTTAAAAATTTGGTTGAAAATTCATAAAATGTATATGAAGTTTTATGCATACACAGTATATGAAATTTCATTGACACGTATGCAAGAATATTGCCTTACCGGTATATTAAAAACAATATTGTTTGTAAATAATATTTGTAATAATAACATAATTTTCATATACGGATCACTTAATTTTCAATGCCATCACAATGCCATAATAATTTTAATATACAGGTATTGCGTTTAAGATTAAATTATTAAAATTCAAATACAATGTATATGAATTCTAATTTCATGTAACTTTGTGTATTGAACGTGTTGTAAATGTCATAACATTTTTAAATTAAAGCTAAAGTTCTTTCTTAATTTGGCGTCGAGACACTTACGTGTCTCTCGATGCCCAATAATCGAAAAACTTAGCCCCAATGTTAAAGAGAGCCCATTGAAGCCCTTTTGGTTCTTCAACGTCGTCGTAGCAAGTGCATATACGTAGGTATGTTTAAAAGCTGCAACACGATATAGGTATACGAATCTTTCTGCTGCGCTGGTATACAACGTATTACGACATGGCGCATAGTCCCGGCACGCTATTTCGTGGTGCTCGGAATAACGGGGTAAACTACAAAGTGGCCGAATACGCCCGCACATTGTCCGCTCCGTTCCTGCCACTGCCGCTGGATTTTGGTCGTAGACGTTGTTGCCACAGTTGTCGTTCCTGTCGTCGCAACTCTCTGTGCAAATCTCCTTCCGTCGCAATGTGCAGTAGGGAAACTCGCCCAATCTCGGCAATCTCGGGACTTGATCCAATGGAGAATTTCTCATTCCGCATAGAGTAACGAGTACCAATGGGAATTAGATGGGAGGGAGCCTGTGAACGCGTTACGACGCTCTTAACCCACTACATACAAATTTTAACCATAAAACCCCTGCTTCTCCCATGCTCTTCGCATTTGTGGAGGACACTAATGTGTCACCGGCGGATATAATGAGCAAACCATGTTGTACGTTACTGTAACAATAGCAGGAGCACTAGCAAGAGCAGGACCACTAGCGATAGTAGGGGCACTGGCAATAGCACGGATGTAATGAGCAAACCATATGGTGCGTTACTATATCAATAGCGGGAGCACTAGTAATAGCAGGATCACTGGTAATAGCAGGATCACTAGTTATAGCAGGATCACTAGTTATAACAGGATCACTAGTAATAGCAGGATCACTAGTAACAGCAGGATCACTAGTTATAGCAGGATCACTAGTAATTGCAGGATCACTAATAATAGCAGGATCACTAGTAATAGCAGGATCATTAGTTATAGCAGGATCACTAGTAACAGCAGGATCACTAGTAATAGCAGGATCACTAGTAATAGCAGGAGCACTAGCAATAATAGGAGCACTAACAATAGCATGAGGACTAGCAATAACACGAGGACGAGCAATAGCACGAGGATCAGCAATGGCACGAGGGCCAGCAATGGCACGAAGGCCAGCAATGGCACGAGCACCAGCAATAGTACAAGGATTAGCAATAGCGATAGCGATAGCGATAGCGATAGCAATAGCAATAGCGATAGCAATAGCAATAGCAATAGCAATAGCGCTAGCGTTTTAGGCAATCATGCTGTAAATTAAAAAGTTCGGTGTTACTGCAGGAATTCGAAACAAGTGCCAGTGGACGAATAAAAAATGTGCAAACAACGAAACGTGACTAAACACAATTAAAAATTGTTGTGAAACGTACCGTTCCATCGGGACTGCCGACGTGCCGTTCCACGATTTCCAATTCTCGATTGCTTCGTACTCTCACGTATTTATAGTTGGCCATACTGTGGAGATATATGTATATATGTACACGCAATATTTATGTACGTGTGGTAGTCGCAGATAGCACGGGAGCGAAGCCTGACGATACTTCGAGTGGCACCAGTCAAGCATAAGGTATACGGACGAGTCTGCGGTAACCCTCCGGCACTCGTATAAACTACCGCCCGACCTCGCCGAGTCTCGTAACTTTTTTTTTTTTTTTTTTCTTCAGGATTCACTTTCTCTCTTTCTCCTTTACGTTCTCTTCGAAAAGCTTAGCGAACATTTTATTTTTATTCCTTTGTTCGGCAACACCCGAGTAACGTTGGGAGAGTCCCGAGATTCGTGTATGGATTTTCTTCCTTTTTTTTTTTTATTTGCGCTTTTCCTTCGTCCATCTCGCTTCCCCTTATTTCTTCGGGAAATGTGCTTGAGCGGTCATTATTAAATGGGGTTAGCGGCCGAGGCGCCGCTGCTGCTGGTCGTTTCATTCCCCGACGCACACGGAGAAGCGCAGAGCGCCCCGCCGACCCCCTTGGTAACCTTCCAAAGCTTGCTTTAACACGAGCTTTCGCGGTCCCCGCCGTCCGCCTCTCTTTTGCCTCCCTGGAAAGATTTCAAAGCTTCCAGCGGCGCGGCATGCTTCGCGTATGAGATACATCCGACTCTTGAAATCAGATCCTCGGCGTCTGGGAGAGTAAAAGGGAAGATGAACGAAAAAGTACAAGTCGCGGCGAGGGGGGAGAGGGAAAATAAAAGGAATAACGTGTCGCGATAAAATACGTGCGTCGCTCACCAAAGAAGTGCCGAAACGTAAATCACGAAAATATATGCAAAAAGTTTGTGTATCCGAGGATGTCTCGTTGTAAGACTGAGCGATAGTCGATGCGAAGAATTTGATTAAAAAAAAAAAAAAAAAACTGAAGTAGGCGTCGGCGAGCGAGTGATGTGTTGTTTTTCCAATTATGGCAAAATCCCACTTGGATATTTTGATCGATTTTGCAGAGAAGCCGAAGAGTCTCGTTTGAAATGGAGAATCGGGGTGGTTTTTTTCTCCCTCGCTTATGAGAGAAGGAGAGCGGACTATTTGCACGGAATAGACTATTGGCAACCATTTTTCACGGGACACGTGAAATTCTTACCTCAAATGGAGGATACGCATCCGTTGCACCTCATGATTCCGTTTTCCCATTTTTCGTCGAACATAAAAACAGTGTTATCTCAAACGGAGTACTCGGTACCATTTTGTCCCGCTCTCCCATAACAGGGTGAGAGCGGATTATTTGTACGAAAATTGACTATCCACACCAATTTGTAATGGAACACTTCAAGTTCGCGCCCAAAATGCAGAACACAGATTCATAGAATGGATTCAACATAGACAAAAAGTCTTGTCTGAAACGGAGTACTCGATACCATTTCGTCCCATGCAGCGCTCGTACCTGCGACACCTCAATCGGATATATTGATGTTAAATCAGACTCACAAACGACGCGTCGGTTTGCGGCCTGGGCATTTGAGCTTTCGCGATTCGGCTCGAGCAAACAACACGCAGTGCGATGCTACGTGGCGCGCACGAGAGTACTAAACAACCAAAGAGCGCGGGGAGGGAGATGCATGGGGGATGCAGAGCAAGGGAGAAGGAAATTGAAGGAATACAAAGCTCGCATGGAAGCTCGTCGGGCAAAGCTCGCATAGTGATAGCGAAGAGAGGAGTCGAGAGACGGAGAGGAGGAGCGGAGGTTTAACGGGAATCGGAGTCGAGAAACTATTTAGCACTAGACCGCATGCACGTTCCTAACAGCCTAAAAGCCCGATTCCCTTTGCGAAGGGAGTAACCAAACAAAACTCGATGAAAATTTATAGTTGCCGAGTCAGGGGCTCTCCGCAGCTTCCGCGAGATTGGCGTGTTACTGCAAAATTAGCTCACGTTCGATTTCGCTCCGTTGTCTCTCATCTGCGCGGTTTGTTCTCCCGAACTTTTGCATTCGAGGTGATTTTGCTCAGTGTTTTATTTTTTTTTAAATGTTCCTCACCGCGATCGGGACTGCTTTCTTTTTTTTATTACTTTTCGAAATATTCGGCATTTTTTCGAAAAATATTAGCTACGCCGATCTCTGGTCCGAATATATATTATTATTATTGATGATATTACTGACTATATCATTATATATAGTAAAAAAATATATATATATATTATTGTTGACGATATTATTGATCATATCATTCCATTGTATATTCCATAATCATGAATAATTCTTCCGGGCTGTACCGTAGAATTAAGCTCAAATTTATCGCAACGAAAGCGACGTTTTTTTTTTTTAAATAATGGTTCTTGTCGCAATAAGGATAGCTTACTTTTTGATTTATTTGGCCTTCGATAAGCCAATACCGCGATTCATTGTAGTGCACAGCCAATCGGAAGCAGAATTTCTTCGGAAAATAATTACCTCTGCCGATCTCCGATCGGAAGTAAAAAAATATATTATAATATATATTATTAGCCCATTAGCATAATAACAAATAATTGTTTTCATCCAATGCTGCTAAGGCACCGTTGAATTAATCCCAAATTTATCGCAACGAAAGCGACGTTTTTTTTTATTATCGGTCCCTCGGCAGTATCGATATTACCGATAAAAACAATTGTCGATTAACTTACCGCATAAGTCAACGATTATAGCACGTTATTATCACGATCCGATAAAGCAAGAAATATTAAATAAATAATCGCCGCGCAGAGATCGTCGAGACAAAATATGGTAAATCGTTGTGCAGGATTTAAAATCGACTCTCCAAGTGAGGTAACGTATGAACGCAAAAGTCTACGTACGTCGCATAAGCCGCTTGACTTTCAACCTCTCGATTCAGCGGATTCTCTGTTCGCCCTCTAATCCACAAAATCGTGAACTCTCCTTCCTTTTTTTTTTCACCACTTTGCATCCGACACTCTCGCAAATCCGTCTCCATACGGCGTGACTGAAATCGGAAAAACGTATTTTCTGTGTGTACGAGCATATAAAAATACGCTCTTCTGGTTTAAGCCGCGCGATATATTCTCTCCTTAACGTGGCTTTCGGCCTCATCCTTGTATCTTCCTCAAGCCGCATATATAATGCAAAAAAAAAAAAAGGACTGGAGAAAAAAATGCTCTCCCCTCTTCGCCCCGTCGCTTCCAAAGCGTAAATATGAACGCTTGCCGCTAACAGCGATACCTCACGGATTCGACTCTTTAATTGAGCCAATCAATTCGAGTGCAATCCAATTAGGCAACCATAAGAATTAATGAAACTCGTTTCCGACCGGGCCGCGCGGTTTGGCGCTCGACTGCAACTGCCCAACATCAATGGCCAAATGAATTTTCATTTTTTTCTCCGTTCTTCAGTTATTTATTTATGTGTTTATTTATTTATTTCGCTGTCACTCGGCCTTTTTTAAATTTCAAAATCTCCGCCCGTCGTGTTTCTTCCCCTAAGAGAAAGAGGATACGATTTTGTTATAGTGAACACATTTTAAAAATTAGAAAAACATGGTGTCCAGCGAAAGTCCTTAAAAAAATTTCCATATTTCCATGATTTTTTCATAACTACTCCAAACCATTCACCGATGCATAGAAGAGACAAAATTAGTCGAAAATTGGCACGAAATAAAACGTATTTATTATCTATTTTCGTGAGTGTGAGCGGAAGCCGGCCCGGCCGCTGTGAATTAAATCAAGGTCCTAGTGTATTCGTAACTCTCAGCGGCAAAGAGAGTCAATGACGATGAACAACCAGTTCATTCTAGATGGACGCTGATATTTCACATTTCAAAGTAAATAACGTGAATTTCAATATTACTCATTCAATTGTTTCTAAAGTCTTAATGATGAAATGAGGAAAAAAAAACATTTGATTTTTTTTTTCAAAAGGCTGGACGAAAGGTTTCTGGAAAACAAACATTGTAAAAATTTCCCTGATGAACCGAAAAATTCCACGATATTTCCCTGACGTCCCTGATTTCCATGATCGCTGCACATTACAAAAAGTCGAGACTATGAGAGAAATTGTTTTCAAACAATTTCTCACGGATGACTCGTGCGGGGAAAAACATGCCGGTAAAGCACCGCATTTCTAATTTTTACGATATTTTTTTTTTCCGCTGTCCCTTTAACCAATATTCTGGTCCGGATAGGTGGAATTTTCCAATTTCGTTGGTTCGAATTGTTTCGCGAGCACAAAGCTCGGCATCGGCTCGGCCGGCAATTTTAATTCTGCCCAACCGACCCTTTATTCAATCGCTCTCCCCTCCGCAAATCGCTTTTATCGAAACTAATCTTTACGCCGCGATTCGCGCGTTCATTTCCAGCAGGTAAAACGCTACCGTCAATAAAATCGAAATTCCACGCCTGAAGGCATTAACCACCATCATGGTTTCCGATCGCTCTTTAACGAGTGAACGAAAATAAAAAAAAATAATAATAATAATAATAATAAAAAGGTAGAAAACGTGGCCTGTAACAACGAAATAATGCACAGAACGGCGTGCATGGAGCAGCGAATGCTCGAATGTAAAGAACCCCCGATAACGAACCTTTCCGATTCATGCAATTTCGATACGCAAACTTTTTCGATACGCGACCCTCTTTTTTTCGAAGCGGAAATCGGGAGCTACACCATTAAAAAAAATTGATCGACAAATTAGTTTTCACTAAAAACATTGTTGACAATGGAGGGGAAAAAAAAGAAAAAAAAAAAAAAAGTAGAAACGCGTCGTCGAAATGTGTTATACGTCAGCTTCGTATCGATCGCATCGCGAAACTACCAATGCTATATATCGTTAATACGCCGAGACTGTGGATAAGCACTCTACGTGTACGACGCACCAAAGCGTTATGGCCACGTAATAACATCTTCGTAAACCTTCCCGAAGCTTTAGTAGACGGCGAAAGGTGTCTAGCACCGTTAAAATCAATTTCGAAAATAAAACGATAGAGAAGCGGCGTTAGAGGAGCATCGACGAGAAGAAGGGGGGGGGGGGGAGGGAGAAAAAAAGTCCATTAAGCCTTCCGGTTTAATCGCTCCCGGTCGGCCCGTCCGGGCGAGTCGCGGCACTTATCGGTTATACCGCGCATATCGTATTATCGGCTAGAGACGGGAGCAGCTCGCTAACCCATTCGCCGAAGCTAGGCAGCCGTGACCGAACGTGAGTTCAATCCCGTTCGCCCACAGTATCAGCTCGAAACTGGTCGATCGGCTTGCGCCGGAGCGTCGATCGTGTTTAGCCTACATTCGCCAATTATAGAAACTATAGCAACGCTTGCCTTATAGAAATCGGTACGTCGCACCGATTTATTATGCATCATGAAAAATCACATGTGGATTACAAATATTATCGAAATTTATTAAATTCGGTGTTTTTGCGCGCGACTCGTACACAGTAAGAAAAGTTTTGTACTTTTCTTTTTAGTTGTTGTCCACAATTGTCAACAATTTTTGTGTCTGTTAATTTTTTGATCCCACCATGCGGCTTTAGTTTCATGAACAAAAGTACAAACTAACATTGTTAGTAGCGCGGGAAAAAGTTAAGTAAACGGACAAGTTTCTATATTCAAGCTTGGTGAAACGAGTTTGTCACTTGTTTAACAAAATTATTTTTATAAAACTTCGTATTTCGATTGTACGAAATGACTTTTTACTGTGTATATCGATATATTGAACGTACAAGTCTCTATGCACTTGTAGACATATTTTAGATGCAATGTAGTCGAAAAAGTGTCCAAAATATAAACATTTTTGGGAAAAAATAGAAGTGTCCGATTAGACTCGTTTTATCATTTCGTATAATTTATTGTATGTTGTAAATAACGCATTTGAACGTATGTTGCCGCGTCTTGGTTAATCCCACCATTTCTTTATCTCAGTGGGTGCCTCTAAAGTATAAAAAAATGTTGCTTGAAAAATAATGAACGGCATTGGAAGCTTTTTTTTTTACATAAACTGTTTCTAAAATTTCAAACACATGTGCATTTCACAGTAATTTCACGGTAAAATTTTTATTTTTAATGAAAATATTTGTAAATTTTCTGCAAGATTTGTGACTTTAATATCTGATAGTTTTATTTTACAAAAAAAAAAAGTACCCTAATGTATGATTAATGTGAGTAATGTAAGCAAATTTCAAGTTCCATTACGTTAAATTTACAATTAGTTTTTACACTATCTCTATATATTATTTCTTCCATATATTTGCTGGATACGCAATTTTTATCTGCGAAACTATCGCATTTTGTAATTCCATTGAAATATTCCGAGGGAATAATTCAATGAAATCTGTTCGTCGACGACACGTGTAACGTTTGTCGGAGAGTATAAAAAAGCAACTTTTTCGTCACCGGTAAAAGAGGCTCCACGGGCGGTGTAACCTACATTTAGAGGGGTTTACGCGCAACTCTCGTCTGCTGGAGTCGGGCACTCGAGAAATTCGCTTGCATGATTCTACCACGAGATCTTACGAGAGTGGTGCACGTGACGCACGCTCAGCGAGGCCTGGACCCACACCGTCGAACAAACCTGGGACCGCTCTCGTTGGCTCGAGTCTCCTAACTGGGAATTCCATTTTTTTTTTTTTTTTTTCTCCTATTTTCCTCTGTGCACTCCCACGACGCCCTTCTTCAGTGCATACTTCGTCTTTTCTCGCTTTCCTCGCCTATCCCGGCTCTCGGCTGGCATCTAATTTACCGAGTTACGCGCTCAAGCAACGCCGACACACGTCAGGAGAATTAATTTTCGTCACTCTTTATCACCGTTTCTGCACCTGCAACCTCGTTGACTCGTCGCTGTGACAATTTTAATGTGACACTTCGACCTTCAAATCGAAACGGGAAATTTCTTCCCCGGAAAAATATACACTGAGAAAAAGTGTAGTTTTTCCTACTATGTCCAATAGTTTCCGTGGGAACGTCTGTATGGATAGCTTCCGATAGTATACATTCAATTGGATCAGCTGTGATTATGTTTGCAACCATGATTTTTTAATATTGTCGTAACTGCAAAATGTAGACGTTTCACTTGGGAATTCATTTTTACAGTACCAAGTCTGTATTGTTATTTTTTATGTTATTTTCTTTGTGGTATAATTAAGGTAAATTAGGGGTGAATATGGAACGATGTGGCAAGATAGACCAGTGCGAGTTGACACAAATGCGGATTAGAAAAAAATCATTTGTGAGGTATTTCGTAACTACAAAATGTAGACGTTCCATCTGGGAATAATTTTTCACAGTGCCAAGTCTGTAATGTTGTTTTTGATGTGATTTTTTTTCCGTATAGTTAGGGAGGTGGTGAATATGGAGCGATGTGGCAAGATGCACCAGTGCGAGTTGCCACAAATGCGTATTAGGCGAAAATCATTCGTCAAACCTTGCACCTGATGAGATTAAAAAACATCGCACGAGCTTCCTTAATTTTCATAGATCGCGCTTCGTTTGGTAATACGAGCCACGCTTTCGTGTCGGGTCACAATAGTGAAATTGCCGTCATTTCCATGAAAACTACTGAGGAAACTTTAGTTCTGAACTTTATTTTGAAATTTAATTCAATTCTCAGTGCCCGAAGCCTCACCGAGACATTCCTTGGTGAGGTTCGTTATTAATCGGCTCCGTTGTCCATATTACCAATCACGCGAAAAAAGTAAATAAGACGAATAGCGAATAGGTGATCCATTAACCGACTCTACTTTCATCAACTGTGCAAATCTTCGCAGATAGTACCAAAATGGCTCGCCACCCAACATGGACTTATTTATTCGGTAATTACGCCACTGGCCACGTGCCACTATTAAACACGCTCTTATCTACCTTTACATTCACTGCAAAGACCGTTGCAACGTGCTCTCTGATAGTTAAACACCTATTCGAACGCGAGACTTTCCAGTCGCTCTTATCGCCCAGATAGCGAAGAGGTTTAATGCCCAAGAGTTCGCGATATTTACACATGATCGAAAGCGCCTTTTGGAATAAAAAAAATGTGTGTCACGTGGAAAGGATCACGTGGAACTTCTCGTCCCTTTCGCCACCGGAGAATGGCGAATCTTTTAGCGGCCGACATTCTCCACCTTTGACCGAGAGGAAAGCTCCAATGATGAGCTTGCAATGGACGCAATGAAGAAAATCATCCAAATAAAAATCGTAAACAGCATATTTTTTTTATCATCGTTCATAAAGCTTCGTGTACGAGAAAGTCAACTTTGATCACCCAACTTTGTCACATAGAGGCTTCTCGTCAACGACGATAAAAAATGAGGAAGCAACCTGCAGATCTAATTCCCCATAATCTTTCCTATCGGCGTTCTATCGCTTTGCTGAATATCGAATAGACGATTCGTAAACCAACTCCACTTTTGTGAACTCTGCAAATCTTAGCTTTTCGCTCGATGGTATAGAAATGTCTCGACAACCGCCGTGTACTTATTTATACGGTAATACCTGCCACGTGCCACTATTTAACACGCCCTTATCCGCCTCTATGTGCAGTGCAAAGACAGTTGCAACGCGCTCTAGGATACTTAAATACCCATTCGAACCCGAGACTTTCCACTCGCTCTTATCGCGCAGACAGTAAAGAACTTTAGTGCCCGAGAGTTCGCGATATTTGGACATGATCGAAAGCGCCGGTCGGAGCGAAAAAAAAAAAAAATGAGTATCGCGTGGGAAAGGAATTTCTCTTCCCTTTCCCCGACGGTGAACGAGGCGTGTCCGATGGCAAAGAGTGTCCCGCGCCGTTCACTACCAGTTTCTACGCTGAATATTCCACTCCTGCTTGCGCTTGCCCGCCTCGCAATAATTCACCATCAGACACAACGATTTTGCAACGATGTATCGCGCCTCTCTCGGAGCCTCGTAAAACAGCGAAAAGCCAACCTGGCCAAGCCCAATGTTTCCGATGATTCAATTATATCGTAACGGGGTCTCGTGTAAACCAAGCGCGGAAAATATATATTCCCTGAGAGCAGAGAAACGCGACGACGACCGAGCGTTCGGCTTTGAGCCGCGGCACGTTCGAGCTCCCGGTGGACGATGGCGTTAACGGTTCCGGTATCAGAAATAGAAGTTCCCCCGTCCTCATGAGGCTCTACTGTGCCTTTTCCCGTCACATGTTGCAGAACTTTGCGCATCGACCGAAACCTCGGCGTAGTTAGCGACAGGCCGGTTGCTCTTTCGCCTCACCGCGAAAATTCAATTTTCGACGAATTTATAACAGTTATCTTTCGGTCGTCGACGCTCTCGACGGGCTCGAGATGGAGCGGCGTGTTCGGAAACTCGTTAACGGTGAAAAAATAAAATAAAAAATTCTACAGATTCGAGCTTTAATCGACTTATTGAGGTCCCGACGGTGGCGCACCGACAAAAAAAAAAAAAAAACGATCGAATCAACCGAAGATTCGAGCAGGGGCGTTCCAATATATATTTTGTCGGTGCGGCCTAAAGATTGATCGGTTCGAAATGTTTTTTTGATCATTTCGGCGAGGTACTTTTGAGGCGTTGGATATATCTTGCTCGACCGACTGAATCTTTCGTTTGAACGTTCCCGCCCGAATCTTTGGTATATTCAAACGCATTTTTTTCTATCGCATCCCAAAAAATAATTCATTCGGCGGGCACCAAGCAAATAAATATCGATTTTATTTTTAAAAATATTTATTTACATGAAATAATATTTATTTAAATCAAATAACATTAATTTTAATCAAATAAATATTTATTTGCGGAGCGCTCGTCAATTAAATTATTTTTCTGCATTCGCTCACTTTGGCCATACTAGCTGCGCCAAAAAAGAGTAATTTTAATGTTTCCCCTCGCCGCTGTCGGGCGTTGGGAGTTGGCGCTCCATCTCGGGGCAAACCACCGACGAAATCGAAGTCGACGATTTGCGTCAGTCCTTCAGTTCGCACAATTCGCGTCGAGGCGCACTCGTAAATATGGGACAATGAGAGAAGAGCGAAGATTAAGCTCCACTCGTATGGCTCGACGAAGAATGGCCGCGAAGCTGCTCGACGCTTCGTTGAGAGGACGAGCGTTGCGGAACCGTCGTCGTCGAGGGGGGACGCGGGGCAAAATGACTAGCGCCGAGCGAGCGAAAGATTGCGAAAGAAAGTAAGAAGGAGAGAATTGGAGGAAGGCCGCGAGAGTGCATCGGGGAGGGCGGAATAGGCGAGAAAATAAAGAGGCGAGGTAAATGCGGTAAACCGACCCCATTGTGTCACGAAACGTTCTCGAGACCGCCGAGGGCCTCATCCCTTATATCCTGAAGATCCCCGTTGTACGGATTCTCATCGTCCTCCTTCCTCTTCATTTATTCTTCCTTCCTCATCTCTTCGCTTTCTCGGCTCGTCCTCCGCATTACCCTCCCCCCCCCCCCCCGGGCGGCCCCCACCGCGGCTCGGCGCGGCGTTCTTCCCTTCGTTTTTTTACACCTACAGCGGCAGCCCGGCGTTGCTCATCCCTGATGGTACACGCTTCGCTTCATTTTCTATTGAAAACCCGCAACAACGAAGCAACCCCTCGCGGCAAACTCACGTTCTCGGGCTAAATCCTCACTCGATTTCTACCACCCCCCTTTTTTTATATCCTCTATTTACCCCGCGGATGCTCCGAGGCTTTTCCGTGCAACTGACGCGCTTTTCCATGTATATTTACATTTATATTTATAAATAAAGTTTTAGCGACTCGTGCAAAAAAATCTCGCTCTACCGTTGGCTTGTGGATATCTATCGAAAGTTCTTCGAGTGGAAGGACTCTAGATGCGCCATGCAGATTTTCAACATAACTCTCAATCCTTACACCTGTCTTTTTAGGTCTTCAGTTCAAGCGACTTCGGAACGAGATCTATGTACGATAGATTATGGACTTTGGAGTTTGGTCTGTATAGACCGAACGTTGTAGATTGTAGAGTTAAGTGGGTAAGTAATAGGAATTGAAAAATCAGGCTTACCGACGGCTTGCGATACACCTTATTACGTGTACCTGCCGGAAGTCCGCCAAGTGGGACGATTACAGATGCACAATGTAGGTTTCCATCGCGACTCTCAATCCTGACACTTGTCAATTCTATAGCCAGTCGACATATAGCCACTTGTCTGGCCTGTAGGCCAATCGACTTCGAACAATATCTGTGTACGATAGATTAGAGATTTCAGTGTTTGGTCTACATAGACCGAAGTTTATATAGACCGTAGATTCTATATAGACCGTGGACCGATATAGACCATAGATTGTAACTTAAGTCGACACGTATCAGACTTAACGGTTATTTTCGAAATCCATATCTTGCGTCTGCAGTCGTACCAGTTGGCGGACTTTTGGTAGATGCGCACAGTAGGGTCTACCTTTGACATGCGGTCATTATGCGTATCAATCGAAAGTCCGCCGAGTGGGACGATTGTAGATGCACAATGCAGATTTCGACCGTAAGTCTTAAACCTGACACTTGTCTATTTCAGTCTGTAGTTGAATCGAGTTTGGGACGTATCTATGTACGATAGATTATAGCGATATGTACGATACGGTCTTCAAAACTTTGGCTATACATACCGAAGTCTACATAGTGTAAACTTGACAGTTATTTTCGAAATCTATATCGTGCGTCTGCAGTGGTACTGCAGTAGGCGAAGTTTTCCTAGACACGCGTGATAAATCTGCCACGAGTTTATCGTAGACCAAACTTTCGTTTATGCGGAAGTCCAATATCTTGGATGTATCGATGATTCCTTTAGTTATTGAGGCTATTAAGAATACCACCTATTAAGAGCATTTTAATAATTTGACCGTATAGTAAATTCCATTTATCGTACGGTTTGTCACCGGTAAAAGCAGCTATTAACGATTGCAATAAATTACTTCACACATGGAAATAATTATTGTTATCAGCGGACAAAGTATCCAAATAATATTCGGTGACAACAATTTTTCATTCGTTATATATGTGTATTGAATCGTCACGATCGCGGGTAATTACAATACAAATATCCGCCACTTGTTTTTGGAACCCTCTATTATTTTTCTTTACACGTTGATGCGGCTGAGTGAACAGACGGCTTGCATTATTTTATTATAAAAAATACCGTATATATAATATGATCGAAAAAACTGCGAATACCGTGGCACAGAGATACATAAATATCGTTTGCGCCAAACAGAATGTTTAATGAAAAAAACTCTGCTTTTGTTACTTTTTTTACTATCGTTATTTTGCGATAAAAACATCCCGAGGATACGTCGACCCCGTCTGCGCCGAGTTTATTGTTTATTGTTTATTTTTTGTTTATTTCGCGAATCCTCCGTATACAATTTTAGTTCCGACGGAAGCGAGTCCGACGCCCGAGAGAATATTAATTTCGCGAGTTCGGATTTATTTTCAAAGGCGCGGAGAGGAAAACTCCCCGCAGTGTGACGAGATTTCTACGTCACTGTGCGAACGGAAGGGGTGCGGTTTGAGAGAGAAATAAAAAGAGGGCGCGACGAGGTGAAAGAAGAAATAAGAGCAAGGAAGGTCGCAGGCGCGATTCCTGAGCCACGCGAATTGAAATCTAGCATGGAATCTCTGCCGATTATCGCGTGGCAATGGGATAAAATTCGCGGCACGGCAAACGATTCGAACACGAACATCTTCGCGTGTGGAAATTTGTCAAAGTGCGCCTGGAGTCTAGCCCGTAGCCAGTGTCGTATATAGCAAAGTGCTAGTTCAAAAAATAAAAATTCTTTATAGAAAATTGCTAAATAAAAAAAATTGTATATAGGAAACTGCTAGTTTAAGAAAAATTGTTTATAGAAAACTGCTAAATAAAAAAAATTGTATATAGGAAACGGCTAGTTAAAAAAAAAAATTGTTTATAGGAAACTGCTAGTTTAAAAAAAATGGTGTGTAGGAAACTGCTAGTTTCCAAAGAAAACATTGTTCATAAGAAACTGCTAGTTAAAAAAAAAATTGTTTACGCTAAACTGCTGGTTTTCAGAACAATTTATTTATAGGAAACTGCTGGTTTCCAAAAAAAAAAAATTGTTCATAAGAAACTGTTAAAAAAAAAATTGTTTACGCTAAACTGCTGGTTTTCAGAACAATTTATTTATAGGAAACTGCTGGTTTCCAAAAAAAAAAAAAATTGTTCATAAGAAACTGCTAATTTCCAAAAAAAAAAATGGTTTATGCTAAACTACCAGTCAAAAAAAAAGTCCGTTTATAGGAAACGGCTAATTTGCTATATGAAAAAGTATAATCAACGAGTAACGAAGAATTTGTGGTAGAAAGAAGATGTGTATGAGATTCTCGAATTGAAATATATCATGGAAGCTCCGCCGTTTAACGGGTGGTAATGAAATGCATTTTACGGCACTGAAAACAGTTGGAATACGAACACCTTACCGCGTGGAAATTTGTCAAAGTGCGCCCGGATTTCAGCCCCTAGCCAGAGCGCGAAATATAGGAAACCAGCAGTTTCCTATGTAAAAATTTATAATCAGCGAATAAGGGAGAATTTATGGTTGCAAAAAATGTGCACCGGATTCGGTGCTTTGAGTTGGTCCGTGATTGCGAAAGATCTAAAGTTTCGGGCGACAGTGCTAGAAAAGTTTGAGTATCGAGAGTACGCAGTGCATCGTGCGCTACAACGACCGAGGAACAAGTTCCCGAACAGACGGACGTGTACTGTCGTGTTTCAGCTTTGTAGCATCGTTTTTTTTTTTTTTTTTTTTTTTTTTTTTTTTTTTTTTTTTTTTTGCGAGAGCCAGCCGTTACAATGGATACGAAGGGCAGAGCGGGGAAGCGGGATTCTCGCAAAAAGCTCATGACTATCGTCCATATATAGCTGCCTTGAAGAACTGTACGCAAACGAAAAGTGTGTCGCCCATTGTAGGCCGGTGAACACCGCGAAACAATCGCGATAATGAGAAAGCTACGCAGCCGAAGAGAACCGACTGCCTTTTTTTTCTTTTTTTTTCTTTCTCATTACAAATTCCTCGGTCTTTCTTTACTTTACTTTGCGTCCTTTATCCATACCCGTTATGATTATCGGACGATTTTTTTTGTTACTTTTGATTTCTCAAACTCTCCCACGGGATTGTCGAGCAGCAGCGGCGAAGCACGGGCGAGGCTCGACCACCCAAGGGAGAACCTTGCACTGAGCATAATCATCAGCTAGCCCTAACATCGGCATAGTTGAATTGACTCCGGGCGATTGGTTTTGTTGGGCCAATCAATTGATTGGTTTGGCCAATCAATCGATTGGTTGGGCCAATGAATTCATTGATTGGGTAATTGGATGGTAATAGTGACATTGCGTTCGGTTTAAAAATGTGATTTTCAAATCGGAAGTGACGTTACAGAGAATATTCATCAGTCACCCCAACCAACTGCGAAGTTGAATTGACTCCAGGTGATTGGTTTGGTTGGGCCAATCAATTGATTGGTCGGGTATTTGGTTGGTAAAAATGACGTCACTTCCGGTTGAAAACTGAGATTCTTAAATCGGAAGTAACTTTTTCGCGTATGACGTTGCTTTCGGTTTTAAATGCCATTTTTTAAACCGGAAGTGACTTTGCAGAGAATATTTTTAATTTTTTTGTTATCCAGAATGTACTTCGTATGCGGTCAGTGACGGAAAGGTGTGAATCAAGGAGCACTCAAAGTGAGTGCTCCGGCGCTAACGAATCGGTTATTCGTCCAATCTCCCCTACGTCGCATTTTTTAAATGGCAAAATTATTTTTTCACGCGTAATTTTCTCCAACGACCTCGCGTCGCTGTCAACGAGTCGACACGATTTCGGTGAATTTTTGAGCGACTACGAAGAGAATCACTGAAAAACGCTTACGCCCCAAGGGTCTCGAATAAAATCGTCTATAGACGCGAAGGTAGAAAAGCTGCAACAAGCTCAATACTATTTATGTTCTATGCAGTGGCGCCTGCATAAGTGCCATAGCATGCAAAGCTGCGACAAGACGGCACTATAGCCTGTGCGCCGTGCCTAGATTCTGTCATTCCGCATATAGTATGCTAAAACCGTACACGGGATACGTTTTGCACAATATCCGAGCGTGGAATATAACACTGACAAGTGTTATGTCCTCTTAATGCAAAGCAAATCAGCGAAACGGCAAGGTTGTTTGCCACTCAATTTAGGATTCAAAGAAATTATGAAAATTACTTTAAGATAATGGGCTGAATAAACGAGTAGCTGCAATTATGGAAGTACATCGTAAAGCGGACCCCCTATGAGATATCGCAAATTCCTTATATCGCGAAAAAAATCTACATACGTGTACATTTTTTTTACAAAAAAAATTATATTTTTTGCCATCAAATTTGGAGGGAGAAATGCTTGATAGCGCCATGACTATTACAAGGTTAGTCGAAATATTTTAATAACGCAAACGCTTAACGCAAAGCTAATCAGTGGAACAGTAAGATTATTTACCACTCCATTAGACTTTACGAAGGTGGGCTGAATAGCTGAGAGTAGCTGCAAATATTGAATTACCGGTGAATTACTTTTTTTAACCGGTAATAACCGGTCAATTACTTTAACGGATATCGCGAATTGATTATATCGCGAGAAAAAAAATTCCGAAAAAAGTGTGAATTTTTTGTCACCATTTTATAAAAATTCAAATATAGTTTTGGAGGGAAAAAGCTTGGTCGCGCAATGATCACTAAAATGTACTTAGTGAGCATATTTCTATTGCGTCGGATCAGCCGTATGGACGCTAACTCGCATAACGGGCACGATAATTTATATTTTTAAATAAAATTATATAAATTGATTATAAAAAGCCGTATAGAAAAAAAAAAAAAAAAAAAAAGAACATCATCGCAATTTGTCGTTTGTACCGAAGCTAATTCCCAAAATTTACCCAGTTTTGATATGGGTTACAATGGGATAACGCCTTAATCCGCGGAGCGGCGGATCAAATTCTCTATTTCGCATGGACTGACGCAACATCGAACGAACAAGCGGACGCGCACGTAGTTTCGTATTAAAACGCACAGGCGGTCGTTATCCGCGTATCGAACGGAGCGTGTATGTTCCAACGCTTCGCTGTTGAGTACCCGCTGCGAGTTACCGATAGCGAGCCGGGCTCGATCAATCTAACACATTAACATACACAAATTTACCTTGCGTCGATGGTACACGAGGATCGACGGTCATATTTATGTTGCGGCGCAGTGGATAGCAGCTGGAGAAATTCATTCGTCGCTTAAAATTCACTCGTACATTACGAGTTTCAATAATGGTATAATTAGATGTGCATTTGGTTGTCTCTGTCTGCGCTCGAGGCGCATTAGCATGATTGAACACCGACAAATATGGCGACCCTCCGAAAGCTATGAATCGAGAGTTCGCAATTGCCCAATTAATCGGAAACACTGATTGAGCTGACCATTCACGAAACGCTATCCGAACTTTTTTTTTTTTTGTATCCTACCTAAAAAAAAAAAATTTCGTTTGAGGAAAAAAAAAAAAAAGAGTCAAAACGTCACAACAATTATCGCCACTTCAGTCCTTGTGTGAGAGGCTGTTGCGCAAGCCTAAAGTGCAGAGTCAAGAGGAACTTAAAAAATATATACAAAAAAGAAAAAAAAATCCTACAGCAATCATCGAGGACAAAACTGATGTCGGATTCCTGTTCAGCGCGAAAACAAAAAAAAAAAAGTGTTACGTGGTACTGAAATGATTTTCGGCGATCGCAAACTTCTCTCCATCTATTTCCCTCGGCGAACAGTGAAAGGAAGTATCCAGCTAGTCAACGAGCATATATAGGTGATGGTCGAGGTGAAGAGGGCGGGGAGGGGGGAGGAGCAAGGATCTTCGAAGGGATGTTTGCAAGCTTTCGCGTTTCCATTTACAGTTGCAAGCCTCAGCTATCCGGGGTTCTCACCGCGCGAATTCGTTCCGGCCGTTTCTCACGCTCTCCCCGTGGGTAGATCTTTCCGACATCGGATCCCGGGATACACCCTCGACGTTCCCTTGAGGATATTGAGACCGCCCGTCCTCGTTCCCTCGCTCTGCTTCCGCCACAACGTTACGTCCTTCTCTTACTCTCTCTCTCTCTCTCTCTCTCTCTCGCTCTCTCTCTTCCTCTCTGCCGGTTTAGCAGCGCAAAATCATGGAAAACGAGACCACCCGCGGGGAATCTATCTATATATGTTTATTTCTCTGTTTGGGTCTCTCTTGCGATCCTCCGAGATATCCTGGATATCCTACGACCAGGATGACTTCCTTATGTTTATCCCCGTTCTCTATTTACCGCTCGAATTTCCTGCCCAGCAATTTACAAGTCTGGAGAGATATTACGGCAACGGCAACGGCAACGGCAGTGCGATTTTTAAAAAATATTTTATCCAGCAATGTCTTTGAACTTCAAACTACACGAAAAAAATCATTAATCTGTAATATAGGGTACACTCTGCGGGATACTGGGATAAACCATTTTGTGAGTTATGAATTTCAGGTATTTACTCACGCGTGTTGGGCTGAGGCGGGAAAGGCACGCTTGTGGCGATGGACAGGAGGGATGGTTGGATGGTGAACGGTGAACAAAATAATAAAAAAACAAGGGAAGCGAAAAACGTTCTATACATTTTTCAGGTGCTGAACGACACGAAGGTGGATCGGGTCTATATAACATGACCGTGGCTCATACCGGGGATACGTGGTGCACATCGGCTCTGCGGCAGGTGCAAACGTCGGGGCTTCAGTTACGGATAAAACAGAGAGAGAAAGAAGGAGAGAGAGAGAGAGAGAGAGAGAGTCGTTTGGCGAAAGAATTTAAATTAAAAAATCAGCCGCGCAACATCAACGCGGGTGGGATAGACCTGGAGAAGAGGATGAGCGAGAGATGCTCGCGCAGGGTAAGCGCAGAGAAACCAAAGTGGATTAAAACGCTACGAGAGAATTCGAGCGAGAAGAACGTACGTACTTTATTGGAAAGCCGGTGAATAGCCTGGAGGAAGGAAACGAAATAGGGAGTCTTGATGAAAAAGAAAGAGCGATATTTACCGCGGGGTGCGAGAAAGGTATGCGACATGATCGAGCGAGGTAGGAAAGAAATGGACATGAGCGTATATGACCGATCGCGGAACGCACGAACTTGTGAAGAGGAAACATTTATTATACCCCCCGTACAACATCGGGAGAAAGAGAGCATCCCATCAATAATGGAACAGATAAATACCGCCAGGGGGGTAAAAGTAAATAGACACAAACACTATCCGTGTTATCAGATGAAATGGATATAATTCGTTATAGAAATTTTCGAGCGTTAGATCAAAACCGGATAAGGACACGAAAAAGGCCGGCACGAAAAGCTTTCAAGGCACGATGAAACGCTCCAAAATGTGTACTATTGATTCACCCCGAGCTTAATGGACATACACTCGCGCAGTTGTACAGTGTAGAATCCACAAACAGTGGCATACAATTGGTCGTTGTAAGAGATTAAACCCTTTCGTCGCATTACCCGTGGGGCAAATTTTTCATCATCCTCCCGTTCAACGTGCGTAACGACCGTGAACAAGAAACGTTGAAGATAGGAGACGAAAGAGGGAAAAAATAAACAGCAATGAATAAGATGGGTAGAGAGATGCAAACTTAGAAGTCTGAGCGAGACAGCATATCCGTAAGGATGATTGCCCTGGAGAACCTGCAGGAGAAGTTTACTGTCGCGAGAATCTCCAACCGGCTCGTCGACGAAGTCCTCGACGTCGCTACATGACCTAGACTCTTGAGTTGAGGAGTTGCGACAGCTATGTCGTTGTATCCAGTTTCTCCGTCCTTCCAACCTCCTCGCCGACGAAGAGATCCGAATTTTCCATCGATGTAACATGGGACGAGCGTAGAGTCGGATGTTTGGGTACAATTCGGAGCTTGTCGAACGCCGATGTCCATTTCGGTATGGGCCCAGCTGGATGTTTGCAAGACCTCCTGGGCCTAGCTCGAATCCTAGTCGGATATTCAGTCACATAATTAAGGTGACATGCCACAGTCGCCACTTGAATTACAAACTGAATCCTAAGTTGGATTCCAGACTGGATCTTAAGTTGGAATCCAGACTGGATCTTAAGTTGGATTCCGGACTGGATCCTAAGATGGATTCCGGACTGGATCCCAAGTCGGTTTTCAGACTTGATCCTAAGTTGAAATCCAGACTGGACCCCAAGTAGTATTGCAGACTGGATCCTAAGTTGGATTCCAGACTGGTTCCCAAGTTAGATTCCAAACTGCATCCTAAGTTTCATTTCAGACTGCATCCTAAGTTGGATCCCAGACATTTGATGTACAGTTCTTCTTACAGCGGTACCCATTGCGGACAAACCCCAAAAAAATTCCTATTGGAATGCTGACCATAAGCCGGAACTCTCAGACATATATCGTCTTTTCGCGGACCTACAGGGAAATCCTCAGTCGACGACGGACGATAGACGAAAGAACGCAAAGAAATGAGACGTGGTGGTCCAGTCTCGAGCGGAGACGCGGTGGTCCAGTCTCAAGCGGAGACGCGGTGGTCCGGTGTCAAGCGGAGACACGTTTATATTGTTAAAGACGGACGAGGGGCCAATGGAGAAGAGGAAGAGGAAAACGACGACGAAGACGATGAAGAAGTAGACGCGAACGATGGGAAAACCGTGAGACGAACAGTAATACCCGTCGAGGCGACCAAGGATATTTGCGAATCTCGCGAAGTCCGAGAGAGATCCGTTGGTTATCTCGTCCGGCAGAAAACGGACCGAACCAGATGTCGTCTAAATCCGTCGAGCAGTCTTGATGCGACCGGCGAAAGAGCATCACAGGGGCTTCTTCTGGCCCGCCCATTCTTGACTCTCCGGGAGACTGTCAATGTCGTGGAGCTTCTAATGCCGACGGAAATGGGCGACTCCGAACGAGCGTGCGGATACTCGGGGGGGGGGGGGGGGATCCGCGATGCCGCGTGCTTGCCCGGCTGTTCTATTCGTCGCTTTTCAACGTTTCGTCGATTCGTCTCTCGTCTCGCGAATTTCGCGTTTAACGGCAACGAGAGCTCGCTCCTGAATAGAGCCGTGGACGCTCGCGCTGCTCGGGCCAATCGATCTCTGTCCTCGTAACATCGACGATACCGGCGCCCACAGCAACGAAAATCCGACTCACCGACGAGTCTCGATTCAGAGACGAGTTGTCACACTTTTAATTAATCTTCTGGTACCACCGCGGGCCAATCCCTTTGGTTGCCAGAGAGCTCTGTACGGACAATCCGGCGCGCACGATCGCCGTCAGGCCTTTGTCTCCGCTTCACTCAGGTATTTAATTTTCATCGTCGATTTTATATTTTCGACATTTAGTTGGTTATCGTCGAGCGAGTGATAATAGAGAACGGGAAAATTAATCAAGCATTCGATTAATCTCCCCTACAGTGGCGGACGGGACAAATCGGACTGCTTCACTCCCTCGCGAAGGAAGCTCTGCTACCATTTTTGTTAGGTAAAAAAAACCATTTTTTTTACAAAAGTTTCCAAAAAAAGAAGGAAACAAATTATGTGCATTGAATTTTTCACATTGCTTTCTAATTGTTTATCATCGCTGAGAAAACTTCCTACGTCAGAGAAACAACTTTGGTCAACTTCGTCGCAGAGAATGTTTTGCGAATGACCAACAAAAAAAAAAAAATGCGTAAACAATGTGCTAACTATCGATCTAATGCTAGCCTCGAGAACAAATTATTGAGAGGTCTCGGGTTCGAATCCCGGTGTCGTACACTGTTAAAAATATTATGAAATTTACAACCTCGGTATATGAAATTAGAATTAATATACATTGTATTTGAATTTTAATAATTTAATCTTAAATGCAATACCTGTATATTAAAATTACCGGTGATGGCATTGAAAATTAAGACATCCGTATATGAAAATTATGTTTGTTGTTACAAATATTATACAAACAATATTGTTTTTAATATACCGATAGCGCAATATTATTCTTGCATACGTCTCAATGAAATTTCACATACCGCATATGCATTAAACTTCATATACATTTTACGAATTTTCAAATAGAAATTTTTAACAGTGTAATCTTGCTGGCAAGAAAAATATTGTGACGCGACGTAGCTCCTGTCTGTCGTGCGATAGCCGATATATATGTCTCAGTAGGCGTCCAATGTTTACAGTCAGCGATCGACGTGACGTAGCTCCGGCACCGCGAAGCACACCTAGTAGGACGACTGTTAGCGACCTCCAAAAAGTACACTTAACGTTCACTCATATTGAGTGACTCCCAAAGCGGGAGCGTTCCCACTGAACGAAAAATTAGTAGTTCGCTAATGACCATAGAGCAGTTGATGCGACGTTACATAAAAACAACAACAAAAATTTGCGAACTAAATTTGCAGCTTTGAAAAAAAAAAAAAAAAAAACAAAAAAAATCTATTCGCCAATTGCGAGCGTTGCGAAAAAGACTGAAGTCCCGAGAACATACCTGTGTGTATCTTTGTGTGTTTTGCTTCTCTCGCAACAATTTCCTACCGATAAGCCACCATGAGCGAACTCCCCTAGACGTGCACTGTTAACTCTCGTTCCCTATATTACCGCTTCGCGGCTGCTGTCTGTATGTTCCTACGATAGTCCTCCCCGTTGTCCTCCCAGTCCCTCTAGTTAGCAGGAAACCCGCTTTCGCCTCGACGCTCCTGGGAAATTACATGCCTCCGCGCTGTACTTTTGTTGCGTCCCGTTCGGTAGTATTACGTGTACATGTTTAGTACTTCGCTCGTCGTCGTCCGTCCCAACTTCCTTTCTCCTCCGCCACTACCAACCACCCGGCTGTACATCATACGATGCAGTTTCCACGCCGCTGTTCCCTCGCTCGGGATGGTCCATTGCTCGGTAACCGAGCATCGCCTCATTCGCACACTTTGCTTTCTATCCAGTCCGCCGTAACGAGAGTTACAGAACGCCGTGTGGAACGTTAAACTACGACGGTCCCATGCACATACCGATTCGCGACCGCGAGTGACCCCGAGCACAGCCGGTTGGGATATTTTCATTCACATCTCTAGAAATGGTAATGCCAAGGTCTCTTCGTAATCAATGTTATTATCTCCGCGGTTTACGAGCTTGCTCATTCGAGAGTCATTTGTTCATTGACCCGGCAACTCTTTCTACGCCCGCGTGGCGTGTCTGCAGCTTTGCGAAACAGCTATCTTCAAAACTATGCTGGGCAATTGTTAGTATTATTATTATTATTATTATTATTTTTTTTTTTATTCGGGTGTTCAAATTTGTAAATTGAACATTTTCATTCGTATCTAGGAATGATAATACCAAGGTATTTTCGTAATCAATGTTATTGTCTCGGCGGTTTATGAGGTTGCTTATTCGAGTCATTTGTTCATTGAGCCGGCAACTCTTTCTATGCCCGCGTGGCGTGTTTGCAGCTTTGCGAAACAGCTATTATCAAAACTATGCTGGGCAATTGTTAGTATTATTATTATTTTTTTTTATTTGGGTGCACATATTTGTAAATTGAATAATCACATTCGCATTTAGGAATGGTAAATGTTGAGGTATTTTCGTGAACAATGTTATTATCTCTGCGATTTATGGGCTTACTGATTCGAGTCATTTGTTCATTGATCCGGCAACTCTTTCTATGCCTTCGTAGCGTGTTTGCAGTTTTGCCAAAAACATATGCTCAAAAATATGCTCGTAAATTATTATTATTATTATTATTTTTATTTTTAATTTGGGCGTAGAAATTTGTGAATTAAACATTTTCATTCGCATCTAGGAATGACAATGCCAAGGTCTCTTCGTAATCAATGTTATTACCTCTGCGGTTTACGAGCTTGCTCATTCCAGAGTCATTTGTTCATTGACCCGGGAACTCTTTCTATGGCGACGTAACGTCTCTGCAGCTTTGCGAAACAGCTATTTTCAAAACTATGCTCGGCAATTGTTTTTATTGCTATTTCTTATTTGGATGTGCAAATTTGTCGTCGAAGAATAGAAATTATAATGATAATAGTATTGAATAAAAGTATTCGAATCTGGTGATTTTTTTCACGTCATCAGAATTCGTATATTTAATACGTTCTTTTGCTCGATAAAAAAACAAAAAAACAAAAATAATAAAATACATGTTGTGGCCTGAAATGGTTCGGCTGCGGTCGGAATGCAAAAATCGTTACGAAATTGTCAGCTTAATAGCACACTGTGGATTATATAAACAGTCAAATAATTTTGAATTTCAAATGTTTCATGTCCGCGACCGTTGCTCGAGCGTCTAACGAAATTGCGCAATTCCTGCAGGGTAAATAGAGGGGAAAAGAATAGGAAAAAAAAAAAAGTGATTCTAATGCAATTCAGCAACGCGCTACGCGGGAAAACTGTTAAGCACATTGAGGTCGAGACACGAACAGCGCATGGCCCTGTTATAAATCGTCGTCGATGCTTATCCGTCGGGGTCAGTACGTTAATACATCGGCGGCCCCACGCGTTACACACGTTGGCTATATAGCCCTGGTACACGTCCCCAGCAGAGCTTTCAGCAAACGCACGATAATCCGCGACAAGCTCGCAGACAAGTCGACTTCACGCCGTCGGGAATATTTGGCGAATACGTTGATCGTAAAATATTAATTAACACGCTTGGCAACAAAAAAAGGGCAAAAAAAATTTTTTTTCTGACTTTTCACTGACTTTCCCTGACTGCATTAAATTTTCGTTCTTACCCTTTGACGGACGAGCCGTCTTTTCCGTCGGGCAAAAAAAAAAAAAAATTATTTTGAAACTTTTGTAAAATTCATTTTTTTTTTACCTCTAAAAACATGCGAAATGAAAAAATTCCTGACGAAAAACCTTGTCATAAATTTGTCGATAACCGTCTTATAAAAACTGAAGAAGATGTGTTAAAATCAAATAACCGTTTGATCAATGTCGGAACCGTCGCGCAGCAATCAAAGTAGTTAACGAAAGCGTCAAAAAAAAGATATGGTTTTTTTTTTAACTCTCTTATAAATTTTAATCCTCAAAATCGGATTAGCACTAGCCGGATAACTTCGAACTTTGCCGAGGGGGCGCCGTCTTGGCAAAAAAAAAAAACATCTTTAAATAATCGCTGCTCTTCATCGTTGAAAGTCTCCTAACCGGATGTTTTTGATATTCCAACGAGAGAAAAATAAGACGAAGATATTGGCAAAACTTAAATTTAAACGAAGGACTTACGAGCCTGCGGCGATAAAAAGCAGTTTGGTTATAATTAATCTCACCTTGATTATGATCCGTGCGGCTTTAGCAAAGAATATATCTGTCCTGTGCACGAATTCTTTCCGCACGATTTTCTCGTCCCTCTTTGTTCTATTTTTCATGTTCTTCCTGCCCAAGATAACCGCCGCAAACCTTTTGTTTTCACTACAACTCTCTATATTGCAACAATCTCCTCAAGCACGAGGCGATATTAAAACAAAGAAAAACAAAGATATTCACAAAAATTAAATCTAAACGTGCCTCAATGTTCTTTTCTTTATATTCTTCTGCCCAAGATAATCGCCGCAAACCTTTTGTGTTCACTCCAGCGCTCTGTCTCACAGTAATCTCTTCAAGCACGAGATAATATTAAAACCACAAAAAAACGAAGAAATTCACAAAAACGAAATTAAAACAAACTTATGAGCCTACGAAGAAAAATAAATAGTTGGGATGTCCTTATAATAATAATTATTAATCTTACCTTGATTACGATCCGAGCGGCTTTAGCAAAGATATCTATCCCTGTGCACCAATTCTTTCCGCACGATTCTCTCGTGCCGCGATGTTCTATTTTTTTATTTTTTATTCTCTCCTGCCCAAGCTAATCGCCGTAAACCTTTTGTTTTCACACAAACTCTCCGTCTCGCAATAATCTCTTCGGGCACGAGGCAGACGGAGTTTCGTTATCGTCGATATATCGTTTATCGTCTTCGCGTTACATCCTCATCGTGTTACGCATCGTTGTGTCCGCGAGCGAACCGGCAGGAAGCACCACGGGAGTCGGTGAGACCTCGGGTGAGGCTTCGTAGTCTCGCAGGTGGCTTTCAAAATCGCCGGTAGCCGTGCAACTCTCTTCCGACGATTGAGAAACCAATTTTTTTTTTTTAAATCGATTTATTCTTCCCAATTTTTTTGTTCAAAAATCGTTGCGGCAAATATTATCGGGCGATATTTGTGATCGTCGCAATCGCGCTGCTGTATCGCCAAGACCGAATAACCTTCCGCCCGACGCCGCCGCGACAAACGTATTATTTCGTTCGACGAAAGAAAAAAAAACAACAACAACTCTAAACCGCGCACAGCACTGAAAACGCGAACGAATTATCTACAATTTTATTCGTACATAACGACTGCCGCAGTTAGTTTTCATTGTTCGCTGTCGAGAAGCCTCGCGACGTTGAAATTTCCTTGTTACACTCGACCGAGAGTTTTAGTTCGTCGGTCGGCCGCGCGAGCGCCAGCTAAGAGCGCAGTGCAAAGCACGTTAGCCAGGAGAGATTCTCCCGCAGTTAGTAAATAAACGAAAGGCTCCTTCCAGCGGGACCGCAGCGAGCCGAGCGAGGCTTCAGTTTCGTATCCCTCTCCGCCGGTTTTGCACACAACGTTTTGCTCACCGTCGCAAAGGCATTTACACTCAGTTTGTTTATATTTCGTCGGGCACAGCGAAACTGACCTTGGCAACGGCAACGGTTCTCTTCCCGCTCGCCGTTAGCGCCGCCTCGTCACTTGCGCCTCAGTGCAATTTATTCTCAGTCCGTGAAAACGACACACTCTCG
Source organism: Amblyjoppa proteus (assembly GCA_963922035.1). NCBI lineage: Eukaryota > Metazoa > Arthropoda > Insecta > Hymenoptera > Ichneumonidae > Amblyjoppa > Amblyjoppa proteus. The sequence goes on from OY998228.1 coordinate 44,938,394, forward strand.
TTGCATTGAACAATTCACCGTTGATCGCGTGCGAGGGATACCGACGGGTGACTTTACGATATTTCCTCCTCGAGTTCTCGTTCCTTTATTTCAACACGGAGGCGAACATAACCTATTCGCGCACGTTGGAGACACGGTACAGCCGCGAATCTATGTCGCTCTCGCGATAGGCGATACTCTCGTCTGAGATCTATCGGATTCGATAAATCGCTCACCCGAGTTTTCGAGCCACCGTTTACACGGGAGACTCCACAGCGGATCGGCCTGCACGCGCGTCTCTTTGTTGTGTATTTATTATGTCTCTTCGGTCTCGCGTCCTGCCGAGTGGCGATACATGTGTGTGTGTGTGTATGTGTGTGTGTCGTGTAAGCGCGGCTCGGGTCGTGTGCTCGTCCGTGAATCGGGCCGAGAGCGACGCGTTATCGACTTGCGAGTAAGAGTGAGCGAGACAGCGGGGGGATGCTGATTCGATTCGCCTGTGTCGTGCGGCGTTCGGTCTGTAACTGAGCGAGGCGCGCGCGGCTTTCTTGCGGGGAAGCCCGTACGCCGCGGCGACCCCCCTTACACCCTGCTCGCAGCCCCTCGCGCGAAGGCCCCTCTGCGGCGACCGACGCTATAGCTCTACGCTACGTCACGCGGCGCTCGACGGGCGCGTACGGCGCCAACACGGTAACTTGCCGCGGGGTGGGGGAGCGCAACGAATTATTTTGTGGAAGGTTGCAAATTGTAAAAAAAAAAGCTCCGAGGACGCGTATCGATACTCGACCGACAAAGCAGCCATGTTTTGTTTTTAATTTTTATTCAATGCCGACGCAATACGGCGTGGGACTTTGGGATGGAATATTTTTTCGGGGTGAACGGATTTAACGAACAATATAACAAATTTTGTATTCGATGGATGGATTTTTTTTCTATAGATCTGCAATTTGCTCCGCTGCGTGTAGCTGCAATTTAGTTCAGTCTCACGGTCAGTGTACGAAAATTCGGATAGGAAAAAAATTTCAATGGCCGATGTGTCTAAAAACTAGATTAATATGTAATTTATTTTACTCCCTGATCAATGTACGAAAATTCGGGCAGGAAATTTTCAAAGCAAATCATTCAATGGCCGATGTGTTTATTCTATAAATCTGTAATTTGTTTCACTACCCGAGCAATATATAAAAATTCACGTAGGAAATAAAAGTAAAATCTATTGTCAGTAAAAGAGAGACGGGGAAGAAAGGCAATGAATGCTGCCAGATTTTCGCAGATAGATCACAGATATAGCGTTTAGATATATCGTGGCATTTCTATTAAAATCCATAATTTATCATCGGATCACCTACGAATTGTCATACCAAGGCTAACAGGCTGACAGTCGGAAATAGACTTTTTGTATAGATAAAAAAAAGGGGTGAACTTTGAATAGGGCAAAGTAGTGAATATGACACGGTTCATGCATCATTGATTTGGAGTCGGCGATATTTGCCACTTGTACCCTATCGCGAAAGTTGCATCTTAGAAATCCTAAAAGCAACCACCTACGTAGGTGGTTAATAATTACCCGTCAAACAATTCGCCACTTATTATTTTGGGACTTCTGGCATGTATCATTGATTTGGTGTCGGCGATATTTGCCACTTGTACCCTATCTCGAAAGTTGCATCTTAGGAATCCTAAAAGCAACCACCTATGCAGGTGGTTAATAATTACCCTCAAACAATTCGCCACTATTTATCTTTGGACATCTGGCATGCATCATTGATTTGGAGTCGGCGATATTTGCCACTTGTACCCTATCGCGAAAGTTGCATCTTAGGAATCCTAAAAGCAACCACCTATGCAGGTGGTTAATAATTACCCTCAAACAATTCGCCACTATTTATCTTTGGACATCTGGCATGCATCATTGATTTGGAGTCGGCGATATTTGCCACTTGTACCCTATCGCGAAAGTTGCATCTTAGGAATCCTAAAAGCAACCACCTATGCGGGTGGTTAATAATTACCCGTCAAACAATTCGCCACTTATTATTTTGTGACTTCTGGCATGCATCATTGATTTGGTGTCGGCGATATTTGCCACTTGTACCCTATCTCGAAAGTTGCATCTTAGGAATCCTAAAAGCAATCACCTATGTAGGCGGTTAATAATTCCCCGTTATACAATTCGCCACTAATTATCTTTGGACATCCGACACGACAAACAAATGAAACAGAAAATCGAATTACTGAAAGAAACGAACAAGACAAAAGACATAGGGTCTAGCGGGGCAAAATGTAACAACAAGGGGGAAAACGGACTACCTTTACCAATGTTTCCCTGGACAAAGAAGACTTCATTTCAAACGGGGCATTTCTTCGTTATTCGCATTTTTTTCCTGCATAATGGCAAAAGCGTACCTATGATGACATTTTTTAAGGATGTTCGTGGACAATGCCTGTCGAATGTGCAAACTATTTTTTGCCGTGTTTGCTAAAGAGCAGAGATGGAAATAAAAAAGACATAAACTGGGGAGGAAAAAAAGAGAGCATCGAGGAGAGAACTCGACGCTCCCATTGCATGCCCGAGAGGACAGCGCGGAGCCGGAGCGACGCTCCGAAAGGGCGACGTCGGCGACGAGGGAAAAGGGGGTTTCGCATAACGCTGTGGTGGTTTGCGCGCGCGCGCGCCCACGATCGGGAAGGTGGCTTGAGAGAGCGAGAGACGCGAGGGAGCCGGTGTACGATTAATAAGTTGTCCCGTGAGTCTCTATATAAATACCGGTAGTGCCACCGGTTGCCGCGAGCGGGATGCGATGCTCGTGTGGACGACGCAGCATCGGGGAAAAAGGGGCGGCGCGCGTGCGCACTTTGGGCTCTCGCAGTGGCATTGCATTTAGTCGAAACTGCACCCGGGTTCGGTGCGCGACGAAAAATTCTCGTCGTTCGGCTGCCCCGGCCGATTGAATCTTTTCTCTCACTTAACATCCTTGATCTATCTCATTGTAATTCTTTGGGAATGTTAGATTGCGGCGAGCGGTGCAAAACGGACTACTTTTATACATTTTCAGGAAATGAGGAAGAGAAAGTCCTCACACAAGAAGGAGGACCATTTAGCCATTTTGCCAGAATTCGGTTTTGCTCCTATCGAGAAACCTTTTTCTACCGTGTAGACGAGCGGACGAGATCGGAAGCTCTCTCGATCATTTGGCATTGATGCAACAACGCTTCCACCGGGCGGGGTCGACTGGAAAACAGCTCAAGTATCGTAGAGTGGATTTTTTTTTTTTTTTTTGTTTACGCGAGAAACCGATCGGAGGAAACTAAAGGAATCGGACAACGAAAAAAAAAGGTTTGGTAATATCAAACTAAGCTGCGGTTGCGGGTGGCGAAGGAGATATCTAGTTGATTGAACGAATAGTTACTTGAATTGACTGTTCCATTATTGATTGTAACAAACATTTTGTTCAATCGACCAAATATTTCCTTTGTCACCCGCAACTCCAGTTTAGTTGATGTTACCAAACCTTTTTTCAGTGTAACAGAAGATACTTTCCACGTATATATTTTCTCGCGGATGAAAATGGACTATCTTTACCGATTTTCCGCGGCGCATAGAAAAAGAAAATCACATTTCGGACGGAGAACCATTTTGCCATTTTGCCAGGATTCAGTTTTAGACCGCTCCTCTCGACGAACAATTTTTCCACTATGTGTACGCGAGCTGACAATATCGAAAGCTCATTCGATCCTTCGACATTGACGCAACAACGCCGCCTCCGGGAGGGTTCGCCTGGAAAACACCCCGAGTCTATCGCAGAGCGAATTTTTTTTTTTTTTTTTTTTTTTTTTTTTTCACACGAAGGAAACTAAGGGAATCGTGAGAGAAAATACATTCCCGGTATACATTTTCGAGAAATCGTTACCTCGCAGATCAGCGCTGTTTTGTTTCTCGTTCCACCTTCGTAGCGTTTAGCTTCGAGCTGTCTATATTTCTTCGTCGCTCGGGCGGGGTAAACGAGCAAAAAATGTTGGCCCTCACGGAGAGCGATGCGGAAGCTGTAACAGAAACGAAGCCGAACGGGGTTGGTTCGGCGGCTACCGAGCTACGCCCGGGATTCCGGGCAAAATCGTGAGTGTATACACGCGACTCCACTCTACTGCCAGTAGATATGCCCGCTAATGGCCAGACAATGCCCGCTTCTCTTTTCCTCTCTATCTCCCGGAACGGCGCCGCGTGTTAGATTCCGCGAGAAACGTCCGCTGGCTAACGACGCCCCGTTCGCCGCATTCGCATATCCCGACTCTCTGTATACGCTCGGCGATTTCATCCCCCTCTCCCCCATGATGCATATTTATCGCCGCCTTCGCAATGAAGACGGTACTTGGAAGTTTGGACGATTACTAAGCTTATGGGCAAATCTTCGATCCGGAAAAGTTGGAGTAAGGCAAAGCGCGGTGGAGCAATGAGGATCCGTTTATTCCATGGTAACAGTTGTCCATTTTAGTCCATTCTCCCCTATTTGAATACATTTTTGTAACTCAAAAAAAAAAAAAAAATTTGGATCAGTCGAGAAGGGGCTAAGGGAGAGCGAGCTGGCGCGGTAGAGATCCGGAGAGGACGAATTTTGAGCATAGCTTCCTCAAAGAGGAAGCTGTGCTCAAAATGCTCAAAATTGTAATTAAACGAATATACCGAAAATTATTTTACTTCCAACCTAATATTTTCGATTTACATCCCAAAAATACGATTTTTCGTGCATAAAATCGAGACCTTTCTCACTTTCGGCCACTGTACTACATCCATACGTCCTATATTTAGTTGTTATACATTCAGTCGACCGTTACCCACTTCTCCAAGGTCCAGCCATCGAAGTCCAGTCGATTAGTCTGTTACCAAGGATTGTAAGCGAAAAGTTTGGACGTTTTGGAAAAATGTTGGTCCTGAACAGAGCCGTTTTATTTGAAAATTCCTCTCCAAATTTCGTACTCGTGGAACTTCGCCACTTTCGATTAAGATGAAAAAGTACTTTCTACTTTGTATTTTATAAAAGTACTTTAAGTACGGAAATTACTTTGTACTTAAAGTACTTGCGATACTTAGTACTTTAAGTACTTTTCGGTTGCTTTACCCAACATCCGCTATCAAATCGTTCCCGCTCGAAATTTTTATACCCGAAGGGAGAGTAGGCAGGTAGCACTCAATAGTGATCAACTAGTGACAAGTCAGGTACTCGTTCAGGTCGGAAATCCAACTTATCCGGTAATGCCTAATTGGCTTGGTTTCCGAGCATATGCAACTTACGCGGTCATCTTCCGTAGTAAAAGACAACCTGCAGACTACTGTTGCAAAAGTAGGGATCAGCCGAGAAGGGGTTAGAAATATGAAAAACAAATTTTTTAAAAATGGCCGAACTATCTCCTCCATGTTTCTCACGCAAGTCGGCATACTCCGTTTTTGAGTAAAAAAAAAGATCTCGCTATATTCCTTCTATCATACGCTTCGTTTCTGATCTCGCATTTTTTTCTTTTCACCCCCGTCCGACGTGTGCGAGTAATTCGATCATTTTCATTCTTCTCGTACATAGACTGGCATTGAGCACCGAATCGAGCCGCGATTAACGTATCGCTCGTTCGACCACGAGCACTTTGTGTTCCGTCGTTTCGCGGATCGTATATATATATATATATATATATATATATATATATAGAGAGAGACAACGAAAGCGCTATCGAGCTTCCGCGCAATAACGTTCGCACAGTGAACGAACCGGTGGAGAATCGGTCGCGAGGCAATATCGGTCCGAGCTTCCCGCCCTGCCGAACGAACGGGAAAAGGCCGGGATCGGGAGCTCGTCGTCGCTCGACGATGCGTTCGAGGGCTTATCTCCACGCCGGCGATGACTCCGCTTGTACGTTCGGCTCGCTATAAATATAGTCGGCAAGCGTATTAGCCCACGTGCGGGACGCATCAGCGAACGCGTGTACGCGTATTAACGGTATCAATTTCTCCCCTCGTCTCTATTTTGCCAGCGCGGATCGTTATCTTTTCATTTTTTTAGTTCTTTTTTCGTCGTTAGGTGTACGGCTGCGAAATCCGACAATGGCCGGCTTTCGGTCGCTCTCGCGGACGCACAGTGGATGTGTACAGACGGTGTTATATTTTACAATGTCTGATAATTTCGGGAAAATTAGCATGTGACCGAAGACTTTTTTTTCGTAAGTTACGTCTCCACGTCGGCGATGAGTCCGTTTGTTCGTGCGGTTCGCTATAAAACGGCAAATGTACGGATGTTAACGGTATCAATTTCTCCCCTCGTCTCTATTTTGCCAACGCGGATCATCTTCTGGTTTTTTTTTTTTTGCGTCTCGTATAAAACGGCGACATCCGACAATAGCCGGGCTTTCGGTCGCTCTCGCTATTAACCTTATGCGGTTAATCTCGCACAATATTGACGTACGGACCCTGTTTTAATATTTGCCATCGTCCAATAATTTCGTCAAAATTACTAACGTGCGGAATACGCGACCGAAAATCTTTCTCTCGTGATATTGCGATAAATTTTCTCCGATTCCAATTATCATCTCCACACGAACGATCGTCCTGCGATGAATTCCAAAGCATTGTGCGGACGGACGTGCTGAACAAGTCTCGCTTCGGTGTGAATGAGAATGTAAATTGTAGTCGAGCGGCGAAGGATGACGAGACGGTATATATGAACTATATAATACGTATATCAGCGCAGAAACGAGAAACAGTGAGAGCGAGATGAATACAAACCGCGTCTTGGGGAGATTTTCTACAATACAAGAATTTAGTAAGTGGAAAGAGCAGAATGATGCCTGCCGGCATCCGCCGGTGGTTAGAGTCTCGAGTGCACGAAAGTGTAAGGATTTTCTCGCGATTATACGAAAAGAGAAGAAAAAAAAAAAAAAAAGAAATATCTAGGGAAGCGTCGTCGACGTCGCGGAGAAGAAAAAAAAAACATAGAGGAAAGCGGAGGGAAGGTTGAATCGGAGGAAGAGCCCTATCTCCGGGGCTGTAGCGAGAGTGAAGTGCGGCGGGCTGGGGCGAGACGAGATCGGGGAGCCGCTAGAAAATCTCACCTTTTAAATATTCCGTCTTCCTTTCCTATACTATATATTATATATTTCCAACGAGGAACGACGAGCTTATGTCGCTGGCACACGGCGTCGTCGCAACGCGACTCGTTCGATAACCGTGCACCATGACGCTCTCGTCCTTCCGCGTCATCGTTGAAAACTCGAATCGCCCGGAGCTAAACGTCGAGGATTCTTCTTCTCGTTTTCTTTCTTTCGAACTTTAAGAGATTTCCAACGTTGAAAAAAAATCCATCCCTAGAAAATAACAAAAAAAATATCGAAGAATATATATATAAATCCTACCAATACGAAGTACAGAGTAGAGGGTACAGAGCAGAGGGTACGAAGTACAGAGTACAACGAAGAGGGCACAGAGCAGAGGGCACAGAGCAGAGGGCACAGCGCAGAGGGTACACAGCAGAGGGTACAGCGTAGAGGGCACAGCGCAGAGGGTACAGAGCAGAGGGTACAGCGTAGAGGGTACAAAGTAGAGGATACAGAGTAGAGGGCACAGTGCAGAGGGTACAGCGTAGAGGGTACAAAGTAGAGGGTACAAAGTAGAGGATACAGAGTAGAAGGTACAGAGTAGAGGGTACAGAGTAGAGGGTACAGAGTAGAGGGTACAGAGTAGAGGGTACAGAGTAGAGGGTACGAAGTACAGGGTACAGAGTAGAGGGTACAGAGTAGAGGGTGCAGGGTAGAGGGTGCAGAGTAGAAGGTGCACAGTAGAGGGTGCAGACTACAGGGTGTAGACTACAGGGTGCAGACTACAGGGTGTAGACTACAGGGTGTAGATTACAGGGTGTAGATTACAGGGTGTAGACGACAGGGTACAGGATACAGACTACAGGGTACACAGTAGAGGGTACAGACTACAGGGTGCAGGGGGGCTGGATGCGGAGTACGGGGGTCCGGGTGTCGCGTACCGAATACCGAGTACCGAGCACCAGGGGTATTCAACACAAAAAATTCTTAACAAAATAGATACTAGTCGATCTGATTGCGACTTTTGAGTGGAGGCTCGTTCATTAATGTGGTGAATTGTTGTCACGCGTTCTGATCTCTCTACAGGAGTGCCGACCCTCCGCTTTCACACTTCTCCTCTCGCGATCCTACCGCCCCGTGCATCCCCTACTCGAACCCCTGTTCTCGACCCTCTGGTTCGAAATTCCCAAGAGTTCCCGGGCACCGGTACGCAAGCGTCTGTGAGCACCATTGCGTTCATGAGCATCCAGAGTGTACATACACGTACAGCAATGGGTTACCGACTCTGCGAGAGTCCCGACCACCGGGCACGTACACCCCGGCTGTCGAGACTCGCGGGCAATTAATTGGCTCGTAAATTAGCTTGGTCGGGGTCCAGCCACAATGGGTCCAACGTTGAGGGGGGGACTGAGGGGGGTCCTCATGGTAGCCGAATCTCGCGCCGGTATCCAACGTATAGTATGCGAAGCTCGCGCGCGCCGTCACAACGGGTGCGAGCTTTTCGCCAGGGGTAACGTAAGAATAAGCGTGTTTGATCTATGCGGTATTTGCGGCTCTTCTCCAGCCCCGGTTCTCCGGCTGCGCGGCGTTACCTCCTCGCCGGTATCAACCACGAATAACGCCAACGTGCGGGCCCGCAAGCACATCCGGTTTTCAGCATCCAGCCGAGAGTTCAAAATTGTAATCTATCGTTTCCATTAGGCGACGCTATCGCTATTTTGCCCCCGGGCACTTTTCGCGCTGTCCGCCTACTGGTAGACATTTTTTAGCGTTACATAGGGCCCTGACCAGACCCGTAAAAGGCCTCAATTTGACAGCATAAAATTCCTAACGCACGATCAGAACAAAAATTAATAATCAAATTTTTCATTTGGTTTTTAAATTGATTTTACAATTTCGGTGATGAAAAAAAAAATTTAAGTTAATACGAAAAAAAATAGTGTATCTTTGTAGAGAAGTGTCCGTTGGACTTGAGCCTCTTAAACTGAAATGAAGCTCTATCCACTCGGGTTCGACAGAATCCGAATAACGTAGTGAGATTGTATTCGACACGGATGAAGGTATTCTCTTATGGGGTTTGCCTACATTTCCTCTTTGTTCCCTTCTACTTTCGATGCCCGTTCATTTTATTCTACGGTCTCGCCCTACTCGATTTTCTCCGGCGAGCAACGGCGGCGGTATCGAGCGGCGCAATTTCCATTTTGATCCTCTAGCTGGAGGCTCGATACTTATTCGAGCGCCCGGAGTCCCCTACTCTGCGCATTATTTATAGTACGAGCGATCTCTCACGGTTTGCGCTACCCTCCGCCTCGGCGCAGTGCAACAGACCAACCCACCACCCTCCTTTGTTCGAGAGACCAGAGCATCGCAACCCTTTCTCCGATAATTAGCACCTGAGGCGAACGTAGCCCTCTGTCGGTCATTGATGGATTTTCAATAATATAATTAGTCCCGAGACTTGTTTTGCTAAATCGATTCTCCCAACTAGCGTTTGAATTTCGCCGGTTTCATTCGGCACCGAACCGGGGTAGTTTTAACGGCTGCGGAGCACAAACTGTGGGAAGTTTCGAGCAAGAAATTCGCCATTGGACCTGGAAAACCACTCAATTTTCGTCTCGAGGAATACATGGAAAATGCCGACATTTAACCATTTATTTTGGTGTATGGTATCGAATGTTTTGGTGCATTGTCGGTCAGCACCGTCGACGAATTTTTTTTCGCGACACTGTAGGGTCGCTTTGGTGATTCCTTTCGGCGCGTGCAAAGCAGAGACAGGCAACCTCGACGATGCACCTGTTGCCACCGTTGTTCAATTGAAGTACGCGTACTCGACTTCTGTCCCGTTCATCTCCACTTCGTGATACCGTTGCACCGGTTGAATCGAGACTTCTCTATTCAACATGGACGTGCACAACGAAGTAGATGCATTGCAAAAGAGAGGAAACAGGTTATATTTCTGCAGACTAAAACACGTTTCAAAAGAATTAAAAAAAAAAAATTTTAACGTAATCCTACTTTTGGTGTTCTTGTTAAAATGCTCGATGTCCTGGATATGTTTTTGCTGATACTCAATAGTCAATACTCAATAGTCAATACTCTATAGTCGATACTGAATAGTCGATACAGAATAGTCGATACAGAATAGTCGATACTGAATAGTCGATACTGAATAGTCGATGCTGAATAGTCGATGTTGAATAGCCGATGCTGAATAGTCGATACTGAATAGTCGATACTGAACAGTCGATACTGAACAGTCGATACTGAATAGTCGATACTGAATAGTCGATACTGAATAGTCGATACTGAATAGTCGATCCTGAATAGTCGATACTCAATAGTCTATACTCAATACTGAATACCCAATAATATTTTTGAATTTTATGGGTGTGAAATGTTGCTGACATTTGTACCACGACTCTTGCCGCGAGTAAAATTCAATTCCTGAAAAAGCTCCCGCATTACATTATAAAAAAAATATAATGCACGCCGCCATTACTATTGCGACTCGGGGCCGCGTAAAAGCCACAGGGTGGTTACGCGTGTAGCCAACCCAGCGTCATTCACCTCGAAATTCCGTGTGACGCGAAGCGGCTCAGCGCGAGTCGGACGAACATTATGGATGACATTGTCAGCGGCAGAGGGTTGAGAGACAGATATACGGGGTAGGGAGGAGGAGGGATGCAGCGAAAGTCTAACCGAAAGACAGAGAAATAACGGGACCGAGTGAGATAAGAGACAAAACGGCGACGAGGGAGGAGGGACAACACGGTCTCGTGTTGGCGTCAGTGCTCGCGTCAGTGTCCGGGCGGGCGCAGAGTGCACGAGACACCGAATAATTCATCCCCGACGCGCGAGCGCGCGCGCGCGCGTTTCTCTGCCCACCGTCGACCGGGCTGTCCTCGCACGTTTCGGTCAGGTCTGCTACCGTTGCCGCTACTGCTGTTGCCGCTAGTGATTTCAAGCAGCAGCAACAGCAGCGGTAGTGCTGCGAGCAGGAGCATCAGTACCATCAGCGGGACGCGGGTGGGTCTGTGTGGACAGAGGACCACGGCACATACGCAGCCTCCCACAGGATCGCCCACGTCATCTACCCCTTTGCCCATTGGTCCATCCTGTACGGCTACACGCAATCTGTTTCTATCCCAGCGGAAGCGGAGCTGTTACACCTTTTCACACGTACTGCTAGTTACACCGGCGCGGGACACGCTTGCAACCACTTCCGCTCACCTGCGGGCCCGAACCCTCACCCCTGTAAGGTCCCTCGGTTCTCGCTAATTATTCAGAAGCGCTAAGGGAGCAAATGGAACATCGCGCTTTTGGTAAATAACTGTACTTATTACCTTTTTTCTTTTAAGAGCACTGACTGTTTAGGGTCGAAAGCAAATTCCCGACGAATGAGGCTGAAATTGACGAACGCTTCGTGCAATTCCCTTTTGACCGGAAGTCGCTCGGGAGCCGTGAATAAAACATTTTAATTTTCACATCGCTTCCTCCTGTCATTTTTTAGACGCATTTCATCGACATGGAATATTCTCGACATATTCGCGTGAACAGAAAATGAAATGTTCATGAAAACAAAGCTTTGTCCATTTATGGAATTTTCATGATTAGACGACATCTTTATGTGCGGGCGCCCGGAAGGGGAAGGGTACTTCGGGCGGAAGGGTTTAATAGGGCGGAGATCACGGAAATCCAAGCGGCGACCGGAACCGGAAGACGAGCCGTTCGGGCGACGATACCGATGGCGCTCGTTGTGATATGGTCGCGATGGTCAGGATCGTCGACGAGGAGGTGTGGATCGAGAGACAGGGGTTGAAGGGTGGACCGTGACGGTGAGCATGCAGGGCTCTCTCGCCCGACGCTGTACGGCGATGATTATTAATCACGGCCAGGTCGCGCGTGCGACTGTCAGCGGCCATGGCGAGAGTCGGGGGGGCCCGCAGGCCAACCCTGACTAATCGTTTTGCCATTACGGATTAATATACCCCCGGTCTCTCGTGGTGCCGCTATGGTATATGCGGTGGAAGGTGGACGACCGTTCACCCACCCTCCTGGCGTGCACACGATAGACGACGCCGCGGTACCAGATATACTGAGGGTATCGGTTTTCCTTTTTTTCTTTTTTTTTTTTAGGGATTCTGTTTCGATCAAAAAAATTCGTGGAACAATCAAGATATCAGCCACTAGCAATTGTTCAGTGCATTGGGCGAAGGATCTGGTAGAAGTACCGATCATCTAAGAAAAATTAACATAGCACATTGTAGTAGAGCACTGGAGCGCCACTTATGGCGGAAAGTCTTAGATTTTTCAAGAATATTTACCGTAATATCTACGAAAAATTTCTTATTAATCCGGCACTTGGTACCATAGGCGGCGCCCCAGTTTCCTACTACTATGTACTATGGTAATATCTCTCAAGTGATATACACTATAGTCATATTTACTAGATCTTTCAGTGTGTAATTGTTTCGTGCACTGAGCGAAGGATCTGATAAAAAGTACCCATTATCTAAGAAAAATTAACATAGCACACAGTAGTAGGGGACTAGAGCGCCACCTATGGCAGCCGTACATTCTCCACATCCTTTACGAATAATCAAAAATTGTACTTTAAAAATTACAACCATTTGTTTATCCATCAACGAAATTCCTTCATAAATAAAAAGCTGTCATTTTGATTAGTGTGAAGCGCTCCGACCTCCTTAAGGGGCGATTTCATGATTTTACTTTTTTTTACCAGTCAAAAAAGTCGTATCGAGAATTCCCCGCGATCGATTTTTCGCCAAAAATCTCCAGATTCGAATGTAACAAATCGCGGAAGGCGTTCCCATCTTCTAAAATATTACTATCTTGGTATTTTCTATTTTCCCAAAAACGGAACCACTCCCACAATTTTTAATATTCAATCTCGGCAGTTTTTCAACGCGATCGCAACATCCTTTACGAATAATCAATCGCATAGATTTTTGCGAGCGATTATTTTTTACCCATAAAAAATAGTCCCGCAGTCTTAGTCTGAAACGTCGAAACCGCTGTCCTCGAATCTTGACTCATCGTCGAGAGCGAGAAACACCTTAAGACCCCGATTACGGAAACTCTCTTCGAAATTCTAAAAGTTCGCTCCAAGACTCGTCAATTTTTAGCGTTTATTTATTTAATTTTTTTTTAAATCTCGAAAATAAATTTTAGCCAGAGATTACGAAAGAGAAAGAGAGAATGAAGGCGAGTCAGTGCAGCCAGTATCTTGCTTGCGCTGCATTCTTACCATCCGAGAATCTCAGGGGAGAGAGAGAGAGGAGGGATATCCGGGGTATCTATACCGATAGTGCACAGCCGGAGTCTGTACAACAGGAGAAGCAGCTCGAAGAGCAGGATATTTCACCGGGTGGCCTGAAATCCTCGTGTAAACCAGGAAAATCCTGTCGGATGGCTTATCCGGCGCGTCCTCTCGACTAATGCAGCAATAAACATGCATCTACGTGAAACACGGTGCTCGCTCGAGGTGCCTGGTGCATCACGGTGGGTATATAAAGCTACTGAGCCCCGGTGTGCACACGAGTCGTTACATACCAATACGAGAGAGAGACTCTAAAGTACATACAAAAGACACCGAGGAAGAAAACGAGAACGGAAAGATGTAAGTACACACCGTGTTGTTCAGACGAGGGACGAGTTCACGGAATATAACTTTCTCGAGGATGACAAATAAATTTTCTTTTTTGTTTTCTTTGCATACATTTCGCGAATAAGATTATATCGCCAGTGGAAGCGCGCACAAGAAGTAAGGTATTTTTGCATTACTTTGCGCTTCATACATTTTTCTATTGTAACGATTGTTCAGAAATATAATACTTAACGGATGAAAAAAATTGCAGGTAATAGATAACGATAAAGAAGAGGCAATGCAAGTGATCGAAAAAGTGGTTATTTGTTGTATATGACTATGCTATGAACAAAAAAAATTCTAAACTTAATTCACCGGGTGTTTTTTATGTGAAAACTGGTTCGATTAAATTTAATGTGCGATTGTGACGATAAACTAATTGACTTTTACAGTGAAATTAAAGTAAATCACTAAAGTAAAGTATTTATAAAGTTTTAAATATACTGTACATTGATTTATTATCACAATTGTACATGAAATTTAATATACCAGTTTATGCACAAAAACTTGAAGTACTGGTACATTAAATTTCATGCGAATTTGTTTTTGCCTACGTAAGGGACGGTAAGTCGAACGCGCTGAGTGAGACTCGACCGGTGGCGCCATCTCTGTCGAGGTTTCTTGGCCGGTGCCTCGCTAGCGCCGATCTAGGTTTGCTCGTAAAGTTACGAGCAAAGCTGGAGTCCATCGAGACGGAAGTTAGTTTTCCTGACTGGATGCTGTCCAGTGCCCGTCCAGTTTTACTTTATAGGACGCGACTTGAGCCCTAACAAACTTCCTCATGCTATATGGTTATTTGAATATCAATTAAGTCGTCAACTTCCCGATAGGGCATCGACTAGAATGTAACCAGAGCTCTGACTTAAGACGTCTTCGGTTTTCTGGAGTTGAAGGCGTTTTTACCAAGATGACATCTTTAATCTCACAATGTAGTCCCAGGAAGGGTTTCGGAGGGGCCGTTGAACTGCTGAGGCATGCGCACCTTACGGATTCTCCTATTTATTTATTTTTGGACTTTTCCATTCAACATTCACCGAGCTCTTTCTCACTTATGTACTCTTGTTCATTTTCTTTTATTTTTTTTCATCTCTGCCCTCATACTTTTTCTCCTTCTCTCTCGGGTACATTCTATGCACTCGAGATAGAAGCACGTATCCAGTCACCGTGCGAAACCCAAGCCCGGATCTTCCGGTAGGTGGACAAGCTATCCGATTACTTCAAACACTCCGGGCACGAACCAGAGTGATCCTTCTTCTTCTTCTTCTTCTTCGTCTTCTTCTTCCTCCTTCTTACTCTCCACAATTTTGATTGAACCCGCAGTAATGTATAGGGGCCGTGATACGTCGTCGCTACAGTGGATTGCGTCGGAGTCGTGTATGGGGATCGCGCAATTTGCTGCCCTCCCGCTTATCCAGGCTTGGTCGGTAACAAAAACCGGTAATTCATTGTTCTTCCAAGAGTGCAAAATTTCTTCTACAAGAACCTAAATTCTCAGCTTCCGCTCAACTGTTAGATGAAGACGCTAGGAATATGAATTAGGTCAACAAATTTTTGATACCCTAGATGAACATTGGTTACTTTGGTTTCATGAGCTCCCGCTTATTCAGGTTCGGTCGGTAGCGAAACTTGTAATTTATTGTTCTTCCAAGAGTGCCAAATTTCTTCCGCAAAAACCCTAATTCTTAGCTTCCATTCAACTGGTCGATGAGGACGCTAACAATCTGCCCCAGATCCAAAATGTTTGATACCCTTGATGAACATTGAGTACAGTTTTTGTTACCGACCGAGTCTGTTGCAGGTCGTCTTCAGATCCTAGGAAAAACCGCGGTCTGTAATTAAAACTATAACGCTATTCCTCTCAAGGCTGCCAAAACTTTGGTGTCCAGTGGAAATAGGACGGCACCGTAGAAACCCCGCCAAACCTGAGTTCACTAAGCTCTAATAAAAACTGCAACTAATTTTATTTCGAAAAAAAACGTTTGCGACCGTAAGAAAAATGGAAAATGGATGGAAATTGTTATTGCCGGCGTTGATATTTCGTACGAGCTTAGGAAACAGGGTCTGCGACGAAAAGCCGTGCAGGCGAGTTGAATAAGTCGAACCGTGCAGTCAGGTACTCGGTATTGGCTTCTGGCTGGTTATTCGCTGGGCCGAGCCAATTCAATCACAATTCGTGGTTTGGTGGTCGTGTAAGCAATTGGCGACGACGAACGAGTCGAAGAGCAGGGCGAGGGCGAACGGCACTGAGAGAATGGAAAAAAGGAGGAAAGCCGAAACGGAGCAAAGACGGTTGAAAGGTGGAGCGATGGGGAGGTCGCGTTCAATTACCTCGGGGGGCTGCTTTTCTTCGACCGGGGAGGTTGGAGCACGAACTTTCGCGCGATCGCTTTCTCCCTTAAACCTATACGGTCCAAACACACGCTCCATTTCTTCGACCATTAAGCCACGAATTCCAACGAGACCTTTCCAATTTTCTTTTTTCTTCCTCGCTCCACTTCTTCTTTCAGCCCTTTCGTTTTCTCGAAAGTCGTGCCAGCAAACGGGAATCGCATACGCGAATCGATGTCCGCAACCGCATCGAGAAAAATATTTGAAAATATGAAAAACATTTTTCCTCTCCATCATAATTCTTTTCTTATTCATTTCACAATTCAATAATAATAGTTTGTGTTCCGATGATAGTAATAATAGTAATTATTATTATCTTCTCGATTTTACATATTTTCCTCGTAAATTGTGGAATTTTTTGTGAATCAAGAAAAAATCTCGTGGAAAATAACTTATGCTTGTTAAATAAAATCCTTTATTCTGTTCTGCCGCTTGGTCAAGCGCAATGCCATGCCAAATGGATTGGTTTGAGGTAAAAATTTAACTAAATTTATTTTTCTGTTCAATATTAATATGGAGACTTCGGAGGAGACGGAAGTTTTTTTTTTTTTTTTTCGTTTCACTCATCACTTCGCCAACTTCGCCAACCACCAACTTCTTGTTTCTGTACTCGGCCGCCGCTTCCTGAACGAGTTCACGTCTTCTGTTACATCCTTCTTTCGGCCTCCTCCCACACACCTATCATAGCTGCAGCCAGTGCCTACTACGTGGCCGTTGCTGCACCCGACAACCGTGTAATTCGCGTTCCTCGAGAGCTCGGCCTTGCGGAAGAACATCGCGTTCCACGCGCCTCTTTTCCGACGTGACGGAAAAGGCTCGCTCGTTCTCTCCTCTTCTGTCCCTATCCCGCGTACCTTCGCGAGAGAGCGACGCACTATGAAAAAATAAAAAAAAAAAAATCTCATCGTTGATTCAATTCACCTCGCTGCGAATTTTACGGAGAAGCTGCATTTTTTTGTTGTTGTTATTTCTGTTTTCTTCATTTTTATTCTTTTTATTTTTTTCATTTTCAAGCTTTTCTTTCTTACTTGTTTTTGTTTTCCCTCTCGCTGTATCACACTCGCTGCCGCTGCCACGATGCGCAGACACTGACTCGCAACATCCTCTCGAGGTGTTTTTTTTTTTTTTTATCTTTTCCCATGTACCGCTCGCGTTACTCGCGTTATTACATACAGCTTCTCGCTCGCGGAATTTCCGCTTATATTTTCCAAGCACCTTTTCATTCTGTAATATTTTTTAGAATTTTTAACGAAAGACCGTGAGCATCGCTGCAAAAAACTGAACGTGATATACATCGAAAAATATACATGCGATACTTGGATATGTTGGATACTTGGGGCATGTTTTATATATATATTTTTTTATGTATATTTCTGGAAACGTTCAATCGAGCAGTTCATATGTTTAACCCTTTAACAGCCAAAATCCCGAATTTAATATAAGGTTAAAGTGGTGAATATGCTTCGGTGCATATTGATTTACGTGCTAATCGGCTTGGCCCGTATTCACCATTTTTGTCCTATTTGATTTCGGAGAGGGTCGTTTTTTTGTTGTTTTTTAATCTACTTTTATCGATCCCAACTCATAACGCCGGTGTTCTTCAATTATAATGATTTAAGAATATAGATTGAGAAATTCATAATTCAACGTATAATTCGGTGGGATTTTCATAAGCGACGTGTTTTCCAGTCGATCGACACTCAACTTTTCAATGAAAGATACATAGTACGCAGCCCTAGACAAAACTAAACGTGATATATATCGAAAAATATACGTGCGATTCTTATATTTTCATATATTTCTTAAAATGTTGAATTCAGCAGTTCATATGATTATCTCTTTAACAACCAAAATCCCGAATATAATATATGGTAAAAGTGGTGAATATTTTCCGGTCCGTATATCATTGATTTACGTGCTCATCGGGGTGCGCCGTATTCACCTCTTTTGCCTTATTTGACTTCGGAGAGGGTAGTTTTTTTAAATCTACTTTTATCGTTCTTCAATCACAATGATTGAAGAAAACAGATTGAAAAGTTGATAAAATTCAGGGTAAATTTCGTGGGATTTTTCATAAGCGGCGTGTTTCCCGGTTGACCGGCGCTCAACGACTCGGTCGGGAGAGCTCGGGAGAGAGAATATTTTCCACGCAGCGAAAACGGCAGGTGGAGAAAAGGGCGTGGACCGGCGATCGAGGGGTCTGCTCGCGAAATACGAGGCAGTAAAATTAATCTAGCGAAAAGCTAAGCCGTCGACGAGAACCCGCGCACGAGGTGGTCCCTCCTAGATATAATACTCATACATGCCTGTACGAAGCGGACGTGTACCTACAAGATCGCTGTACACAGGGGTGCGGTTCTCCGCATCTCTCCGGTTTTTGCGACTTCGCGAGGGGGCAAAAGGCCAGTTCTGCCGGAAACAGCAAGCACCTGCTACCGCAGACTTCTCCGCTGCATTAAAATCCATTTCATTATTTTCTCGTTTCTTCCCCTCAACGCAAAATCTTCCGCTTAATTACACTATTATTATTTTTATTCTTGTTATTTTACAATTTCGATAAGAATAAAATTTTGAAATTCGAGATTCATTTGTCACATTATTACTATCATTTATTTTGAACCCATTTTGACAAAATTCTCAAACCATGGAACAAATTTCTCTTCAATAAAATTTGTCAAATGTAGCTTTTTGGATTACTTTGCATTCGTTATGTATTGATTGTATGCATTCGAGTGACCGTCATACAAAATTAAAAAAAAATGTATATCAATCTTTTAGCATTTGTAAAATTTATTTCAGACTTTTTTGACCCATCGAGAAAGATATTTTTGAAAAAGTGCTTTAGTCCAACGTCTCAGATATGGCGCAGCGACAGTTTAAGGACCAATGCCAACAGTTGTAATTTTCCGGATCGCGGGGTGAGCGATAAATTATTAATAATGACACGGGCCGATTGAATGCTATATATAATAACGTCCCATTACTCTTTTCCTTCGGGTAAAAAGCCAAGATGTATTTTTAACGGCCGAGAATTATAATAAATCGGTCGACGGCCGTGCGCGGGTAATTTCGCAAGCGCCGCGACCGCACGGGAGTACACTCAATTAGAAATGCTCTCATCAGTAAGATACTGCAATAATCCAGCGTGCAAACATCGTCCAGTGAGCAATGCGGCACCTGCCGTTGAGTTTCCACCAAATATTTCAAGTTTTCGCTTACAAATCTCGTCGAGCCCGCGGGGCGAAGGCGGACTTTACGTATTTATAGGAGAGCGAGAGGCTGTTGCTTCTCGAATCTCTTCCGAGATACACGCCGCGCCTCCGCGCTAATACTTCCGGTGTCCGAGCGACTGAGCCTCGGCGTATCGAGGAGGAAGTTCTCGCGGGAGATGAAGTGGCGAACATGGGCGTACGGGAGCCGAAAATCTTTGCGGAGGAGCAAAACCCGCGAGAATTCGCATGCAACGAAGCGTTCCCAGTTGCGATGCCGCGCTCGCGGACGATCCAGAAACGGATCTCGCTCTTATTTAATGAAGCCGCTCGAAGCCCCCACCGACAGTGACACATTATACATGGCTCGGTTGCTAAACTATTCATAGGCCCTCTTGCGAATTTAATTCCTCGCGGAAGGAAATCGATTGCAAAATCAACTCGAAAATCCAAACATCTGACAGGGCAACGGGCCGAGTAAGAGGCAAATCAGTAATACACGGATCGGACCATAATCGTCAGCTTTACCGTGCGTTTCCATACATTTTTTTTTACTTGGCGAAAATGTTCAAATTTATTTGTCGGCGTATAAAAATTGCCATGGGGATAATTCTAGCTAAAAAAAAATCAGCTCAAAATTCGAACATACAATAGTGGTGAATATGGCCCATGCGGATTGACACGTAAATCGATGATCGTACCGAATCACGGATTCGAACAACTTTACTCCATACATTTTTCTTATTTAGCAAAAATATTGAAATTTAACTGCCGGTGCATAAAAATTGCTGCGCGAATACCATATTTCTATATCTAAAAAATGCTTTTAATGCGTTTGCGAACCAAAAATGTTTGTCAAATTGGGCAAAACTGTTTTTTTTTTTTTAATCGTGTGTCAACTCTGTACTGGACATAGCAGCGACAGAAGCTCGTCGATCTTGCGCGTACGTTGAACCGCGAAACTTGTCATTACTTCTTATTCCACTTCGGTGGCCCCGAGGGCGGATTTCTTCTCTCGAGATGCCTCAACAATTTTTCCCGGACCGTTTTTCCAGTCTGTGTGCAATATGTGTGCCGGCGACATGCATTTATATATATATATATATATATATATATATATATATATATATATATATATATATATATCCCCTGGGTACTTTTTTTTACTCCATCGAGAGTCGCGAGTCGTCGTCCTCCAACCCTCGTGTCCATTGAAAAGAACTAGCTCGAAGTTCGCGTCTGTGGCACTCGTTTTCTGTGCCTGACGTTTGGCCCATGCCCGATTAATTCGATGGTCGGGCCAGGCTTAATCGCCCGGCGAGCAGGGGGGGGGGGGATAAAAGCGAAGAACAATGAAAGAAAAACGGTGAAATACGAGAGGGTCGGAGAGGGGAATAAAAATATGTCGTTGGCGAATAAGAACCATCGAGAAACAATCATAATTTTTTTACCCAGGAAACGATCTGAAATATAAATCGTATTTCCGAGGCACCGCGGCAACTTCGTTTGTTACTTTTGCACTATAAAAAAAAATTGCCAGACTCGTGTGGGTCTTTGATTTTCCCGACACATTTTGTAAAGATTTCAAAGATTTTTTTTTCTCTATCAAAAAGACTCGTATAAAAAAAAAAACCTGCCGTTTATTGTCGTAAAGGTGTTCCAAACATGTTAAAAAAATTCCCTACGACAAACTGTAAGAGTTTCATTTTTATTAATAATATTTTTTTGTTATTTTTAAATTATTCTTCGTATTAAAAAAAAAATATGTATAGGATTTCTGTATATATATGTAATTTTTTTTGTTACCGATGTATCAAAATAAAAACACGTTTTCGTCGATAAATCGTCAACCCATCCCCGCCCTCCGAAGTGATTTACTTTTGCATAAACTGATAAATTCATAAAGATCTTTCGAACCGATGGTTCGAATAACCGAACGATTCTAGTGGCGGAGACTCAGTGAGTTCGATTTGCTTGCAAAACCGCAAACAAGCAACTCCATACAAGCGCCCTATATTGCCTTTCGTGTGGCTCTCTCTCGTCGTTCTATTGAATTATTCAGCGGCTCAAAACGCTCTCGACACAGCTCGTTACGCCCACGGGCTGTGTAATTGAATTAGAATTAATAGAACCAATTATTTCCTCGGTCGATGGTTGATCCTGTGTGGTAAAAATATATATTGTTGTTGTCGAATGAAAACCGAGAGGAGGTTGATAGGATTTCCATTCACCAAGCTTTCGGCCCTAAATAATGTAGCTCATTGTTCGGTGTATTAAATCGAACGGCTTACAACGTTATAGCGTTCGATTCAATTGAACGACAAGCTACAAAAGCTCGGTGCGAAATAGTGAAAATGTCGAAGTTTGTTGAAAATTAAAAAAAAAACACGTAATTCGCCGGTTTCGATGAAATCGCGATAGGGCGAATTCGGGATAACATACTGGCCCTTTTTCCCTGGAAAAAAATTCCCTGACTTTTCCCTGACTTTACACTGACCAATTAAAAATTTTCCCTGACCAAACTTCTAACCGATTCTATATAAAAAAAAAATTATGACGCAAATGAAAATGCCCAATATTGTATTAATATTTAATTCTATTTTTTTCGAAAATATTCCTAATTTTTTTTTTTTTTTTTAAGATTCCTTTTCATGTACTTCTTATTTATTCCTAGAAAGTACGGAGACAATTTACTTTTTCCCTGACCAATTTTGAAATTCCCTGACTTTTGCCTGATTCCCTGACCAAGATATTTTTTCCCAGACTTTTCCCGATTTTCCCTTACCGCGGCCACCATGGATAACATAGCCAATCGTTGCATCTTCTCGCGCCGCGATCGCCTGGCTCGGCATCTCCAAATACGATCAGCGGAGTTAGTAACGCTAAAGTGATATACACAGATATACTGACCAACGCTACGTTAGAGTTAGAGTTGGAGTCGGAGATACCAACGGTGTTGGTGCAACTTGAGAACATCGGCTCTGATTCCAGGATTTTCAATTTCACATGCAAAACCACAACGCATTCCTATATAACGCATTCCTATGTGACATTTTGCCATCAACCCGCCAGCAAATAGGCAGCATATGTCCACACGCGACAGTGAGAAAATTGGGTCATGTGCGTCCACATTTGCTTATGCTTTTGCCAGCATTCAATGCCGAAAATTCTTAGGAACATATTGCCAGCACGTTGTCGGCAAGGCTTTTCAATTTCACGTCATTCAAAAAATACAACACATTATTACGAAATACGAAATGCAACGTCAGTGATGAAGACTATAGGTGTATGTGCTTATATTCCCCGTGTAGTTGAAAGTCAAGTTTGTTCAGTCTACGCAATTTTGCGGTATTAAAACCAGGTATTACCGTTATAAGTTCAATTACTGGGCGAAACCCCCTTAAGATTTCTCACTCTATGTCGTTTTTTTACTGTTTCTTAAGTGGACCTTGGATAAGATTCATATTTAATAATTTAAGCCTTTATAAGTAACACTTCCCAAAACCGTGTCGAAACGGGACTAACGAACGCGGAGTGGAAGCCACGCGTTGTTACGGTAGTGCCTAAGAGCGATTTTTTAAAATAAACCATACATTCACTTTGGCCCGATTTGCCCCGTTCGACTTTACCTTCAGTCGGTGCTTTTTATCCGGAATGCCCCAATGTGTATCTTTAATCCGCACTCTATCTTCTGTTCCGTCGTTGCATCGTACCAAAATTCTCTATGCGAAACGTGCGCTGGATATCGATGAACAGGGACTAGTGAATCGCAACAGCAGCGACGGCAGGCGCAATGAAAATGGAAGCCCGCAAGCGTTACCGTCTACAAACACCGATTGCGCTTGCTGGACATGTTTGCCGTGCCCCACTGTACTGCGCTAAAACGTACCGCACATTGTAGGACGAATTTTCAAGCCGTTCTAAACAATGATATGCTTTACCCATTACCAGACGGTTCCGAACAATGCTACTGGAAAATCGCCGGTGATGCCGTGTGGTCAATTGGGTCAACTGTTTTGCGAACAGACCCTGCAGATTCATATCGTGGGTCTACCGCGACTCGATGGTAGACGTTTTTTTTACACGATGTCCGACACACAGTCAAAGTTTCGAGAAATTACTGAAATTTCATCGTTGAAGTGATTTCCATTGTTGAAATTTTAGCTTTTTCCCCTTTAGCGATAAAAATCTCATACCCTAATTTACTCCAAAGCTCACAGATAAAGCTTTTCGCAATAGTGGGGCAACTGTTTTGGTACCATTGTCTGAACAGAGGGTGCAAATGCATATCGCAGGTTTACCGCGAATGGTCGACCGGATTTTTTTACACGGTGTCCGACATACAGTCAAAGTTTCGAGAAATTACTGAAATTTCATCATTGAAGTGATTTCCATTGTTGAAATTTTAGCTTTTTCCCCTTTAGTGATAAAAATCGCATGCCCTAGTTCACTCGAGAGGCCGCGGGTGAAGCATTTCGCAATGATGGGGCAATTGTTTTGGTACCATTGTCGGTGGTAGACCACGATCTTTTTACGCGGTGTCCAGCGCACGGTGAAAGTTTCGCGAAAGTATTGCAATTCAATAATTGAAGTAAATTTCCAATATTGACATTTTATTTTTTTCCCCTTTAGTGACAAATTCCGTGTTGCCCAGTTCACTCGCGAACCCGCAGATAAAGGATTTCGCAGTAACAAAAATAATGAACAAGCGAATTTCGGCCCGTCGCTGCAGGGAGTTTGATCCGACTTCTGTTTGTATGTTTATTAATGCCTTTTGTTTGTAATATCATGTTATTAATTGAACCGTTTTGCCGGTCAGATCGGAGCCATTTCTACAGTTGCAGCCTCGTTCGGCAAAGCTCCCAAACATATTGGCTACTCGGCGAAGAGCGATCAACGCAGTGTGTGGAAGCTGGATACGCGAGCGCGTGGACATCCAGTTTCCCGAGTTATCTCTGCCACTGACTGCCACGTACAATGCCTGGCTAATCCATAATAACCCGGCTGTATATACTAACCCGGTGGAGAGAGAGAGGGAGTGTTAGGGAGAATGGGCTACAGTATATGTCCAGCACGAAATTGATATCACCTAGATTGGCCGACGCCGGTATAAACCATATCCCACACGTCACCAGCCATGAACTCGAATACCCGGACCGATTTAATATGATATGTATTAATATCCCGTCACTATATCGCACTCCAGTTTACCTGTCCAAACAGTATCACGCCGTTGCTCGACAACACACACGGAGTCGTCACTCACGTAGCCATAGACCCCGCTAAAGGTCTCACTTTTTTTTCATCACTTACGAAGTGTGAAAGGGAAATTATTGTTAAAAAAAAACTGCTATGCCTTTCGAGACCATTTTTCGCGTTTTTTAACGTCCTGAAACTTTCCGATAAAACGCTTCTAGAACTTCGGACAAGACCCTATCTTAGGTGTTTTCTTCCTTAGAACACGATGGGCACCTCGGATTTTTGGTAGCTCCATTGGGGGTCGAGATATCGACCTTTGCAAATCATGAAAATCGACGTTTTTTCAAAAGTGGCTAAAAAATTGAAAAATCGTTGTTCACTCGATTTTTTTTTTGTTTCAAGGCTATATTCGACGTATTTTTTCCCGCTGATCACGAATATAATAATTATTTTAATCCCAGCCCAATATCTTCCATTTAATTCCAAAAAATACGATTTTTGGTGCGTAAAATCGAGAACTTTCTCACTTTCGGCCACAGCACTGGGTTCATACGCGCAATGGAATTTGTTTCGTGTATTCTGCATACAACAATATGCCGTCGGCATTTCCTTTCGACCTTATACATTAAACTTTTCTAGTACTTTTGCTTAAACGTGAAAAACATAAAATTATGAAATTTTTTTCAAAAAATGTAAAGAAAAAATGTTATCTATTGATACACCTAACAGTCTAGTGGACGTTTAGACTGCAACACTGTGTCAGTCGGATGAGCCCTCGCGTATCTAATCCGCGAAATAGGCTTAGCAGCATGGACCAGCGGCTTAGAACAGCAGCTTTCAATCGACATAGCATCCGATGATGTACCGATCTCTAACACACACTCCAGCAGCTTCGCCGTTGTTTCTCTCATCGCTTATCTCCTTGAACTCCGATCTTCGCGAAAACCCGGAAGCAAAACAGGGTTTAGAGCTGTTTCGATCGCGAGATTGCGGTAACCTCTCCGCACAAGTTGTCTCGAGATATACGACCAGCGCTAATACCTGCTACATAACACGTAACGTAGAGATGATCGGAGCAAGCGAACAGGCACCTGCACCGAGAGGTCTTAGGGTCGAATTTTAAGACGTTAGCTTGAACTTAAGATTGCTCTTGAGATCAAACTTATGATCGAAGTTTCGTTCGAACTTCATTGCGTTCTTAAAATCTATCTTAAGTTTTAACTTGATGTCTCGAACTACAGTCGAAGTTTGGGCCAAACTTCGATCTTTTAAGAGGTTCAAACTGACGTCTTAAAATTCGACGATTCCGACAAGCGCGGTGTAAACGAGAGAAACACCTAAATAGATTGCAGTTTTTGTTACCGACCGAGTCCGAGAATCGACGTTCCAGCAGTGGCCAGCTTGTTTTCGAATAATTTTCGCAACAAAAATTGGGTATATTTACCCCCCTTCTATACGGCGAGTTTCGTTCCAAACTCTCTGTCAACGAGGCAGTCGCAAATATCGGAACGACGTCAATATACCTGTCCGTAGTTTGGCGCACACGTCAATGTCGATAATCGACCTTTCGACGGGACGAGTAACTCTCGAAAATTTGAAATTCCGTCTCCGGTAACACTCGACACCCGACGGTGTCGAGAGTAGGGAAGGCTGCGGGAGGGCACATGTAGAAGATGTTAGGGTAGTGAAAGTACCCGAACGTCGCGAGCGCCAAACTTTGCCTCCGTCGGGACTTATCGAAGAGAAGAAGCCGAGAGGGTCGAAACTATGTTAAGACGATGCTCTTCGACGTAGCGCCAATTTCTCACTGTATACGTATATATCTCGTCTATGGGCTAAATGAACGTTGCAGTAATTGTCACCGAACCGGTGATCGGCACAGCGCACTGATTGGCACGTTAATCAACATTGGACGAAAGGAGAGCGAGTTATGCCAAGAGGAATTTATTAGTCGTCGGTGAAACTACCGATGACTGTACGGGTTAAATCCACCCTCTAGTCGCTCGCTTGTGTCTACCTGTAGTCTTCACCTCAAGAGTTAAACAAAAGGCGAACATCTTCCCCCGTTCTATCTCGAACAACTTGCGTAACGTATTCCGTCGAGTCCTCGAACTTTGCGAGGACTCGGCAGGCTCGGAGCTAAAACCAACTGTAACGTAGTTTACACTCGAGACAAAAGGAAGAAAACTAAATTAAATCCTTTATAGGAAACCCCTTCGCCGACAACACGTTTGAGGATAATCTGGTGTACCATTGACTTCCGGTATATTTATTGCGCGCATCTATCGAAAGTGATCGTAATGGGACGACTGTGGATTTCGAAAGTAAATTGACAAATCTGACACTTCTCTACAGATGAAGTCTATGTAGACTTTGGTCTGTACAGACTTAACTTGCAGACCGAGCACTTAAGTCTGCATAGACCGGGATCTACATAGACTTCAGTCGCCAATCTATAGGCTTTGGTTGTACGCGATATATAGTTTATCTACTGGAAATTGATACCTACTCAAGTCTAGGTAGACTGCGGTTTATATAGATGCGTTAGGTTAAGTCTATAGTCCAAATAACTTTACTGTTAAGTCAAGAGTTCAGTCTTTGTAGACTGGTGACTTCATAGTAGACTCTACACTCATGAGCAGGTGAAATACAACGGTCGGTAATAACAATTGTAATCAACTTTTTTCACGGATCTAATGGCAATAGAAAAGTGTCATCGAAGACGGAACACATGTCAGCTTTCGATGACACTCTTCTGTTGACGGTAAATGCCGGTATCCGTGAATAAGTTGATTACAGTTTATGATAGCTACTGGACACGGAATGGGTGGGGAGGGGGAAAAGTTTTGTATGTTCTTATGTTCTTAATTGTTTTATGTTCCCAGTTGTTTTATATGCGCTTAATTACACAAGTAGGATAAAAGTGGGGAACTTTGACCGGTCCATATTTCATTGATTTACGTGTTAATCGAGGTGGTCCATATTCACCACGTTTACCCTGTACCATCCTCAAAATTTGATTTCGAAATTTATGTATATAACGTCTATAATCGTCCCGTAAAGTGGACTTTTGGTAGACGCGGATAGTAAATCAACAGCGAGATTCTTTTTCCCGGGAAACTCTTCAGCGGCTTTGTTCAGCTGAAAGAAGAAAAATGGTTCTTCTTATTTTGCGTGCCTAATCGGCTCGGCGCGCTTGCAAGAAGAGCAAACAATGTGCAAGTATGCGACACCGAGGGATACGAAGAGTATAATAGAAACAATAGAAAAAAAAAAAAAAATGGAAAAGGGGATGGTAAAGATACGCGAAACCTCATCACATCACCCTCTCGCGGGTAACAACAGCGACGAGGCTGGAGAAACGAAATTGGAAAAGAAGCGGGGAAAGGGAGGCAGCGACTCTAAGGTGAGTGCATTACGCGGCGAAGGTGCGACGAATGACCCGAACGAGAGCGATACGCGAGAAAATTTCCCCATAAAGCTCGTCGTCATCCTCCTTTCGCTACTTCGAGGCACGCTGCATCGGCAAACTTTGCCGTTCTCGCTCCCTCCCGACAGGCCGTAGGATTTATGAACTCGTCTATGGCACCGAAGAAAGATCGGCGAAATTCTTTTTTTACGGCACCGAGACGCCCTTTACGAGTTTTCGAACTGTCGTGAGACACCGGAAATGACGCGTCGCAGACGTAAATCGCCATGGTTGAAGAGTTGCGCATCATGAGGAATCATTCCTACGTATCCGGATACCCAATGCGAGTCTGCTCATCCGGATGAGCAGACTCGCATTGGGGATTTTGAGAATTAATTTTTCCCTGATTACTCTTCACGAAGGGTTGCGGCGTGACGCCAAAAAAAGCTAGCAAGAAAGCTGGATTATAGTCGTTCTACGAAATGGCAAAATGTTTGCCAATTTATGTCACAGTTTTTACCTCAATCAATCCCACGAAAGCATCAAACCAAAGACGAATGTTGCAAGAAAGTCGAGTCGTCGTTACGCTGCCAGCAAATGAGTTGTGTCCGCTAAAGAAAAAAAAAAAAGGAAAAATAATAACAATTCGAAGAAAACGTTGGTTCCTCTACAAGCGAGGAAAATCGCATTATTCAAGAGTGCTATGGATGAATATGGATAATGAAATGCCGGTAGAAGAGAGGGTGAGGAACGTAAAAAGGAAGTGAGGCTATACGGAAGAAGAACAACCAGAGTGAAACGGCAATAGGAGAGTCGTTTCCATAATTTTAACAGTAAATTCAAGTCGTCTTTCTTACCGTCGTTTTTTTTTCCCCCCGAACCCGCGCCCGAGTTTCACGGGTACGTTTCTGCTCCCGGCTGCTGGATAAATGAGCAGCAATCCGGCGGAGGGTGGTCCGATGTGGCTCGCAGTTGACGATCGGAGGGGTGCGAGGAGGCGCGAGCAAGATCGCCAAAAGTGAGAATAAGCGAGAAAAGAGCAAGACCACTGAGATAGAAGCGAACTAATTGAATCAAACGACGGAAGAGTGGCGGAAGGCGGGGCAAGGTATTCGCGGATGAGAGTCAGCCGAATGACGTCGAAGGATTTGCACATTTTCCCGGCCCGCCATCGAGCTATAGATATTACGAGCATGGGGGACGAAACTTGAGAAAGGGCGAGCCAAAGAAATCCAGCAAGAAGAAGAAGCCAGCGGACGGAGTTGAGGGCGGAGAAGAAGGAGGAGGCGGAGAAGGCGGAATGGGAAGCGGCGGAGAAGGGCGCGGTATCTCTTCGCATGATTGAACCGACAGCCGGTAAATCATCGATTAAGTGCTCGTTAGGCTAAATAGACTCATTTACGCGGGTAGGAGAGTGAGATCGGTGGCTGGAGAAAACCGCGACTACATCGGATTCCGCGTCAGCCTCGGCGAGAGTTGACTCTCGAGCAAAACGAGCCTCCTATACACGGTCCCGCTTCTTTCCGGCACGTTGGCTGCTTAACCCACCCCGAAGATCGATCCTGGATATCCTTGTCTCTTGTTACCGGTCGTCCGGAGCGGGGGCGCATTCGCCGCGGATTCCCTCGTCCGGAAAGATAGCGCCGAGGCGCAATTGCCGCTCTGCATAGGCGCACCTACTTCTTCCCTTTTGATCCTTCCGCTTAACCCTCGCCTCGCGAGCGAAAACGAACGAGTGGAAGTTATTCTATTTGAATTTCCAGAGAGCGGGCTTCACCCCTCGAGAGCTATTCGGGAATACGATTAATGACGCGTTAATAATCCGTGCGGGGGGGGGGGGGGATCGTGCGAAAATCGCGGAGTCTGTTTGGTATCTCCCCTTTTTTTTGGTACTGACGGCGGGTCAGGCCGAGCCGCATCATAGTTGATCTATTTAGGAACGACGGATCGTTAACGAGGTCCAGTGACTCGGCAGAGAGGATTCGAGGTGCACGGCATTGTTGCAATAATGCAGATCAAGATAACGGAACACACCGATGTTTTTGTGGTGAAAACGGTCGTGAAAAGCAATTTATCAATCGTTGTATTGTAGTCTGCACTGAAAACAAAGATCAATGACTCAAGTAAAATTCGCTTGCGGGTTGCCAAAGAAAACAAAATTGTTATTTCAATTCTACTTTCAATTCTCGGGATTGAAATTATAAACACGTCACACCGTAAACGTCTTGCCGTCGATCTTTCAATACTACATGGAATTGTTAGAATCGAAAATAGAATTGAAATACATTTTTTTTCTTTGGTAGCCTACGAGCGCATTTTTTTTTTTTTGTCAGTTCGCAGTTAGGCTGGAATGTTGTTTGTTATAAATCTGAAACGCGATCGAACCCGAAGTTTACTATCCGCAATAGCGCGTCATTGTGATCTTCTCCGTTAATAATCGGAGAGGGCGGAAGGGCGAGGATCGGGAATTGTTTGATGTCTCCCCCTCCGTTTGATACACATAGACGGTCAGGCTGGGCTGCATCACAGTCAATGTACTTAGGGACGACGTATCGTTAACGAGGACCAGTGACTCGACAGAGAGGATTCGAGCCACATTACATTGGTGGAATAAGGCAGTTCAAGATAACGAACGCGCGAATGTCTTCACGGCGACAACGATCGTGAAATGCAATTTATAAATCGAACGGTTTGTTATTGTTTGCAGTTAGATGGAGGATTGTTTATTGTAAGTCTGAAGGGAATCGAACTCGAAGTTTACTGTCCTGAATAGCGCGTTATTGCAATCTTCCCGAAAGCGGCTTGGACCACGTACGGGACCTCGGCACATGCGGTCACAACGACGTATGCTCTTCCTCGAAAGGACCGCCTGTGAATATGGACGAGCGAATCGAGACTCGCATACGAGATTCGCCTTTTTCCACCCTTTCTTCGGCCCCCATCGCGTACTTGCTCGTTTTGCCTCTCCGTAACACCAAAATCCTCTGTATCCTAACCCACGCTGTAACTAGAGCCGGGTCCTCGTACTTCATCCGTTATACCGAGAGGTTTAAATTTTGCACGAAACTTATAGTAAGGATAATAATGTGAGGGGTCGCAACGGCCTCATTATGGGTATACGTTATTGCATGTTGCCGCTAAACGGATTCGGGCAAACTACAACCACAGGATTCGGTAGTCATCCAAAAATCAATTCTACTCGCAATCGATTCTACTCGCTATCAATTCTACTCGCGATCGATTCTGCTCGCGATCGATTCTGCTCGCGATCAATTCCCATCTACAGAATGTCAATCCGACACATTGCAAAGCTGCATATTTCGATTCTTCATAATACTATGATCAAAACACTGCGCATGGCGGTTCTAAATAATCGTTACGGCGAGGGACGCTCTGGAAAATAATAAACAGACAGAAAATCCCACCGACCTCGTTTGCCGAGGTACCAACAAACAACGGAGGAGAACGACAAAGTTTTCGCAAGTCCAATGAACGTAGATAAAATTCCTCAACTGTGCGGATCTTGAATTTCTCACCGAAAATCCCGTTTGGTTAAAGCCGCAACTTATCCGTTATGCTCTCGGGCGTTGGCTACAATAGCGAAGGACCCGGGAGAAGTTTAGTTTCGGCCTTTGCGATTCACCAGAGACACGAGCGGGTATGGCGCTCGTGCGAGAGGGTCGCGCGGTAAAGCTTGATTTACTTTTCCGCGTTGAAAGTAGCGGGCGCAGGCCTGGTAAAACCCGCATCGGCAACTGGCCGCGAGTACCGTCGCGGAGTGCAAGAGAATTGCATCCCCGACGATCGAGACGAAGGAGACGGGAACGCCGCTTGGTTGAGCTTTAAATTCCGAGGAAATGCAAATTCCATTAAACTTTCAGACGCCCGAGGCGACGGCGAACGCCCGGCGCCACGCGCCTCTCGTCTCTTTCCGTCCTCTGAGACACACCGGCAGGCCGTAAAGCCGACGCCGCCGGCTTACACGTACGTTTTAATTGAAAACTACAATTTCTCTTTTCTATGTTGTCGGTGCCGCACACCGCTGCCGCTGCTGCAAACACGACGCGGCCCAACTGACTTCTGTCACCGTTCATAACGGACTAATAAACTTTATGGTAAAACGGGCAAATACGCTTCTAGTGCAATGTATATGACAACGATTTCAAACCCAAAACTTTTAACTTGTTTCCGTTTATTTACAGTCCACTTTTTATTCAGGTCGCGATACGAGTCAATTTATGAAGGAGGTCGTATCTGCATTTTTGTATTTATATTGATTTATTCGGAAGTGCGACAGTGAAACTCCCAATAGTAGGATTCAGGACTGCGAAATGAAGGTCTAACATACCCGTGTTAAATCACGTCTACGACAAAGTCGTGGGAGATCCACCATGTGCGAATACCAAAGTCCTCCTAGTAGTACCATTGCGGACGTACGATGTTTCTAAAAGAACTGTTAAGTCTTGGCAAGTCTGTCCGTCTGTCGATGTAGACTTATGTACTGATAAGACTTAATAAGGCTAAACGAGACGATAGACTTATATACTACTCGGTATAAGAGTGGTGAATAAGGCCTATTCCGATCAGCACGTAAATCAATGATATACTGACTAAAAATTACTCACAGTAACCATAGTCACTTTCTACTATAAATTATAAGTCCCCGAGGAAACGTCTATGTTTTATAGTTGGGACAATAATCACGAGTGATAATAGCAAATCTTACATGTATTTTGGAAAACCGTGGATTTGTTACTTGGTTTCAATGTTTGTCCCCCTCGCCTCTGAGTTTTCACAGAATATTGAATAGAGTTCGGAAAATCCGAATTCCATCCCATATGCTATAATTTCAAAAATTCAGTTTTCATGCCATATGGAATGGATTTAACAACTCCGAAATTTCATTCCATATGGATTGAATTTCCACTTGCTATGAACCATGCGATCCATGCGAGCGCGCCAGCCAACATAACCGCTAGTATAATCATAGTTTAACCAATTGCATATCTTTCAACACAAACTATATGTATATACGTTCTCTCTGGCAATTATTCCGTATAGTAGAAACAACTATATTTTTATTCTCCGTGTCTATAGACCGGACCATATTCTCCACTTTTACCTTGAGCCTGCGGTTTGTGTACTAAACGTGGTTTGTAGACGCACTCAACTTCCTCTCCCTTGAATTTCACTGAGCTTTATTAATTTCTGGCCTACCGCGGACTCCGCGTTAACTCCTGCTGATAAGACTTGCACCTCCTCCTCACCTGCGGTTTTCGGTGCAACGCGGAGTCTAAGCCTCGGCCGCGTTCAACATTTAAATATGAAATTCATCGACGCCATTAGCGCGCTGACACACGGGGTAGAGAGCTACGAGTTTCGACATCGCGAGCCCAACCCTGTAGTAGTCGTTCGAAACAGCTGCGACCACCCCCCCCCCCCCCCCAATGAAAACCTCCCTCTACGCGATGATTAACGAACTCCCTTCCTCGGAAGCATTCTCCCTGCCACTGAGATGCATAATGCACTGTTTATACGGAGGACCGCTACTTTATGGTTGAGGCGTAGATGGTGGCGAAGTATATTATAGAAGACTCTCCTGAGAGTGAGGGAGCGGGTTGTTGGGCCGGGTAAGAAAGGTAGACCCGTCACGGGAGAAAATGTATTCTTAGGCGTATCCGATAAATCAGCAGCCTATAATCTCGATACCGCGGTGGGTATATCAAAGCTCGTCCGATAGCTTCGGTAAGAGGCGAACAAAAACAGCTCTCCTCGAACGTAAACTTTGCCGACCATTTATCGGATAGCTCCACATCAAAAGGAGCTTCAAAAGGGACGGCACGCGGAGAGGTTCGGGAGAGGTGAGCGAGCGAGAACTCGGAGAGATAGCCTCCATTGTCGAGACCGGCAGCTAAATGAAGATGGACGTGTTCATGCCGGCCGAAAATCGAATTACTTCACTCGAAATAAAATCATCGGCAACCATGGAATTTTGGGTGAGAAAGTTTTATACACATCGGCAGTTTTACACGTGGTCAATTCTACACGTGGTCAATTCGAAACCTTTTCGATTCTACACATGCGCAATTTTACACATTGCCGAGACCAGCTAAATGATGATAGACGTGGTCATGCTAGCTGAAAATCGAATGACTTCACTCGAAATTATAAAATCATGGATCGCCATGGAATTTTGTCTGAGAAAGTTCAAATCTTCAACCTAACTTCTTTCCCGTCTAAAAAATTAATGATTTTCGTCAACTGCACTTATCTCGGTCAAATTATTTTCAAAAACGGTTTTCTAATTTTTAATTCAAATTTACAAAAAAAAATTCGAATCTTTGTGAATTAGTTGTCAAGAAATGTGATTTTTGATGCATTGCTGTAAGTCAATTTTTCCAGTATTTTTTTCTTTATGAAAGATGAAGACACGGAAGAGAATAAGTCTTCTGCCAATGTAGCAAATATCTTACAGTGGTCGTTAAAGGATCGAGTCCATATTGCGAGCTTGCACCAAATATAAATATAACACTATAAGTACGAATGTGATTTTTTTTTTTTTGCGATGTCCACAGCCGGCCACCCGGTATAGTCGTTGCCAATGCGGATGAAGAGGATTCTCGTCTTGTGTGGTATGCAGTTGATGCACACACTTACGGTACGTACACGAGTGCATCGATTACAAATAATCCCGGTGCCAAATAATTTTTGGCTCGAGGCTTCGACCGGGCAAATTGTTGCCAAAGGGCGGGGTGAACTGCACAGTGCACGTGCGGCTTTCTTGTACTTTCCATCTACATACATACAACGCTGCATATTTATACGAGACCTTGCCAACCCGGAAGACTTTTTGTATCCATAATACCTAAAAAAAAAAAACTCCCTTCTTCAACGCGAGGAATCATTTTTAGCGCTGAAGGACTCAGGTCGATGGCCATTTGTCAATGTGCATGATTATACTTGGGCATAAAATTCAGTGTAAGATAATAGATATAAAATAAAAAAGGTATAGCATTGTTAATAAATCTTTTACGACTGCCAATTTTTATACACGTATGTCCGAAATGCTATATTTTTTATCTTCATGTATTTCTATTTCGAAATCATCATTGATTTTCGTCGATCAAACGTCGCAGGGCTCTGTGATCTTAATTATTAAAACTTTCCACGTTTCACGTTCGCTGATCTGCACGAAAAATCTCACGATTTTCCAGAGAGGAAAGATGGGGCGTAAAGAGAGATTAATTCAACCCCTAGACGATGTCGCCGTAGTTGTTGTCGTCGTGGTTTCCAGGGGTGAAAATGAAATTCGGGCACTTGAGTATACGCTTAAACGCGTTTGCAACCGAGGCTCCTACTCCCGTCTCCTGCCGTTCTCCCCCTCACACATACACACGCTCTCTAGCCTATCTTCCTGGCTTTCCGGGGAAAAGCAAGAGATCACACCTACATCGTACTCGTCGTTGTCAAGCTCAGCGTTATTTCCACGAGAAATAACGGGCGAGTGTCCTCGAGTGGCTACAGCAAACGAGAGGGACAAGGGAAAGCGGGCGTCAGTGCGTGCTGTCGTTTCAGCTTAGCAAGGGCTATGCTAATGTGGCATAAGAGCAACGACGCTTTCGCGAACAGTTGAAGCAGAAATTTGACGAAATATGAAGCTGCTCCTTCGCATTCGAAACCCAATGAGCTCCGAATATGTCGAACTTTTCATTTGTTGACATTTTACAGTAAGACAACGCTTTGAAGATTGTCAGTATTATCAAATGGGCAATTTTTTTGCAGTCTACAATCGGTTGGCTCTACACATGTCAAGTTTGACTCATGCTCAGTTCTACTCGTGCTGAGTTCTGCACACGCTCAATTCAACATATGTTCAGCTCTACACTTGGTTAATTCTACACATTGTCAGTTCTACGCATGGTCAGTTGTAGTTTTAGTTTTTATTGTGTTTTTGTATTTTTTGTCACGCACGTATTTGATATATGACGATATCCTGGTCGAAATTTCAGACCGTTACATCAGGTCCTGATAAGCTACGGAAAAGGTCTGCTAAGAGCCTGACAAGGCTTTATCAGGCCCGTATCTAAATCTTAGGAATTTCTACATGGCTGCAAGCCACAGGCATCAATGGCTCTTCCCAAGATTTTCGATGGTGTTTGTTCACAAAATTTTTGTTGAAAGTGGGACACAACATTTTGGCCACAATCGTCGGGATGTCCCCTTGTTGGAATTTTGGCTAGGAGCGCGACGCCGCGTCGAGAGACTCTGGAACAAAATCGATGGTTCGGCTGGCGAGGGGGTAGGATTGAACGTGGACGTGAGCCAGAGTCGAACAAGGTCGACTCGCGTGTGCCGGTTTCTGGAAATATCACAGAAATTTCTAACATTGGAACATGGAAACTTGCTCCCCCCTGCGGTGTCGCTTTAGATTGGGAACTTATGTCTTGCAGCCTATTGGCAGCAATAAATGCGTAAGTGGAACGCGAATGATCGTCGAGACAGCAGAATCGTCGGGCCGGTGGACCTATCTTCTTATTGAAGTAGATACCAGTGGAAACTGTCGTTACCGATCAGACCGCCCGAACATCATACAAAGTGGCTATAAAACATTTGTGTCGCATCTTGTTAGTCGTTCATGGGGAATTCGTCGAAAACCGAACGGGAAGAACGACGCAAAACGGTCACCCGGGACTAAACGGAACAGCGTTCCTACATTTGAGATAAGACGCTCTCTTCCGCGTCCCCTGAAAAATTGCTAAAAATAGTCCGTAGCGCCCTCAGGGTTCTGTTTTGCACCGCTCAGATCTATCCGACAGCGCTATAGAGATCCGAATCGTCGATCCGTCTCGTTCCGTCCAAAGCCGTTCGTTCTCCGACTCATGTCATCGTGGCCGAGATGGTTCCCACTCTCTCTCTCTCTCCGTACCACGAGCCGCCAACTCTCTGCGGTTACCACAGCCGCATAAAGCCCCTACCTTGCAGTGTCGCGTTAGATTGGGAATAAATGCGTAAGATCTTGAAGCAAGCGCGAATTAAGTGGAACGCGAATGATCGTTGCGACAGCAGAATCATCGGACCAGCAGACGTAACTACATTGAAGTAGAGACAAGTAGAACATGCCAGTACCGATCAGACAACCCGAAAATGATACAAAGTGGCTGTAACACACTTGTGTCGCATCTTGTTACTCGCAGTGAATTCGTCGAAACGAGAACGGTAACACCCAGAAAAGTAATTTATTTGACGGCCACCGTTTATTTGGTTTCAATAAAATATTCATTTAAATCAAATAAATACTTATTTAAATCAAATAAATATTTTACTTAAACCAAATAAACGGTGGCCGTCAAATAAATTATTTTTCTGGGTGAAGAACGGCGCAAAACGGACATCCGGAACTAAACGGAAAAGCGTTCCTACATTCGAGATCCGACTCACTTTTCCGCGATCCCTGAAAAAAATTGCTTAGTAGTCCGTATCACCCCCCGCATTCCGTCTTGCCCCGCCCGGATCTATCCGACAGCGCTACATAGATCCGTCCGTCGATCCGTCTCGTTCCGTCCAAAGTCACTCGTTCACCAACTCGTGTTGTCGTGGCCGAGATGGTTCGTAGTCTCTCTGTCTCTGCCGAGAGCAGCCAGCTATCCGGGACCACCACAGCCGCACAAAGCCGCGGAGGCAAGTTCGCAGCTGGATTATTGCGAGCCGGATTAAGGGGAGCCATTGTATCAAGGATTTACCCAACTCGACGTTATAGCTCGGGGGATGATAGGCGAAGGGAGAGTGTCGGTGCGCTTGTAAACGGCAACCTACCGTTTCACCGGAAAGTACTTACCACGCTTTCGACTCACTCACTCCTATAACTCCTACCGGTCTCTCGATTCAAACAATAACTAGCTTTCCTTCGGGCTCCGGAGCGCTTTCGTACAGGTACATACAACGCGAGCTATGATATAATAGGTATGCATCTCGGTTACCGCGCATCGTTCGCACACATATATACATTTTGTGTGTGTGTATATATATATATATATATATATATATATATATATATATATATATGCATGTGTAGTTTCAGAGCGTAACTAAACTGCATACTGCACCTGAGTCTCGGCTTCCGCTGGAAACCTCGGTTGCACGGTTTATTCCCAGAGTCTCGCGGAAACTATATACGAAGACGACGAGAGACCGTTCCGGGGTGGTTTTGAAAACTATGTATAAGCGCGAAAGTTGTTGTCCCTTAGAAGTTTCCCGGGCGGATAAGTGAAGTCGAGCGACGGTGGGACGGTCGAGGCGGGCCGGAAGATAGAGGGAAAAACACGTACAGAAGAGCGCAAGTGGAAAATGCCAAGCAGACCGACGGCGATACCCGCAGGGACACGCCGAAGATAGGAGAAACTTTTCAATCATATGAGAATTCGGTAAGCGAACTTTACCGGGTAAATATGATCGTACGAGTAAAACTTCATTTCATTTTTTTTTTTTTTTTTTTCTTCATCTTCCTCCCCAAGGACGGTGATTGGTGAGCGGAAGTGCGAATTGTACGGGAATCTTAACAGTTGCGCGCGTCCACTCGTTGAACAATGAAAATTTCGTTCTCGAGAGGGCAACACTTTTTTTCCTTTTTTTTTTCTCGCCGCTTTTCGTATAGTCGCGGGAAATCCGTACTCGCGATTTTTCATCTATTAAACTTTCACCTACGACAGAAATACGTATATCAGTATATATAGGCGATATCCGACAGCCGCGAAACCGCGAAGCGACTATTCGGACCCTGATAAATCACGAACGAATATAGGAGAGTGCGCGAAGTACCCTCGTGACAGGAGCCGGAACAGCAGTGGCAGCAGCGGACCCTTGACTGGGAGACTCTCGGGTAGCGTACCGCGAGAAACTACGAGTGGAACTCAAAACCTCTCAATCTAGCGCACACACTATTCCGCACTGTGTAGGGTTTGCTCGTATACATATATATATATATGTATGTATATATGTATATATATTTTTTGTCGCCATCGAGCGACGTCGAACACGAAAGGGGCGGCGATAAACTTCACAAACAGGTCACAAGAGAACCCGTCGCTGGCCGTTCGTCATAACGGGAATAACCTACCGTCTGAATCCCATGGGATGAAACGGGAGAGAGAGAACGAGTGCACCGAGGCGGAATGGTCATAATGAGAGAGAGAGGGAAAACGCGGGGAATCGCCGGAACAATAAAAGTGGAGAATATGGACGGCGAAAACTATAAACGTACGACACATCTGAGCTTGACCGTATGGAGAGAAATAATCCGCTGCACCAACCGGACGCATGGTCAAATACGCTCCGGACGGTTTATGGGGCTGAGCTGAACAGTCGGTTGTTGGTTAGTTGCTGAGCGATTAATTTGTTGGGCCAACCGCTGCACTCGCTGGGTCAACCGGTGCATTTGTTGGGTCAACCAATTCGTTTGTTAAGCCAATCAATTTATCTGTCGGGCCAATCAATTCAATTGTTCGGTCAATCGATTCATTTGTTGGGTTAATCGATTCATTTATTAGGCCAACCAATTAATTCGTTGGGCCAATTCATTTGTTGAGCCAACCAATTAATTTGTTGGGCGAACCAATTCATTTGTTGGGCCAACTAATTAATTTCTTGGTTCAATTAATTACTTTGTCGGTCCAATTTATCAACCGATTGATCCAATTAATTTCTTGGAGCATTCATTTAATTTGTCCAACCGACTTCACAACCTGCAGCGTATTCGAAGACGCAGTTAATTGGGGCAACTAATACTCTTTCTCCCCACAGTATACGCTGTCTGTTATTTTTTTGCACTTTGGTCAAAACATTCGTCTTGCATATAATTTGGCCCGTGTTTCTCCGTAGATAATGTACATCAATTTTTCAAGATTCGGTAAACCAACAAACATTTTCTTATTCGTGTTTGTTTTCTATATAATCCAGCACGCAGCAATTAACATCGAAGCGAGAAAGCTTCGAAGATGAAGGTTTGACTTGGAACCTCGCATTGAAAGTTTACCTACTTCGATCGCATTACTATTGATCAATATTAATTATCGAAACGAGTTCGCAGAGTCCCGAGGCGGAAGAGCAGCCACGCGATCTTTGCTCGTTGTTCGAGTCTCGCAATAAGCGCTTTCATCGAGGCAAAGGTGGACCGAGAGAGCGTTGAGAACTCGCGTGTGGAACCTAAACTTTGCCTCGTAAACTTCCCTTCGCCCGGTAGCAGCACCCAGAGTTTCCAGGGTCCCATTGTCGTTATCATTTACGGCTATCGTAAAGTGAGACGACAAGAGGGAGAGAAATCGAGCGATCGAGCGAGAGGCACACAGGAAATGCTGTTCTATAGCTGCTTCTCCCGAAGACAAGCGAGCGTCTTAGCCCAGCGATGTGAGAAACTCGGCACCTCAACTCGCCGAACTATCGTTATCGTATCTCGCGAGGTACGCCATAAAATTCGCAGATATGAAAGAAAAGCGAAGACAACAAAAGTCTGGAACAGGGGAGTCATTTTTTCCTGCTTGTAAATCGCCGCCGTCGGTCTTTGTAGTTATTTGTTATTTATGTGTCTCTTATCTGTGAATCTTTTCGCGTTACTTCTTTACTTTCAAACATTTTATATTTGTCGTTGGCTCTGAGAGGACTTTGATCGAAGATATTTCTTTGGCAATGGCAATAGCAACATAATTGTTTAATCATGAGATAGACACGCAAGAATCGCGGGGTTGAAAAAAGAACTCCAACTATATATTGGATAGCGACAGACGAATTAATTGATGGACGATCCTTCTCTCGCGTGTGAACACGGTAATAATAATAATAATAACATTAATAATAACGTGCGCCGCAATCGGTGTAATTGCGATGTGACAGAAACGTTTGCAAACGCACGTCCTTTATAGGTGAGTTTCTATTGATACACGTAAATACGGGTCCTGAAACGCACGTTCGCTCCCTTTCCACAAAACATGCGTATAGCGGGAAATCACGTAGATCGCTAATTGCTAATCAAGTTTCTCTCAACAGTCTTCTCTCGTTTACTGCCGTATGAAAGTACACCTATACAAAAGTCCCGTGCTGTCGTGAGTGTGTCGGTTACCCGCTGGATTTTATCCGCTTCGCGGAAATCCTATAGGGATAATTGCCAATTAATGATACGCGCATCACGATACAGCGGAAGTTCGGATAATATTCAAGGCACAAGTACACGCTGTAGAACATCCAAGAAGAAGGGTGAGAAACGTTGTCGTTGGCAACGTCACGGACATGGACACGGAGAATCTTGAAGTAGATTCGGCTGGTGAAGTGCAGACAAGTGAGCAAGTAGTTAATTGAACTAATTGAAAACTACAGTTCAATAGTTCAATTAGTGAAGTATTTTCACTAATTGAAAACTATTATTTGTGTTGCGGCTATCGAAAGACCCGAAAATGAACAAAATTTACCAAAACAAGACGACAAAAAATAATGTAAAGTACATGTAAGTGAATCTAAAAGAACTGATAAAAGTAATGACATAAGGAAAAAAGTAAAAATTGATTTTAACAAAGAATGACCTCAAGGGAGAAAATAAATGAAACAAAGTACAAATCCGGCTTCCATTAGAATAGTGTTCTAATGATTTTTTTTTTTTTTTTTTAATAGATGCAAACTATCCACAATATCGGCATTAAAAAAGGGAGCATGTTATCCAGGCAGGGTTGGTGTGGATGAAGCGTAATATAGGGTTGACACGCTAGGTGTCAACCAAACAATTGAAATTTATATTTCGTCTTTCAATTATCGAAAAAATTCGAAAAAGGAGAAAGTTAATCGAAACAAGAAGATAAAAAAAATGTAAAGGAAACGTAATGTATGTAAATGCAAAGGAACCGTTAAAAATTAGAAAATAAAAAATTCTCTCAAAGTCTGAAAGAAGCGAAACAAAGTTCACAGCCGGTTTTCATTTGAATAATGTTTGCATGCTTTTATTTAGAAGTAAATGCAAACGAAATCGGAATTAAAAAGGGGAAGCTTGCTATTCGAGCAGGGTTGATACGGCAGGAGCGCAACAGCCAGCCACGCCAATCCTATCTGGACAGGCAGGCGAAAATCCAAATAAACTGCAAACAAACTTACGAATTGACTTTCGTTGGCTTTTTTTCGACATGCTTCGAAAGTAGAGCTGGTTTGTATAGTGTTTTTTTTTTTTTATACCCGAAAACACGATCTCTTTTACGCGAAAGCTATCAGCAAATTTCCGTCGTGTGCGCGACAGCCTGCCGTGTGCACTCCGCAAGCGCCTTCGCGTGTGTGTTTGTATGTATCTCGTAAAACGCGAAATTATACGATTGCCACGTATCGCAGCGCCGTTGGCTGTGGTACATAAAAATGTCAAATAATTCAAACGAAATATTGTGTGCATGCTAGTTGCTAGATATGTTGCATAAAAATAGATATGCGACCGTGCCACAGTTCGTTGAACTCTGAAATATTTGCGCTTTGTGTCGTACGGAAATCCTCCCCTGTATTTCGAGTCCGAAGCTTCGATTTTTTTTATTACAAGAAATGTATCGGAGCGTATTACAATGTGATGGGTCGTTCGTTAAAAATGTCGGGACGACTGCTGCACGTCGAGAGTCCAAATTGCCGAAGAAGTTTCGATATGAATAATCGATATTCCGACGTTGCGGTATCGCGGGTAATCTTAGTTATAATTTTAGCCACATAACTTCGCGATCGTCACTTAGATAGAGAGGAGAGTGGGGCAAAATGAATACACGGGACAAAAATGAATACACGGT
The DNA here is from genome assembly GCA_963922035.1 of Amblyjoppa proteus. Classification (NCBI taxonomy): domain Eukaryota; kingdom Metazoa; phylum Arthropoda; class Insecta; order Hymenoptera; family Ichneumonidae; genus Amblyjoppa; species Amblyjoppa proteus. Next base: position 44,981,111 of record OY998228.1, read on the forward strand.
ACAAAATGAATCAATGTACTTCATTTGTGATGATCCATTTTTTTTTTTTTTATGTGGCGCAAAAAATGTGTAAAAATGGTCCGCTTCGCAGAGATGTTCCATTTCTGCCCCGCTGTCCACCTATCTATAGCCGATGATCATATTTGCAATGATAGCGCACTAACTTGAATCGGCAGCTAAGTATAGATGATATATAGGCCAATGCACTACGTAGGTGGTTGGATAGTTTTCACAGCTGGTCAGGTAGTCAGCTGTGTAGCCTATTAGGCGCCTGGATAGAGAAACTTGATTACCCATGTGGTTAACGAACTCTGCACCGGCGCCTCTCCGTACCGCGCTAACGGCCGACAAAGCAAGCAAATCCAATATATCGACGGCCCAAGTGCATCCTGTTGTAAGACGCATGCTTGGATGGTTGCGTACATCGACGTGTATTTTTTTTTTTTTTTTTTTTTTTTACTCAGGGTAAACCGGGTAAAACGGCGAAGCTGAGAAATAAAAACAGTCCGGTCGAGTCTGCACTTTAGAGCGCTCCTATTTTGCCTCCGTCTCTTCGAGTGGTCCAATGAAATTTTCGAACAACTTCGTGCCCACATTGCGGATAATTATTCAAGCCTGCTCGTCAATGGACAAAAATAAAACTGACCCGAGCTAAGCGTCGTTCATCGTACGCGAGAAACATTTTTCAACCCACCACACGAACGAGTCAATACAGTTAATTTAAAAAAATTAAAAATTCATCTTCCAGCATGCAAAGCACAACGGTGCATTATTAATATTGGATCGCTCCAATTCTTCTATCTCATGCAAGAATGAAAAACAAAAATTTAAGCTCTTGAAGTACGAGCCCGTATACCTCTACAGCGATGCTAATTAGTCGCGGTAAAAAAAAAAAAAAAAAAAAAAAGTTATATTCGAAAGGCGAGGGCGAGAGGGAGAGAGAGAGAGGAGCGTCGCAGTAGCAACGGCAGTAGCGAACCGGCCGTGGTTATAAAAGCCGCGTTTCAAGCTTGCCAAGCCCCCTCGTAAGTTATTCGCGGTAATTACTCGACCAAAGTAATTACCCAAACGATATTTTTCATAGCGTATTATAACGCTGCACTATGGGAACCGACTTTCACAATGTCGCCTCATCGACAGCGACGCTAACGATCGATTCGAGATTCGATTATTTTCCCTAAAAAAAAAAAAATAATAATAATTTTACGAACAAATTGGCGACATCGAAAAATTATTCGTCTACTTATTTATTCGGAAGTGACGGCGTACGAAAAATACGTCACTTGCGTTCGAAAAACGAAATGTTCCAACCAGGTCCTTCCTGTTGAAAAATGAAATTTTTTACTGGATGTGACTTATTTCTCCATGACGTCACTTCCGGTCGAAAAAATTAGATTTTTTAACTGGTAGTGACTTATTTCCTGTATGGCGCCACTTCCGGTTGAAAAATGAAATTTTTTAAGCGTGAAGTGACGTATTTCCCATGTGACATCACTTCCGGTCGGAAAATGAGCGTTTGAAACCGGAAGTGACGTATTTCCCATGTGACATCACTTCCGGTCGGAAAATGAGCGTTTGAAACCGGAAGTGACGTATTTCCCATGTGACATCACTTCCGGTCGGAAAATGAGCGTTTGAAACCGGAAGTGACGTATTTCCCATGTGACATCACTTCCGGTCGGAAAATGAGCGTTTGAAACCGGAAGTGACGTATTTCCCATGTGACATCACTTCCGGTCGGAAAATGAGCGTTTGAAACCGGAAGTGACGTATTTCGGGTATGACGTCACTCCCGATCGAAGAATAAGCTTTCCAAAGAGGAAGAGGTCTATTTCCGGTATGACCGGCACTTCTGATCGAAAAACGAGCTTTTCAAACTGGAAGTGACCGTATTTCTCCTTTAACCAGTAAAGCCCCGGTTATTAAATTCTATAATCCATAGCGAGGGCGTGAAGTGCCCGACCCACAATAACCTGCCATAGTCACCTATAAAATTGACTATAAAAATCGCCAACGGAAATTGGCCACAAAAATCGGCTACAACCGTCTATAAAAATTAGCTACAAAAAATTCCAACATAGGAAGATCGCTGTACCGTTTTTCCCAACTTACTCGTCCATCGATCGCGTATCGATCCGAAGATAGAGGCCTCAGATTTTTTGTTCTCTGCTCTCTCAGTCGCCGACAAACCGCAAGATTAATCGTCCGTCCAAGAGCGCCTTCGATCTTCCTGCCGAAAGCAATTCGCGACATCCCAAACCTTTCTGGGTCTTCAGCTTAACGCCAAAGCGTTCACTTCCGCTCCCTCGTAAGTCTCCCGATGACGCGACGCGTCTTCCGAGTGAAACAGAGAGAAACATAAAAAAAAAAAAAGGCAAGAATTATGTCAGCGCAGGGGAAAGCCAAATTAATTTCGGACCGCGCGGTGACCGCGTGCTTTGCTCTATAGGGCAGTTTCCGGTCGACATCCTCTCAGGCTCGCGCCAGTTCTCAACCGAACAAATGGGAGAACCCTCTCACATTCCCTTTCGCCGAGCATCTCCCTCCCTCGCACTCTCTCTCTCTCTCTCTCTCTCTCTCTCTCTCTCTCTCTCTCTCTCTCTGTTTCTCATTCGCCGGAACTCGAAGCAATTACGAGAAGCGTCGACTCTCCGAGTGAGAAAAAGTCACCAGGCAGTGGTGAGGACGAAAGAGGCTCTCGGCGCGGTGCTGGAAGCCAAATTGTTTCTTCGTATTAGATATCTCTACTTGGCCTCGAGCTGCAGGAAAACCGAGGGGAGTAGGTTGGGGCCGTAGATTTCTACTCTGGCGAGAGGAATAAAATGTCGAAAAAGGGGGTCGACGAATCAATCGGGCATTAATTAAACGACCTGGAAGGATTAGATCGGATCATTGACTCAATCAGTTTAGCGCTCGAACCCTCCCAGCTTCCAAGCAGTTGGAAGCGTCGCGATACACCATGCAGGATTTTCTTGCCGAGCTTAGCGCATTTGGTCATTGATTTTGTCAAAGGAAATTCGCGAAAGTAAGTATCCGATATATCTTTAAAAATTAAAAATAATAAGGATTATTAAAACGTCGCAAGAAAAAAATCGCCGAGTGAAAAATCTCTAAGGGGATCGACGAATCAATCGGGCATTAATTTAACGAGACGCAAGGATTAGATCGGGTCATTGACTCAATCAGTTTGGCTTCGAAGCAGTTTCTCCGAGGTCCCAGGCAGTTGGAAGCGTCGTGATTCCACCCAGCAGGACTTCTTTGCCGAGCTTAGCCCATTTGTTCATTGATTCGTGCAGCGGTCCATTCATAAAGTTCCGCTTAGTCGTGAACCAAGGCAAAAGCTTAAAGATGGGATACATTTTTTTTTTATGTTGGAATCTCATGTCACGTTTATAGTTGCACTCGGGTATGTCAGCGACAGTCGGTGGGTTATTTAAACAATCCTAGAGAGACAACAGTGAAAAGAAATTCGCGAAAGTAAATACCCAACGTATCTTAAAAAAAAGGGAAGATAATAACCACAATTAAAACATTGAAAAAAAAAAGCGCTGAGTGAAAAACGTCCAGTCTGCAGAGAGCATGAAATAACTGAACAGACTGAGAAAGAGTTCTATTCCCGTTGTAGAAAAATTATCTTTCCCTTTCTGCAGACTGAAACATTTTTAGGCAGGGTTTTTTTTTTTTAATGTTTACTTCGCTTATCTCTTTATCGTAATATTTCTTGTTTGGTTCGTACAATTTTCGCTGTCCAACATTTCAGTATTATCTTGCGCATGACGATTTTTTTTTTTTTTTTTTTTTATAGCCATGATAGGAAATAAGCAACTCCATTAAATTCCAAACCCGCGGGAGCGAAATGGATGTGCGGCGTGGCGTATAAGATGATGATATAACGGAGAGGACGAGACTTCAGGGCAAGGCTCGAAAGAGGCATACGCGACGAGAAGATGCTGGAGTCATACGATGAATCTGACTTCATCCATGCGTGCGTGGACCGCGAGAAGCCCAGGGAGTTCCCTCGGGACGGTTATAACTCATTGTTTGACGTAGTGAGAATGGTGAGAGAAGGTGAGTCGAGAGGGTTGCATAGAGTAGAGGCCGTGTGGCACCCATTGTCTCGAAGGCGAGACTGCGGTCTCTGGCTCCAGTGTCTACTCATTGCACGCTTCGTACTAATGGGTGCCCCCTACTGGCGTCGCGCGTCACAGGGAGAGCAAGCCTCTGAAGTTAGATATGACACAACACCCGCGCCGTTTCTCCTCCGTCATTGGTTTTCGGTAGGAGAATGGGAGACTGTTCGCGAGGATGCATCCGCGACTCCGGGAGCTTGCGAGTTGCCGATATGCCCTTCGGAGACTTTCCTACGAAGGTCGCGGGTACAGAAGTGAGAGCTAACAAAGGAAATGGCGAAAATTTATCTATCGATGGATCAAAGTCGAAAGGGCGCATGTTGGATATAAATAGATTATAGGAGAAAGTGGGGCAAGATGGACACGTGGGACAAAATGTATCTGTCGATGGATCAAAGTCGAAAGGGCGTATTTTGGATAAAAGTACATTATAGGGGTGAGTGGGGCAAGACGGACACGGGGGACAAAATGTATCTGTCGATGGATCAAAGTCGAAAGGGCGTATTTTTTAATAAAAAATAGAATATGGAGGGAGAGTGGAACAAGATGGAGACATGGGGCAAAATGGAGTACTTCCGAAATACAACGAAAATTCGGAAATGTCAATTTTGAGCCTCGATAACCATGGCCAACCCTACGAAACGCCGTCCCCTGAAAGCGGTCCATTTCACACCCCAATTTATTTTCCATATTTCGAGGATTGATATTTTACCGAGAAAATTGTAAAAAATACAGGAGAGAAGTCATTATTTTTTCAGAAGTTAGATATATTCATTTCAGCCACAATGGCGGGATGGTCCGTTTTGCCCCCTTTTTTATTTTGCTTTTTTAATTCACGAGGTGATCCAATTGCCGGGTAATACTGTGCTAAATGTGCAGTTCGACGCAACACTGGTGCAAAATAATGACCACTGGTAGCGCTTATGCGTTTCAAAACATACAAAAGAAACATATATACGTATATACGTATATATACAATTTCGGCGAAGTATATCCGGTTAGGGACTCGGGTGTCGGAGCTTGCACGAGCTTAGACGCGCGAGTAGAGACGATTAGTTCCGTCGGTTTATCGTTTAACTCGAGTTTACTGCGGGCCACGATGACGTGCAAGCGGCCTCGGCGAGGGTTATACGGCTCGACGCCGCCGTCCCTTAACTACTCTCTCGAGTGACTCTCGGTACGTCGTAAAGAGCACCCGGTTACAAAATTCCCTGCTCCCCGTCGCCGATCCAGACTCTCACCGGATTTGATCATTCTCATTCTCTGTACAATGCTCGCTCCTGCTGCTCGCGTTGCTGCCGCCGCTCCTGCTGCTGCTGCTGCTGCTGCGTTAACAATATGGTATTAGCATTATGGTGCGGTCACGTTTTTCCCCTTAACGCACTAAGGAGACGTGCTAAAACCAGTCGACGTGGCTAGATCGTAAAACGAAATTTCTGTCATTTTAAACGCCGCAGGTGAAGCGTTGAAACGCCTTTGCGGAATATAATTTCCCACGTAATTGTCGTATGATTTTTTTTTTTTTAGAGTTCCGCTTTGTACGGGCTCTTTCACGCCATATTTCGTATGAATAAGCGAATAGAATATAGAATACAGAATAATTTATGCCCTTTGGCAATAGCCAAAAATTTCAACGAATTTTTGTTTTGAAAATTTCACAATTAATCTCTTCAAAGTGGGACGCCTTGTACATATATATATATATATATATATATATATATATATATATATATATATATATATATATATATATATATATATATATATATATATATATATATATATATATATATATGTTGAAAAATGTGACGAAAGGTAAATGCGAACGAGGGTTTGGGAACGAGCGATGATCAAAGCTACGCACCGCCTCGGCTCTGACATCGCTTCGCAGTCGTACGAAAATAAGTATACACTCGCACGGATTTACCTGGCCAGTACCTATGCGGAAGATAGCGACCAGGAGCCGGGGACAGAGGGCTAACACGCTCGCTGGCACTGCTTCGCGCTCACGAGCACGTTTGTCAAAGCAGCGTCAGAGAGAACTCGTTTCGGGCGAGGATGCTGCACTGTACAACTTAAACTCGGTTACTCGGGATTACCTCGCTAAAACGCAATCATTCAAATAAGCGAATTTTAGGAATTGCCAAAGAGTGACAGGGAAAAAAATTTCGTTCGAGAGTTCTGTTCGCAGCATTTTTTGTATAGGGTAAAAGTGGCGAATTCGAGCGGACGGGGTAAGATGGACCAGCGCGAGTTGACTCAAGTGCGCATGTAAAACTTCGTTTACGCACTGGTATTTATAACAATGAGGTAGCGAAGAGTGGGACAAAACGGTACTGTGGGGTAAAACGGCATTGTGGGTCAAAACGGGCCTGTAGGGCAAAATGCAATTTGTCAATCATTTCGGAATGTGACAGAAGGGCAAAACGGGGTAAAAAATCCGGATGTATCAGCGGGCAAAATTGGACTTTCAAAAATTATGGAAAAATTGCGAATTGCCCCACTGTCCCGTTTTTCACCCCCTCTCCCCTATTTTAAGTGTTAAACCTTGCTTCCGACGAGATTTCATCGACCACCCGTTCAATAATCTGAACCACCCTTTTACCTCCTTAAATTAACGAAATTGCCTTCAGTTCCATAAAAACATGAACTTCTGAAGAAACTTGAATAAAATTCCCAGTATCCGAAAACCCTTATCAAAATTTTGTAGGTGCATTAAAACAAAAAAAACAACTCGAAATCGACGTATCGAAAAGTTTATTATATTTAACCCCGCTTGCCCATTTTGCCCCAGCCTCCCCTGCCGAGCACGCCAAAACCTTAACCACCTCCATCTCTCCCTCTCGCTCGTCCAACAAGCGATTCGAAGCCGGGCGCGAGAAGAGGCTGCGGGAAGAGTAAACGCCGCGGAGAGGCGGTCTTCGCCCTGCGCATTTGAACGCTCCCCACCCCGTCCCCCATTCCCACCCCCGTTACAAAATTTTGCAAAAACAAGTATTCGTATATCTCAAAACTTTGGCAATAGTCCTGGCTCGGGACCGCGCTCCGGGTTCCGCAGCGGTTCGTTATCGTCCTCCTCGTCCACTCCAGCCTCGTCGGACTACCTCGTGCTCGCTCGAACTGGTACGTACCGAGCGAATGGACAAAAGTTCGCATATATATCGCCCCGCTGAAATCATAAAGGCCAGCTTTTTTGGGCACGACCGTACGACATACGCCCTTACGACTCTAGTCACGCGATATTTCTCCGCAGAAAAGCTGACAATAAAAAGGGCGCAAGTGCCACGACGAGGTTCACCAAGTCGGTCCCTTTCGGACTCCGAGCCGTCGGTCTCGTAGATAGCGCTCTTTCGGCTCGCTCGTGTGTACGTGCCTACTCGAACCCAACTCTCTTTCGGGCGTTTCCACCCCTCCGCACCAAAAAACACCCCCTTTGCCGTGAGGTCCGCGAGTGTCTAGACTCCAACCTTTCCACCCGCCGCGCTCCCCCCGAAACTGCCGTTATTCAAGCTCTGCCGACCCTCTAAATGCCCGAATCTCACCGAGCCGCCCGCTGCATGCATGCAAGCCCTCCGCGGTACTAACCCAATGGGCCAGCGAACAACGAGCAAACCGAGAGAACAACGAACGAAACTCGGCTTTCGGGAAAATTTTCTCAGCGCGAAATTACCGTAGTCCTCGTATTTCCCCAGATCCTCGACCTCCACCCGTCCCTCTTGCGCACCCCAAGTTCCGGGGGTGGTTCGATGCATCCATGAGTTTTACACGCCGTTTGAGGAATAATGGAGGTTTGAAGTTTCTTGGATTTTTGGCCAAGTGCGAGGGTTCATTAAAGCACTTGCGAAGGAGTACTTGCGAAGAAAGCAAGCCACGATTTTCACATTGATTTGATTGTTTGAGAAGGGTGTTGAAAAATTTCCGTATCCGCGGGAAAAGAACTCGTACCAGACATTTTGACTCTCTGTTAAAATTTCCGGTGGGGGTTCTTTAATACAGAAGAAAAATTCATGTTGCATTTTTAATTACTCAAAATATAATGAAATTGGAGGCAGCGATCAGCTTTCGGCGCCTTTTGAGGAATAATGAAGGTATGAAGTTTCTTGGATTTTCGGCGAAGTGCGAGGGTTCATTAAAGCAAGAAGTGCAAGACGAAGAAATCAAGCCACGATTTCCATATTGATTTGGTTATTTGAGGAGGGCGTGGAAAAATTGTCATAGCTGCGGGAGAAAGACTTAAAATGTCTGGTACGGATTCTTTCAGTCAGAAAAAAAAAAAATTCATTTACATCGTAGATTTTTTGTCACTCAGAATATAATGGAAAAAGAAATTATTCGTGGCTTTGCCATATGTGAGTAATCTAATTCGAACTTCGTTAATTTAATTTAAATTTGTGTGCTAATGATTTCTGCATTTATTTTTATATGTGCTACACTTTGTATCGGAGTTGGCTCTCAGGGCGCATTAAGGCGTAGAGCTTAATAACAATAATGACAAAAATAATTGAAAAACAATAAATATCATCCGAATTTTTCTATACACTTTCATATCTTTCTCCCATTATTCTTGAGCGCTTACTTTCGACGACTATAACAGCACAATAATAACCCTTATTGCACAGTGATCCGTTCCATCGACTGCGACATCAATGGAAATAGTCAATCGCTTCGTTCACCAAATGAACGTACCATTCGTTGTCATCAGATCTGATAACTATTTCACTCCGAACCGTGGCTCGTCGACCATATTGCATTCCGCGCGAGCAACCTCTCTCGCAAAAGCTCCCTATCGAGTAACTAACGAAGTAACCGTATATCGTAACAACGCCTAGGGAAAATCCTCTTTCGATACCGTTACGATTAACGTACCATTTTGAGAACGGCAGAAAAATAATTACTAAAAAAAAAAAAAGAAAAACCGACGCGGAAAATAGGAGATGAAAGGAGACTATAGGTGGTACCTAAGAGCGGGTGTGTGATATTCGCTCCGCCATGTGTAACGCAAGCTACAACGGGGGTTACAAGCGGGCTAAGCTCAAGCGCGTCGTCCATTGTTCTCCTCTTTGTATTGAGAGCATTGAGAGGGGGGAAGGGAGAGGAGTGGAGTGCGTGGATGTAAAGGAACCGTTAATGTATTCCCTCTTGGAGCGTGTATTCCGACGGCTTCGAATCTCCTCATTCGCATCCACCCCTTTCGGCCGAGTCAAAGTGAAAAAGCCTAGTAAAAAAAAAAAAAAAAAAAGAAAATGTCCCCGAGGAAAGCTTTAAGCCCGAACGTGCCATTAAAATAGAAAGAAAAATAGTCTGTGTAGCAAATAGGGATGAGCCCTGGAAGGGATGGAGAATGGGTGGAAAAAGATGAGGAAAATAATGAAAGAAAGAGAAAAAAAAAAATGAACGTGCCGAAGTACCGATTACGAAACGCGCCGACGATTAAAAAACCTGCGACCCGAGAAGAGCGAGTGTGTGCAACGCTATCAGGTATTATATTAAAGTGCGGATGGTAAGGTTTCGCGTTCTCGTTTCGCCGTTCTGCAGCGGGTGCTCGAATTCTAGGACGAGATTTTAATGCAGCACTGAAATTAAATGGAACGATCGACCGAGCGGCTCGCGGTGTCTCGCACGGCGAGCAGAGTAGGATTACATGTACAATGGATTAAAAAAAAAAAAAAAAAAAAAAAAAAAAATGTATATATGTGATAAAATGAAAGCTTTGCGTTTTCAGTACGTTTAAATTATCGAGCCGTAAAATGGATAAAAGGCATCGCGAGAAACCTCCGCCTCACGGCGCTTCACGCTATTATGGATAATTTAATATTTTCCACACCGATCGAAAGCTTCTCTCATCCATTAAGGAGATAATGATTTCTCGTGAATGTGACGATCTTTTTGACCGTAAAATGGAACGGAGAGATACGAATGATTATCGACGTCTTAATTTCATCGCCCGCGGGGCTAAAGTGGCGAGCGGGGGAGCGCGAGGCAAAACGGAGTGACTGAGAAAAAAGGAAAATCCCTTCGGATGAGTCTGGATGGAGTCATTTTTGTTATTAATCAATAAATATAATAAAATAGATTTATTTTCGAAGTTAATTTGTGCAAAAAAAAAATAATATCTCACACTTTTAACTTTTCACGTTATTTCCCGCCATTCGGACGAGTCCGGAGCGATAATGATTGAATGTTTGTTAACGAAAAAATGAAGTCTCCAATAACAATGCCGAGTAACCCAGAGAAAAATTGAGCTAAGGGACGAAACGGGTACCTTCCAACCCCACCGTTATCACACGAGTTGACATTTTCAATTCGCTTCGATTTGGAAAGTTTTCCATTGCGCCCGATATGCTCATTATGCCCGCAGCCCATCTCGCTCCAGTCGCTCCAGTCATTTTCATTTTAATAAGTAGAATAAACAAACAAAATAAATTTACTTTAAAGGTAAATTCGTGAAACGCAGAAGTTTTGGACTTTTGAGCATTTCGCTACTTTCTTTCTCGCCATTCGTCACCGAGTCTGGCGAACACGACCGCGCGCTCGTGACAAGCGTCCAGCCGGGAGGCTCCGTTCGTCCCAAATAAATCAGTATGACGAACGACACACCGGCACAGAGAGCGGTAAACGGTCGCCCGCGGAGACGCTCCGGTTTAATTTGACAGTAGCCATCTTCCGTGGGGCGCGCGCGACTTTAGCTTAATTACATTCCACGATCCGCGTCGCTCTCATTGTATCCTCGGACGAAGTTATGCTCCTGGCTCTCCTCATCGTTGTCGCCGCTCCGGCGACTCGCGAGGGCCTCCGGAGCTAATACCGGCAACACGTTATCGGGCTTGAAGAGCTGTAACTCGATGGCGCCCTGAAGAGAGTCCTCCGTCTTCGCCGGAACAACGTCCAACGTTATAACGGCCGGAGAGCCAAGAGAGTGCATCGTAAGTTCTCTCCGCGTGCTGTCTCGAACGATGGATCGAAGGTGCCGAGAAGGAAGTCGGTGACTTTGGGCGTTATAAGATTCTCTTGCTGTCCCAACCTCATTCGTCGCGCAGGAAAGGTGTAGAAATTCACGAATTTCTCACTCATTTCTTTCGTTTCGACGTCATTTAGAAGACACCTTCTGTGAGAAAGGTCACGAAGGAAGCCGTAAATTCTCAATTACTCAAAACGAATTTTAACGCAATAGTCAAATAAAAGTTTAGCGCTCATTCGTCACGTTCACGCAAGGTGTAGAAATTTAGAAATTCCTTCCTCATTTTTTCCTTTTGGCACCCTTCGGAGTACCCTCTGTGAGAAAGATCATGGAAGAAGCTTATTCGTCGATATTTCGGTAACCAGTTCGTACCGAACCATCCACATACTTCGTGCAACCGCGCAACAATAATTTGATGTAATTAAAAAAATATTTGTATTCGTATCAATGCAGAATTTATAGTTCCCAAAATATTGAGTCCGTGGAGTCAAAATTTAATGCAAAACAAAGTTATCGATCGATTTCTGGCAAATTCAATACCAAGCATTGTTCACCGTTAGAAAATCAGCGTCTCAAATCGTAGCTCGATAGGAGATCGAATTCGGCGATTCGTTCTCAGATCCTATCAATAAACCCGTTGATGGACTATGTAAAAATACATTTTTTAAAAGCAGCTTCATGGCCTACGGGTGAAGAGCGGTCAGGTGTGTGACAGTCGAACGCTGAAAACTCGACAAACGCTATCGTTCGAACGGGATGGGAAGCTTGGAAACGGTCGGAGAACACGTGAAAGATCTATTTTTGTCCGGTGTTATATCGTCGAGGATCGGATCGACCGCGGGACGTGTTTATGAGCCTCATGCAAGCCGAGAGTGTGCGGTTTCGTGTCGCTCTTTGTGTCGCTGTAGCCATCGTGTAAAAGGGAAAACGGGGTTTGTGTCCCGCTACGGAGAAAAGAGGCAGCGATAGCTCGGCTCAGAGGAAAAAAGCACGACGAGGGGTTAAGGTTTATGCGAGGGTAGGAGGGCGTGGACGGTGAAAGGGTTATAAGCGACGGAAAAGATACGGAGCTTTAGGCTCGATTCACACTATTTGACATAGCATGACGACGACTGTGTCGCACTTGTCGAGTCCTTTCAAGCCAAACTGAGGGAAAATATCGTATATGATCGGTCACGTCCGTCGCAGTCACCCGGTCTCACAGTCGCCCAATCGACTAGTCACTCAGTCACTCAGGCATTTAGTTACTAAGTCGCGAAGACATTTAGTCGCTCGAACATTTAATCACTCGGTCGCTGAAACATTTAATTACTCGGTCGCCCAGACATTCAGTCACTCCGTCGCTCAGGCATTCAGTCATTCATTCGCTCAGGCGTTCAGTCACTCCGTCATTCAGGCATTCAGTCACTCAATCACTCGCGCAATTAGTCATTCAGTCGCTCAGGTATTTAATCACTCGGTCGCTCAGACATTTCGTCACTCACTCACGCAGGCATTTAGTCACTCAGTCACTTAGGCATTTTGTTACTTAGTCATTCAGGCATTTAGTCATTTAGACACCTAGTCACTCAGTCACTCTGGCATTTAGTCACTCCGTCACACGGTTCCTGATAATTTATTACCGAGCGTTGCCTGTGACGCGTAGAAAATATCGTACCTAAAAGAAACGAGCCAATATTATATAGACAAAATATCGTAGCGCTACCCAGCCTTCTTGTAACATAAAAAAATCTAATTAAATGACGATATAATAAATCAATGATTTGTTTTCATAAGAAAAAGTATTTCAGTAAAATTTAATTATAAAATATTGATATCGCCGATTGATTGACGTCAGCGCGCTAGACAGTGTGAATCGACCTTTGGACAAAGAGAACCGGCCGAGAGACGCGGCGGAGAGGAGGCGACGGAAAATTCTAGTTTCAAACGAGTTAGAGGAAGAGAAGGTCTCGATTGAAGTCGCGAACGCCGGGTGTTCATCGGAGCTTGGCTCGCGCGAGCCAAGCCGAGCGACGGTCTCGCTACCCTAACGTGTCAGTCGTTAGAGAGCTTTGAGCGTGTGGGCTTTGACCGCTCGAGCGCTGTCCAACGATTCTTTGCCGGGGTTGCAGGTGGTTTTTTTCCCTGTGTCCGTCCCGGTCAACGCCGGAGCCGGAGAAGCAACAGGAGAGACAGAGAGCGCACGCTAGAAAGCTCAACAGAACTCTGCGCTGATTCACACGAGATTATACATACTCGGAACTAACGAACCGTTTTAACGTTCCGTTTTAGTCCAGGCACGCCGAGCTTCGGGAATCTCGGGCGCTAACGCCTTTACAATCCTTTGGGTATTACACACGAGTTTCTCGCGAGGTAAGCTCTCGTTTGACTGGTTCGTTGAGGTGGCGAGATTATCGGTAGCGCGCAGCAGGTAGTTGTCCCAATTGCAGCGAAATTTAGACCATTTTCAACCAGGCACGCATTGCCACAGTTACCTCAATTTCTATTATAATTTCTATTATAATTTCTATTATAATTTCTATTATAATTTCTATTATAATTTCTATTACAATTTCTATTATAATTTCTATTATAATTTCTATTATAATTTCTATTATAATTTCTATTATAATTTCTATTATAATTTCTATTATAATTTCTGTTATTATTTCTATCAGCGATAGTTAGGTTCGCTTATTTGTGTTATTTATTGTTGACAATAGATTATGACAAATGCAGCAGTGAAGCAATCCAATGCAGCGGTGCAGTGCAGCAGTGATGCTGCATTGAAGCAATCCAATGAAACTCTCGGTTAGTCAAATACTTTCAAATTTCATAACGCGACAGCTGAGGATATCCTCGGCCAAGGATTCACCTCGGCTGAGAATTTCCACGGCCCAGTAAAATACAAAGCCATCAAGTTGCGTGATGCATAAAATACAAAATTGATATTACATTTACGTAACGACGATGTTGCAACGTTCGTCACTGACTCTGTTACCGAAAGTCGTACAATTTTGTTAATTTCAATGATACGATAGTAAGCTACGATACTTTAATTAACTTATTATTTTTAGGACCCATTAGTTTTTATTTTTAGATTCTCAGTTCTTACGAGTGATCTTATTTTTGCGCTACCCGATTGTTTCGTCATGTGCAAATTTGTCATCACCGTTACGGGATTGTTATTGGTGGGTGCTTGCCGCGTCGTCGCCGATTCCCCGAAGGAATTAGCCGATAGGCGAAAATCCGAATTCGTCTTCGTCGTTCACCGTCAACGAGAGATTTATGACGACGCGTCGACTCTCCCGCGGGATATCGTCGATATCCTGTTCGCTGAGACGCGATCGTAACGAAGCACGCGATGATTCGCTAAATGGCGATGCGGACCGCGCGGGCTGACTATCCTTCGAATTAAATCAGGAAGCGACGGATATAGCGTCGAAAGGCGGAAAACGACGAGGGAGCTAACAGAGCGATCCCACGAAGAGAAGGAGACGGAGAAATAATGCGACATTAAATGGAGGGGGATAATCGGGAGAATTGCGGCGCGCCTCGGCGTTTTCAATTCTCCACGGTGCGAACGCTATAAGTCGCGTGATTAGGCTCCCGAGACCCGCGAAACTGTCGCTAATCGGGCGAGCATCCCTCTTTCCGGTAGCTAGATCGATTTATCATTATCCGTCTCGGAGCTGGCATACTCGGTGCACTACTTTACAACTACGGTATTTTAAAGATAACACAGGGAACACCAGGTCTGGGCAAATACATCAATCACTTAAAGTACGTATCGAGGTAACGTATCAAAGTAATTTAAGTACGTATTGATATACAAACCACTTCGAGCATTATTGAAGTACAAAGCACTTGGCGTACTATTAAAGTGCAAAGTACTAGGAGTGCTATTGAAGTGCAAAGTACTAAGAGTACTATTGAAGTTCGAAGTACTTGGAGTACTATTAAAGTACAAAGCACTTGGAGAACTATTGAAGTACAAAGCACTTGGTGTACTATTAAATTACAAAGTATGTGAAGTTTGTATTGAAGTTGAAATTACTAGAAGTGCATATCGTGGCAAAAAGCGCGTGAAGTACAGAACACTGAGAATTTCTTGAATACCGAACTGTTGAATATTGTGCAGGACTTAAATGGTAAAGAACTCGGAACAGAATGGATCAAGTACTTGAGTACTAATGTACTCAAGTACTTGATCCATTCTGTTCCATGCTTCAAGCGCTGCAAGCAGTCATCCAGTGCTGGACAGCAGCTCTCCCATTGCTCAGTTATTTGGTGCGTTAAATTCGTGGAAACCGACAAATACACTCCAAAGTGACGTGCCAAAATTAAATCGAACGGATTAATTTATCGAAGGGCTTGTCTAGCTGACTACAAGTTCACGATGAAGTGGAATACAGCTTTGACGAAACTGCATACTGCAACACGGTATCAAAGCCAATAATCCTGTCGCTACATCCGGAAGGTAAACCGCCGAGCATCGTACAACGACCGCACGAATTTACCATAGCGACTCACCCGCCTCCCCATCGCACCCTCTTCGGGGGTGTTCTCGTCCTCTCCACTTTCGTCCCCCTTCGCCGTTTTTTTTTTTTTTTTTTTTATCAAGCGAACGCGAAAGTCTGAGCGGGCTTTTGGACGGCAGAAAATCTCGCGAGCAAGGACCTACACATCGTCCTTACACAGCGCGCATCGGCGAGGGGTAGCGATGACGCTGCCCGGGCTCCTCCTTGGAGTGGGATAGAATGAAAGGCTTGAGCCGATCTAAACGAGACGACGCGTCAGCAAGAACTTCTTCGTCGTCGTCGTCGTCGTCGTCGTCGTCGTCGTCGTCGCTCGACACGGACCAGATTGCGTTTCTTCTTCGGCGTTGATGCGCGCGCCCGTACGCTCGCAGATCACGAAAGAAGAGTGAGATACGGTCGTTCGGTGACGTCGCAGGTTTTTTCTTCTACATCGCTGGACCAGCTGAGGAGATGATTAAAAGGAAAAGGTAGGCGGTACGAGGACTTTATCGTTTCGAGACGCTCTCGGTCACCGTCCTGCCTATTCCTCGCTCCTATGTCCTCTCGCTTTTTGTATATGCCTCTGTTCTACTCTATGCTCTTGAGATTTTTTTGTTTTTTTTTTTTGTATTTTCGAAGGCAAAACGTTGAACCTGGCAAGAAACTCCGAGAACGACATTGTCCGTGTTTTCCCGGATCCGAGTAAACGAGAATACTTGCGCTCGGAAGACTGTCCTATATTATCGCGGGCGACATCCACAGCGTTCTCGGGACGCCGGATGGAGGATAATAAAAAAAAATCTATGAGAAAATAATGAAGGTATTCTCGTGTCGCGAGTCGGAAGAACGGAGGAAGGGCGTCCAATCCAGAGTGATCGTTAGCCACTGTCTCCATTAATCAAAGTGGAAGAATCTGGGGAGATTCCAGGGTACAAAAAAAAAACTCAATCCGGCTCTTCGACTATGTGCTCGACGGCCATGGGGGAAAAAAATGTGTGGAAAAAGACCAAAAAAATTGTTCTATCCAAGTTTCATCCCTTTTGCATTGAAAAAAAAATTTGTCATCAATTTTCATCTTCTTCGAGCTCTGCTCGGCTAGTTGATGATCCGTGATTAATTGTACGCTACGCGATACGGTTCGGTGAACCTTAAATTATCTACCGAGATTCGACCGATTCGAATTGACACTCGATTATGCTTGTCTGCGACTTTCAAGTGTTTTTCATCAGCAGACTGTCTTGAAAATGGTTCCTGCACGTTCTTACGTGCAATACTTCCTGCTCGTCGAAGACGGCGGTGTTCTTCATTTACATAGACCGTCTTCGGAGTATGCAAATTGAGAACAATATCGTCTTCGACGAGCATGAAGCATGTTTTCCCGTTCTTTACGGTCGACACGGAAAAATAATATGCCTCTAACATACAATAATATAAAATAGATATATTTTATATCGATATCTCTTATATTTTCGATAACTATGGATTTGTTTGTTTGTTGGTTCGGATGTTTGTCTCCCCCCGCCGTTTTTCATAGCATATAATGGAATGGATTGAATTTCGTAATACCGAAATTCCATTCTATATACTATAATTTCGGGATTTCGGGATTTCGGGATGCCATGAACCGTCCAATTCCCATAATCCAACATAAATTCTAATTTACAATATATCAAATATCAAATTTTTCGCCCGAAAATATATTTCGTATATAAATCTTATACTTTCCGCATGCACGAAAGTCTATATATTTTTTTAATTCGCTCGGGTGTATCCCTCACATGTATCTCATCATAACATATATCAATTATTTACCATCGTCGATGAAAAGTATAATAAATATATTCTCCGAGATCTACTTCCGAGATATCAATTTCGAGTAAATTTGAGCGTACAAAAAATTACACAACAAATACGAATTTTCCAAAAAAAAAATGAAAAATCGCGATGAGACGAAACAAGCAACATGTGTAATAGTTTGTACCGTCCGGCTCCACCGGTACACACACAAAAGGTCAGCAGCTATCCAGCGAACTTTTATTTAATCCTCGCACCTCCTCTTGGTTTTTGTTTTTATTTTTTCCTCTCATTTTACTTTTCTGCTTTCCGTCTTTCCACGAGACTTTCTCCTCGTTCTCTTCAGCGTTCTTCGCGAGGCCCCCCCCCCCCCCCCCCCGGGCGGACTTACGTTCCGCGATACGCATACCTAACGCGCAATTAGCTCGAGTGTAATTTCACTCGAGTCGTCGTCCACCGTCGTAGTCGGGGAAAAGAGTGCAAGTGGCAACTGCCCCCCACCGCCCCCCCCCTCCCCCCTGGTTGCGCTGGCTCACTTTTGCCGTGCCTGGCCGACGGTCTGAGCCACCGGACTCGAGCGCCACGCGAGTAGAGATAAAGGAGATAAAAAAAAAGATATAAAAAAAAAGGTGGAACGACGGTGAGGAAGAAGCAGGACGAGGAGCGAGGAATGAAAGAATGAAAGAGAGTAACGAGACCAGACGTAATTAGACACGTTTTTCGCACGTTGGTCCGGGGACTCAGTGGAAATTCTATAGATATATATGTGTGTCGAGGTTAAGGAGGCAAAACGGCCTCCCGGGGCAAAATGGACCACGTTTAGGAATTTTTCACTAGTCAGAACGCTTCAGGCGAGAGAGAGGACCAGGGATGCGCACCATTAAATCAAAATTTTTATTTGAATGATTTTCCACTCGAAAAAGTATTTAATAGCACGATTCTCGAATGGGAAAGCACTCGAAAAAATATTTAGAAACATAATTTGAATACTTTCTCTAATGGAAAACTACTCAAGTCCGAATTTTAATTCGATGTTGCCCATCCCTACCCTGAGAGAACCCTGATCCGTTATGCCCCGTGCGTTCCTTTCAACACCTCTCCACGCTACATGCATGACATCAGATCGCGACCGAGCTGCGCGGGCACCTCCGGCACTCGTGCTCAGAATTACCCGAAACGACCATGATAGAAATTCTTGGCTCCGCTAAGCCCGATTATTGCGGAATTGTATTAACTATGTTAATTAAGAATCAATGAAATATCTAACGAACGTTTGCTACATTAATGTATGCGAAATTGCTGAAGGATAACTAATTCCACATCCGGAGGGGGCAAAGAGAGCGAGATTAAATATTGAAAATTGGATTTCCCGTTGGTGCATTTTTTTTTTCTTTTTTCGCGCATATCGCGAATACACGCGGACAGCGGCGAGCATGGGAATTTTTTTGACAGCTCGACAAACGATCGTTACGAATCCGCACAGTGCATGTGAAAAAAAAGGATTCTTGCCTCGGTTGTTTGAACCGCCCAGATCGCATGTGTTCGAGGATTTACTTTAACGTCCACGCGAGAGTCCACGGTCAAAGGCTGCATTTTTTTTTTTTCACTATTTTTCTGAGAACTTTTTTGCATACCTATGATACTCTTTTCGAAATTTCGCACGTACTTTGTTAAACCGTTTCGTAATTTACGCACAAAAATTCTTCATTCCTTGCATTGTATTTCCAGATTTTTTTTTTTTTTTTTTCATCGCGATGCAAATGGTCGAAAAAGTTTCCTTCTTTTTTCTATAAATAAAAAAAGAGAATTGTGAATCTCACTAAGCGAGCCCGCAAAATTAATTATCGAGATGAAAATAAAGTGCCACACGCATTTTGAAAGTGCGGTGAATAAAGAGAATAATAGAGGTGAGGTGAAACTGTGCCGAATATATATGTAGTCAATTTAATAAATGTTTTCGTTTCATCCCCCTCGCTACTCTCCGCTCCATTCTCTATTTATTCATCCCTTTCGCATTCGCTCTATTCGTCCCGCCCCCCCCCCCCCCTTTAACAATACAGCTCTCGCCCGGTAATACTCGATAGATTTTCAGAGCTTTTAATAAGTAACATCCAGGCTAAGCCTCTTCTGGCTTTTCGTTGGATTACCGGCATCCGGCGTGCTCGATGGCGGTGCGGATACCTTTTCTGCATACCTCACCGGCTCGATGCAGCGGCTTCGATGCCTCTGTGCAATGCTCGAATCGAACATAATAATGGTACATTTGCAAATACAGTATTTTTTCCCCCGAAGAGACAAACATGCGACTCTCGAAGGAACTCACAAAAGTGAAGAAGACTATCGGTTAAAATATATTGCTGCGTATCAGCTACCATCAAGTTTCAATTTGGCAGTCCAGAAATGTAGAGATTCGGATTTTGCGAATATTCCCTCACAAATTTTCCTCACATTTCCCCGTTTTCTTCGGGGCATTAAAAATTCCCCAACAGACCACAGCTTTGGACAACGGTTATCGTAAAATTAGCGAAATTGGCTCGGTATGTTTCAATTGAAAAAATATTTATCGTTTTCGTATTCGTCGTCTTTTAATTGTCGTTTAATATGCGTAATAATTTTCGCGACGGTCTTCTTTTTTGTGTACACACAAGCTTTGTATTGTTACCCCGTTGATGGGTTACGTGGTTATATAATTGCACGTCATCAAAAATCAATTAAGACAACATTTTAAACATAGTGCCCGTTTTGCCCCAATTTTTTTTTTTTATTTGCCGTGCCCGTTTTGTCCCCATCTTCGCTATATAGAAAAACAAGCGTGTGCCTCGAGCGATTGGAGAACGGTATTCGTGCCGTATATGCGTCCAAGATTATTCGAACAGTGATAGTTCGCGACTATCGCAATTTTGAGGATAGGGAGAGAGAAAAAAGAGAAGAAGCCCGGAGAGAGAATGGTTTGGCGGGTCGGATGGATCCGGAAGGATTGCCATGGCTCCGGAGGCCTCGTAATTCCGGGTATTAAAATTGCAAACTGCGCAACCGGCCGGTGAGGTGAGGCGAGGTGAACCAGCGAGGCAGCGAATCCTCGTCTACTACTTGGTTGGATTCAACGAGCTCCCGTTTCTATCTACTCGCCTCGATCTGCTGGTGCAGCAGTTGCAGTAAGCACCAGTACCGCCAGTAGCTGTATTTATATAAAGCAGACGAGCCCTTTTCTCTCACGAGTGAGTGAGGGGAAGATAAAGAGTGGCACTAAATGAAAACCGTTGTTAGCAGCTCAGGCTTCCGCGGACTCTCGTTCGCGTCTACTGGCATCGAGCGCTTCATATTAAAATCGCGCTATTGTTCGATACCGAGTGTTTGCAACACAAGAGTGAACGAGGGTCTGCGAGAGAGCGGGAAAGGAGAATGAGAATTGGTCGCAGTACGATAATAAAAGTGCAGACAGACAGATTAATTAGAAGGATATGCCGAAAAGTTCGGAAATGTTAATGGGCGCGGAAGGGTCGATGATTTAGGTACAAAAAAAATCGTGTCTTATTTATTTTTATCGGTGGAAAAAAAAATAACGCATTAAAAATCCTATTAGATCGATCGATCGTAAGGGTTTTCCGATAATGTAAAATAAATCTCCAGATTCGAATATAACAAACTATAGTCGGAGTTCTATTTTTATCACGATTTTCATGATATTTTCTATTTAAAACAAAATGGAACTCTTCCTACAATTTTTTACATTCGGATCTGATGATTTTTCTCACAATATTTTTTGTGCGATTTTTTTACCGATAAAGAAAGAACAATTTTTTGTACGTAAAATCGTCGAATCCCTTTTAGAGCTGAGGACGAAAATCTTCACAAGCATGGGACAGTCTATTTGCATCAGACACTTAAAAGCTTTACTGCTCGAAGAACATTGCAGTGAGATAGTTGGAAAAATTAGGGGATTTTATGTACGGAATGCAAAAAGAACGTTCGATCGTGGAGCTATGATGTTAGAACACTTTATTCAAACCGCCCACACTTTCCATCGATCATCGTATCCGTCCGCGTAAATGAGGCACGAATTAAAAAGAAAAAGTGCCGTATAAAAAAAAGAATCGAATCCTAACTATTATTAAGGGATATTGGCCAAGTAGTCCTTGACGTTCGACGGATCGAGCCGTCTGAAGCCATTAGCGTCGCATATACCGACTTCGATGTTGTCCGCCGTCATTTGACCCTCGAAGCCCTCTTTGAGCGTCAGAATAGCGGTGTGCACCGCGTCGTCGAGCTCCAGATCTTCGCTGTACCTCTTCTCCAAGAAGGTCTTTCCGTTTACAAAGTTCTTGCCCATGGCGGTTGCTTTCCATGCGAAATAAGCGCCGGACGGATCGCATTGGAATAGGTAAGGCTTGCCATTGTCCCAACCGCAGATCAGCAGCGACACGCCAAACGGCCGCACACCGCTTAATTGTGAATAAAATAAAGCTTGTATAGAAATATTGCATAGAAATTACCGCGGTCGATAATAAAAACGGTAATTCTATTTGTTTTTTTGATACATGCCGAAACTCAACTTATTTTAAACTCCACCGGGGCAAAACTCTCAAGGTGAAGAAACGAATATTCGATGCTGGAGTTTGCCAGGCAAACTCAAAGTTGTACACGACGAACATCGCTTAATTGCGAAAAAAGAATGCTTGTATTTTTCAGTGCCTATAATTGCATGCGAATTACCGCCGTCGGTAATGAAAACTGTAATACAATTTTTTTTTTTTTTATGTTTATCGAAAATGAACTAACTTCAAACTTCACTGGAGCAAATCTCTCAACGTCAGGAAACGAATATTTGATGCTTGTCTTTGCCAGATGAGCAATATACTAAAAAAAGGTCGCTCTTTGCAATCAGCATCAATATTCGTGGTTGTCACAACCGCAGATTGAACGAACACCGCTTATTGTGAATAAAAGAAAACTTCTATTTTTCTGTGCCACTAAGAGCACTCGAATTATCGCGGTCGATAACGAAAACTATAATGCTGTTTTTTCACGGATACCGAAACGTGAAATATTTCAAACTCCATCACAAGATGAGGAAACGAATATTCGATGCTGGAGTTCGCCAACCAAACTCAAAGTTATACATTGCATTATTCCAAAGACCAATAAAACAACAAAAAAACGTTCAATTTTTGCAATCAATATCAATAAAAAAAAATCTTTCAAGGTTGTTTTTTCCTCCCCTTGAGGAAACAAAAATACATGAAAATGAGTCTTTTCTGAGTAAAATTTGCTATGTATATTTACCCAGACTGAGTGTACTCCTGCATGAGCATGGCGACTCTCTGAACAAGCTGAGCAGTAGGAATGGGTTCCTGATAGACAAGAAGATACTGCTGGGCCATTTTGCGAGCTTGCTTTACCAACAGCCGATAATCGGGTCCCATGCCGCTGTAAACCATTCCGATATGCTTGCTTATCATCTCCACCTTGTTCACGCTGTGCTCGTCGTACAGAATAGATTTATGCTTGTTCTCCGTAGCGAGAACAACGCCATTGGACGCTTTGATACCCACGCTGGAGGCGCCAGCCGCAACCGCTGCCAGGGCATACTCGATCTGCACGAGCTTGCCCGAAGGACTAAAAAAAAAAAATATTGATTAAACGAAAATCACGACTCATGATCATGAAAATCATGAAAATAAAAATTGAGATAAAATTAATGGAAATTTATGAAGAATGAAATATTATTATTATTATTATAAATTAAATCAATCTTGAATGCATCAAATGAGATTATAATCCTGACACCAGTGAAATGATTTTACATAAATTGGGCCATATTATTATGCTGCCAATATTATAATCATTGTGACAAAGCGACGATTAATTGTTGTGAAAATTGCAGTCAAATACAAGAAGGCTACGAAATCTAATTATCGCAAGAAAATCGACGTAGTTTGGTACATTGTTAGAAACAATGAGTTCCAATAATTACGGTAAAATTGAGAATGATTATCATTTTATCGAAACGCCCGGTAAACGAAGCGAGGTTAGACGCGACGGATTACGAAGGTAAGCTTGATTTTTCGCTGACGAGATACACCCGATGCACTCCAGGCGAAGGTTTTATACTATTAGTTAAGTTGGAACAAGAATAAGGACAACTGGCACTCGATATTTACCTGAATGTTGTCAAAGAAAAGCTGTATCTCTCGGATGCCATGACAATTACTTTGCAACTATAAAGCTCCCGAAGTCTGCCGGTTGCGAGCTCGGCGGTTCGAGGTTCTCGAACGCACGCTAGGCAACTGTGAAAATCGTGAACACTGAGAGCGCATTTTCGTTTGCACACCGGCGATCGTGAAAGATTCGCGTCGACGGCACTCGCTTCGTACAGTCGAGTCTCCATCGTTGATTGGCTCTTCGTGACGCGGCTTCCGAACGTGATTGGCTGCTGTCTTGGCGAATTGAAATTCGCTCCTTGAGTTTCCGGGAAAGTTTGACTTCGAGTTTTATTTACTGAATTCGACATTTACTGAATTCTAAAGAGTTTTATACATTTTTAACAACAAACTTAAACTCGTTAAAATATCTTCGAAGAGACAAATATATTCCAAGTCTCGTCGTGAATAAAACACCTGCAAATAAATTGAAGAGAAGGTGTCCGAAAACGCTTTGGTACTTTTTGAGGGACGTCCTCGAGACCAAGTCAAACCTCCCCTCCGCTCCCCTCATTCATGTAATTGCGCGTAACTACTTCGATCGGGTCGCGATCGAGTATTGTTGTGTATTAAAAGATGAAGCAAGCAATAGGATTTGCCGTGAAAATATCGGCGCTGACGACAGTCGGTTTCGGGGGATGGTTCGCCGGCAAAAATTTCGAACGAATACAACACTTGAAAGCGGAAGAAGACAATCGAGAATGCACAACGCTGAATCTAACCTTGCGAAGATTGCCTTGCCTGCCAATTTTTGGCACAGTCTCCGCTGCATCTCCGTTCGTTCCTGCTGACCAGAAGCCAGAAATGGGTTCAAAACTCTCGACCACATCCTCGAGAGTTTCGGAAGTGAGTTCGACGAAATTTTAACACAGCAATTCGGCGTACTCGTCGATCTTAAGGGGAGGCTAAACACGTGGGAGTGCGAGAGAGACAGCAAACATTTTGTGTTCATTTTTCTCCGAAACGATTCTATAAAATGAACAATTAAATGTGCACCTCCCTGCCTTAATCAGTTACGCAGTGAGTCCAGCGAGTCGTTTTTTATTTTATGCAATCGTTTCGGAGTCAAATGGATTCCAAATATTTTGAGGTTATGTAGATCTGTAAGGAGATACAAAATACCGCCGTCGATAACAAAAACCGTTCTAAATTCCGGTTGACACCACAGTTTATCATTTTATAGAAAAATGAATTAAAACTGTAACTCTGTCTCTCCCACACTCATACCTGTTTAGTCTCCCCTTAAGAGCAAATGTCATTGACTTTTTTTTTTATACGGTAAACAGCGATAATTTCTACTCCCATAGATCATGAAGTTTGGATTCCCTGGGCTTGACACAGTGAGATCGTTCGACGATTTCGTGCTCTCCTACGACAGACGCAACAGAGTCGCGCATTGGGTGTTCGAGCATCTCACGAAGGAAAGGCTGAAATACCAGGAAAACGTGAACAGATCGCAGTGTCAATTCAAGCCCGACGAAAGTATTCATCCCTTCTTCAGGTGAGCGTGACGATCGGAAAAATCGACAAGGTTGTTATGAGTGTTGACAAAAAAAGAGCTCTTAAAAAATAACTTTTGAAGTTCCAAGCAGATCAGACAACTCGGACTACAAGGGAAGCGGATACGATCGGGGACACTTGGCCGCAGCAGGAAATCACAAAATTTCTCAGAGCATCATAGAACAAACTTTTTACTTGTCTAACATGGCGCCTCAGGTTGGCGTCGGATTCAATAGACACTCGTGGAACAGACTGGAAGACTACGTCAGAAAATTGACCAAAGTCTACAGCAACGTTTATGTCTGCACCGGACCGCTGTATTTGCCAAAGTAATTATTGAAATATCGACAGTTGTATCGAATTTTTCGTTGGATTCGTTCAATGTTCCCCGCGAAATGAAAATATTAATTTTTTCCGCCCGTACGATTAACAGTATAATTCTCGCACTTGTGCGGCAAGTAAAATTAGCGTGCGAGAAGTGAAATCGAGACAATGTGTCCATGTGCGGTGCCATTATAGTACGCCTTGTTATAAACGCCACTTTTACCAAGCTTTACTTCTCACTTCTTATGCATGCGTTGCAAAAATGTATATTATTCATTCATTTGTTCTGTCAGGAAAGAATCCGATGGCAAAAAGTACGTTCGCTACGAAGTTATAGGGGCTAATCACGTCGCGGTTCCGACTCATTTCTACAAAGTGGTAGTGGGTGAAACTCAGGACTCCAAATTGGAGATGGAAGCCTTTGTGATGCCGAATGCACCCATAGACGACAACACGCCTCTGACAAATTTTCAGGTACTTCATTATTTTCTATGAACCATGCGATCCATGCGCGCGCTCGAGCCAAGATAAACCGCTAGTTTTCTATACATTCTATATAATATTTTATATTTAATCGAATGATTAATTGTAAAAAAAAAATTACTGTTAACAGGTACCACCCGAGAGTATCGAACGTGCGGCCGGACTCCTGTTCTTCGATAAACTGTCTCGAGACAAGCTGACTAAAATCAACGGAAAAAAACTAGGATGGATGTAATGGAGCAATCTCGATAGACACGAATCCGCTGGACTTAGCTGCAATACAAGACACCCGTCGTCCTGATAGAAGAATTAATAATTTTATAGTTTTTACAAATGTACATACGATTTCTTATCCAGGTTTTACTTTAATTTATTCGATTGTGTTTTATCATTGCGTGTAAAATTCGATCGCTGGCTAGGACAATTATATTTTTTATCGAATAATCAATTCGACGATGAAATAAAGAAATATTTTATTCCGTAATCAAATATTTCGTTATAATTGAGGGGTGAAATTTATTTCATAATTTACGTAAGTATTCGGATGTTTATTTTTTTTGTTCTTTTGTACATTCAATAACTCGGCTAACAACCGTCTCTACGACTAAACAATTATACTAAAAAACTGTCTTAATTTAGCAATCTCAGAAATGCATGATCGATAGGCTTTGAACACACCCGACGAGCTCCATTGGTCTAATGATTTATCGTCCCGTATTTTTCATCAACACGAGATCCATACTTCAGTCTTGCAAAATTAAATAGATCCTTTAGGCTCCGACCCGAGGGCCGACGATATTTTTATCTCTTCCGATCTTCACACTTCTTAATAGCGCCCTTTAGGTGACAGACCCGTTTAAAAAAAATTGTTACCGTTTATTACAATTTTTTAAAAAATAAAATTATTTCCTGCCTCGCCTTCGTTTAAAAACGAATATATTATCGAAAAAAAAATCTATTTTAGTGCACATTTATCGGTTCTGTCACCATTATCGATGTTTATCTTTATATAAATTACAATTTTCGTACAATTATCAATACAATTGGAGGGGAGAGGGGGATGAAGTATCGTCCCCCGTTTAATTACTTTGGTCACAATAGTAAATATTATATACCAAATAACAGGTTCAATGTCACCCACATTCATATAAAATCCTATCGATAAAACCGTCGAAATAATCATCGTAACTTACACCCTAAAATATTTACAAAATTAACAAGCGCGTGACGTCACGACTAAATATTTCATTTTTTTAATTAATCGCTGTCATCCGCACGATTACATCGGATATAACAAAATGCGCTCCTTTCCTCTTCGATTCTCCCTCCTCGAACATTATTCTCGAGTAAACATTCATAGCTTCTTCGTAGCACGATTAAATTTATGTTATCTCTATCTCGCTTAAAGATTATTTATAATAAAAAGAAAAAAAGATAATAAAACTCGTTATTGCCTCGCGAGATACCGACGTCACATTATGCTTCGAGTATAATTTATGATATAACCCGATTATCTCAATGTCATTAATTACATTATTACAGTTACATATTTCTCGGAATGTCGTTTTTTTAAGTTGTTTCGTCGTGTGTTCTATACAATGTAACAATCTTGAGTTAGAGTAAACTAGGCACTTGTAAATGGACGGGCCCTTCAAGCTCGTAGAGCTTCGTTTCAGTATCTATGTCTTTTAAGATTATTTTTTTAATCTTAGTAAGGACACTTGATGAGCTTTTTTTTAAGTACACTTTGCAAGCTTTTTCATCGCGATACTCAGCGTGGTTAGAAAATCTAGATAAGAAATCATATCTAAGTAGAATTTTTCTTTTTTTTCCAATCGAAACATTCTCGACGAGTTCTTCGTAAGGTTCGTATCGAACACAGCCCTTCGATTTGTTCGATTTCGGATGCACATACGCGTGTGTGTGTGTGAGTGTGTGTGTGTGTGTATCGCTGAACGGCGTTTCGTCGTCCCGAAACGAATTCGGAGCCGATAATTCTGCGCGGACTAGAAAATTGTGGGAAACCTCTTTCGGTCGTTCTGGATACATTGAGGATATCGATCGTGAATTAATTGATTCTATCAAAAGGTCCCAAAGATTTCGGTCAAGATGCAACGAAGTGTAAATTCTCTTACACGGCGGACTAGGATAAACGATCGAGCGGTCGAGGACGGTGTCCCACCGCGCCGATGCCTCTTCAGATTAATCTCTCCTCCGGCGGTGGTTTCATTACGTTGTCCATCTCGACCCTCGGATTGCTGAACTCCTGAGCGCTCGGGCTGTAAGTTCCTCGTGTCGCCCGCTTCTTTCGTGCCATCATGAACAGCGCTATCATAGAGCCGGCCGCGATCAGGCACAGAATTCCTACTATCGGGCCAACTATCACTGCGATGTCCAACACTTGACTTCCCATAAAGTGTTCCGACTGGCAAGGAAATAGTTCAACGTTAAAAATGTATCTACTGGATACGAAGAGATTGATGCAAAATTTCTTAGAAACGATACTTACGTCCGTGCAATTTTGACCCCGATATTCGGGCGTACACTGACAAGCGTATCCGGTATCCTCGACGCATACGCAGGTGCCACCGTTTGCACAGTAGTCCTAAAAAAAAGACGATCAGATACTGTGTAGCTTCATAACATGTATCACAGACGAGTTTTCAAATATTGAAAGCCTTTGCTTCTCAGTTCCATCAGTGAACCTAACTGTATCCCTGCTACACGCTGTGCTTTCTTACCATTGTGTGCATCTATAAAAAGCCTTGGTCCGTATATTCAAATAAATAATCTACATAATAATAAAGTTCATGTCAATTGGACACTCACACCGATACTACACACGGACACTTGTAGATACTCAGATACTCGCAGATACGCAGACACTCACACGGATACCCATATAGCACGAAATATTTTGAAATCATTTTAGAAATATTTTCAATCTTTCAAATCTTACGAAATATTTCGAAAATATATATCCTAATAATATTTTGAAATATTCTAACAAAATACTTCAACGAAACGTTTCGTAAATATTTCAGAAACATACTTAATCTGTCAACACTTCCGAATTATTTCTGAAACATAGTGATGAAATATTTTTTATTTCATGTTTCACCGAAATACTTCTACTAATGTTCCGTGTTTGCCCTGTATGGGTATATGCCATTTGTATTGGGATGCAATCTTTCACGTTTCGCTGAAATGGTCAAAAAACATTTCAAATGCTCACAGACACTCGCACAGATACTACGAGCGTGCTAGCCAACATAACCGGAGTGCTAGTAGAATAAATAAATGAGATATTCCTGCGTATGATCTGCACCCCGTTTCAGAAATTGAATCCTTTTATGTATTGGTATTTTTACCTCCTTGACGCACGGATTTTCCAATCTACAGTTGAATCCACAGTAACCAAGTTCGCAGGCGCATCTGTAAGTCCCAGGAAGATTTCGGCAAACACCTCGTCCGCAGTCGGTCGTTCGTTTCAGACACTCGTTAACGTCGATCGAACAGTCTTGTCCGGTGTATCCGGTACCAGCGCAATCGCACGTGAAACTGTTGATACCGTCGTAACATTTTCCCTCGTTCTTGCAGGGAACGTTACCCTCGAGATCCGGAGCGCAGTCGTCGATGTTCGTTTCGCAGTAGAGCCCCGCGAAGCCGAGGGGACAAGTGCATTGCGGAGCCTGAAAATTACAATCCAATTATTTTTTTTTTGTAACTAGTATTTTAATCGTTTTCCCTTCTCATAGAATCTTTGTTTTGGTGACAAAAAATGTCTTTCGACATTTTATTGAAAAGGTCTTCAGAATGTTCCAACACATCGAGAAATCACATTTAGAAAAAATGTCTCGATGTCTACAGTAATAAAAGTTGAAAATTGCAATGTTCATATCTCTTTCTCACAATGTGCTTTTATTCGTAAACTTTCCTTTACGAGGAAGCCAAAAATACAGAACGTTATGAAAAAACGATATGAAAAGTTCAATTTTCAACTTCAATGAGAAAGCGGTATAAAAATTTCAATTTTCAACTTCTGTGAGGAAGCGATATGAAAATTTCATTTTTCATTTTTTTAATATGCCGAATAATTTACCTGATAGAGGAAGTCGCATCTACCACCGTTTTGGCACTTCTGCGCTATGCAGTAAGGAACGTCGCAGAGATTTCCCTCGTAGCCCTGTATGCAAGTGCATGTGAAATTGTCCCCGGTCCTTGCGTTGACAATGTCGCTGCAGGTCGATCCGTTTCTGCATGGATGATTCTCGCATGTTATCAGCCTGAAGTTTTCGCACAGGTCACCGGTGAATTGATCCGGGCATTCGCAGCGAAACGAGCCCTGTAAATTTACGCAAACACCGGCGTGCTGGCAGGGACTCACGCTTACACATTCGTTGATATCTTTCTCGCACCTGAAATATATGTATATATATATATTTTTTAATTCGTGTCAACTTTTCATCGCCAATATTTAATCATCATTTCGCGACTTACAACCACCCCTGCCATCCCTTGTTGCAAACGCAAGTATAGTTCGCAATTCCGTCGACGCAGCTGGCCCCATTTTGACA
Source organism: Amblyjoppa proteus (assembly GCA_963922035.1). Taxonomy (NCBI): domain Eukaryota; kingdom Metazoa; phylum Arthropoda; class Insecta; order Hymenoptera; family Ichneumonidae; genus Amblyjoppa; species Amblyjoppa proteus. Next base: position 45,011,576 of record OY998228.1, read on the forward strand.
TTTGTTATCGGCGCATTCGTCGATGTCAACCGAACAATCGTCTTCGGCATATCCAGCCGGACAATCGCAGACGTAGCTGGTGAGGACATCGTGGCAGTGTCCGGAGTTCTTGCAGTCACTCTCGAAACACAACCGACAGCCTATGCTGTTCGCGCTGGTCTCGTTGTGCGGCTGAAGCGACATGAACTCCACAGGCGTGAAGTTTGCGTTTCGATAGACCTCGTTGAAGGTGAAGTAGTGGAGAAGCATGCTGCCTATGCGAACTTCGCCCAGACAGCCTTTGAAGGCTTCGCCTATTTAAACGAAAAAACAAGATGAATTACACTGTAAAAGAACAAATTTGTATGAAATTTAATGTACTGATCGTCGAAGTTTTTACGCATAAAACCGGTATACTAAATTTCATGTACAATTGCGATGAAAAATTGATGTTCAGTAGACATGAGACTTTAAGAATACATTATTTTGAACAATTGACTCTAATTTTTACTATAAAAGTAATTTAATTCTAATAATTTACTTTAATTTTACTCCGAAAGTATATTCATTTTTTAAATCATAATTGTACAGTAAATTGAATTTACCAGTTTGTGCAATAAATACTTATTGTCCAATACATTAAATTTATAATTCTTTTAACAGTTTCGTTCGTTCCGTTTACGTTCTAACTACTCAATTACTACTTAATAACTACTTAATTAACGTTATTTACCTGACATCATTCCGTGTGGAGGCATAGCAGTCGTCAGCCTCCGATCGGCAAAATCGACCGAATTACCGTCAATGCCCTCCCGATTATCCTGCCTCGCGCTCTCCACCGTGACATAGCTGTTCTTATCCCACTCGACGTCGGCCAACCCTCCCAGGGTAACCAAACCGCTCTCGAGCATCTCGTACCAAGTGGAAAAATTGAATTTCTCGCTGGTGTACGGCACAGTTTCCTCCGTAGGATTTTTGTACCCGCAGCTAATCAAATTGTTGCCCAATCTGATAACGATCGATGTCCAATTGCCGTCGGGAGTTTCCTTCCGGAACGAAATATTGTCCTGATTCTGAGCATCCAATTTCCACGCGACGAAAACGACGTCCTCGTAAACCGAAATCGTAAAATGTTGATCGCCGCTTCGGGGCGCCATGTGCATCAAAGTTCCACCGCTGTTCGATCTGTAAGTTATCTCTATCGTGTCCGTCGTCGAGGCAGTCACATTCCTCGCTTCGAGCTGATTGTAAACGTAGGTGAACGACGTTCGAACACCGTCGAAAGTCGCGTTGGCGATGCATTCGTAGCCATCGTCGAGATTCTGGCACTTAGAACCGCTCGGACAATCTTGCAATTGGCAAAATTCCATTTCCTGGCAGGTCTTGCCCGTGTAGCCTCGCGGGCACTGGCACCAAAAATCATTCCACGTAACGTGACAAGTTCCGTTGTGGAAGCACGGACTGCTGTCGCAGACGTTGTCCGAGACGACGCCCTCGATGACTTTTTCTTTGTCGAATGTCACGTTGCCGAATTGAACCGGCGGCGGAATGTCCATAGCTTTGAGTGGATAAAACTCCACGAACATGGTGTTCTGACCATTGGATATTTGGACGTCCTGAATGATGCCTTTGAAATTAACTTGTGGGACCGTCTGCGCCTCCTGCCGGCTGTCGACCTGGCGGATGTAGCGGGAGGCTTGCGGTAAGCCGCCGAGATAAAGGACCGTTACGTTGAGCTGGCCGGAAGCGCTGATGGTCTTTCTGAAGTACTCGGTGCCGTTTATCTTAACTTGAACGAGAGTTATGTTTCTAATAACTTGAATGAGATGATTGTTTCCGTCGTTCAATTTTACGCCACCGACGGTGTAAGCCTCGGTGCCGTTAAATTGAATTCTGACGAGCAACTCGCCGCCCTCGAGCTGCGCGGCTATGTAAGTCTTCTCTTGAGACTTCGACTCCGACTGGGGATCGGATTCGGAGCCAAGATAGAAGATATCGCCGCGCTGCTCTCGGGTTCGAATGAACATGGAGATGTCGACGATCGAACGAACGGAGCGACGAGCCGCGTCGGAGACTTTTACGGTCACGTAGCCATTCGTTATGTTCTCGTAACCGAACGTCGCTGCGGTCATGTTGTACTGGCAGGTGTGACCGAGGTAGGGCCGCTCGCACTTGCAGGAGAAATCGCGCCAGCGGTCGGTGCAGTGACCGTCGTTCTTGCAGGGGTTCGGAGAACATTGGGCTTCGCGGGGACAGCCGGGCTCCACGTGCTCCATCAACACCGATCTCGAGTCCATTCCCGAGTAAATCTGGATGAGGAAAAGTGAACATTTTTAGGACCCATTTTTAGTTTTTACCCGAAGTAATTTAAGGGGGTTAGAACGCTTCCCACGTTATTCCCAATAATAACTGGTTTGTGCTAATTTTCGAAAAGGTACGTAATAATTTAGTTTCATCAAAGAATAACCCGTCATTTTTACTCGATTTTCATTTACTACGGCTCATTCTCTACCTTGAAAAATGGTCTACGAATTCACCGTCTAGATTTTCAACAGTATTTTCCATTCCAAAATGACAGCCTTTTGTTTATGCACCAACGAAGTTCCGTCGTAAACAATCGACTTTAAATAGCACTCATTTGACTAGTGTGAAGCGCTCCTACCACCTAAAAAATGATTTCTTACCCATCGTCCGTTGATAACGACGTCCTCGGTACATCCGACAAAGAAGGGAGGTCCGTGTGTCAACTTTCTGAGATAGGTAATCGTTCCACCGACGTAGGTCGTCGGAAAGGAAGCCGGCGTAGCGCTGGATCCCTCGTTAATGTTTATCGGATAAATAGTTTGTTCCTCGTTGGCGGACAATACGAGATGCGTCGCGTTGATAGCGACGAACACTTTCTGCCACGTCGAATCATTCAATCCGCTTCCAATAAAAACTCCCTCCCACTTGTTGAGAATACTCGAGTGAAGATTAAGCTTTCCGTTAACGAGCTCGAGTATATAGAAAGTCGTGCCCGTGCCCATTGCCAGAAGACCGTTGGGCAGGGTAGTCCTGAAGCGAAATTGAATATCGTAGCCCTCGTCCCTCGTCGTATTGACCATCACGAAGGAGCTCCCACTCAGGGACATCGTAGTCACCTGAAATTATAAAATGAATAAAAATGATTGTTATTTATTAAATATCATTTCTAAGCTATGCGAAACGTGTACGCTCACCCACCTCATATTTTCTCAAGATCTTAAAATGTAAACGTGCAAATAATCAACAAACGAGTTAAATGTGCCGTTTTTTTTTAGTTGGGGAAATTCTGGGCAGAACGGTTTGGGTGTTTTCCTGAATGCGGATCTGCTTAGCTATGCGTTCTCTTATTTGTGAGTGGGCACTGCTAGTTGGTTTTTAAAAATTGTCAACGACAAATCAGATTCTTTTCGCGAGATGCTTTTCGTCCGTTTTGATAATAAATAATCACTTATCGGAGCAGATTTTTGTCAAAACTAAACCCTGAACCGAGGGCAAGCTCGAATATAAGAAGGCCTATTTAGAGATGTATACGTGTGCGTATACATCTCGAAAATTTCAGGATTTAGCCGAACAGAGCAGAACTGCATTCAAGAACGCACCCTTTCTACTTCTATGGTTGAAAAAAAAAAACAAAGACGCATCGTAACTCACATTATCGCACATTTCGCCATGAAAACCATTCGGACAGGTGCAGTTGAACATGTGCTCGGTCTCGTTGACGAGATACGGCCAGCAAGTGCCCCCATTTTTGCAGGCGGTACCCTGACAGCCGATAAGAGCGACGGAGCAATTTTTTCCACCGTAATCTGACTCGCACGTGCAGAAGTAATCGGCCCTGCCGTCAGTGCATGTTCCATGCTCGCACGGAGTGTATCTCTTGCATTCGTCGATGTCGTGCTGGCAGTGATCGCCCTCGAAACCCTCGTCGCACTCGCAAGTGTAACCACCGATTCTGTCCAGGCACGATCCAGCCCGGCAAGGGCTGCTCTCACACTCGTTTATGTTTATCTCGCAATTCTTGCCGGTCAGGCCTTGGACGCACAGGCACTCGTATCTGAAAAATTAAGAGAAAACATTAATTGCGTCATTAAATTAAGAAGGTAGCTACTGCGTGGCTCGTTTGACAGGAGTAGAATGAGCGCTAATTTTTTTACAATTGTTTATCCAAAATTTTACGCATTTATTGATAGTAAAGGAGGCCGCTTTGCATTATTGCATATGTCCTCGACCAAGAGGGAAATATTAATCACGATGGTCTTGCAAGAACAAGAGCTGGTAAATGCAAAATTCTATGACAGTACGTTTTGTTGGGTTTTTTCAAAATAACGTCCGTATTCTTTAATCGATTTTAATGTACCACGGTTCATTTTGCTTCTTAAACTTTGCTCTACGAATTCACAAGTGAATTTTTTTAAGGTTTGACCATTTGACAAATACGACCCACTGTTTAATCGGTGCATTTTTTCCCATAAACAAACTGGTGTAATTTTTAAATGGTCAAAACTATTTAAAAAAATGTTGTTTGAACGTTTTCGATAAACGATTGAGAAAATTTAGCGCTCGTTTGACCAGTGTTCCGTGCAGTAGCTACCTCAGCGCATTCATATTGAAGCAAAGCCACATAAAAAATCCTCCCATTCCGGTATGCTCAAAAAAAAATTTAAGCCTACCCGCTGGCATTGGCGTAGCTGAAGTTCTGTGTGAAAATAGCCGGCAGGGTCCGGGCGTCGCTCTTGTACAATTCCCTGTTGGATCTTTCGAGGCAGGTGCCGTTGTACTGGCAAGGTGAGCTGTCGCACTCGTCTATATCGATTTCGCAATTTTGTCCCGTATAGCCGGGATAACACTGGCACTTGTAGGTCTTAACGTCGTCAATGCAAATCGCGTCGTTCACGCACAGATTCGACTCGCAATCGTCGATATTGTTCTCGCAGTGAAAACCATCGAAGCCCGTGTCGTTGCAGTTGCAAGTATAATTGTTTATGCCGTCTATGCATTGGCCGTGGTTGAGACACGGTTGAGGATTGCAGTCGTCGATGTTGGTCTCGCAATTTTGTCCGGTGAATCCGGGAACGCATACGCAAGCGTAGGCGGCAATTTGATCGATGCATTCGGCATTGTTCAAACAAGGATTGTTGTCGCACTCATTTATATCGGTGTCGCAGGTTTTGCCCTCGTAACCCGGTGGACAAACGCACTCGAACGTATTGATCTTGTCGATGCACGTAGCGTTGTTTTTGCATGGACCGCACAGACACTCGTCTACGTCGATGTCGCAATGATCGCCCGAAAATCCCGGACGGCAGAAACAATTGTAACTTCCCACCGCATTGATGCATATTCCATTGTTGCACAAGGAATTTCCGAGAACCTCGCACTCGTTTATGTCGACGTTGCACATTTTTCCTGCAATAGAGAAAGCACAGCGAGTTACAGATCGATAAAATTACTTTTTTTTGCTAAACAATCTGTGCGTACGTTGGCTCTTACAGTTTTTGAGCTATCCTGGCAAAAAATTGTACACGAAGCTATTTATCGAACTATGATCCCTATTTAATTTGTCCAGGATCGGTCAAAGCGTTAAAATTTTAGGATTTTCATCGTTTTGCTTAAAAGTCAAACACGACATTGACGTTGGAAAAAATTGAAAGTTGAAGTTTTCATATCGCTTCCTTATAAAAGTTGAACACTTTTATTTTCATATGGCTTTCTCATAATCTTCCTTTATTTTCCTTTATTTCCTTTACGAATAGAGAAACATTACGGGAGTAACATGAAGATTGAAATTTTCAACTTTTATAAGCGATATGAAAATTTCATTTTTTTAGAGCACGTAAAATTGTTTAAGCGAAAAATACCCTGAAAGCCCTCGTTGCAAGTGCAACGAAATCCCTCCGCCCCGAAATCCTGGCAAGTTCCGTTGTTGCACGATTCCACCAGGCAATGATCGATGATACGTGTGCAATTCGGCTCCATGTAGCCGTCCTTGCATTTGCATTCCGAGCCGCCGATGCCGTCGACACAAACTCTGCCCTCCGGACAAACAATTCCTATGCAATCGTCTACGTCAATGTCGCAAACTTTTCCCTCAAAACCTCGGGGACAATCGCAAACGAACTCGCGCGTCGAACGCGACGTCAGAGAACACGATCCGTTGTTCTGGCAGGGATTAACGGCACACGCATCGTATTTCCGTTCACAATCGTAGCCCATGTAGTCCGGGGTGCATTTGCACGTGTAGTCGTTCGTACCATCGATGCAGGTGCCGCCGTTTTGACAGGGTTGCGACAGACACTCGTCGATATTTATCTGACAATTTTTTCCTGGAAATAAATAGTCAATTAGTTTATTGCTCTTTCGTATGGCACGATGAAGATATCTCCGTTACATTGAATTTCATTTCCGGCAAGTTTCTGGCAATGCACGTCTTCAGGAAGAAAAGAATATTGTTCATTTGTAGAATTTTAGTCCACGTGTGAGCTTCCTCGAGCGAAGTTTGTGCGATGCAAAACGCCGTGCTTCGCATCGCACAAACTGAGGACAACTATAAGATTAGATTTCATCAAGTTATACTATAACGGCTGTCGTTATAATTCGATGAAATTTAGTCTCATGCAGATATCTTCAGGGTCATTCTTTCGTTTGTCGTTGGAAAAATTCGTCTGTTTCGGACTTTGGCTTCTCGGCGAAGGACAATTATCGAGTCTCCATGGTTTCTTTCAAGCACAAAAAAGATACGGTTCGTAATCAGAGCTGGGCAAAGTAACGAAAAGTTCTTAAAGTACTAAGTACTAAGTACCGCAAGTACTTTAAGTACAAAGTAATTGCCGTACTTAAGTACAAAGTAATTACCGCACTTAAAGTACTTTTATAAAATATAAAGTATAAAATACTTTTTCTTCTTAATCGGAAGAGGCGGAGTTCCACGAATACAAAATTTAGAGGGAAAATTTCAAATCAATCAGGTCTGTTCAGGGCCAACATTTTTTCAAAACATCCAAACTCTTCGTTTCCAATCCTTGGTAACAGACTAATCGACTGGACCTTGGGAAAGTGAGTGAAGGTCGACTGGATGTATAACAATTAAATCTAGGACATATGAATCTAGTACAGTGGCCGAAAGTGAGAAATGTTTCGATTTTATCCATCAAAAATCGTATTTTTGGGATTTAAATGGAAAATATTGGGTTGGGAGCACATTAACTTGTTATTCGTATCGTTCGAAGCTCGCGTCTCGGAAAATTCTCTCTCGTTGAACGAGGATCCCGTAGGTGAAGGGTTAACAATAACTATACTGACGATGTTGAAGTGTTACGAAATCGTTAGCACGACACGAAAAGCGAGGCGGGAGGGAACGAGGAAATTCTTCGAGGTTCGTTGCTTTACCGGTGTAACCAGGACGACAGTGGCAGTAGTAGCTGTTCAAATGGTCGAGGCAGATTCCACCGTTGTGACAGGGATCGCTCGAACACTCGTCGATGTTGATGGAGCACTCCGGTCCGGTCCATCCGGGCTCGCAGTTGCAGTAGTAACCGCCGGGCTGAAAGTAAGGCGAACGACGACGAAAGCGACAATGAGAATGAGCGAACAAAAAATTGCGGGACACCCCGATGGCACCGACGATCACATGATCGAGCGATCTCCGCACGCGGAACACACACAAAAGCTCAGGAACTTACGAAGTCGCGACAAACCGAGCCTTGCTTGCAAGGCTTATCGTGGCACGTGACCGGGTCATTGCACTGCCGTCCGGTCCAGAATCTCGGACAGTGGCACATCATTCCGTATGCATTTTCCACGCAGGATCCACCGTTGTAACACGTCGGGCACCAGTCGGCGGCTGGAATGTGGCAAGTCGGTCCTGCGAGCGTCGTGCGGCGAACAAGTGAAAAAGCAACGCGCAACATTTAACACACTTATCACAAAAAAATGCACGACGATTAGTGATAGAATGATTGATGCAAGCCCAACAAAAAAACATCGGGAACAGCAACAAAACAGCAAAGTTAGTAAAGTTTACGAAATATGACATTTGGACGATATTATAAGTACAGATAATATATAAAGATAAGGGTGCGAGTAATTTGGACATGGTTTTTATATAATTAAAACTCGAAAATACAATTTAAAAAAAAGAGTTGGAAATTCAAATTTTAATATGACTTTCTCATAATGTTCTTTTATTTTTATATTTAAAAAAAATTGTATTTTAATTATACCTTCCTCCATGCGGAAGCCAAAATGGAACAATGTAATTTATCATAGAGGAAGTTATGTGCAAAACCGCAAAACATGAGAAAGTAATTGTGCAAATCACTTTGCACGCTTTTTCGTTATCGGAGCGAAACGTTTTACGCAGTTGGAGTATGATCGCCTGATGACCCCTGTTAAATTTGGAGAGAATCGATCGACCCCTTTACATTTTATGTTTTTAATTTTTTGAATTTCATGAAAAATTGGTACTTTATATTAGGCGCAGTTCTCCGTGCTAAATATTCATCAATGAATAAAATAGGTGGTAGATTCGTGATCGGTGTGAAAAATAAATGAAATATAATGCCTGAGCGACGATTAAAGAAAAAAAACTTTTTCGGGATTTTTTTTTTTCGAGAAAGTATACCTTTCCAGTCGGGTGGGCAGGTACAGTTGTAGCCGTCCTTATCGCTGGTGCAGGTACCGCCGTTAGTGCACGGATTACTGGCGCAGTAGTTGATCGAGCAGTTCGGTGGATTGCCCATAAACCCTGGCTTACAGACGCACTGCAGTCCCGAGGGAGCCTCGAGGCAGATACTGTTAGAGGGACAAGCCGCATTTTCGCACTGTCCCTTGCGCTCGCAGTGCTTTCCGGCGAAACCAGAGGCGCACTTGCAGTAATAGGTGCCCACCTCGTCGACGCAAGTAGCACCGTTCTTGCACGGCGACGAGAGGCACTCGTTGAGATTGAGCTCGCAATTCTGTCCCCCGAAACCGTCCGGACAATCGCACACGTATGTGCCATAAGTGTCGAAGCATTTACCCTTGTTCAGGCAAGGGTTGTCTACGCACTCGTCGATATTTATTTCGCAATTCGCTCCGTCGTACCTGCAACAACAAAAAATATCAAAGGGGACAATTAATCAATTTATCCTATTCGATAGTTTCGATAAATAAATCGAAACTTTCACGGAAATTATTATAATAATGCAATAATACAATATTATGATATTATATAATATTATAATATTATAATTAATGGTGCGTATAATGAGTACTTGCCCAGTTCTCTCGCATCTGCACGTGTAATTGTTTATTCCATCGATGCAAACGCCTCCGTTCAGGCACGGGCTCGATGCGCACTCGTTCACGTTCATTTCGCAATTTTTGCCGGTCCACCCAGGGGCGCATTCGCATCGATAGTTGCTGTCGGTCAATGCTACACACGAGCCCTTGTTCTTGCACGGATTGTTCTCGCATATGCGATCGCCGAGCTGAGACTCGCAGAGAGTGCCGGTATAGCCGTGCTGGCACGTACAGGTGTAATCGCCTTTCTGATCCTCAATGCACGTTCCGCTGTTCTTGCAGGGATTGTTCGAACACGGTTGACCTGTATTTTCGTCGTAGAAAAGATAATGGAACGTTAATACCGCAGGGACATTTTTTTCTTGCGAGGTAGGAGTTAGTAAAAAAATGTTGACTAAAGCGATGTGAAAAAAGCGGGTACTAAAAAATAAATACAAAAAGACAATAGGAGGTTAATACCGCAGTACATTTTTGCCTGGTAGGAATTAGTAAAAACTGTGGACTAAAGCGATACGAAAAAAACAAGCGTGTTACTATTTTTTTTTAAATATATATCAACGGTGCGGTACTACACAAAAATAAGACCAACAAAAAATAGAGTAGAGAGGACCTAAGCAGTATTTTTGTGATCGGACTGGGTGAACATAATGTTTTAAGCAATGAATTTTCAGTGTTCGTCTTCGACGGAAGATAACTGTAGCGAAAAATATCTTGTCCGGTAAAAAAAATTATCTATTCGTACTGCATAGGTAATGTTTAGTAAAAAAAAAACCACGGTTTCTAAAAGATCGCTTGTTACCGCTTATATATTTTCTCACGAGAGTCCGAATACAAAGTAATCTCCGACTGGAAGAAATTCTTATTTCACGCCGACAGGATAATTGCCGAAGCGAAAGAGTTGATAGCCAACGATAGAAACACCGCAGTCTTTTTCACATAATCATCGTTCTTTTTTTCCAATAGAAATCGTATCAAATTAGTGTATAAACTTATCTCTCATCGGTGCTTTCACCCCAGGCACCGTGCAAAGTGTTTAAGGATGTTTCACACGTAAATTCTCAGCCAAAAGTGAGATTCAGTGAGAATTTGAACATTACTTTAGGCTAGAAAAATTTGCAAAAAATCAACTATAAGGAAGGTGCTAACAGCATTCATTTTGCATCCTTAAAGACGATTGAATTCGCTTCGGTCTGTTAGTCGATCATGCGTTTGGTCCCGGCAGTCTAAAGAGTCATTTATCGCTAATTCCGCGTGCAATAATTACTCCTATCCTCTCATCGCGATCCAACGCAGGTATTTATTATTGTGCACTACGTGGCGAAAAAAAAGTTTAATTATCTGTGCGTAAGAGTCGATCAGCCTGAATATCGACAAATGTGTATGTTAAGAAAAAGACGCGAAAAATCCCTTCGATGTTTTTTTTTTTTTAAATAAATAAGTCTCGATAGATATGGAGTATACGATCCGGCAATCAATGAAATTATACCGTTGTCGATCTGGCAGTTGTTGCCGGAATATCGGGCGTAACAGTGGCACTCGTAACGGTCCTGTCGTGAAACGCATTTGCCGTGCATCATGCATGGTTCGTGATGGCAGAAATCCACGGCGGTGTCGGTCGACGCACTCTGTCCGCCGACACTGTTCGGACCACCTGCGAAAGATTCAGACAATGCATGCAAACTACTCGGGAGCGGAGGAACTGTGAGGCTCTAAACTCTTTGGCATTATACTTCATTTGGCGCGATATACGGTAACTATGAATAATCTTCTTTAATCTACTCACACGCTCTTTACAGTTACTGAAAAACGTGAATTAAAAAGAAAAAAAAACAACAACAAACTCAAATTGTGCTCGCTATAATTAACTCGTTAATTACTGTTCATTATTCATTAAGGATGTGTAAATATGGAAATTCATCGCCCCTCGAAAAATTGTGTTTTGAAAAGTGCTACCTTAGGACGCACCGAGAGTTCGAACTTGGGTTTTCTGCATTTTTGAGACATAGACCGTTGGACAATAATTATTGTCATTTTTAATCGATCGGATGTACGAAAAGCTGGACGAACTTTGACAGACAGAATTGCAATCGTGGGATTCATTTTTTCGAGCGAATGAAAAAATTGTTGTGGCATAGACGGGACGATAACATTGACGACGACAACCGACGAGATTATAAGCGACACGGTCATTTTCATCGACGACTGCTGAGTGGACGAACATTTTTTTGTTAAAAAAAAAAACAAACGTCTCAAAAGTGACGCGAAAATAATATTTTTCCACAGCTGAAGATATAATGAAATGAAACATGTGATAAAATCGTGTGTTTCTTGATTCATCCGTTTCTGTCGTTGGCTATATTCGAGATAAATTCCCAACATATTCGAGACGTTTCACATACGTTCTTTCGTGACGTCACTTCCAGTCGAAAAATGAAGTTTTCAAACCAAAAGTGTCGTCTCAACGAAATATTGTTAATATTTTTCAGCGCGACGTCACTTCCGGTTCAAAAGTGAGATTTTCAAACCGAAAGTCGCGTTACAGAGAAATTTTTATTATTTTTCTATGGAACCATCTCAAGTGCAGCTGGTGGAAGAAACATGTGGACTAAGGAGCACAGGAAAGCGGGTAAAGAAAATTTGGAATTCATCTCGAATGTCGCCAGCCACGGAAACGGATGAATTAAGGAACACACGGTATGTGTTTACCTTTATGGACGGTAGTAACGCGAGGCACGCGTGGAATGATTCATCGAGCTAATTCGAACCACCGTGAAACACGTTTTGTCGATATCGTGTGTTTACTTTTCGTATTTTTTTTTAACGCTCGAGGCGATGCATCGTGTCTCTTGGACGCGGAACTGATAGCGCGACAATTGATAATAAACGATTTAACGCTTTTTCCGCTCTCGAAAGTTTTGCGATAAGGATGAGAAAGGTAAAAAATTGACAAAGACGCGTCACCGATTAAATCGCGTGTAAAAATCGAACGGTGAGGTGGAAGCAAAAACGCAGCCTTACATCCTCTGTTGTCCGACGGGCAACGACCGAAAATAGCGCCGTTGTTTATCGTCGAGTTAAACAATATTCCAGGACCCTGAAGGATGCAACCCTTGAAACCCTCGCCGACCGTTAACGAACTGTTCGCGTTGTTGTCCGGCAGCATCAGAATCGCCGAGTTGTACGTTGCGTTCGCGACCACCTGCAGGTAAAATTACACCAATTAATTTAATAAACACACTAATAAATTAAATTAAAATATATTAAATTATATATTAAAAATTATAAATAATTATGAAATTATAATGGTTAATAATAGTAATTATTATCATTATTATTATTATTATAAATGATACATTTAATTAAAAAATGACCAAGGCAATTTCGGGCTGAATACGATAAATACCTGTGTGTGGCCGGCGGCGTTTAACGTTAAGTTTCCAAGCCTGAACAGAAGATTAACGGTGTGCCAGGCGTTGTTCAACAGTCTCGCGTTCAACTTCGCCTCGTATCTCCGCTGGTCGATTAAAGCGACGAGAAGCAATCCCTCGCTGTTAACGTCGAGACTCACACTGTCGCCGTTGAACTTTTGAGTGAAGAGTCGACCCTCGTCGCAAGTTCGAAAGCTCAGACCGCTGTGCCGGTGAACCGAGACCGTCGACGACAGCCTCAGGCTAGCCGAACCGTTGAAGTAAGCTTCACGGGGATCATCCTCGACGCTCGAGTGACTGGCATTGTTGAGGGCCTCGTGGGATGCGATAACGAGGGTCGCCAGAACTGCAAAAGAAAAATTCAAATTGAACTATGCTCGATTTCGTAAAATACAAAAATATACATACAACCGAGTTTCAAGAAGGATACAAATTTTATAACATTTTGGATTTTTGTTATCAAATACTTTTATTCATAGTTTGGGTAGTTGCATTAAATTGTATTTCTTGATTCCGATTCTCCATGATGATGGAATCGCTATTTCGGATCAAGAAGAATACAAATTTAATAAAATGTTAGATTTTTCGTGAAATCCAGATTTCGGTTCAGAATTCGGATCAAGAAAAATAAAGGTTTAACAAAATGTGGAATTGAAAAAAGATTAAATAAATTCAGTCATATTTTGTGTAGGTGCATCAATCGTATCTCGTGATCACAATCGACGGTCTTTTGGAGCGTTGTCTGTGTAGCGTCAAGGATAGTGTAATCGTGATTTGGGTACACCGAATGCCGAACAGCAGATTAGATTAGACGGATCAATGAGCCTGACTCGGGAGATTGTGTGACTCGCTCTCTCCTGACCTTGTTTCCTCTTTCTCTGTGGTAACCTGCCGTTGCCGCTACCTTTTTATTGCGGCAAGCCCGATGGGGCCAACTCTTGCGCGCGATAACGCGGCGGACTTCCGATATCGATGTTGCACCACACGGACTGTGTACTCTGATGTATGTAAGATACATAATCTCGATGTGTAAACGACACGTGTCGCCGGTGTGCACGCGAGTGTCGGGAAGCTGAGTAGTTGCGCGGTAGCGCCTAATACGTCTTGTTTTGTCCCATCGTACGTGTGCGGAGTGGATGGAACGAGGAGACGAGAGAGTCGGAGAGACGCGTGCTGTGGCCTAGATAAAAATGCCTTATTCCATACCGTGGCGCGCAATGACACACGCACACGCGACAGTGCACAGTCCACCGACAGTGTCGAAGCTATCTTTGAACGTGACAAAAAAAAGTGTAAATACAAGAAGTGGGTGTTGTTTATTGTAATTTGATGCCGGTAGGTGAAAGACGACACCTCGAAGACACAGTCGTCCGGCTGAGATGTAAAGCTTGATTTTTTGCAGGTTGTATGTGGGACAAGGGAAACTAGCCGATACAAAAGTAGGTGCAACGCGAAATGAAGTCTGGTACGAAAAAGGATGGGAAAATGTTTTTCCTCCGAGACAATCGATGGAAAGGCACGTGTCAAACTGCCTATGCGCACAATATGCAAAAATGTACGTGAACATATAGTGAAATCGTAATCTACGTTGAGAACCAAACAAGTTTGTCCTTTCGCGGAAATCTCTACGATGCATAGTTTTCGAGTTAGAGGCGGGTGAAGCCGCCAGCCAATGGGATCGCTCGAAAAGCGGTTAAGTTTGATACCTCCGTATCTCCGAAACTATGAACTTTAGAAAAATTATCCAAAGGAGAAGTTTGCTCAGATATGAATCCTGAATACGAATGTCCATTTTTTGCAAATTTTTTTTGTCAATACCCCGTTATACATACACTGTATATGTGTAGCAACAATCGGACATTGAAATTCATAACGAGAGTGAGTGAAGCGTGTAGCGGGAAGCCGAACCAAGATTTTCCGTCATCCTGACACGTGAGACTACCGCACACGTATCGAGTCAAAGATGGACAAGAGGCTCTGCTGGGTTGTACGTGTCAGGCGTACGAAATATTCTTCGGCACTGCGAGCTATGAGCCGTAATGCTGTGGTGTATGCATAGCGACTCATCCTTGATACTGTCCGGTGCCTCCGAGATGCGCAGGTGGAATTACTCACACACAACAGACTCCCCGAGTATTAACATCAGCCTAAGAGTACCGGCACCGGAAGTGACGTCCATACCGGGCTATTATTCAGTCGTTCACGGAGACGCGCGAGCTGTACGTAAATGACGTGTCTCGCGAGAGCGATTCGCCCGTTCCAGGATGGGTCGAGTTAGCCAGCGAGCCACGCCGCAGAAACCTCGCTTATTCATCTCTCGAGGCGTCGAAGTCTCCGGGCTCTGCTTGGTGGCTACTAAAAGCAGAGGCGAATACAGTGGAATCGTTGGGGGATTACGCATCCTCTATTTTTCTTTTTTTCCACAAGATCTGATGGAAATCCTCAAATCAGATCCTTTCATATGGCTGGCTTTAAAGCACAAGGACGCATCGGCCGAGTGATTTTTAAACACGTAGATCAGAACATCGACAATTTTGGTGAATTATTAAACTTTTTTAAAGTAGCACCTTTAATCCGGAAATGAATATCTAATATTTAATACAAATGAAACATTCTTCAATTCTCCGATATCCTGAAATCCTTTTTTACGACGCTCCTAGGTGAGATCCAACGTGTGGGCGTTTGTCGTTTACTATTCCTCATGGGGTAAAAACTTAGTGTACAATACGTATAGATGCTTATCGTAGCTGAATAATAAAGATTTGTATAGATATACGTAAGAATCGTGAGGAGCTGCAGGAGTGTCGCTGAGAAGAGAGAAGGAGCAGAGGGAAGACGAGTGCGACGAGGGACACGCAAGTTCCATGATCCCTGGGGCGGCATGCTGAAGAGCCTGGAGTGTAATACGTGTGTAGTGTGCAGTCCCCGAACCAGTTTTCTTCGGCGCACTCGTGGCTGGCTTCGCTGGAAGGCTGTTGTGGCATCGTCGAGTTTCTCCGGCGTTATTCTCGGGCTCATAGGAGCAACGATGCGCGGGTCCCCCTGTTGCGGCACGAGGCGCTTGTCCGCCCACAACACGGTAGATAATGCTCTTCGTCTGCACTAAAGTACGCTGAAACTACAGTTGTACAAGTACCGAGAGCTCGGTGACCTCGAATTCGACGATTTTCACGTATTTTTTTGTCACGAAGAGACCTCTCCGGAAGCAAACTTTTTTCAACTTCTGCTCTTCTATGCAACTCTTTCCTGGTGTGAAATACAGAAGGTCCATGAAAATTGGGGGAAAAAAGTGTTGGACATTGTTCTACCTTCAAAACCGAACAAACTTTTCCTTTGGCAAAAATTCGTACGATACGTAGTTCTCGAGTTACGGGCCGTTTAAGTTTCCAGCCAATGAAAGCCGGGCGCCAGGTGGCGCCACGAGTGCCGCCGCGGTCTCATTGGCTGAAATCTTGATCGACTCGTATCTCGTGAACTGTACATCGTAGAAAAATCTTGCAAAGGAAAAGATTGTTCGTTTTTGCACTCCGAATGCGATCCTACATTTTGTTTTGCCTAATTTTGCGACAACCTCTATACACGATGGGGAGCTCGCGGCTAACGAGTGATCGGTTCCAGCGCGGAGCTGGATACGGCAAATCGCACAGTCACTCCCCAGAGCCCAAGCTGTATCATCAGCATGGCCGCAAAGTGCTACAGAAATGGAAACAACTGGCTATTATGTCGTGGAAGCTAGCGTAAGACCGGTGGCCGGCTATCAGCGCACCTATAGTTTCTGGCCTACAGGCTACACAGCGAAGATACAGGAACGAGAAGAATGCTCCTCCTTTGCCGGACTCGGAATAACTCGATCGAATCTGGCCTGCGCAGTCGAGCAACCATTTTCATCTCCGAGTCCGGACGATAGTTGCCGGTGCCTTCGAGCAGGAAGAAATTATCCTCCGCTGTGCAGCCTTCTTTTCTCAACTGCACCGAAATAGAGGCAATGAAAGGAACGATTCCTCATTGCCTTTACGGGACTTGGAATAAGTGTCTGCAGCACTTCTTTGACTACGAAGAAATTGTATTCTTTTTCACCGTTTTTTTTTCTGCCCTATCGACGGTGCTGCAAAGTGATATTTGAATCTGCTGCATTCGCCGAGTTCCTTGACTCCGAAATAGTTTACTGCTGTCTTACACGGGGTTGATAGAAACACAGAGGAGAGGTACACGCAGCCGGTACGTGACTCAACCGCCGAGTCTTTCGGAGTCGTTGGATCGGGCTTGAAGGTATGTACTACTGGTATAGTCTTCGCCACGCCTTGCCAGGCATCGAAGTCTCTTTGTTGCAGCAGGAAGTGACCATAAGATCCGGAGCACAGATTACGCGAGTGAATATCAGCGTTTTCTGCATACAATGCGTACGGGAAAGAGCGAAGGATGGGCACGAGGCGGAGTGAATCCTGCCTTAGGCATTGGTAGTTTTCCACATTCCGGTAAAGTTTTTCCGGATGAACGATTCCTCGCAAATGCGAAACAGCTCGCCGTGACTATACTTATAAGCGTCACGATGATGCGGACCGGAGAGCCCGAAGGTTGACGACGCTGTGTTAATTGCACGCGATTTATTTCTATCTCATCGCGTTACCTCAATCTCCGTTTATCTGACCGTGCGATAGAAAGCTGTATCCTTGGCGTATGCACCGGAGTGTAATACGCGCGCATGTATGTATACGGCTTACTGTAATGCTGATGCGTTGCGTAACTCCATCGGTGGCACGCAGTCGACGATTTTATGTGAAAAAAAAAAAACGAGGAAAATAAAAATAAAAATAAGAGTTGATGCAAAGGCCGCGCACGAGGGATTTCCTACGCGAGCGAGATGACTACGTGAGCGAGAGCGAGAGTTCCCAGGCGTGTGCGTGATTTATTGCGAGTGCTGTTGGATATGCAGGTCGAGGGACTCTCGGACGTCGAATTAACTTATCGTTCTTCATTCTGTCAATAGGTTTTCGTTGTTTCAAAATTTATCTCATATTTTGTTTTTTTTTTCTTAATATTATATTTTTTTTTCCGACGAAGCCTGCGCCGAGTACAGTTTTTTCTTCTCGAACCTCTGATCAGATTTGGTGGAGTGAAATTCAGAAAAAAGATTAAAATTTAAAAAAAATGGGCGAAATTCTCGAGCGTGCAAGCATTCGCGCGGAAGGTAGTTCCGCAGTTCTGACTGTGCGTCGAAGCTGTGCGATAGAATGTTGGGAAGCTAGAGGAGCTTGGAAATATAATATATAATCTCGGTCTGGCGAAGGTGAAACGCGGTTAGTTCCCACGCCTCTGGGGTTGCTGCCTTTTGCGTTTCGAACATACTGCATACATCGCGCTAGCGGTATTCGCTGGCTTGTTTGTCAGTTCACTCGGCGAGCTTTCCGGCTAGTTTTCTAATTTTAAACCGGAAGGGATTTTTTTTTTAATATTACGAGCAATAAATATTAATATAGGAAATATTACTAGCAATATATTTATTGTTTTTAATGCAAGTTTTTGATGCAAAAGAAACTTAAACCACATGTAACTGCAAATTGACCATCGACCGAAATCCTTCAGCCATGGTTTTCTTTTTTTTATATTGTTTTAAGTATTGGTGATTAGAATTAAATTGATCAGTATATTTCTGTCTTAATTTTCTTAAAAATATGAAACTCCAAAAAATATTAAAATATCAATTGGATGCCAAAATCGGAGCACGGAAGATTGAAAAATTATCGACGAGCATTTAGGAATTTCGCTCCTTAATGCTTAACGTATTTTCAATGAAAATTTCATTTCAACGTCTCGAAAATCAGCGACGATGGAATTACTATAATGATGCAGAACGAGCGGAGAAACGAGAACAAAACGTCGAAAAAAAAAAAAAAAAAAAAATTACGAAAAGAACAAAAATACATACGAACGTCACGCAGTGTGTTTCACCATGAAAACTGTAGTTCCCACGCGATCCCGCTTCCCTAAGGCCATAACTGAAAGGAACGACTTTTCGTCTCGTGCGCGAGAATACACTGCCGTAGAGGCAACACATGACGTTTAGTGTCTCTCGTGAGGCTTATCATGATGCTCGGAGTCATCCAAATAATAAATAACAATAATTAGGACAGAATAGCTCTGCCTCCCAGACTGAGTTACAAAAAGTTATCGAGACAGTCTCTTCATTAAGATTTCATAGATTCTCAATTGTAACAAAAACCTCGTTTCATGGTTTTTATTCGAGAGAAAAAACTTAAATAAAAATCATAGAATTTTTACGAAATTCTGACGACGAAATGTTTGGATTCATCCTAACAATAAATTACGATAATCACGATAATTACGACGAAGAATTAAATACAAATCGTAGGATTAATACGAAATTCTGGAAACTAAATTTTCAGTCACAGAATGGACTGGAAACCCGGTTTCGACCTCGTCGGGACTGAACTCGATTTCAGAATGTCAGACTTTAATCACAGCGTAAGGATCGGTGAATGAAACTCGTTAATTCCGTTGGTTGCATTGTACTTTTCTTTCAATTATTCCCATCATTGTTTGCATCGCCTTGGCAATTATTCCAAATGCCAAGGAGTGTCCGCAATGTAAATTCATTCAGGCCGTTTTCACGATCAAGATTTAACCGTCAGACAAATTATAATTAAAGAAACTATCACGCCAGCAACGTAAAGCTTTCCCGCTCTCGCGATCCTCGTGACTAAAGGATTACGCTCGAATCTTGCAACGGTATCGCTCACGAAAATTCACGTTAATTATTGAAATTAAAAAAAAAACGCCGTGTGCAATATTATTCTAATAACAATCCGCTTCGCGCTCGACCAATTTGTGCCTCGAAAAATACTATTGAACAAGCCACCGCACAATTATTAAAATATATTATATTAAGGAGCAAGTGTGTGCGTGTGTGTGTGTGTGTGTGCATGTATATGTACATATATACACACACTGGTGTACATCGTGATATGTACAATGGTGCGTTCTAGCGGTTTCCTTCGTTCTCTTCATCTGGGCTATTAGTTCCGTTCGTCCCTCTCCCTCGCGCTATGGATCATTCGAACTGATCGAGTACCGCAATGCAATTTCGCGATAATGACTCTCAACCCGAGTGTGCACTCCCTCCAGCGAGCGCTCCGGCCGAACGCCTAACTGCATATTTTCCAGCTAGAATGATCGTGCTCCTTGAGAGATTCACCCGCGCGAATGCGCCCGTCGGTGAGGCATCGGACTGGCGGCAACTTCCGTTAGGCGGAACTTTTGTGCTGCTACGAGGAGTTTCAATAGTGGGTAAGCGATTTTTTTTGTTCTTTTATTTTTAAAACAGGTCACCAAAGCTAAAGTCTGGTATTTACACAGACGATAAATAGGTATAGTTATCATCGTGTGCTGTGGAGCATCGCAGTGCATTTTTGCAGGTAAGATGGCGCGCGGCCCGACTACTGCGCATGCGCGACCGAACGATTGTCCGCGGAAACGCTCGCCTCGACTATCCGGAGATTAAGAAATTACGGGGTCGGAAATTACTCAAGATTCGCGGTTTCGATCACGAGATATAAAATATTTTTATGGCAGTTCGGTGAAGAATTTTCCTCCGGTAGGAATTCGATTGTAACAAATGAATTATTCATTTTTATTTATTTGTAACGAGGCACATCCATAGTCGATACACTGTAAAAAAAAAAAAATGTAACTTTAATGTACCGGTCTCGAAGTTTTTATGCGAAAGCTGGTACATTAAATTTAATGTACAATTGTGATGAAAAATTAATAATGAATAATTTTTCATTGAAATTAAGCGAAATTATAAAAACTAAAGTAAATTATAAAAAAAAAATTATTTCTAATGTGTTTAATACACTGAAAATTACTTTTTCATTACAATCGTCGGATAACATTTTGTATACCAGTTTTTGCATAAAAACTTCCAGTTCGGTACATTAAATTTCGTGAGAATTTTTTTTATAGTGTTGATCGAAACAACTCACTAAACGAGTCGCTGTCAACCAACTAAAAAAACATCGGACAACTATGCACGCAACCGCCAAAACAGATAACACACAAATGCAAATCAGCTGCGTGGACGTAAGATAAAGTATTATTATTATTGTTAAGGATAGTTTATTGTAAAAAGCGAAATCGCCGTACTCTGGAATATAAACACTATACTACAAATCACCTGGACACACAATCTTCCAACAGCTTCAACAAATGGCCAGTATAGAGGGCCCAGATAACATATAAAAACAAGTATAAATTATACACTTGTACATGTATATAATCCCGACAAGCCAATTGTAAAATAATAAAATACAGCAATAAGTTTAATATACTAAGGAAATAAATCATTAAGAAATCCATCCAATTGTTATGAAAACCCTGAGCTGAAGGACTGCAGTCGATGAGCCCATTGGCAATGCCTATGTGAATGTGTAATTACTACATGGAAAGACGTACTAGCGAATGGCTAAACTACGCGATGTTGTCAAGAAGTGCTCTTTTTTACTATTTTTAATTATTCATTTATTAATTTTTAATGATTCATTTATTAATTTTTAATAATTCATTTATTAATTTTTAATAATTCATTTATTAATATTTAATACTTCATTTATTACTTTTTAATAATTCATGTCTTTCGTTTAAAAAAAAAAAAAATCATGAACAGGTCGTATTTTTTTGCCGCTGAGGACCTCTTTCGCGTTTTTTTGGTTTAGTTTCCAGAAAAAAAAAAAAAAAAAAAAAAAAAAAAAAAAGTGTCCGCACGTGACGCATTTCGAACGGATCTATCCGAGACTCTCGATGACTAGCCTCCGGCCCGAATAACCATTCGGTGACGTAGTCTGAACGGGAATCGGTATAGTTATATCGATATGAATAATAACGAGGCGGGATTTCACGCTTGTTACTATATATACGTGAGGATTTTATCCATAGGTAGTCTCCGGAGTCGGGTACGAGTTTTGCGACGGGAGATACGTTGCACGTGAGTCATCAGCGGCTCAGCCACGCCGCTCGGCGAGCCCGGAGAATGGATAGGCTGGAAGCGTATGGAGGCTATACAACTACTGCAAAATGCTATAATACCGGCGGTGTGCTCGCCGGGCGTATCGACGGATACTCGCGTTGGCGATTACGTCGTCCAGGTATTTTCATTATTATTATTGTTATTATTATTTT
Source organism: Amblyjoppa proteus (assembly GCA_963922035.1). Taxonomy (NCBI): domain Eukaryota; kingdom Metazoa; phylum Arthropoda; class Insecta; order Hymenoptera; family Ichneumonidae; genus Amblyjoppa; species Amblyjoppa proteus. The sequence goes on from OY998228.1 coordinate 45,033,481, forward strand.
TTAAAATTTATTGCACACACTTTATGTAGTCGCGCACACTTCATCCCCGATGCATAAAAAATTCCTTAAAAAATCTACCGCGCGCACTATCGCGATGCCCGTACGCATGAATATGCAGATGGACGTACACATTTTATATAACAACATTGGCGCGAGATGCCGCGTCGAGGAGATTCCCCCGGATTTAATTATCAACTATTATTCGCAGCTCGGGGCGGTGAAGGATGGAAATTAAAAAAAAAAAAAAAATGAAAAAATGAAAGTCGGTAAGTCGCTGGACCGGAACTTGCGCAAGCGTGAAATCAGAGACGGCGATTAGAGAAATTTCCGAATCATTAATTTGGAAACAAAGCCAGCATAATAATAGCAATGAATCGAACATTGGAAATTATTTTTATATTTTAAGATTTCAAGAAATAAATCGAGAAATAAATGTAAAGAGCTTTTGGAATGGCGAGTGACCGACCGGGCGATTTTACGACCGATGCGAATAGGTGTGGAGTTGACTGGGAGTGAAAAGATATTGCGGATACTTCTTTGCACACTTTGCGGTGTACGTTGAACTTATTTCTAGGTCATAAGTACTCGACTTTCCCGTCCATTAGGGTATTAAACAAAGCCGGGAACAAATGAAACGTGTCATCGTACTTCTGTGCAAAGGGGGTTACAAAAGAAAATGATCTAAATTCTTTTCTTCGGACGTAAAAATGTTTATAAGGACAGCGCCCGACGTGCCCGAGTGGAGAAACGTAGGAAAGCCTTTTTTTTTTTTGCGATCTGGAGAAAATGGAAAAGTCGTCTAACTAGGCACTGAAGTGATAACGCATAGAATCCACATTTTCAGTTTCCTAATGCGATTTTAAATCATTGATAAGTAAATTTAACTCTTCACACAAATGTTTGCACATTTTTTCTAAAAAAAAAAGCTGCCTTTTCCGAGTAAGTAAAAAACAAAAAATGGACCGTAAGTTCCACGAGATTTATTACAACCACAGAGCGTAGTTCGCGCGAAACGCCAAGTTTGACGTAATTAGATAAATTACTGGAGAATTAACTGGAGAAAATGGCAAAGTCTGGAGAAAATGGCAAAATGACTGCGCATCGAAGCAATTATGCATTGAATTCACATTTTCACTTTTCCAATGTGACTTCAAATCATTCAAATAAATGCAACTCTTCGCGCAAATTTTTACGCATGTCTTCTAAAAAAAAACAAAAAAAAAACAGTTACCTCTACGAGTGAGCAAAAAAAAATAAGAAAAATTAACGGTAATTTCGACGAGTTTTATTTCAGGCCACGAGCGTAGTTCGTTCGACACGCCAAGTTTGACATTACGGTAATCCGACCGTCCCGATTAAAACGTCGCACGGATCTCTCGACCCGCTGGACGGGGAATGATTTTCGTAACGGCATAATAACTGCGGTAATATTAATTCAGCTAGAACGGTCCTTTCGTTGTCCGACCGGCAACGGCGTTTTCGTGAGAGACGATCGCGGACGAAGAAAGGACGGAACGAAGACAGAAGGAACGAAAGGCTTGGATCAGTGACCGAGCCGAGAGAAACAACGTCAGCGATGATGCACTTGAAATTATGCTCCGCCACAGCACGAATCACGCGACTGGTCGTCGTGAATAGCCGAGCGATAATAAGCACACGTGCTGATATTTATACGTTTTACGCTTCTCTTATCATTTTTTTTTTTTTTTTCTTTTCAGTTACCCGCAAACCGGTTTCACATTTGTGTGGCTGGTACGGGTTAATTATGATTTCGAGATATAAGCTATTCCGGTTCATCGCTGCATAAACTGCAGCGGCTGTGCATATGCCATTGAAAGAGAAAACGACAGGGCGGATGTATTTGAATAATTTATAGAAAGAATCCTACGCCACCGCCCTCGTCATTGTCGTCTGGCTTTTCACTCGAATAGCACGTCTCGTATGCTGTCGTATACATTCATCGGGAGAACTCGTACGGTCGTGTTAATTCTCGTGCTAATTCTTTCTTTTTTTTTCTCGCTATATTATCGAGCATGTAACGGAAAATAATGCTGTAACGGATGTTGTAACGGATAATAATGACATTTCTTTTCGAATGCTGGTATGTTTTTTTGTTTTTTGTAAAATCCTTTTTATCGTTTTTATCTTTGAAGAGGGTCTTTGTTTCCTGTGGAGGACGGTTCTTAATCCGGGGTCCATGGATCCCCAAAATAGACGAGGGACCCCCTGTGGACCACCAAAGTTAAGAACTGCTTTAGAGGACATGTTTTTTCTTTCCTTTTCTTATCGTTGAATGGGAACTTTTTTTACTTTTTTGGCACATTTACATCTCTACCATATCACAACTCTCCCGTATTAGAACTATCAAAATCTCTACCAGAAAGTAAAAAAAAAAAAACTCTATCGGAATTGAAACAAAACTCTACCGGAATACAAGGTAGTACTGTATTCTGGTAGAGTTTTATTCCAATTCCGGTAGTTTTATTTCAAGTCCGATAGAGTTTTATTTTGATTCTGATAGAGTTGTTAGAGCTTCCCTTTTTGGTAGAGTTATCATGAGGTAGAGTTGTTATCTGGTGTACAGTAAAAAAAAAAAAAAAATTTGTACTTTTTACAACAAATTATTGTCCACAAACGTCCGCAATTTTTTTGTTTGTTAATTTTCTAGTTTTACAAATAAAAGTACAAACTAAAATTGTCAATAATACAGGAAATAAAAGGACTTTATTAAATAAGTGACAAACTTGTTTGTCACTTATTTAACAAAATAATTTTAACGAAATTTCCCATTCCGATTTTACGAAATTATTTTTTACTGTGTAGAGTTGTGAGTGGTAGAGATGTAAATGTGCCCCTTTTCGTATCATCATTGAAGGGTATTTTTATTTTTGAAGAGGCCTTTTTTGCCTTTGAAAACTTTTTTCGCGAAACGTTATCGAGTATGTAACGGAAAATTATGAAAAATTAAAGAAAATGCTGGTCTTCTTTTAAACCTTTTTATCTTTGAACGCCCATTTGAATCTTTTTATATTTGAATTCAAATAAAATGTTTACCTTTTATTTAACCTAATAGAGATTGACATTTTTGTATTTTTTTTTAATTCTGCGAGGTCGACGTATCGGCATTCGTTCGGTTAATAAATCAATTATCATTCGGCTTTGAGAGAAAGAAGCCCGGCAGTGCTGGATAAAAAGTTCCGCGTTCGTGTGCGACTGCACTATCGACTATCCATCACCGTACACTGTCGAGACGGTCGAGCGTCGATATACGGAAATACACAGAAGAATAGAGCTCTCGAGGGCGGAGGTCGAAGTTACGCGGACAATGTTAAAAGTTCACCTAGGGCTTCGGCGGCCACGGAGCTATCGCTCGACAGCTCGAGCCACGGTTCTACGACCCAACGGCGTTAATAAATTAAATTAAAATGGGGAATGACGTAGCTACGGACATTTTTTTTTTTTTTTTTTTTTTCTATTCTAAATGTGATTTTTCCACGTAAATGCACGGTAACAAAGCTCAACTGTTCGAGGAAGCTAAAAAAGTGTTAAATTCTCGGATATTTTGCTATAAAAATTATAGAACCCGAGAAGCATTTCTTGAACGATTGAAAATGAAAAATTCTTTGCGAACTGCTAATGGGGTTGAAGTATCGTGGAACGTAAATGGAACGAAGGTGTGAATAGGTAAAAAAATATTGCAATTTCTAACTACATAATAAATTGTTGATCTAGGAATTCGCCACAGAGTTACGGCTCGACTGTTCGAGCCACGATTTCAACAACTCCTCGGCATAAATAAGTTAAATTAACAAATAACAATGAATCGCATTGAAGAAATGACGTAGTTTCGGACATTTACTTAAATTTTTTTTTCTAACTGTAATTTTTCCACGTAATTTCACGATAAAAAATTTACCTCCATTGTACGAGGCGATAAAAAAAAAAAAACGTGTTAAACTTTGCTCACAGAATATTTTTGCCATAGAAATTATTCTTGAGAGGCATTTCTTGAACGACGAAGGATAAAAAAAAATGCCTCGCGTCCTGCTAACGGGGACGAAGTATCGTGGCACGCAAATAGAACACGAGAGTGCGATTGAGTTTCAAAAAAAAAAAAAAAAATCATTGCAATTTCTCCAAGAATTTCAATTATTGTAACTGTGTAACAAATTGTTGGCGTTCCATTGACGTTTGAAGAGTCGATAGTTCGCGGTGTTTGAGACGTTTATCGCGACAATAAGAGCCGCGGCTCGGTCGGCGACGAGCAAAGGAGAATTGTAATGTGGATGAAGCGTACTCGTTGCGATGTTTCGCTCGAAATCGATCGGTACTTCTCCGCTTCCATTCACGTAACTCGACCTATTTATAACGAGCAGAACGTTGACCGTCGGCAATGTGGTCGCGAGGTGGTGGACACGTTCGTTTTAGATATGGCATAAAGTGCCGCACGAGACAGTTGTTCGAAGTACAATCGTACACCGCTCAAATATTAATAATCATTGCAGCGATTAGAAATAAAAATAAACTGTGCTAATAATAAATTCGATAATCTCAAATAAACCAATAAAAATAAAAATGATTTCATGCGAAATATATTTTAAACGTAAAACGTATTTTTAAATATGTCAAAAATATCAAACGCCTATTCGTTCGTTTAATCGGCGCACGGGTGGTCTCGTATTTGGTGGGTAAAAGAATTTTCTACGAGACGGTACGATAACGTGTTTATAGGCTCGATTAAAGCCGTGGGCACCGAAACTTTTCAAAGACCCGGCTTATAACGCCACAGTTGGAATTTCCAAGTGGCTCATGCAGCCCGTGTGAACGAGTATAAAGCACTTTTTAACATGTAAATAGGAGAAGGCAGCGTGCATGCACCGAGATAAGCGAGCCTCTAACGAGATCCTTCGAGAGCTCTCGTTCACCTCGGCGCATGAGTCAGCCTGCCCTCTGCTGCAGTGTTTATCCACAGTTTTTTTTTTTCTCTCTTTTATCTATTCGAAAAGGACGTGACAAAGCTGGGATTTAAAAATATTGTTCTTATCGGGTCGTGAAAACGCACATTTTTACCGATAAAAAAGAGGTTTAAACGTAGAACGTAGTCCAGTAGGTGTGTTTTTTTTTTTCTCTTTTATCTCTTCGAAAAGGACGTGACAAAGCTGGGATTTAAAAATATTGTTCTTATCGGGTCGTGAAAACGCACATTTTTATCGATAAAAAAGAGGTTCAAAACGTCGTTGAAAGTTCAGCAAATAAATTCAGTTCAAACGTAGTCCAGTAGGTATAGATGTAAGTTCGAATGTTCATTCCCAAAGATAGATAATAAATTCCAAAAGCGAAAGGGTTAATGGAAACAATAACAGTCCCTACTCGATATCGAAACTCGGAACTTAATTTTTCATTTGACGCGATGAGCTTCCATGTATGCGTTCATTCCCATCCTTTTTAGTGCATAATCATATGTATAATTTCACTCGGAAATTCAATAAGAAACCCATTTTTATTTTTCTTTAAGGAATTTGCTCGAACTTCAGAAAATAAATTCACTTCACATTCGATTAGGTAGACATTTAAGTTCGAACCTTAATTTCCAAGAATAGATTAATAAATCGCAAGAGCGAAAGGTTTCATGAAAAAATAAAAAAAAAAAAAAACTGCAGCCGAGTACATAGGAACTCGGACATTCTTTTTTATTTCACGCGATGAGCGCTTCCACATATTCGTTCCGATCCTTTTCCAGTACATATATATTCATATATGTATACGTTCTCTCGGAAATTCAATCAGCAGAGCCGAAAGCGTATGAAGTATATTTTATCAGTTCATCACGCGCGAGTTCCAGTCTGCCCGGGCGGAGCGCGCTCACCGGATAATTGAAACACTCTCTACTTTTATTTTATTTTTTGTATATTTTATTTATATCTCACCTCCTGGTCTAATCCGCGTCAATTAATTCGGAGTTAACGAACGCGCGGGTGCAGACGTGATTAGCCTTGTGCTGTCTGCAGACACACCACACCGGTTGCAGTTCTGCGTCGCGTTAGTTGGAATTTCCATATATCCGTGTTCCAATGGTGTTACGAACGTGTGATGCGCGACCAATGAACCGCGACGCCTCGCCTCGGTACTCGGGCAATTAGAGCCGATCAGTGTACAACGCGGTAATCCAATGATCTTCGGAGTCTCTGGAATATGCGGATTCAACATAGTACCTTTGTCAACCGTCCCACATATCGGCAGTCGTAATTGACAAACTTCGAAATAGCCTCGAACGAAATTGGATTATTATTTTCGCCGAAATACGTCACATCCGGTGGGGGAAAAGAAGATTTTCAAATTGCGACAAACGTATTTGCGGTGTGACGTCACTTCCGGTAATAAAAAAGAGGATATTCTCAAACCGGAAGTGATGTCTTCGCGCATGACGTCACATCCGGTAAAAAGTCGACATTTTTAAAGTGACGTCACAACGAAATTTTTCAAATATTTCTGCGTGACGTCACTTCAGGCTGAAGAATGAGATTTTTTCAACTTGAAGTGACGTCACAACGAAATTTTTCAAATGTTCCTGCGTGACGTCATCACCGGGTGAAGAGAGATTTTTAAACCGGAAGTGAGATTTTCGATAGGCCAATAGTGGCCGGTCCAGTGAAGTGTCCTCGCTGAAAGGTCAGTGCGAAACAAACTACCGAGAGAACTTTCGGAACTGACAATCGACCTCTCCCGTCAGCTCACTGCGAAACTTTCCGTACAGCAGTTAGCTCCGCTGATTCGCCGTCTTTCGCTCTCGCCAACTTGAAGTTGCGATAATAGACCGAGCTCCTTTGCAGCGGGGATGCATTTCGCGAGAGACGCTCCCTGGCACCCCCACGCCGGATTTCTATTGTTCTTCGCTGTCCTTAAACATCGTTAGCTTCCGTCGGCCTCTGTGTATACAGGTAAATACTGTGGTTAAAACTGTATGTCGATTTGCTAACCCAATCTCTACCGGACGCTTCTTGATGCCAACTGCAAACGTTATTCGACGGCGCGTTCGTTAAGGAGACGAGGGAGGTTTGGTCGAACAAAAGTTCAGTTACTTTGAATTGTGTATAACAAGGCTACAACAGAATGTAAACCGTCTTCCTTATATGATTAGCCTGTATGTCAACATTATTAAGTAGGAAAATACGTTGAAATTGTTACGTTGTTGTACGTTCTGGAATTGTTTAGAAGAATCTTGTTATTTATTGCCGTTTGTACTAAACAAGCTCTTTTCACTTGTTACCACGATTTCGGTAAAATGGCCGAAAACAGCTTTCGATATAAGTTAAAAGTTGTTCAATATCTCAGAGATCCTACGGCGAGTATTCAGTTCTTTCTCAGTAAATTTCTGAAGACACATAAAGCACTCTGAAGGGCCGGAGGACTCTAAAGAATCCTAAAGGGTTTAAAGTGTCATGATTATAGTTTGCTTCGTTCGATTTCTTTGTCGTCAAATGCCGAAAAAATAAGTCTAAAAAGTAGTGTAAATAATTTGTCAATTTTCATCTCGAGACGGGACAAGTAGCGAGAGAGGAAAATGCTACTTACCGAACGAATGAAATACATGAAGCCTTTTATCGATGGAACCTTAAAAAAAAAATGTATTCAATTCACACAATGGCGAGCTAAAAAAAAAAACGAAAGAAAAACATGAACATTTTTGGTTTTTAGCTCACCATCGTCTGTTTTTTTTTAATTCCCTATTCATTGAAGCAGCTGGGCGGACCTACAGAAGGCCTCAAATTGGACTGGCGCAGTCGTTATTCTCAGAAATACGCGGTCATCTGGAATTATCCGGATTGGAAATACGTGGTAGTCGACCGTATACACGTACGGATCCTCCTTTTATCGACTGTACGTGTACATCTCGTTCGTTCACACCCGTCTCCCCGTTTACGCGACACCGTCGAAGCCGTCGATGCGTTTATAACTCGAGGACAATTCCACCACAACACTAGCGCGCGAACGCTCCGCGTTCGACGTCCAGCGCGGTCCTTATAGGTTATGGTACGAGTGTCCGCGCGAGCACGGCTCGATCGACGACGAGTGCACTCGATCGCGATTCAAACTCAACGCGAAATATTACACTCCACTGACGTGTATTGGCCGGCTGCGTCCGAATGCTCGACCGAGTAGCCTCGAGCTCTCTCTCTCTCTATAACGCGTAATTCAACACCGGTATCGTTAACGCCCGTCTGGACACGACAACGATGAAATTATTCGGTTTTTTTTTTTTTTACCACCTATATAGGCAAACTCGCTAAGCTATTTAACGTGGCGTGATTATTATTCGCTTCGTACAATTGATTTGTCATTGGATGTCTAAAAATAAGTCTCGGAAATATTTCAGTCGTCGTCACCTCGAGGCAGAACAGTTGGTGAGAAAAGAAAATGGCGGACGGTGCTTTCGGTGGGACGAAGCATATAACCTGTGACGCCGCGGATCTTCCTGTGACGAGTATTGAATTCTGTCTTTAAGAGAGTGGCAAAGGCCTCTGCAAAGACGAGCCATTCGAGGGCTTTAAAAAAAAAAATCAATTCTGTTTTGGTAAATTTCGGAAGAAACTCAACGAACGCCAAAAGGCCGGGGTATCACAGAATATCCTAAAGTGTTTAACGTGTCATGATTTTTATTTGCTTTCTTCGATTTATTTGCCATTAAGTGCCTAAAAATAAGTCCGGATAATTTTTCGATTGTTACCTCGAGACAGTACAATTGGTGGAAGAGAAAAATAGCGGACAGTGTTTTCCGAGTGAATGAATATTTCGAGTGAATGAAACGCATGACCTGTGGCGCCTGGGATTAGAGATGTGCAGAGGCCGTTTATGACCGTCACTCTACAACTGTATAGAGGCCGTTTTTGACCGTCATTGTGCAACTATATAGAGGTAGTTTTCGACCGTCACAGTAGATCTCTACCAGGGATCTTCCCGCAGCGAGTAAGTATTGAGTTCTTTCACGGTAAATTTCTAAAGGAACACAAAGAATCTAACCTAAACGGCCGTTCTTCGACAAGTGTTTTTTCCCCTCACTGCGGCTTTCCCGACGTTGACATTCGGCAGACGCTCGCAGCATGACGAAACAGATAAAATGTAGTCTGGATAATTTTTCGATTTTCACCTCTATGCAGGACAATCGGTTGGAGGAAAGTAGCGTACTTTACGAGTGGACTCAACACATGGCCCGTAGCGCCAGGGATCTTCCTGCAGCGACTATTGGTTTCTTTCTCGGTTAATTTCTAAAGAAACGTTAAGAATCTACCCTGAAGGGCCGTGCTTCGACAAGTGTTTTTTTTTTTTTTTCTCCCTTCGTACGCCTGGCTCGTCGTTGACATTGGGCAGACGCTCGCAGCGTGACGAAACAAAAAGATGTTCCCTGGTTATTTCGCCACGCTCACGTATCCTTTCGGGCTCGGCGCGAGAGAGTAGGTAAAGCGCTTCCTCGGGCACGCTGCAGCCCTCCGTTATATATACGTATTATATCTATATGTATTTCTAAAGGAGACATTAACGGGACTGAGAGTGGCCAGCAGCGATCTCAAAGGAGGTCTTTGTGCGCTGCTTGTACACTCGATAGTTCGCAGACGCTCTTTTCGAGCACTCGGACCCTCGAAGCCCCTTCGAACTCTGTCTTTCGTATTATTTCCTTTGAGTAATGAAAAAGAATTTCGGAGATGAAAAAAAAAAAAAAAAAAAAAAAACGGGACGAGGGAAAAATAAATAAAACTAAAAGAATTCTGACTTACCGAGCTTCGCAGAGAACATTCCGCAGGGCTGTATGCAATATCCGATTAGCATAAACAAAGTGAAACGAGCGTACTCGAGAATTTCAAACCAAGAAAGTGCCGAGGCGTAAACGTTAATTGTGCGTTGCTAAAGAAAACCTCGCTTAGCATAGAATTTCGTTGCCGTTTGCATTTCTCTGTCCCGGACGAGAAAAACTTGTCGCAAAAACAAAAAAGATATTGCTAAATTGAAAGTATCGAATAGGATGAGCAATTTCGAAAAAAAAAAAGAAAGAGCATGAAATTGATTGACGCGTTACTTTGTTCGCGGATATTCATCGTTTTTAGCTTGTCTCTCGGAGATGTGCGTACAGACAAGCCCGCGTTGCGTAAATGTACATGCACGCAGGTTGAAGAGTGGCATAAAATTTTATGCAGCACCGTATATACATGCATATCGTTTGCGGCGATAGAATCCGTTGCAGAGCGAAAAGCCGGTATTATATTAGCGAGTCGAATAAGGAGTGGATAAATTTTCCTTTTTCATTGCCCCTCCCGGCCAACGCCTCGCCGCTTCATGCCTGCCTTTGGCTCTGCTTCTCGCATTTGCGAACTCGCCGGGCTCTTTGCGGCGAGCGCTCGGCGTTTGTCAAAAGCGTTCTGGCCGGTTCGCTGCTTTAACCGTGGTAGAATGCAAAAACGGACACTACGAAGTATGAACTATTCGTTTGTACTCTGAAACGCGGGTACAGTGATACACAATGGTCGTTATAGCGCTAGCGATACAACAGTACGGCATAGTGTCGACTTCGAAGTAAACAGTAATTTATTTCTTTTAGTTATGTTTTTTTTTAATTTTACAAAAAAAAGGTTATTTAAGCTTTTCTCTTGTAACTTCGACGTGAAAGTAAGATAGCTTGAAGATCATGAATACCCAATGTGCACCTACTAATTTTCGCTTTTTATCTGGACGATGGTTCTTTAGCATTTTGCGGACTATTTTACTGCAGAGTATTCATGGTTGCCAATAATGAAAAGTACGAAAGGTTGTAAAATTAATAGATAAAAGATCATTTTTGTAGAATATACGAGAAAAAGATTATTATTTTTTTTTTCTCTTGAAGCTTGGACGTGCAAATAAGATAGCTTAAAGACTCCCCCATGCCTGCCTTTCGCTCCGCTTCGCGTATTAGCGAATCCGTTGGACTCTGCGGCGAGGCATTCGGCGTTTGTCAAAAGCATTCTGGGTGGTGGACGCAAAAACGCGGGTACAGTGATACACAATGGTCACTATAGCAGTACGGTATGCTGTCGACCTCGATGCTAACGATAATGTATTTATTTTAGTTTTTTGTGTCCTCATAGAGGAAGCCTTGCGAGTAATGGAACATTATGAGAAAGCTATATGAAAATTTGAACTTAAAACTTTTGTGAGGAAGCAATGTGAAAATGTTAATTTTCAACCTAAAACAAAAATGATTTCATTAAAAAAGCTGATTATTTTTTCTCTTAAAACTTTGACGTGAGATAACTTAAAGACTACGAATATCGACGGCAAAGATAAATGATTTGTTCCTCGTAACGCACATATATATATATATATATATATATATGAATTTAAGAAGGACAGAGGAGAGGAGTGGACTTCATAAATAAAGTCCGTGAGACAGCAAAGTTACGACAGTACGTTATATAGGTGGGTACTTTGCTAAAAGATAAGGAAGCACTTGTCGTCGGCAAGGTGCAGGCGTCCCGGTATTACCGCAGTGTACACACAGTGGATGAAACTGCATAGGTGTGCTAACTAGAATCGTATCATCTTTCGCTGGCACTGGCGTTTTAATTTCAAAATCCCATTTCGCTACTGTCGAGGAAGTACGAAAGGTTAATAAATTGGACGCGTCACGCTTTCGTGCAATTGCTTCGGTAATTCGTGCCGCTCGTATAGAACTATATTTATCCATATATCTATATGCGTTTGCTGAGACGTTTTAATACGAGACAAGTACGCCGGACACCGTTTCGAGCGTCTGCTATTATTGTTTTGTTTTCTTTTGCTGGTAGACACAAGTGCAGGCATCGCCATGATTTTTATGGGGTCTGTCGAAAAATCCGACCCATGCAAATATAGTATAGTATGCTATAGCTATGTGTAACTATAATGCAAAAAAAAAAAAAAATCGTACGAAATTTAATGTTCTTGTGAGGTTTTATGCATAAACTGCTATGTTAAATTGTATGTACTATTGTGATGAAAAATCAATGTACGTTACATTTAAAACTTTAGAAATACTTTACCTTTAATAATTTTCTTTAATTTCGGCCTAAAAGGCTATTAATTTTTATGAGAATTCGGCATTAAATTTACAATCTTTTTGAACAGTTTGAGCCAAAGCAATCAGAGTAAACAAAACGGTAATTTGTAATATACCGGACTGGAAGTTTCTATCCAAAAAAAACTGGCACATTATATATTGAATATACTTTTTCATTGAAATTAAAGTAAATCATAAAAAAAAAAAAAAAAAAAAAAACGTTTCCAATGTTTTTAATACCCTGAACATTAATTTTTCGTCACCAATGGTACATGGAATTTAATATACTTTCACTCCGGTAAATTAAATTTCACAGAATTTTTTTTTTGACAGTGAAGGCTACACGGTTGTGTGTATTACACGGCGAAGTTGTGTTCGCGATGTTTAAGGTGCGGGCGCCCCTATATTACCGCAGTGTACACTTCGTGGATGAAACTGACTAAGGATGTGCTAACCGGAATCGTGTCATCTTTCGCTGGCACTGGCGTTTAATTTCAAAGTTAGTTTTCGCTACTGTCGAGGAAGTACGAAAGATTAATAATTTGCACGTATTAACGCTTTCGTGTAATTTCATCGGTAACTCGTGAAGCTCGTATAGAACTATATTTTTCCATACATCTATTTGCATTTGCAGGCTCGCTTTAATACGAGATAAGTAAGCCGGGCAGCGTTCCGTGCGTACGAAGGAAGTGACTACACGCACTTCATGGGAAACGAGTGTCTGCCATTATTTTTTTTTTTTTCTCTTGCGCGTAGACACAAGTAGGTATAAGTATCGCTAGAATTTGATGATAGTGGTCGGAATATCCGATTTAAAATTTCCGTTTCGCTGGTATCGACGAAGTACGGAGATTAATAAATTGCACGTATCATCGTTTTCGTGTAATTTCTTCGATAAATCGTGCAGCTCGTATAGAACTATTTTTTTCAATGCATCTATTTGCATTTTCAGGGTCGTTTTAATACAAGGTACCGCAAGCTGAGCACCGTTCCGTGCGTACGAAGGTAACGAGCACCCGTACCTTATGCACAGTAACAAAAAGATTTGTACATTTACAAACTTTTTTGTCCAACAAACGCCCACAATTATTTTCTTACCAATTTTACGACAAAATATTTATAGAATTAATAGAAATTAGCCTGAAGGACTCCGGTCGACCGCCCATTGGCAAAGTCTATGTGGACGGTGTAAGCACTACATAAGGAGATGTATAAGATATCGTATAAACTCCTCGTTATTGTCAATAAATGCACTTTTACTGCTACTACTACTGCTACTACTAATAGATATTTGACACATTTACATCGCTGCACTTGCAACTCTACCAGAAAACATCTCCACCATATTACAACTCTACCAAAATCTCCACCGGACCTGAAATAAAACTCTACCGGAATTGAAATAAAACTCTACCGGAATTGAAATAAATCTCTACTAGAATTGAAATAAAATTCTACCGGAATACAAGGCTAAACGGTAGCCCTGTATTCCGGTAGAGTTTTATTATAATTCCGAGTTTTATTTCAAGTCTGTTAGACTTTGATTTTGATTCTGATAGAGTTGTGAGTGTCAAAGATGTAAATGTGCCGAAATTTATGTAAAATGGAAATCATTTTGTTGTAAAATTATTTTCAAAAAGTAATTGTTGATATTTGTAAGAAATGTTGCTACCTATTTTACTGTGACGGAAGCGAGCATCTGCCATTATAGTTTCTTTTTTCTTTCGCAGGCAGACACATATCGCAAGGATTTTTGTGGTGCCATTATAGTTTCTTTTTTCTTTCGCAGGTGTTCATATCGCAAGGATTTTTGTGGCGTTTGCCGGAATGCCCGATTACCAGCTAACATTTCGCCGATGTCGACCAAGTACGAAGATTAATAAATCGCACTTATCAGGTTTTAGTGCAATTCCTTCGGTAACTCGTGCAGCTCGTATGGAACAATTTTTTTTCTTTTCATATATCTGTTTGCATTCGCAGGGTCGTTTTAATAATTGGCAAGTAAGCCGGGCTGCGTTCCGTGCGTACGAAGGAAGCGAGTACACCCACCTCATGGAAAACGAGCGTCTGCCATTATTATTTTTTTTTTTATTCTGCAGGTAGACACAGGTGTAAGTATCGCTAGGATTTTTATGGTGTTGGTTGAGACACTCGTGTGTGTACAGCTTCATGCGAGGCTGCACGGTCGTGCGTATTGTACGATGAAGTTGTATTCGGGACGTTTAGCTCGCGCGGCTGAGCGTGAAGGATGGAGAAGAGACGAGGGAACTCTCGTACTGCATGAAATGCGGCTCGTACATTTTAAAGCCGTGTGGCTTCCACCTGTTACGATGCCGAATATCGCTTGCGTGCAATTTTATAAAATTAACTTTATCACTCGGAGCGTGACAAAATTTCCGTATTTCATACTTCGGGGGAAAACAAAATTCTTGGGTTGTCGCGCACTTTAGCACGAGAGGCCAAGTGTGCGACAGTTCGAGGGAATTATTTTTTTCTGTATACGTTCTTTTCCGGCGAAAGGAAGACGACGATTGTGCGTCGGCGGATTGTAGAGTTAAAGTCAAAGAGCTGGATTTTGCACTAGAGAAATCCACGAGATTGAGCACTGTGATTAATCGCTTCGTGATAATTAATATCATTTTTTTTTTTTTTTTTTTTTTTTTTTTTTTTTTTTTTTTTTTTAATCAAAAAAATAACCATTGAAATCTGCTGGCTGAACTTCTTGTCATTTCCCGAAGGCGCTTTTGAACGATCTTTTCCGATAAGATAAAACCAAAGGGTTCACGTCAATCGTTCGCAATTTAAGTTGTAAAATTTCCGCGTTTCGTACTTGGGAATTAAAAAATGGTGAAGTGCACGAGAATCAAAGAATGCGACAGTTCGAATGAATTAATTATTATTATTATCTGGAAGCGAAGCTTCTTCTCCGACGAAAGGGACGCGTTAATTATTCGTTGGTGGATGGTAGGAGTTAAAATCAACGAGTTCACTTTTGCATGGGCGAAGTCCGCGAGATTGGCGATTGTAATTAATCGCTTCGGGATGATCGATATCTTTTAATTTTTTTTTGTAACTAAAAAAAAAAAACCATTGAACTCTTTGCCGAGTTATTATCGTTTGCCCCTTTTACCGAACCTGCCTTTGACTATTTTTATTTTTTTTTGTTCCAATAAGGTAAATCCGAACGGTCCTTTCAATCGTTCGCAATTTAATTCTCCAATCGGAAGAAAGTTGTACGTCGCTTTCGGTGCCATTTCCACCGTGCTCGAGCGACGATGGGACTCCCGAGGGATTTGATAATAAAGTGGAAAAAGTTAGAGTCGACTTTATCCCGAGAGATATCGGTCGATCAGTGAGATTGAGAAAAAAAAAAAAAAAAATTCTAACATTTGAAAACATATCGTGGCGATTTCACCTTAGTGAAATCCACGAGATTGGAGTTTTTAATCGATCACTTCGGAGAAATTAATGTCTTCGTATTAAAAAAAAAAAAATAGAAAACAAACTATTGAACTCTTTTCCGGATAATCGTTTTCCCCTTTTCCCAAAGCCGTCTGACAATTTTTTGCAACACGATTAATCCAAGCGCTTATCTCAATCCTTCGCAATTTAGTCAATCGATCAAAAGGCATCTGTCCGTTGCCTTCAGTGCCATTTTCACCGTGCTCTTGCGACGATAGGATCGCCGAGTGAGTGAGTAATAAAGTTGAAAAAGCTAGAATCGCGACATCGATCTTCGAGATTTAAAATCATAATAATAATAATAATAATAATAATAATAATAATAATAATAATAATAATAATAATAATAATAATAATAATAATAATAATAATAATAAACAACAACAATAATAACAATAATAATAATAATAATAACAACAATTAAAAAAAATCATACTCTCCTTTCGTGGAACGGGTGTCTCACGCCGCGAGAGGTCTTTACTCGCGTGTCCTCGCGATATCGACCGGTACGAAATCTCACCGTGGAATCGCACTTAGCGGCTAGCCCATCCAGGAGGCTTATACATAGATTATACTCCCGCGGCCTAGGCCGGGACACGCGAGGCTCTCCTGCTGCCAAGAATTTCAGCTGTGGCGAACTTACACTCGTGCAGTATGCAGATACGTCAGAAATCCCATGTATGTTGCTATGAGCGCCCTTGCGCGATGAATTTTAAGGTGGATTTCAAAAATTTATTGGACCGTAGCTTCTGCACTATATTCTGCGGTCGAGAATACTAAAAATACAAATGCGCAAGAACAATGCAAGGGAAGAGAATGAAAATTATCGTTAATGACATTGGCCTTGGTGAGCGCCATTTCTGAGAAACAAAAGCTCGAACGTCCAACGAATCTTTCTCAAAATAAAAATCAGAAGACTCGTTAGATCTTAGATTGGCCTAAGTGATGTGGTAAAAACCGTAGAGTGAAAGAAAAGAGAAAAAAAAAAAAAAGAAATATCGATAACAGCATCGTTCTCTGCGATCGTCGTTTCTGAGGAAAGAAAAAAAAAACAAAAAATCGGACGTGAACAATTTATAACAAGCCTTTCTAAAAATAAAGAACAGAAATAGTCGTTTGATCGTCAATTGAACCGAGTGTCGCGGGAAAAAAACGACTCTCAGTTCTCTCGACACTCAGATTGCGCGATGAATTTCAAGCTGGATTTGAAAAATTTATCTGTCCGCAGCTTTTGCGGACTGATAAAGAATTAAAAAAAAACAAAAATCGAGAATAAAAACAATGCAGATACAAAAAAAAAAAAAAAAATGATGTAAGAAAAGCGAATGAACAAGATCGAAAATAATATTCTCCTTGTCGATCGCAATTTCCGAGAGAAAATAATAATAATAAAGAAAAATTCGAATGTTAACAATTTATAGCGAACCTTTCTAATGATAAATACCAGAAGAGTCATTTTAGATCGTAGATAGTACTAAACTTCGTGCAAATAACTTTTTAATGTCTATACGGCTGAGAACCCACGGGCAGTACCGGGTCCTAACGAACGATCGACGAAGGAATGCAGGAAGACGTAAATAATGTTGTGCGAGTGACCAGTGTCGTGCGCTATGGTGAATTTTTTTTTTTTTTTTTTTTTTTTTATCGTCGCACCGTTGCAGTCTTGGGAAATTGTCGAGTGCAGCGCCCTCCTCGGGATGCGCGACCGATGAGTTCCCCCCCCCCCCCCCCCCGAGAGCGAGAGTACATCAGAGGGAAATTGAGAGGCGTTATATCTCGGGCAAGAAAGTCAAGAGGCGCACGGGTTGTATAAACAGCCGAAGAGAGAGAGAGAGAGAAAATTGAGGAAGAGAAACGCTCATCGGTCGGACTATCGTAATACGCATAATTACGGTACCCTCGGCGTATTTATATTGCACGGAAATTTCCGGATCGCGTAGCCCGAATCGGGGATGGCCGATGGTCTGATAAAACATTAAAATTTTCACTTCGTCTTCGTTTCCTTCGATGCATGTAATTTGCGAACAAATTTCCAAATGCACCGGTAACAGCGCGAGTGTTGGCCAAAGGCGCAATGGTCGGCTTATAGTTCATCAAATTCTAAATTTTATCTTATTTCCGGTGTAAAAAAAAAAAAACCTCGCATGCAATTTGATGTCGCGGACTTGAAGTTTTTATCCACAAGCAATTGTGACGAAAAAATTGATGTTCCAGTGTATTGGAAACATAGTGAATGCTTGATTTTTAATAATTGACTATTTGATATTTTACTATAAAAGTACTTTAATTTTTATAATTTACCTTAAATTTCAATGACAAAGTATATTAATATTTCATCACAATTGTACATTAAATTTAATGTAAGAGTTTTTGTCGAAATACTTTCAGTCCGATACATTAAATGTACAATTTTTTGACAGTGAAGAAATTTCGTTCGAGACAACCAATATGAGAACAAATTTCTAATGCACCGGTAACCGGGCGAGTGCTGGCGAAGGCGTAATGGGAGGTTAATGGCGAGTACAGTTGTTCGTACCGTAGTCTAACCCATAATATACGACTGCATAGACAGGTCAATGTGCAGTGACTAATCGTACCCTCACTTAAGACCCGAAAATTCCTGCCGTCCACGTAATGTCATTCAGGCACGAAATTCTTCAGTAGGAAAAATGTCCAAGCTCTAAAAGTGAATGTATGGCCCCGTAGCTTATACACTAGAGTCTCAGGTGTACGCATAGTGCGCTTGAAGTTGGGCGCATACACACTATAGCATACTAGAGTCGGTGAGATGTGTATACGAGGGTTCCTGCAACGTGGTCAGGCTTCACCTGTCACGCATCGCACAGACTAGGGGCTCACGAGCTCTTCGTCCCTCAGCTAGACGCCAAACACCTGCTAACTTTTTTCATTATCCCAATATTTTCCGCTTTCGTCTGTATTTTACTTCTCTCGAGATTTATTTTATTAACGACTAATCAAAAGTTACGTCGTTAAAACAAAAAAAAACAAAAAAAACAAAAAAGAATGAAAACTAAATTAATTTTTCACGCTGCCATAGTCGAAAAATGACGGTTACAATTTTCGCTAATTGTAACCTTCATAGTTGTTCCCAGCTCGCATATTTCCGGCACGAAAGACACTGCGCGTTTATTCTGTGCTCGTCTCTTCGATATCTCGCACTACATCATTGCAACGTTATTGCAAATAAAAATTTTGTTCTAATAGCAAATGTACGTTTTCACATCGAGTTTGCGAAAAAAAATTATCATGACCAAATTCATTTTACCCGCAGCCATGATTGAAAAATGACGGTTACAATTTTTGCTACTTGTAACCTCCACAGTTGCTCCCAGCTCGCATATTTCCGACACGAAAGACACACCGCGTTTATTCAGTGCCCCTGTCTTCGATATTTCGCTTTGTGACGTTATTGGGTCAAATTAAATGTAGTCGTAATAGCAAATGCACGCATCCACAACGAATCCACGAAAAAGAAAACCTATTCCGTAGGCGGAGGATCGAGCGATCGAGTGATACGGCGCGCGGGCGTCTGCACAGCGAGCGAAGTAACAGACACGAGAAACTGTACAGCCTACTCCGCACAGCATCCTATAGTAACCTCACTTATAATATAAAAACTCACCTGCGAGAACGTCGGGAACCCGCATATTTATCCAGCGTAGAAACTCCTACCGATGACGACGATATAAAGGAAACCCAAAAAGCCAACAACGAAAACGACACCGAACACAATTCTTCGAGTTATGCCGATCGTGACACTGATTTATTTTATTCCAGAGTGTGAACGATCGTAAAACAAACAAAAAAAAAAAACTCGCGCACTCGCGCGCACCCGAAACTCTTCGGCACGAGTCACAGAAGCCAGCGATGCATCGCGCTTATCGTTGCCGGCGTCCCGACGCGCTCGAATAGAACAAAAATCTAATTATCCTTTCGTTGTTTTTTTTTTGTAACGTTAAAAATCGGAGACACGAATTCGCGAGGTTCGAACCGCTCACTTGCGAAGATCCTTTTTGTTTTTCAAAGTGCCACGGTGAGATTTTTGTTTAGTCGCCTGGTGCGTTTCGCTCCACGTCCGCCCGCACCGCTCGTACAAACACACGGAACTACTCGAGCCAGTGGCGGCACTCTGAGGAACGCTTCGCGGTTGCAGTCAGTGCGCCGTGCCCCCTCCACCACTCGCCGAGCTGAGCCGCGCTAGCTGAAAAGTCCCACCCCTCCCCGCGCTACCGGCGCCCCCCTCACTGCGCGAACCTCTTCCTCGTTGTTGGCCGGCCACCTCCACCGGCGCTCACGATTCACGACGAAGACCGGAGGTTCCCTTTCGGCCGCCAGGTGCGTCTCGATCAGGGGAGCTCGGTGCATTCCTGGAAAGTGCCAGACTGGCTGAGGGGCCTTAAAGCCGTAGGGACACGACGAGGAGGAAGAAAGTGTCGTCCAACGGTTTTCTTTCGAAACTCGAAAGAAACTCTTTTCGGGCTGTCCCTCCGGCGATGGTTTATTCGAAGCCTCAAGAACTGATGTATCCTTCGTGACACAAGATTCGTTCTATGTTTTTATATTATCTCAAAATAAGCGAGTGGGAAGAACGCGCCTACTTTACGGGCAGCAAAGTCGAACCAGGCAGCGCTAGTCACTCTGCAATCTCACGAATGTCCAGACTGGGCCAATGAATTCTCGACTCTGAGCTTTACTGGGTCGTCTTACGAAACTTTTACGAAAATCGGCAAACATAGCAATTCTTACATACGAGTAAGAGAGAGGAGTTCCAATAAAAAAAATACAATAAAGCAAAATTGAATTGAGTAACGACATGAAAAGAGGTGCGCCTTGTCACACGCAAGTCTCGCGTGAAGAGCTGTAAACTTTAACAATTAAACTTGAGTCAACTTAAGTGCTTCTAATTTTTGTGAATCGTTGACTTATGCATTTTTAACTTTTTTCAACTTTTATAACATGTCACTCTGGACTTTTTATATTTAGAATTTATTATATATTATATTTCGATTGTAAAGGGGAAATACGTCAAATACTTTACATTTAAAAAATAAGATATTTCCTTATTTTTTCTGCCAATTATCGCAGCACCGCGAAACAATGTACGTAGGTGGGCGTCTCGCGGTTCGGCGGACTCGTGAGAGGCACTCGACTGGTTGTAGTGCTCTGCTCCAGCTGTAGTCAGCATTACACGCGTTACGTTCGGAACAGCGTTATCGCGCGGGCAGGCACATTGAAAAACAAATCTATTCACGCTTTTCGAAGATAAGAAAATTGAAAGCAAATGATTCACGGATTCTGGTGACGAAAAAAAAAAAAAATAAACCTCTGCCGTGACAATGTCATCTCTCGAGGACATTGCCGTGACCAGGATTCGAACCTGGGTTACTACGGCCACAACGTAGGGTCCTAACCACTAGACGATCACGGCTGTCAGAGGAATTGAAATATCGAATTCATTTCTCAAACAATAGTGGATATTTCGGACACGCTCCGGTGATCGCCGATTATTCGATATCGATCGAGCTGATCTAATGTTCGGATGAGTAGTTTTGCAAACATTTGATCATTCAGCGACATAAATGACTAAATGAGACAAAGTACAAAATTATCATTACAAGTTCTCAAAAGATATGCATTAAACTATATTATTATAGTCACGAGACTTAAACACGAGTATTTGTTAAAACAACATCCGCAGCCTTATTAGTTTCTCAGATAGAAAAACGTGCCGTGCAGCGGGCATCGTACCATTGGTAGCGCCACCGTTCCGTCGCCGTTCCGTCATTTTTCTATCTGGGTTAATTCTCGTCGCTACGTATTTGCATTTTTTTCGATTGAATTTTGAAATTTCAAAAAAATTGAGACAGATTGATGAATTTTTAAGAATAATTTATAAACAATGCTGCTAACGCAACTTTACCATTATGAGATCATGTTTCATTTTTTTTTTATTAATCGATTTCACCACATAGACATGTGGCACATCTACTCTTCGTTCCACATTTGCATTTTTTCGATTCAAATGGGAAAAAAATAGATGAATACTTGAGAAAGATCGATCAATTGGTACGAATAATTTAGCAACAAAGTTACCAACGCAAGCTTTACGTTTATGAGATAATGTCTCACTTTTTTTTTATTAATCGATTACACAACATGGACCGTGGCGCCATCTACTCTCTGTCATACGAATTCAAACCCGTCAGTCCGGTATTTCAGATTTGCTTGGAACTCGGTTCTTTGCGAAATAATCAATCCTCAACCGGTAACTCGTCAATAAATGCGCTTTGGCCTTTTAGGGTATGAAATAAGTTCGTTCAGCTTGACCATTAGATCGCTCGATCCTTTTTCAGTCTACGATCTCAGTTTATTGTCCGAAGCTCATCGAACTTCGAACACCAATTTTCCCATCTATTTCATAATCACTCGATTCCATACAAATGAAATCTTTAATTTAAATAACGATACTTTGTTTCCTCGTAGAGGAAGCTTTGTTCACCTGAAAAATATATTAATATTCAGCAAAAAGCCTCAGCATCCTGAATTTAATATCCGATGCAAATTCTCAATGTTTGAACAGCCACAATAATGGGCAGTTCGTCGTCCCATAGATTTCCCCCCTCCACCTCCATTTGCCTTTCAGTGCTCCCTCCACCCCCCTATCGCCCTCGCTGCGGTCTCGCTCGGCCACCACCCGGGCCTTTTCATGCACTTCCGGTTCCCGTCGACGCTTCGACAGCTACTTGTATTTAAACTCCTGTACATACTCGTCCAGCAAACAAAAGTTTCCATATCATAATGCGGTTGCTGCTCGAACTTACGCGTAAATAATAAACGTTCCTATCGACTCTGCACACCGTGGTCTGCACGGGAAGCAGCGGGGAGGGGGAACGACGAGGAGACGGGAGTGGGAGGTGCGCGAGACGAGTTCTCTCTCCCTCGCGTATTTCGTGTTAGTCACGTTACACATACACAAACGAATCCTACACTTAAGAGGAATTACCGAGAGCTGTTACATACCGCGAGAGAGACATTCGTCTCGGGTCTGCCTATGATAATGTCAGCACTGTGGTGAATCATTGCGTTGACTCTCGCCGAGAGGCTTAAACACGTACCTGCCATCGGACATCCATTCGAAAGTTCGTTGTTTTTCAACGAGCAGGAGGTGAGTTTCGACGCCCGACGAAGCGAAAAACTCTCTACCTGACTCTCGGTGCCGTCTTATCCGCTCCCGCATTCTTCTCCGATCCACGAAACGTCTCTGGCTGCTCGAGCGAAAGCGACCCGAGCCCTTTTTTTCGTCCGACCTATCTCGGGATCAACATGACACGGAGAGCGAACTTTTGAACCAGAGGTTAGAAACTCCCTCATCGCCGGGTCTGTCAAATCTGTCAAATTTTTGCGGCGAATAGTTCGTCGATTTTGATCGATCGGACAATCATTGGTTTTGTTTTTCTTTTCTCTTTTTACGACGTAAATTAGATTAACTGTGCATCTTTTTTTTTTATTTCGGTCACCGATTTTGCGATCTTTTTGAAATTTGGGCTCGGGAAAAGAAAATTGAAATTCGAGGTCGGATATTATGAATTTTTCGCGACTCGAACGCTCCGAACGAATAAAATTCTTAGCTATGAAGCTTTGGACGTAATTTCGTTCGCGATGAATACTTGTTAACCTGTACGCGTAGAAAAAATGTGGGAGAAATGTCGTTCAAAGATTCCGTCAAATCTGTCAAATTCTTTCGGCGACTCGCTTATCGTTTTTGGATTAATCGGCTAATCACTGGTTTTGTTTTTCTTTTATTAGCTGCAAAACAAACTGGGTGAATTGGGAATCTTTTTTTCGTTTGGAATTTCTCGGTTACACCGATTTTTCGATGTTTTTGAATTTTGGACTTGAATCTAAAAATATTGAAATTCTGGGTCCGATTATGAGTTTTTCCCACTTGGACTTTCAAGTATAAAAATTCTTGGTTGCGAAACTTCAGACTTGCATCGGCCATGAGTTGACCGGTTAATTTGTACTTGCCGCTAAACTGCACGCACAGGAAAAAAATGTGAAAAATATTAGTCCATTCTGTCCCGTTGACCAAGGTACATCGTCGACTCATTTTGCAAAAATTGCTCATTCACTTATCGCAAATATTTATCCCTTCAGAATTTCTAACTCACGACTTGTCATCCTGATTTCCCTGTGAAAATAAGTTTTCATCCGATCAACAAATCATAAATCCAACTTTCTGAAACTCCGAAAAATCAAGGTCTTTTACAATTGTTATTAATCCACGCTCCAAAATATTTTCAGGAATGATGGAGGATCCACCGATCAGAACCGTGTCGCCGTCATGCGACAGCGACGTCTCAGTCGAGCGAAACGAGGTTGCGATCATGGGGTCGCTGGACGACAGGCTGATGGACGTGGCGGCAAAGATGTCGCTGGCTTCGCTACGGACTCCGCCGACAAAGAAGGCAAAGCGCGTGAGATTCTTCAGGAACGGAGATAAATTTTACACCGGAGTCGTTATGGCGGTGACACCGGAGAGATATCGGAGCTTCGACAGTCTGGCCTCAGACCTGACGAGGGCTCTGATATCGAGCGTGACGCTGCCGAACGGAGTCCGAGCGATCTACACGATGGATGGAAGAAAGGTTCTGACGGTGGGAGATCTGGAGGATGGAAAGTGCTACGTGGTCTCCGGCCAGGGCGAGAGCTTCAAGAAGGTCGAGTACTCGGCGTCGAAGGTGCGCCGAGGAAGTTCACTCTCGGGTCTGCCGCAATCGCCGGCCGGCACGGGCAGGCAGATAAGCGCGGTGCCGTCGTGCGTCAAAGCGAAGATCGTGACACTGATAAGAAATGGCTCGAAGCCGCGCAGAGTCATGCGCCTCTTGTTGAACAAGAGAAACGCGCCGAGCCTCGAGCACGTCTTCGAGGCGATAACGGAAGCTGTGAAGCTGGACTCCGGGGCGGTTCGGCGAGTCTACACGATGACCGGAAAGCCGGTCATAGCGTTGGAGCAATTTTTCGAGAGCGAGGAGGTGTTCGTCGCGTACGGCGTGGAGAAATCGACGCAGGAGGACTTCGAGCTGGACTCTGAGGAGTCGAAGAACGTTCAGAGCTTTCGCCGAGGTCCTTGGGTGTCCAAGCGGCAGGGAGGACCGATGCCGGTTATGCCGAGGAAATCCGGAAAGCGCACGCTCACCGCTCCCCAAGTGCGAACTCCGAGTCCCTCGTCGCTCATCCTGCCGCAACCGCTCAGACTTCACTACGCCGTCGGCCACGTTATCGGCGATGGAAACTTCGCCGTCGTTCGGCACTGCATTCACAAGTATGCTGGCCTTTCCGTTCCGATTTCAATTTGTTTCGTACAGATCGATAAAATATTGTCGTTCTAATTTCCTTTTTCGTTTCAGAACAACCGGTGCCGAGTATGCGATGAAAATCGTCGACAAGTACAAGTGCCAGGGAAAGGAGACTATGCTGGCGAGCGAGGTCGCGATATTGCGACAAGTTTGCCATCCGAACATCATCAGTCTCATAGGGGAGCAAGAAACCGTCGATCAATTGTTCTTGGTAATGGAACTCGTAAAGGTGAGAATTATATTTTAGTTCGAAAAGAAAAAATGTATACTATTCAAGATTTGTATTCAATGTAATTAATTTAATTTAGTTGACTCCATTAAGTATAATCTCATTTACTTAATTTAATTTACTTAAGGTATTACGTAACAAAAACAACAAAAAAACTTGCAGGGAGGAGATTTGTTCGACGCGATCGCGGCAGCGACGAAATTTTCTGAAGCCGAAGCCAGCGTCATGATCGGCCACCTGACGTCAGCCCTGGCCTATCTCCACTCCCATCACATTGTTCATCGTGATGTCAAGCCCGAGAATCTTCTCGTCGAGATGGAGGGTAGTCAGGTGCGATGCCTGAAACTCGGTGATTTTGGACTCGCTCAGGTCGTGCGCGAACCTCTTTACACCGTTTGCGGTACACCTACGTACGTCGCTCCAGAAATCCTCGCGGAAAGTGGTTACGGACTCAAGGTAACTCGATTAGACGATGGCCTACTGCAGGCAGGATGACGAGGACAGCGGAGACGGCGAAGAAAATAACAACAAAGACAGGGAAGCAGCAGACGAGAACGAAGAGGCCGCCTTTTTACCACGAGTGCGAGAGGGGTACAAGTATTTGGGGATTGTTCAACTGGAGCTGGACACCGAAATAAACATTGAAACCGTCACGGAAAAAACGTTGCGTGGAGCCCGAGAGATACTCGGCTCAAAATTAACACCATCTCAGAAAATCCATCTAATGAACACAACGGTATTGACGGCCGCAACCTATGTTCTCGGCAACATGTTCTCGGACATCAAAAGAACATCGGTGATGAAGAGATGCCGAGGCATAGATAAGGAGGTGAGGAGGCTGCTGGTGGAACACAAGGTAAAAACCTACTCCACGTCAAATGCGAGTGTGTACCTAGAGAAAAACACAGGAGGGCTTGGTCTCAAATCCCTAGAGGACGAGGTGGCACTCCAGTATGTGCGGAAGGGTGCATACCTGGAGAAACATCCTGACCTCGAAGATGCAAGACGAAGGTACACAGCATTAGAGAGGAAAGGGTGGAAGAATCCCAAGACGGACGCAGAGAAGATCCTGCAGGACCACGGAGTTGAAAAAGGCCAATGGGAGGCCATAACGGATGCGGGCGAATATGCAAAAAAAACTGGTAGTGGAAATACGCAAGGTGCAACAGGAGAGATGGCTGGCCGAATGGGGGAGGCACATGAGGTACGGGAGGACCGTAGCACAAGAAAAGAAATACGTGTCCTTCCCGGCCTTTATGTCGATCTACATGGAGGACTGGAGAATCTCCATGCTACACGCTGCTGCAGAGGAACAGTTAATAGGACTCGGTGCAATACCGACCGAGAGAAAAAGGTGCAACAAGGGCTGTGAACAAGAACAAACAGCATACCACGTCGCAGTAGCGTGCCCGACGCCGCAGTACAACACAAGGCACGACATTATCGTGGCGAGAATACTTCGAACCATAGTGGAGTGCACGGCGCCGGGAGAAATAGTAAAAAAATGCAGCTTCGCGTCCGCTACGATGGTAGAGGAATACAGGTGGGGGGAAAGGATGGTCAGGATTAGAGCTGGTGTGCCCGTGATGACCGACGCGGCGATAAAACACAATAAGCCGGACGTACTAATCATTTTGGATAACCCAGCCGAAGTATACATTTTGGAGGTAGCGGTGGCCCACCTGCAAAACATCAGGACACAGGAATGCATAAAAAGAACCCGATATGAGATAAACTCCATCGACGAAATCGACAAGCGAAGAGCAAGGGAAACGCCGAGAAACAACAACCTCGTAGAGGAACTGAGGCACATGTACAGGTGCGCAGTGGAGCTGGGGGTTGTTGTGATAGGAGCGTACGGAGAGACACTGGAGACGGATGAAAAAAGAAGAGCGACATCAATGATGAAGAAATTAGGCGTTCCAGAGTGGAAATGGAAGGCCACGATAAATAGCGCGTGCTATAGCGCAGCGGTGTCAACCACAAACATTCTGACAAACCGCTTAGGCATACCGAGTAACGGCAATGAGTAAGGAGTACGTGGGGTATGGGACAGGAGAACATTTTTTCAAACAGACTGATCCGGACGAGCCCCCCGGGGCAACACGAATTGTATTGTCAAAACTAATTATGTAAACCGAAAAATAATTGTATCATCACTGCAAATAGTCCGCAAGTCGGATAAGTGCAGAGAGATGAATATGTACAATAAAAAACTTTATAGACGATCACGGCTGTCAGAGGAATTGAAATATCGAATTCATTTCTCAAACAATAGTGGATATTTCGGACACGCTCCGGTGATCGCCGATTATTCGATATCGATCGAGCTGATCTAATGTTCGGATGAGTAGTTTTGCAAACATTTGATCATTCAGCGACATAAATGACTAAATGAGACAAAGTACAAAATTATCATTACAAGTTCTCAAAAGATATGCATTAAACTATATTATTATAGTCACGAGACTTAAACACGAGTATTTGTTAAAACAACATCCGCAGCCTTATTAGTTTCTCAGATAGAAAAACGTGCCGTGCAGCGGGCATCGTACCATTGGTAGCGCCACCGTTCCGTCGCCGTTCCGTCATTTTTCTATCTGGGTTAATTCTCGTCGCTACGTATTTGCATTTTTTTCGATTGAATTTTGAAATTTCAAAAAAATTGAGACAGATTGATGAATTTTTAAGAATAATTTATAAACAATGCTGCTAACGCAACTTTACCATTATGAGATCATGTTTCATTTTTTTTTTATTAATCGATTTCACCACATAGACATGTGGCACATCTACTCTTCGTTCCACATTTGCATTTTTTCGATTCAAATGGGAAAAAAATAGATGAATACTTGAGAAAGATCGATCAATTGGTACGAATAATTTAGCAACAAAGTTACCAACGCAAGCTTTACGTTTATGAGATAATGTCTCACTTTTTTTTTATTAATCGATTACACAACATGGACCGTGGCGCCATCTACTCTCTGTCATACGAATTCAAACCCGTCAGTCCGGTATTTCAGATTTGCTTGGAACTCGGTTCTTTGCGAAATAATCAATCCTCAACCGGTAACTCGTCAATAAATGCGCTTTGGCCTTTTAGGGTATGAAATAAGTTCGTTCAGCTTGACCATTAGATCGCTCGATCCTTTTTCAGTCTACGATCTCAGTTTATTGTCCGAAGCTCATCGAACTTCGAACACCAATTTTCCCATCTATTTCATAATCACTCGATTCCATACAAATGAAATCTTTAATTTAAATAACGATACTTTGTTTCCTCGTAGAGGAAGCTTTGTTCACCTGAAAAATATATTAATATTCAGCAAAAAGCCTCAGCATCCTGAATTTAATATCCGATGCAAATTCTCAATGTTTGAACAGCCACAATAATGGGCAGTTCGTCGTCCCATAGATTTCCCCCCTCCACCTCCATTTGCCTTTCAGTGCTCCCTCCACCCCCCTATCGCCCTCGCTGCGGTCTCGCTCGGCCACCACCCGGGCCTTTTCATGCACTTCCGGTTCCCGTCGACGCTTCGACAGCTACTTGTATTTAAACTCCTGTACATACTCGTCCAGCAAACAAAAGTTTCCATATCATAATGCGGTTGCTGCTCGAACTTACGCGTAAATAATAAACGTTCCTATCGACTCTGCACACCGTGGTCTGCACGGGAAGCAGCGGGGAGGGGGAACGACGAGGAGACGGGAGTGGGAGGTGCGCGAGACGAGTTCTCTCTCCCTCGCGTATTTCGTGTTAGTCACGTTACACATACACAAACGAATCCTACACTTAAGAGGAATTACCGAGAGCTGTTACATACCGCGAGAGAGACATTCGTCTCGGGTCTGCCTATGATAATGTCAGCACTGTGGTGAATCATTGCGTTGACTCTCGCCGAGAGGCTTAAACACGTACCTGCCATCGGACATCCATTCGAAAGTTCGTTGTTTTTCAACGAGCAGGAGGTGAGTTTCGACGCCCGACGAAGCGAAAAACTCTCTACCTGACTCTCGGTGCCGTCTTATCCGCTCCCGCATTCTTCTCCGATCCACGAAACGTCTCTGGCTGCTCGAGCGAAAGCGACCCGAGCCCTTTTTTTCGTCCGACCTATCTCGGGATCAACATGACACGGAGAGCGAACTTTTGAACCAGAGGTTAGAAACTCCCTCATCGCCGGGTCTGTCAAATCTGTCAAATTTTTGCGGCGAATAGTTCGTCGATTTTGATCGATCGGACAATCATTGGTTTTGTTTTTCTTTTCTCTTTTTACGACGTAAATTAGATTAACTGTGCATCTTTTTTTTTTATTTCGGTCACCGATTTTGCGATCTTTTTGAAATTTGGGCTCGGGAAAAGAAAATTGAAATTCGAGGTCGGATATTATGAATTTTTCGCGACTCGAACGCTCCGAACGAATAAAATTCTTAGCTATGAAGCTTTGGACGTAATTTCGTTCGCGATGAATACTTGTTAACCTGTACGCGTAGAAAAAATGTGGGAGAAATGTCGTTCAAAGATTCCGTCAAATCTGTCAAATTCTTTCGGCGACTCGCTTATCGTTTTTGGATTAATCGGCTAATCACTGGTTTTGTTTTTCTTTTATTAGCTGCAAAACAAACTGGGTGAATTGGGAATCTTTTTTTCGTTTGGAATTTCTCGGTTACACCGATTTTTCGATGTTTTTGAATTTTGGACTTGAATCTAAAAATATTGAAATTCTGGGTCCGATTATGAGTTTTTCCCACTTGGACTTTCAAGTATAAAAATTCTTGGTTGCGAAACTTCAGACTTGCATCGGCCATGAGTTGACCGGTTAATTTGTACTTGCCGCTAAACTGCACGCACAGGAAAAAAATGTGAAAAATATTAGTCCATTCTGTCCCGTTGACCAAGGTACATCGTCGACTCATTTTGCAAAAATTGCTCATTCACTTATCGCAAATATTTATCCCTTCAGAATTTCTAACTCACGACTTGTCATCCTGATTTCCCTGTGAAAATAAGTTTTCATCCGATCAACAAATCATAAATCCAACTTTCTGAAACTCCGAAAAATCAAGGTCTTTTACAATTGTTATTAATCCACGCTCCAAAATATTTTCAGGAATGATGGAGGATCCACCGATCAGAACCGTGTCGCCGTCATGCGACAGCGACGTCTCAGTCGAGCGAAACGAGGTTGCGATCATGGGGTCGCTGGACGACAGGCTGATGGACGTGGCGGCAAAGATGTCGCTGGCTTCGCTACGGACTCCGCCGACAAAGAAGGCAAAGCGCGTGAGATTCTTCAGGAACGGAGATAAATTTTACACCGGAGTCGTTATGGCGGTGACACCGGAGAGATATCGGAGCTTCGACAGTCTGGCCTCAGACCTGACGAGGGCTCTGATATCGAGCGTGACGCTGCCGAACGGAGTCCGAGCGATCTACACGATGGATGGAAGAAAGGTTCTGACGGTGGGAGATCTGGAGGATGGAAAGTGCTACGTGGTCTCCGGCCAGGGCGAGAGCTTCAAGAAGGTCGAGTACTCGGCGTCGAAGGTGCGCCGAGGAAGTTCACTCTCGGGTCTGCCGCAATCGCCGGCCGGCACGGGCAGGCAGATAAGCGCGGTGCCGTCGTGCGTCAAAGCGAAGATCGTGACACTGATAAGAAATGGCTCGAAGCCGCGCAGAGTCATGCGCCTCTTGTTGAACAAGAGAAACGCGCCGAGCCTCGAGCACGTCTTCGAGGCGATAACGGAAGCTGTGAAGCTGGACTCCGGGGCGGTTCGGCGAGTCTACACGATGACCGGAAAGCCGGTCATAGCGTTGGAGCAATTTTTCGAGAGCGAGGAGGTGTTCGTCGCGTACGGCGTGGAGAAATCGACGCAGGAGGACTTCGAGCTGGACTCTGAGGAGTCGAAGAACGTTCAGAGCTTTCGCCGAGGTCCTTGGGTGTCCAAGCGGCAGGGAGGACCGATGCCGGTTATGCCGAGGAAATCCGGAAAGCGCACGCTCACCGCTCCCCAAGTGCGAACTCCGAGTCCCTCGTCGCTCATCCTGCCGCAACCGCTCAGACTTCACTACGCCGTCGGCCACGTTATCGGCGATGGAAACTTCGCCGTCGTTCGGCACTGCATTCACAAGTATGCTGGCCTTTCCGTTCCGATTTCAATTTGTTTCGTACAGATCGATAAAATATTGTCGTTCTAATTTCCTTTTTCGTTTCAGAACAACCGGTGCCGAGTATGCGATGAAAATCGTCGACAAGTACAAGTGCCAGGGAAAGGAGACTATGCTGGCGAGCGAGGTCGCGATATTGCGACAAGTTTGCCATCCGAACATCATCAGTCTCATAGGGGAGCAAGAAACCGTCGATCAATTGTTCTTGGTAATGGAACTCGTAAAGGTGAGAATTATATTTTAGTTCGAAAAGAAAAAATGTATACTATTCAAGATTTGTATTCAATGTAATTAATTTAATTTAGTTGACTCCATTAAGTATAATCTCATTTACTTAATTTAATTTACTTAAGGTATTACGTAACAAAAACAACAAAAAAACTTGCAGGGAGGAGATTTGTTCGACGCGATCGCGGCAGCGACGAAATTTTCTGAAGCCGAAGCCAGCGTCATGATCGGCCACCTGACGTCAGCCCTGGCCTATCTCCACTCCCATCACATTGTTCATCGTGATGTCAAGCCCGAGAATCTTCTCGTCGAGATGGAGGGTAGTCAGGTGCGATGCCTGAAACTCGGTGATTTTGGACTCGCTCAGGTCGTGCGCGAACCTCTTTACACCGTTTGCGGTACACCTACGTACGTCGCTCCAGAAATCCTCGCGGAAAGTGGTTACGGACTCAAGGTAACTCGATTAGACGATGGCCGTTCGGTAAGGAGGTAACGAGATTGCGCAATTTTTGTTTCGCAATGACGAGAGGTGATCTTGCGTCGGAGAGTCAAAGGTGCGAACGTCGAACGATGCTTAACGTTCATAGATCACGCGATCGTGAAAGAGTCCCCGATGTCTTATATGGGCAGACCACTTCCTACTGAGAGCCCCGCGATCTGCCCACAAATTTCTGTTATGGATTCAATGAACTTTGAAGAAAACCGTTACCGAGCGATCGAACGATTTTTTAAAATCATTTTATTCACGACTTCGAGGAGGCGTCGAATTTACGATATTTTTTGCTTCCTCGGAGAGGAAGCTTTGTTTTGGTGAAAAAAATCGAGATTTTAATGAATGCGTTTAGAATGTTCCAAAACATCGAAAAATCACATAAAATTGGAATTTTCGAATGATCTCATTTTGAATTCATTAAATTTCATGAAAAATTAGTACCTTATTTTAGACGCAATTTTCCGTATTAAATATTCATCTATGAGCAAAATAAGTGCTGGATTCGTGATCAGAGTGAAAAAATACATTCCATAAATAAAAATAAATAAAAGTAGATGAAAATAAATTAAAATACATTAATAGTCACGGAGCAACGACCAATTTTATACAACGTAATTTTTTACGCAGATCGACGTTTGGGCTGCTGGTGTGATTCTCTATATCCTGCTGTGCGGTTTTCCGCCGTTCGTTTCGCCAGAGAATGATCAAGAGGAGTTGTTCGAACGGATTCTGAGCGGACAATACGAGTTCACAGCGCCTTACTGGGAGCCCGTGTCCGATTCCGCCAAGCAATTGATATCGAACATGCTCCAGGCACAACCGGAGCTGAGATTCAGCGCAGAGGACGTCTTGGATCATCCCTGGCTCGTGGTAACGATCGTTCTTTGCCTTTTTTTTAATATCAATTGATTATCGATGTAACCTTGGTATCAGCAGTACAGCGACATGACGTGCACGGCTTATCTCGGTATATATTGCTAATTAAACGGGTTTATTTTGAAGCTTCGGGCACGGGATATCGTTCGGCGAGAGCGAACGGCGCCTTCTTTCCGTAAAAATAATGATATGGATGTTCGTGGCAAATGTTTTTTTCTCCACCGAAGAGACTCGTCGAACGGAGATCCTGCACGCGAAGGATTAAATATGCACAAGTTTGTTGGTAGACGAGCCCCATGGAGACAATATATAGATTTTTTAAATTCACGATCATTTCGAGCTTGTATTGTAGCGTACGCCAAAGCTGCTATGCAATAGACGTAATCGATGTTGTATTAGTACATATATTTTAGATGCAAAATGTCAGAGTTTAGAGACTCACTCTTCCGCAAACCGCACGCTTTCAATCGGCTTCCATGTATGTCCCGTCAACCCGAGCACAAAGTTTCGAAAAGCCATATTTTTTTTATCTATCGACCCAAAAAAAAAAAATGCCTAGAATATGAAATATTTTACCCACTGACTCACTCAATTTTTCCATTGCTCGGATATTTCAAATTTTCGCTCGCAGAGAAAATTTACAGTTGAATCAAAGGTTTTTCGAAACGTTAACTACACGATCGCAGGAGTTTAAAAAAAATTACCTAAAACATGATATATCTTATCCACCGACTCACTCAATCTCCCTATTGCTCTGTTATTCAAAATTTGACCTAACAGAGAAAATTTACACTTGAATCAAAGGTTTTTCGAAATATTTTACCCACCGACTCACTCAATTTCCCCATTGCTCAATTATTATAGAAATTTGAGCTTGCAGAGAAAATTTCCAGTCGAACAGAAGGTTTTTCGAAACGGTATTTACACGATCGCACCTTAAAAAAAAAAAATCACAACTCTCGAGAGTCCAAACGCACGCAGAGCAACGCTTCAGCAAGTAGTGGTTTGTCTGTATCTGTAGCGGTGCTTTTCTTTTCTTTTTCTGTTCCCGCCTCTGTACATCAGCAGAGCTTTCTAGGAGGCGACGCGTCCGTACCAGGATCAAGAGCAGCTGGCAAATCGTCGAAGCAACACCGGGATCAGCAGTGTCAGCCGTTAAGACTGGCGACGTTCGAGTTCGACTACAAGAAGCAGAGGAGGCACGACGTTGCTGTATCTTGCGATCAGACATCAACAGCCGTCGTCGTCGGGGACTCGAACGCAGTCGGATCTATTGGCGCGGACGTGAAGAGCTGGTTCGACGCGTCGGTGAACGAAGCATATCGCAAGAGCATCGCACCGAATACGCAGCCAAGTTCGAGCAGCGAGGTCGACAATCCGAGCGGCATTCGTCAAGTCGAAGACGAGCCGCTCTCGCTGAGCGCCGATTGTCTCCAAGACATTCGCGACCTCACCACCTCGCTCCAGGATCTCATGAAGAATATCGACGTCAAAATCGACAAAACATCGACGAGCAGCATACCGGAAAAGTACGAATCATCTCGGCTGAGAAACGGCGAAAATTCACCGGAGCCGAACCGCTTCGGCGAGAGTCCGCTGTCGTCGAGAAAAAAACATTCCGTGAATACGAGAAACGGAAATTCACTCACAGACATCCATTCCATTTCGCTGAGGTCGCAGAGACCCGAGAACCAATCGAAACCAAATTCGAGGCAGGCGGAAACTCCGAGAACAGCGAATATCGCTATAGACAGAATTTTGCGACCCAAAAAGAGAAACTTGTCGAAGGCTTCGGGCTTCTCGAGAAACGGATCGAGCGAGCGACATCCCTCAGTCGACCGACTGTCGCAATCGACCGATGGACTAAGCGGTAGCTCGGACAACAATATCGAAACTTCGGATAGCTTCGTCAACATACAATTCGCTAAGCAATCGCGACGCGGCAACGAGTCGAGCTCGACTCAGAGTATCGAATCTTCGGATAGCTTCGAGAACACACATTTCGTTTGGGATCGTGGCTCGAGGGACAGACTAGAAGAGCTTAAGCCCGGCGATAGTCAAATCGAAGTTCTCTATCTAAACACTCCGGTGAGTTCAGACAAGAGAAAATCGATCGCGCTGCCAAGGGGTCAGATCAAACCGCCGATGGACCACAACGGTTCGAAGAACCCGAGACCCTCGATGATTCCGGTTCACAGCAACGGCGGGCAGCCTCGGCTTTCCGTTAAATCGACGGAAACATCGAAGCTCGCTCAAAACGAGCAAACAGTTAAGCTTCGAGAGAAAAAAAATCTCGCCACTTCAAACATGCAAGCCAAAGGCAACGAATCGAAGAGCAAGAGGTTCAGCTATTTTTCGCAATACTCCTCGAGGTTGGCAGAGGCGAATAGCGACGCGGTCGGTAAGGTAGGTCGCGCCTCGATGGGAAACGGAAGGAAATGCAGCTCGACCGACGAATTGCGGGAGGAACAACAGAAATCAATCACGCCGAGGACGAAGAGATTCAGTTTGTACTACACGCCTCAGCCGTCGAGAAAAACTTACGAGCAGGACATCAAGAGTTCGAAAAACGCATCGAAGATGCCGGCGAATTTGGGAAGCGCGAGCGGCGGCAGACCGACGAGTTGGAAGACACCGGAAACGGCGAGGAGAGTCAGCGAAGAAGCCGCCAATGACCGACGGGATTTGACGAGACATCGGAGATCGGTGGCCGAATGTTCGACCGCGGCGAGTAGAAACAAAGCGAATCGGCAGGCCGTTCATATACGCGGGAACGCGGCGAGCACGAATTCGAATCTGGCACCTGGGAGAACGAAGTGAAAGAGATAGAAAAAAAAAATGTGAGAATTTAGTACAATAGTTACGGCTAAAAAAAATTGTCTTCGAGGAAAGGATCAGTCGCGTGTCGCAAAGATGAACGTCGATGAAAAGCTTTAGTTCCCTCGAGGCGAAACGAACGTCCTCCGGAGGTAAAACAGCGAGCTCTAACTCCACCTCAAGGTGATGCTAAAGTGCCCGCACGGCCCAAACATCGCCTTAAGGTGATGGAAAAAAATGGCAGAATTTACCACAATACTTACAGCTCTTGCAGAGCCGTGGATAGATCGAGGGAAAAAATTCTGTTCGAGTGAGGATCAGTCGCGGCTCGCAAAGATGAACGTCAACAAAAAGCTCAAGGTCCCTCGAAGCAAAACGAACGTCTTCCGGGGGTAAAACAGCGAGCTCGAACTTCGCCTCAAGGTAACGAAAAAGTGCCTGCACAGCTCAAACATCTTCCCATCCTTCGGACTGTGACTCGTAAGTCCCGCCCGGCCTGAACATGGCCTTAAGGTGATACAAAAAAAAAATCGTTAAAGGGCAAAGCGAAGTAAGCCCATGGCGTTGTGCAACAAGTATAAAATAAAACTCGGACTCGATAATTTTTGGGAATCGCGACATGCCAAATGCATTTAATTAGAATTATTTTACGATCCGAATAGAATAATCATGAAGTACGAGTGTCTAGCGAGCGAAAGAGTCGAAACGGTCTACCGCTAGTACGCGTAGAAGTACTCTTTTAGATCGCGTAGAGAGTGTGTGTGTGTACGCGAAAAATGAAAAGAATGAGAGAAATATGAGTAATGAAATAAGGAACGCATAAGGGCAAAAAAATTAATGGCCACGTGGGCTATTGGGAACTTTAATTGAAAATAAAGATCGTGTCAATATTGTAACGCCGAAACCCCCGCCGAGGTCAGCGATGGAAGAGCGCGAGAGATTTTTCGAACACTTCGCGACAATCGAGTGTGAGAA
Source organism: Amblyjoppa proteus (assembly GCA_963922035.1). Lineage (NCBI taxonomy): Eukaryota > Metazoa > Arthropoda > Insecta > Hymenoptera > Ichneumonidae > Amblyjoppa > Amblyjoppa proteus. The sequence continues at coordinate 45,070,174 of OY998228.1, forward strand.
AATAAGATGAGATAAAAATAAACAGAATCAGCTAACCCAGCGTCGTTAACTCGTTATCCACTTTTGCTCAATGAACAAGTGGAGGTAGAGAGCAAATATTTTTATAAGATGCATTAATCGACGACGAGCAATCACAATAATCGTGCGAGTGTAAAGATATCGATAATAAAAAAAAGGAAATATATTAAAGTCCCTCCAGTCCGAAGATCGATGAACCCCGAAATGAGAAATGGAAAATAATAACGGGAGAATAAAGGTAGAATATTTTTTAACATTTATTTTTGTAGAGATACGCGTAAAAAATATGTTCGCAGAATCTCTTCTCGCGTCTTCCTCGCTGACTCTTCAATGCACGGCGGAAAAATCAAGACCTGCCGCTATCGCATATATTCGTTTTTATAACGCAAAAAAATAAAATAAAATACAAATAATCATATCTCTAATAAATGTTGTAAATATATGACACAGGAGTTTAAACGAAGCGCGTAAATTCTCCTTAGTGATGTAAGCTTATAAAATAAAATTACAAAAAAAAAAAACGAAAAACAATCTAAAAAATATCTGTTCGAATTAGAGTTTTAGCGAAAAGTAGAGTAAAAAACGTGTTCGAAATTTCGCAACCAGTAGAGTAGAATGTGCGCGTTTGAATATATCGCAGGTACAATATAACACACACACACACATATATGTATATCGTGTAACTTTTTGTAAGTCTAATGTGGTGCGAGTGATTGATTCGTGCACGGTACACTCGAATGTAGGCTGTAGTTTTTAATTGAAGAAAGAAAAGAAGAAAAACAACGTGATTCACGCCAAATATTTAAAGAAATGAAACAAACAAAAAAGCATAAAGGACGTATTTATATCGTATAGTATTATTATAAACTAAAACTCGACGAAAGGATAAAAAAGCATTAGTTTACGTGCAAAAATCTGATTTTTTTTGTTTCGTTCATTGTATATTTTTTTCTTACCTTATCAGTGCATTATTATCGGTTCGTGTTCCACAATTAAGCCTTCGCGTAAAAAAAATAGCTCGAAATTTTGAAACTGGCCCGAGTCTCGTCTGTTCCGCGAAGGCTCAATTTACAAACGAAACAAATGTATATTTTAACTTACAGATAATTATCACCAACAACGGCTTCCCGTCGTCCTGTGTATACATACGGATAATAGCTGTCTCAAAAAGATTGTAAAATTTAATTTGTATATCAACATTGATAACGGACGAATCGTAATTAAAAGACAGGTACAATGATAGTGATATTTTTTGTTTTAATCAACCCGCTCGTAGATCCTAAAAAAAATCGAGTATTCCTCTGTTCGTCCCGGATTCGTCGACCGCGAATTAGGTCAAGGTCGCCATGACGTCATTCGCTAGAATAGTCGATAGCATTTACGTGGTAATTTGTTCGGCTAAAGATTGGCTGGCCAAACAACAACCGGAGGTTTTCGAACACGGGGATGCTCGCCATTCCTACTTTTCCCACAACTGGCACGTTGGCAAGACCGCTGCGAACGACTCGACGTCCCCGGCGAGAAAGAGGCCGTGTTATCGGTCGTAACGAGGATGCGGTCCCCGTCGTGACGTCATTAACGCCTGCATTGCCCGTTTGCATGTTTCGGGTGGGTATCGATTCGCGATCGATATTCGCGGATTTATTTGTCTTCATTTCAGAGCCCGCTGATTCTTAACATTATATTATTACTACCAGTGGTCATGTTATGTTATGAATATTATTTTATCTTACAGGTTTTAACTACGGTTTTTAAATAGCTCATATAATGCCTCTGCGTCTATGAATGATTAATTTGAACAAAGCCGAAAACCTGTTCTGACGCGTCGACAAAACTGCGGAGTTTTGTTTACGCGCAGCCGGGCGAGCCAATAGCGTGCAGCGCCTCGACCGTTACGCTTTTGAATATTCGGAGTCGCCAGCTCGCCGTCAGTATGATCCTAACGCCCATGGAGTCAGGGTGTCTTGCCGGCTCGCTGCCGGTCCTCCTTTCTTCCTCCTGAACTCTCTCGAGAAAAACGTGAAAACTTATGGTATGTTAAAAAGGTATCTCTGTTAAAAATCAAAGTGATTCGCGATTCCTTTCTTTTTCCTTTCGATTAACCTGCTCGTAAATCCTAAGATCAAGTATTGCTTTATCCCCCTCGGGTCTTTAGAGTCGCGGAATTGTCCCAACGTCGACCTTGCCGTTGTTCGCGAAAATATCCGATCGTATTAATCGTGGTAATTGCGATTGCATAATTGATGAGATTTCCAATTACGAGACGTCGCTTCAAAGTTCAAAAAGTTCAAAGAATGTTCGATAGTTTGAGCGACAATATTCTCAATGTGTACGAACAATTAATTTAATCGTTGCCAAAAACGTGTTTCGGCGTATCGCGGAAGCTACGGAGTCGCAAGTACGCGCAGCCGGGCGGACCAATAGGGCGCCGCGCCTCGACCGTTACGCTTTTGAATATTCGGAGTCGCCACCTCGCCCTCAGTATGGTCCTAACGCCCATGGAGTCAGGGTGTCTTGTCGGCTCGCTGCCGGTCCTCCTTTCTCCCTCCTTAACTTTCCTCTCCCTCGGAAAAAAAAACTTAAGGTATGTTATCTCGATTAAAGATGAAAGTGATTCGCGTTTCCTTTATTTTCCTTTCGATTAACCTGCTCGAAAATCCTAAGATCAGGTATTGCTTTATCCCTCTCGGGTTTTTAGAGTCGCGGAATTGTCTCAACGTCGACCTTGCCGTTGTTCGCGAAAATATTCGATCGCATTAATCGTGGTAATTGCGATTGCATAATTGATGAGATTTCAAATTAAGAGGCGTCGCCTCGTACATAAGATTCGGCAAGGTTTTAAACCAGATTCATAACATAGTTCAAAGAATGTTCGATACTTCGGGCAACAATATTCTCTCTGTGTACGAACAATTAAACGTCGCCAAAAGCGTGTTTCGGCGTGTCGAGGAAGCTACGGAGTCGCGCGTATGCGCAGCCGGGCGGGCCAATAGCGCGCCGCGCCTCGGCTGTTACGCTTTCGAATGTTTTGACTCGGCTCGCTCGGCGTCAGTATGGTCCTCGCGCGCGTGGTGTTAGGGTGGTTTGCCGGCTCGCTGCCGGCTCTCCTACGTCGCCGCTTCTCGTCTCCCTCGCAGGAAAAAAAAAAATTATGTGAAAACATAACGCATGTGATCCCGATCGAAGAATAAAGTGACCACGCGAAGTTCTTTTATTTTATTTTTTTACCGTAACGTGCAAAAGTGTATGCGGTGTCGTGACGAGTGTGCTTCGATAAACATGAGCGCGATGGCCGGTCCATCCAACATATCAACATTCTGTTCTGCGAGATGATAATTCAGCCGGAGACGAATGAGGTTTCTGGCATAAGAATCGTTCCTTCGGTGCGAAGCTTCGACACTCCGGCGGAGCTGCGGACGTCGACAGCCGTTTTGTTAGGTAAGGCTTCGCTCGTTCATAAAACCATGTCTACGAAAAATAATAACCGAGAAGCGCCGACTTTCGTTGGACGTTCAAAGTAAGTACAGAACTTTAACGCAAACTAATTTTACTCAAGCAATCGGCCCTCAGATAATGATAACTCATTACTAATTAGGATAAGATTTACTGGTGTTTACTACAGTTTACTAATTTTACGAGAGAAATAATTCTTGCGTCAGCTCCGTGGTAAACAATCGATCGACCTCCGGCAAGGTCAAACAAGAGGCCCGAGCGATCGTCGAGCTGCTTTTAGCGAATAGAAGTCGATATAGTTCTTGTCGTTTTGCGTATAATAGAAAAGAGGTTGCCAAATCGGTTGAGACTGGACCTGCTTAAAGATGGCGCTTACACGATCGACGCGCATCTCGATACACAGTACGGGTCAGGCTTGTTTACGGGTAAAAAGAAAAGCTTATCGAGATGAGATTTAACTGTGACTTGACGCGGACAATAAGCTAGTCTTATTAAATACACGAAAGTACATCTCATTGTCCCGCTTAATAATGCAGGAGGGAAAATAATGAAGGAATAAGATGGAGGAATGAAAAAAAAAAAAACGATAAAAAAAATTTACTGAGAATAACACCTTGACAAAATTATAAACGGTATTCGTTTTGCATGCCTACAAACATATTGCCAAATCGGTTGAAACTGGAACTGCTTCGAGTTCATTCCACTCCGCGGCTCAGGCTGGTTTACGGACAAAAAAAAAAACTGAGATGAAATTTAATTGTGATTTAATGCGTACAATAAGCTATTCTCATTAAATACACGAAAATAGATTGCATTGTCCCGCGCTACAATGCAGGAGGGGAAATAATGAAAGAATAGAACGAAGGAATGAAAGTAAAATAATAATAGAATTGAAAAAAAAAAAAAAAAAATGTATGAGAATAACACCTTCACGAAATTATAAACGGTACTACGCCAATTAAAATTCATACGACGTCGAGTCAAGTGCCCGGTTGTGCCTCCGGGCTCTTTCTTCTCGTCTTCTTCTCAGAGCCGGTGGACGTAAATTAAATTTGCTAACGAAATTCGTGCCAATTTTTCCGAGCAACGACCAATCCCACTAGCCTACATCGAACACTTTCACGCGCTTACGTCAATTTATTTATTTATTTAGTTTTCTTATAAAACAGAATCACGGGAAAATAATTTTTTTTTAAGATTTAATGCCGCGAATTATTCGTATCCGAATTATTATTATTATTTTTTTTTTTAAGTTCCCCGAAAACTCTCAGTCTTCGTTTACGCTTGTTACAACGCCTTTCAATGTATAAATATTTTATATCGGCGATTACAGGCGCGCAAGACTGCTCGTGGCATCTTTATTATCTTGCCTCTCGCGCCATTTATATGGGAGTTTAAATGGCTCGAATGCTGCTGCGTTGCCGTCCTCGGTACGCGGCTATGCCCCTGTGTGTATGGCGATTCACACCAAATTTGGCAATTGAAAACGAGTGTGGTCCATGCACTCGTCGTTATTTCGAAAGTGGGGCCTACTGAGAAATTTTCGTGATGCGTAACAGTCGCTCGATCTTCGAGCTGTGCTCGTCATACTCTTACGGCTGAAGGCCGTTTTTTTATATTTTTTAAATATATATATATATATATATATATATATATATATATATATATGCTTCGTTCTCGTACGTAAAATATTTATACACGGACGTACAGGAACCAAAATATCGCTTGCCAAATTGTATCCGTTTATTAACTCTTTGAAGCAAACTTATTATTATTATTTTTTTTTACAAGTATTACGTTTCAAATACATCGATTGGCCATTCATGAATTTTTTCTCAATTCAAAGAGGTGTAGTTATGATTCTTTTTTTATCCTCTAAAATAATGGTAAATATGTTAAAATGTGATTATCGCTGTTACATTGTTTCAATCGCCCATCAGGACCATTCGGAAGGTCGTAAAACGCGTAGAGAAACCGAGACATTTAAAAAAAAAATTTGTTCTTACAAGTATGAAGTTTCAAATACGTCGGTTGATTATTAATGCATTTTTTCTGAATTCAAAGCGGTGTAGTTAAGATTTTTTTTTGTTCCTCTAAATAATGGTAAATATATTACAGTGTGATTATCGCTGTTACATAGTTTCAATCGCCCATCAAGAGCATTCGGAGGGTCGTAAAAGGCGTAGAGAAACCGAGATAACTTTTCTTCTTAATGAGACAGTCGAGAAATCCAATCTTCGAATCTTGGAGAGACGAGGATCACCGTTTGCCTTCGTCGACATTACTACTATATACATGCATAATACAAACAGAGCATAGAGACGGCCGACGTTTGTTTTCCGACGATCCTGAATGTAAACACCCGCATGTTCGCGGTATCTCGAGATTGGTTTCTCATTCTCTCTATCTCTCGGGCCTACCGCTCGGCACGAGTCGCGAGGATGAAGATAAGAAAGAGAAAAAAAAAAACGTAAATAAAACATCCTGACGATACCCTTGACCGCTTCCGATGGTTTCAATCGCATTTGAACACTTGGAAAAAAAAAATATCCCGACTATTTTCAATCGAAACGTTTTTATACATTTTTTAATTTTACTTTTTTTTTTTTTTCCTCTTCGCATTAGAATTAATAATTCACGTGTCCTTCGGAATTAATAATACAGAATCTTCAGCGACGCTTTGTCACTCTTTTGCTTTGGTTTTTTTTTTTTTTAAACCTTTTTATTTTAAAAATTTTTTCTCGACGTTTAGAGTTGTTCGGTGATTAGCGAGTTATTAATTATCCCTCGGGCGTCAGTAAATTGGGCGTTTAGACCTTTTTCTTCGATATTTCTTCACCAATTTCACGGTCGGTTAAAAAAATATCGAGAAGCAACGTATTAGCACGATAATAGGCGGAATTCGCGCTCGGTCTTCTCGACGAATCTATCCATCATCGCGGAGGCGCGTCATCGCGCATGCCGTCTTGTCGAGAAACACATATATATATATGTATATATGTATATATGTTTCTCGAGGCGAGCGAGACGAAAAAGTGTGTTCGAGCGAGTATGAAAAATATTTTTCTTCCTCGGGACCACCGGGATTGTAACGAAATCTGCGGACTCCGATGGCTCGTTTCGTTATTTTTTTTTTTGTCGTAAAAAATAATGAAAAAAGTATACAAAATATAAAGCATAAAATTTTCCTCGCAATAACATAGCCGAGGTAATAATGTTGGGTTCCCCGAAAGAAAAAAAAAAAAAAAAATCCCACCATTTGATATTTCAAGATTTAGGATAAAAGGTTGCGGACACAGTGTCGCAGCTGTAGAAGCCGAAACTCTCGAGAGTTCTCGGTCGGGCAGTTTACGACGACGAAGGAAAGGGCGAACAATTCCTCGGGAAACTATACTTTTTCGTTCGAGGGTCTCGGCGAATATTGCGGCACTCTTTCCTGAAGGAGGTGGATCCGCTCGTCATTCCCCTTTCGTATCGCGCGGAGACCGAGAGTCCGACGATATATCAAGTCGTTCCCCCCCCCTTTTTTTTTTTAATATCAATTTCCTCCGAGTAAACGAGTTTCGGTCAGGGGTTTCTCGAAATTCATAACGCACCGATTGTACCGATTTCACGAAGAAAAAAAAAAAAAAAAAAAAAAAAAAAAAAAAAAAAAAAAAAAAAGTTCACAACAATTTCATTAGAAAATAAACACTGAAGTTGAAATCGGGTAAAGTCAGTGGAAAAAAAAATCTTGGTCAGTTAATCAGTGAAAAGTCAGGGAATTTCAAAATTGGTCAGGTAAAAAAATTAATTGTCACCGAATCTTCTATAAATAAATGAGAAGTACATAAAAGAAAGCCTTAAAAAAAAAAAAAAAAAAAATGGGAACATTTTTCAAGAAAAAGAATCGAACATTGATACAACAATTGGGCACCTCCATTTTCATAATTCAGTGAAAGTCAGTGAACTTTTTTTTCCGGGGTAAAAACGGTCATCACGAATGAAAATCATTTTAATAGCTGTTTAGTGTTGAAAGCATAAAGTACAAAAAAAAAATCATTTTAATGGCGTTTCAGTGTTTCCTCGGTGCCGATTATCGAAGAGGACTGCAAGGAAGCTTTTTCCCATTCACTACTCTGTATATAAATTTCACTGTAGACCTAGAAGATATCTTTTTAATTGTTTCCGTAGAAACGATGCAAGTTCAACGGTCCTATGAACGCATATCGCAGGCTCGTTGACCCTCCTCGTACTTATGACGACGCATGCTATATATATATGTATGTCCGATTTTTATGGTTCCCGGTCAGTTTAGACGTGAACAGGGTTGGTCGAGAGGCATGCATTTTAGGCGAGATAAAAGAAGTGAAACAGCGTCGAACAGCAACACTATCCGACAGCTTCTATTCGACTCTCCGCCTCTATCGATTCCACTGTACAACCCGGCAGATATCTTTTTAATTGCTCCCGTAGAAGCGATACTCGTCGTCGAGACGCTGCCGCGTCGCTCGACGAAGCTTCGACGGTCCGACGAAGGCATATCGGAGGCTCGTTGACCTTCCTCGTGCACGCGACGACGCGTCGCGTAGCTTATGTACGCCCGATTTTCATGGTTCCCGGTTAGTTTAGTCACGGACAGAGCGGGGTTGTCGAGAGGCATGCATTTCAGGTGAGATAATAGGAGTGGAAGAGTGTCGGACAGCAACAAACGGGCGGCAGCTTGTATTCGATCCTCCGCTTCGTAATTTCGCGGCACTTGACTATTGGGAAGCTTTTCCCCATTTACAACTCCTAGTTTTCACTGTACACCTAGTAGATATCTTTTTAATTGTTCCTTGTAAAGGCAATATTAAAAAAAAAGTCTCTTAAGTATTTAGCTTCAAGACGCTACACTGATTTAAAAATACGCTTGAATAAACTAAAGATTCAGACCTGGACGTTGGAATAATTATTTTCTTGGTGGACAAAGATGCTACAAAATTGGTTGGTTCAACGATTTCTTTGATGATTTAACGAAAATATCTTTGAGTCATTGAAATATTTTCTTCGACCAATTGAATATTTATTTGAAGGTCCATGTCCGAAACTTTGGTTGATTGAACCGAATTATTTTTTTCATCAGTGTACAGCGTCGCTCGACGAAGCTTCGACGGTCCGATGAAGGCATATCGAAGGCTCGTTGACCTTCCTCGTGCACGCGACGACCCATCGCGTAGCTTATGTATGTCCGATTTTCATGGTTCCCGGTTAGTTTAGTCACGGACAGAGCGGTGTGGTCGAGAGGCATGCATTTCAGGTGAGATAATAGGAGTGGAAGAGTGTCGGACAGCAACAAACGGACGGCAGCTTGTATTCGACCCTCCGCCTCGTACATTTGTAAGGATGTCTTTATCGCTTTATGAGACCCATAAAGTGGCCGGGGCTGCTCCCATACGGCCCAACCACTAACCCAACTACCGGCGAGAGACTCTATCTGTGCCCGACTGTACTCGCCGCAACGGTGAGCTCTCCTCTCCTCTCTCTCTCTCTCTCTCTCTCTCTCTCTCGTCCGGCCGAGCCGGAGTCGCACACGGGAGAGCCGACCATTGTTTATGCGTCTCATTAGGTATACACCGTTGTCGCCCGATGCCGATGGTGTACCTCGGACACCGGCCGCGGACCTCGTAAAGAGCACGGATAGCGCGAGCGAGCGAGAGACCGGAGACGAAGAAAACGGGAGTCGCCTGAATTTACGACGAGAGCGCCCTCGAGTGATAAGGAATTCCAAAGCGTTTCCTTACAACCTCATCGACGCGCGGTTCGACGTGCATCGCTCGGACGAATCGCATGGTGCGATTAATTCGAGCGTTAACATTCGTATGGCGAAAAAATGTTTTCTTCTGGGAACATTTTTTTTGGAGGTCAAGTTATTTAATTTGCGATGAGAGTGTCCGAGTGATAAGGAAAGTTCAAAGCGTTTCCGTACAACCTCATTCGACGCGCGGCTCGACGTGCATCGCTCGGACGAATTGCATGGTGCGATTAATTCGAGCGTTAACATTCGTATGGCGAAAAAATGTTTTCTTCTGGGAACATTTTTTTTGGAGGTCAAGTTATTTAATTTGCGATGAGAGTGTCCGAGTGATAAGCAAAGTCCAAAGCGTTTCCGTACAACCTCATTCGACGCGCGATTCGACGTGCATCGCTCGGACGAATTGCATGGTGCGATTAATTCGAGCGTTAACATTCGTATAGCGAAAAAATGTTTTCTTCTGGGAACATTTTTTTTGGAGGTCAAGTTATTTAATTTGCGATGAGAGTGTCCGAGTGATAAGGAAAGTCCAAAGCGTTTCCTTACAACCTCATTCGACGCGCGGTTCGACGTGCATCGCTCGGACGAATTGCGTGGTGCGATTAATTCGAGCGTTAACATTCGTATGGCGAAAAAATGTTTTCTTCTGGGAACATTTTTTTTGGAGGTCAAGTTATTTAATTTGCGATGAGAGTGTCCGAGTGATAAGGAAGTCCAAAGCGTTTCCGTACAACCTCATTCGACGCGCGGTTCGACGTGCATCGCTCGGACGAATTGCAAGGTGCGATTAATTCGAGCGTTAACATTTGTACGGTTGTGACTATCAATGAAAAACCAAAGAAAAGTCATTGTTTTTGGGCAATCTTTTTGAGATGTTGATGGTTTTCGACTTGAATTAAGCTTAGATTTCGAATTAAGAGGAAATTAAGATTCGACCTTAAACTGACCTTCGACCCGACCCTAATCCGAAAACCGTGCGACGCCGATGAAAGGTGAGAGACTCGAGAAAACGTTTGTGTGTCTGTGACTACGGATTGAAAATCGAAATAAATGTCGTTGGGAAACTTTTGGGAAGTGGATAGCTTTCGAGTTGGGAGGGGATTAAGTTTCGAGCTTCGACTGACCTTCAACTGCACGTAATTCGAAAACTGTGGCTCTTAACAAAAAAATGCCCAAAATGAAAATTGCTTTTCGTTTTTTTTTTTTTCGTTTTTCCCTGATTCATTGCCAACGTAAGTAATTGCGCGGCTTTTCGAAAGCCAAACAACTGATTCGGCGACCGAAGAATGGAAAAGAAGACAAAAAACAAAAAAAAAAAAAAAACGCGGGGGAATTCCAACACGAAAAAAGTAATAAAATGAGAAAGAAAGCGAGGGGGCGACGATGTTTCGCGGTATGCACTTGTAATTATGCCGGGGACGAATGCCGGAACATTCATCACTTCAAGTGTGTTTAATGTGTGCCCGTTAAATATGTTCCCGGGGCACGCTAGGCAGCGCACCGCCGAGTTCCGGGGCAAACGTTAAACAGTCGAGCTAACAAATTAACGTTGATGCGTTAAATGTCCACGCCGGAGAGACCGACCGGAAGATGAGGCTTCACCGGCCGAGGCCCTTGTGCCTTCGCGTAGTGAGAAGATAGAGGAAGACGAAGTTCAACACCGTCGCCATATATCGATAATGTCCTCGCAAGAGGATTTACGAATGCATACCGATAACCGAACCCTAAAAACCTTAAATACGTACGGACGATAATGTTCTTTTTTTTTTTTTTTTTTTTTTTACAAGATTACATTTGGAAAATTCTTTTTGTGTTACGAATACTCGAATAAAGGATGGTTCGAGTGGAACGAATGAATTCTTCGTCAAGTTCGATACCGTAAAAGCATTCTTCGACACGTGATTTCTCTCCATTGAGACTGCGTGACGCTGCATTAACCCTAAAAACTTTAGACGCGTACCCACGATTTTATTTCGTTTGTGTTCGAATCTTAAAAAACTGTAAATCCTTTCGGAAACAATTTTTCATTTATTTCCTTTGTTTCTTTTAGATGATTACATTTTTTTTCTTTCAATTATTTTGACTTCACTGATATCGGAGTAAAGAATCGTTCGAGTACAATGAACGAGATCGTCGTCAAGTTCGACAGTGGAAAAGCATTCTTCGATACGTGATTTCTCTCTATTGAGTAGTGCGTGACGCGGCACTAATCGCGAGACTGTCCACTCGAGAGTGTAAATTGAAATCAGCTTCGGCACCGAGCATCAAGCCGGCAGCGGTGCGAAGACGATTTATGATAGTTCGGAGTTGTCGTGTACGCGCGTATGTACGATGAAACATTCGCCAGGAGTTTTTTCGTTCGCGCCCGTGTCGAGATCTATAGATCATCAAGTCGGGACGGCTGAAAGAAAAATAAACGGGAAGCGGTAATGCGGTTATTTAGCCTCGATAAATCATTCAGCGATTGATCGACGACATGGTAAATAGAGAAGAAAAAAACAGCTGAGTCCTCGGTCTTGCGGATGTTGAAGCCCAAATGTTTCGTGGACGTAGGTGAGAGCGGGGCAAAATGGGACAGTGGGGCAAAACGGGACCCTGAGCATAATTCCATTCTCCAATAATTTTTTGACGACTCATTTTGTCCCATTGATACATTCGGATTTTCTGTCCCGTTTTACCCCACTGTTCGATACAAAAATTATTCGAAAATTGCGCTTTACCGCACTGTCCCATTTTGCCCCGCTCTTCTTTTTTATACATTGTATGGGAGAGCGGGGAAAATGGAGCAGTGGGGCAAAACGGCACCGTGGGCAAAACGCATTTTTCCAATAATTTTTGGATGTCCCATTTTACCCCATCGATAAATCTTGATTTTCTGTCCCGTTTTGCCCTATCGTCGAATACAAAAATTGTTGAAAATTGCGATTTAGCTCACTGTTCCGTTTTCCCCCCACCGCCCATTTTGCCCCGCTCTTCTCTACATACCTTATACATACACGTATGTACCTTGCGTTATTTATGTAATGAGAAAATAGCCGAAGGGATTTTACGAGCGGAAGGGAGGGACCGGGAAGCGGAAGGGTACTGATATAGGATACCAACATGTACCCTGTAAGCAGGATATCGCGTGCAACATCACATTGCGGTACACAGAACCCTAGTTGAATAGTTTAAAGTCTAAACTACAAAGGCCCTCGGAGCTGGCGTGTGTAACGGCGGCGATTTATTTACTCACAGTAAGCTTAATCGATCATTGCAGGTGTAGTTGTTCGTGAAACGGAAAATTTAGAGAATTGCGAAACTACGTGAAATCACAACATTTTTGCACACAGTGCGAGAAAGGATTTTTTTTTTTTTGTGGCGTGAAAATAGGTTCAGTGCTATAGAATTTGGGACGACCCTTCGATCGTTACTGCGACAATTCCGAGTCCATTGGATAGCGTTTGGAATAGTGGATACTCGCGTATAGCGGCTTGACCTTCGTTCCTTCGGTCGGTCCTCTGTGTATGTGTGCCTGCCCGTTCGCATCACTGGCCATATCGTACGTGCAGGGCAATTGCTTCGGGGCCCGAACTAAGAAATGGAATTCGTTAGGGAGCGCTGTATGGCGTGCGAATGGTCCTCTCGGTTCAATGGTGTCAAATCCAATTTTCCTCGTTTCCTTCCTTCGTGGAAATGACGTCCGGTCAGGCAATCAAAGAATGTTTTCTTTTCACGATTCGTGATTATTCTATTTCTATTCTATCAGTCTTGTTATTCAATCCTTCGACATAAAAAAATAAATAAAAATGTCCTATATTGTTTGTATAAGGAATCTTAATTTTTTAAAATATTTTTGTTATTCTTCCGCACTCTTCCTCTTTCGTTGCTTGTATGCACTCCGGAAGGGAGTGATTTCTCATCTCTCGTCTCACAACTAATTTGCTAGACTGTGAAATTATTCGGCCCACCCTCGGTAGCCTCTTCAAGAACGCGCACCCCTTCGTGCGTACCCCCCGCTCTCACTTTCCCTCGTTTATATACACTCGAGATCGGAACACGAGTCACCGGAAGCTCGTGCCTGTCGAGTTTGTCGATGGGACGAGCCGAGATCTTCTTTCTTCTCCTCTTCTCTTCTCTCAGCATCATCGTCGTCGTTCGTTCACGTGAAAAGCTTGTCTGACAACAGAAAGCTCCGCTAATACGAGGGGCCGAGAGAAACAGAGGCTGGGAATGATGGAATTCGTTTAAAGCCACGAGAACCGCCGTGTAAAATCGAATTACCTTCTGTCCGAACGAATCAATCAACAGCCCGATTCCGTGCTTCCGGAATCAAGAATTAAAACTTTTCTTATCTTTGCCAGAGGAGATTTCCGGCTCTCCGCCTCGCGCCACCTGGCGGGCGAGCGCACTGGCACGAAAACTTTGACGGCTCGTAATTCCAAAACTATTGACTTTATAAAATTTGTTTAGAGGGAAAGTTTGTTCCTTTGTGAAAGATGTATACGTTCCAATAATTTTTAGCTTTAATTTTGAAATATCGGTTTTTAACAGGGTATAAAAAATGGGGATAAAAGCTTCTTTTCGTTAAACTCTAGCCAAGTAGAATTCCACTTTGCAATCGGAATTAATTCGTCCGCTGCGTATTGGGCACTTTACTGTGCAGATCGTTTTCTGACTCTTTGGCACGATATTCGGAGTTAAATAAACTCTTCCGAAGGAACGAACACGAGATCCGGGGTCGAGTCAGCCGAGCTCGGGGGGGCACGCGCGCGGGTGGGTGAAAGAAAACCCGACGTGAAGAACGAGAGAAAGAGGAAGGCTGTGAAAGGGCGTGTGTACAGCGCCGTAGGTAGATAAATGGCCTGCTCTCCTGAACTTCTCTGATAGAGATATTAATCTTTCTCCGAGACTTACCGTCCTCCTTCCACCCTTCATTCCGCCATCTGCTCCGTCGCTCCCTTCCGCGATATCGCTGACCGCTTCGGGGCACCTGCAGTTCTTTCTCCGGCGTTTTTTCGCACCCTCGACTCTTGGCCTTTCTCTTCGCGGATACGATTTTCTTTATTTTCCTTCCTCTCCGTACAGCCTCTTCCATATCTCGTCTCATATACATCGCTACACTCACGTTCCAACCCAAGTTCGAACTTTATTTATATTTCCGTTTCAACAAATATTACCTCAGTCCTGATCTACATCAAGAGAACGATAAATCTCTGACTATCAATCTTCGTGCCCCTCGCTCGGGCTTGCCCTTTCTTTCCGAGTTTCCGCGTCTCCCGGTATGAAAAGTGGCATACCATATGTCCGCGTCAGAGGGGGGAAGAGCCGATGGACCAGCCTTCTCGAGTGCAAGAACGAGATGGATAGACTTGGCGCGTCCGAGTCGACTGCGCGTCTCGCTGAGCCTTATTTTATTTCGTTATTGCCATTAGTCTTAGCTCCAACCGCACACCATCGTTCCCCTATTTTCTTCTCCTCTGTTTTCCTTCACGAGAAACAAAACGATCCTTACTCGCCGCGCTTCAATCACGAGGCTATTCACACTTCTGCCGCCGCTGCTGCTCTCCCAACTTCGCCCGTTCGTGGCGAATCGTGGCGAATTTTTTCCGTACCCTTTCGCTCTGCCCTGCCGCACTCTCCCGCCAGTCGCGGACGCACTCGATCGTGCACGGGGGTGGCACAGGGCACGCCCGGTACACCCCCTGTGCGATGCGTTGCTCGAGTACGTGACGCAATAGCGGCGCTGATGGGGAAGGCAGGTGTGAGGGCTTTATGCGGTCACGCGCACAACCACCATAAGGATACGTATAGGCGGAGTGCGCATGTGGAGATAAACGTGCGGCGAACCTCGCACACCTCCGCACAGTGCACCTATACCACTTTCCAGGACACAAGCAACCATTGTTAAGGCCGCATGCGTTTCCTGTATGTTTTTTTATCAAATACAAAAAGAGGGATTTTCAATGCATGCCCATATGGCATGGATATTGGATTGTAAATATATGGCAGAGCTGGAGGGGTTGAAAAGTTGGGAAAAAGTCATTGGATCGTATTTAGGTTTGAAGGACGAGTAAATGATCCCTTTGGGACAAAATCGCTAGGTGTACAGTTCGCGAGATACGGAGGTTAGAAGGCTTTTCCAGCGGTCTCATTGACTGAAGAGTTGACAACTGCTCCGTCCCTGTGATTTCGTGTCTTGGCGGTTCTAAAAAATACAAAAAAATTACAGCACGTAATATGAAGTAAAAAATCTATATATACAGATGTTGGGCCGTATTTGCGTGGAGTAGACTCTGGGAGCTGAATGGACTCGCACTTACGCAGCCGCGCGTATATAGAGGCGGTAAAAGCACCGGCAAAGGGGATCGAGAGCAAGTCGTGCCAACTGAGGCGCGCACGTGAGTGCGATGCGAGCGACGATGAACGTCTATATATAGTATATGTGTGTACATATATGTACGTCGTATATGAGGCAAGGTACTGTAGGGATACGCATATAGCGGCAGTAGAGCGCAGACCTTTGCGCTATGGAGAAGCCTGAGGTGTAGGACGAGTTCCATGGGGATTGCTGCAGCATGGTTAGAGAGGGCGGGCATCGGTGCGTTGTACCGCGTGTAGGATAGGATATACAGGATATAAGAGTCGGCCGCGTGCGCGCTATATCCTCGAGGTGGGGACAGATCGATAGCATAAAGGGCCTCCAGACCTTATGGTGCCTTCTCCACCTCCGCTTCCGACTTCTCATACTCTTCCTCGACATCCTCTTTCTCCTTCGCTTCCACACCGTCGCGGTGCCACTGCTTCGTTTCCTCTAATCCCCCGGCAAAAAGCCTTGCTCCTTTTCGGTCGCTTTCTGTTTTCCCCCTCTTTTCCGACGCACTGAATTAACGTGCGGTTTGCATACCAGCACAGCATTGAGGACCTCCGGGGGCGATGGGTTTTTTGGCTTTCATCTTATGATTTTTATTTCTGGTACTGCTCGACAACTCAATTTGGCCTTTGGCACACATCGAGAGATGGTTCTTTACCCAACAATGAATAAAAAAATCGAGGAAAATCGAGGACTTACAGCATAGGCGGGTTTTTGGTTTTCACCTTATAGTTTTTATTTCCGGTATTGCACGGGAAATCAATTTGCTTTTGGGCACACATCGAGAAATGGTTTTTACCCAATTGCTTTTGGTTTTTTGGTTTTCACCTTATAATTTTTATTTCTGGTATTGCATGGCAAATCAATTTGCTCTTTGGCACACATCAAGAGATAGTCTGTAACTATCTATAATAAAAAATTCGCGTGAATCCGACCATTTCCAATTTGATTCAAGTCGAATGAGTGTGTCTCGGGTTTCGCGGGTGCCAAAATGAATTGGCGGCTCGGAAGTAACTTCGGATACCCGGGACGGAGTTTTGCCGAATGATATCCACGATAGCAGGTAATTCACGAGAGTTTATGCTAATCGAGTTTCGGAACGATTTATATTTAAACGATTCTTAATTGTCTCGTCGAGTCTCCGGTTTGGAGAACGAAGGTTAAAGGAGCTCGCAGCCGAGCGGTGAAGTTCCGAACGGGAGTTTTAATAAGCTCGGAAATGGCGGAGAGGCAAGTGGGTCACGCGAACTCTAATGCCCCGCACGGTGGCGTATATCATGTAACTTTTGCCCTATCGTGCTCACCGGTAGACCCTTTTTGCCATCGTAAAACCTTATCGATTTCCCGGATCGATTTACCATGGCGCCACCAACTTTTTTTTAACATTCCATTGTTTACTCTCTTGAACCTTCGACATGTTATTCAACCAAACAAAAAAATCCCCGAGTTTAATTCTAATAAAAGAATAAAGAAATGTTTCGATAAAAAAAGTCAGGCTTGGGCTCTGCGCAAACACGTCCCGACGATGGAAGTGGGTCACGCGATCCAGACAAAGCCAACTCTTTAGCTTTTGTATTTCTGCATTAGGCCTCAATTTTTATTTTATTTTTCCAAGTTCAGTTTTTTAATATCATAAATTTGATGAAACAATGCAACAAACAAAAATTGACCTTTTTGTAAGAAACGAGACAAATAAATATTTGAAAACAGTACTGTTGTACTTTTTGCCCCAAGGATGTAAGAGCCGCGCCGGCAAGTGCCTTGAATTGAATAAAAAAAAAAGTGCCCCAGCGCACCGGAGCGGAATCGTAGCTCGGCAGCCCTCCCGTCGCTCACACCATTAGCAGAATCGATCCTCCGGATAGTATCCTTTTCTGAGTCAGTTAAACCGGAGCCTCGAGACTCCTGTCCGCGTATCACGTGACGCTCGTGAGACTGAAAGGGCCCCGGGTACTCACCACCGTGGTCGGGTTCCCTGTAGGGGGTTGGAGTGACGCCCGTTCGCCTCGGATGTGGTGATTAAAACGATACATCCGGTAGCCGTTATCGAGAGGCCACGGCGAAGATGTGTATCGCGAGCTCTCGATCACTGTCAGTCCGCAGGTAGACCACGAGAGAGTGGACACAGTAGGGACGGATCAACGTGAACGGTATTCTGCGTGGCGCACAAGGTTTCCTCATTGTCCAAGCGAGTCCGGGCACATTTGGCCGGAACAGGATATCCAGGCCGTTTCAGCATGTTCAGTCAATCCCGATCGTGTCTTCAAAAGCGTCCAGAAACTAGAATGGGACTCCAGTTTCTGAACAGGCACAGCAAATGCGCGTTTGTGTCCAAGTGGATTCCGTTAATTCTCCGGCGGAACTCAGTAAGATGCCCAATCGGACAGATCCAATCCTAATCGAAGAGCCTGGCAACACACGTTCCACGGTACACCGGAGCGGAGAATTCAACGTTGGCATCGACTCGAAGCCTGGAGTCGATCGTGTTGAGCTTCCCGGTCGTAAAATCAGACCTAAGGTTTTCTCGTCACAATAGCACACCCAGCACGTTCGGCCAATCCTGAACGTGTCTTCCCCAGCGTCCGGAAACTAGAATACCAGCTACAGGAAAAGAACATTTGTGTCCAAATAGGTTCCGTTCATGTTCCAATCTCAATAAGTTACTCGATCAGCCAGACCTTAAAAAGTAGTCAACCCCTCCAGTAGCCAGACAGCGTGATGTTCCCCGGTATACCGGACCAGAGAATTTAATGTTCTCATCGACCCGAAGCCTCGTATCATCCTGTTGACCTTTACCGACCGTAAAACCGGACCCCTCGGCTAATCGTCGCCCCGTCATTGATCTATTTACGGGGTTATAATACACGCGAGACGATCCCACCCCCAGAATTCCACTTTCGGTCCATGGCCGATACCCCATGTTGGGAGTGCATTAAACGGGCGTGCGCCACATCATGGTACGACCATAGTGTCCCGCACTGTTCTATGCGCAACACCATAGGTACTCTATGTTCGCTCGTGTGTTATACCACTCGTTCACGTGTTACACGCTTGGACGGCAATAGTCCGGGGTTGGTACAGGGCGCTTGGTACGGCCCGATGAACGACGACATACAGAACAGCAAAGTACGTTCGTGTTGCGGGGGATGAAAACGGCGAGGTGGGGAACGGCAGCCGCAGCCGACGGGTGTCGAGCCTCATTAGACAGCATGAGGCCCTCCCTCGCGCACTGCACTCCGCATGCTTCCAAAGGGACGGAAAGAGACCGAAGCTATGGGGTCACACGGGACTGTGGTATATATACCTGCACGTATATACAAACAATACACGCACAGTTTGCTGGGAATTACGGACGGTGGACAGTAAACTAACGAGCTTACCTCGAGCAGTGTATGGAGAGGTAAAAGCGTTATTTATCTACATTTGTGGAATTGGAACCTACATTTTTTGGATCCCTTTGGCTCGGCCATATTAACGGTGGCGTTCTACAGCCGTGAAAAATGGCTGCAGCCTGGGAAAGCTAAGAATCAAGTTCTCGATGTCATTAATCAGCCGGTTTAAAGACCCGGGTGTCCTGGCGAATTAATTGTCTCAATGGGGCAACAGAGGGCGAACTGGCAATGATTTATACTTCTGGCGCCTAGGAGGGCATGGTTTTAAGGTTGTTTGCTGATCATCAGTTCTAACACGTTTTCACTGTTTGCAAGGCGTTCCTACAAAGTGTTCCTCGTTTGCCATTCTCTACCTTACAATATACGCATTGGTTCTAAGGTCTTTTGATGGTTCTTGTGGGAAAAACTGACTATTATTCAATAGCTTCGTCATACCGTCTTTTGCACGATAGGAGACAGGCTACTTGTTCATTTTATACTTCTAGCGCCTGGGAGGGGTATCGATTTAAGGTTGTTTGCTCGTCATCGCGTGTTAGAACTATCTAACACGTGTTCACTGATTGCAAGCCGGTCCTACAAAGTCTTGATTTGCCATGCTCTATCTTAAAACATACGAATTGGTCGCAAACGTCACTTGATGGCACTTGTGGCAGAAACAGTGACAATTATTCGATAGCTCCGTCATACCGTCTTTTGCACGATAGAAGACAAGTGTCTACTTGTTCTCTTTGAACTGTTTAATGGGCGTAAAACGCTGGTAATAAATGGGGCTCGAGTGTCTCCCGCGTTGGTGAACGATTCGGTATGAAATGGTACCTACGGAGGCATAAACGAGGCGTACGGAGTAGTCCATTTGTCGACTGGTGAGCGCGTTAACGATGTTTATGCTCGCGGTCGCCGGGGACACGCGAGAGGACCGTCGTTAATCACGACAAATTCGTCGGTGATTAATTATGCTTTTCGCTCGATTAGCTTTCTCGTGTACGGAGCGGACGAGAGCGTGGAACATACTTGCTAGTGGAGAGGTCTGTCTCGCTTTTCCTATCGCTCCGTCCAGCTCGCGCCGGCCTATCCAATTCGCTCTCGTTCGCGTATCTCATAATCTCTCGGCGGTAGACCCTGGGCATGTACGGGAGACGAAATAATCGGGATCACGAGGCTTTCCGTCTCTCGTCTATTCGCCTACGAGTGTTCGCGATAATTGAGCTGTGTTCGTCGGGGAGCGGTCGTGAATATGCGAAACGCATAATGCGATATGCGCAACATGAAACGCTGTTGCAAATGGAGAACTGTATGAGCCCATTTAGGTAACTATCTTTGAGGTCGGGAGAAACGCAATGGCAAGCTGGGCAGTGGCTGATAAGTTTGCCATTTTTGGCCGATGAATTATCAAATCACATTGAAGTCTTGATATTTCGTATTTTAATTATTAATGTTTTCAAAACGAGGTCATTTTATAAAAGGTGGAATAGAATCGTTCGAAGAACAGCGCGCAAACTATTATATAGTCGGCCATTTTTGGCTAATCATGTATGAAATCAGATCGAAGGCTTAATATTTCGTATTTGAATTATTATCCTTTTCTTAACGAAGTAGTTTTTTTAAAAGATAGAGTAGGATTGTTCGAAGTACAGCGTGCAAGCTATCCCTGAAATGCCCGATGGGCGACCACTTATCCATCTTTGTCCGATCAATTCGATCAGATCGGATTGGAATCTTAATATTTCAATGTTTGTTTTCACCCACCGGAGATGGATTTTTCTATGGATAGGATAGGATAGGATCATTCGCTGTCGAGCGTGCAGGGTTCATTGACCCGACGACACGACACGATATCTGGCTATTTTTCTTTGAGCACGGAGAATGCAGCGTCGGAAAAACGAACACAGGGCTGGAACCGCACGCCTGGTGTAGAAGCGCTGCGACGAGGGGTTGATTCTGCTGCGGAGAAAGCGGGCATCAGCCCCTCCTGGTCCATGTCCCTCTTTCGCCCTCCACCCAACCGCCCCCCCCCCCCAACAACCCTGCCGTCGCTCTCGGTTTCCCCGCTGCCGACCGTTGTCACTTTGTACCTGAGTCACGTACCTCTTCGTATTGACAAGCCAACCGGCAGCGGCCAACCCTGCGCCTCTCTCTGCTCCCCTACCGAACTCACACTCTTCGTCATTTCGCTTTCCATCTCGCACGATGTGCCGCTTCGCTCACTCCTCAAAATCGTACTCGTTCAGCCTCATCCTCCTCGAGCCTGCGCTCCTTTCCACAACGGTCAGCCCATATCCGAGCACTGTGCGGCGAACCTCGAACCCTAGAGTTTTATCTGGTTTTGTGCGTTTTTTTTTCTTTCACTTTTATTTTTATTTTTATGGATGATGAACTGTTATTCTTAGTACGAATCACCATTTTTCAAGCCCACCCTTCGGCCTCCTCGCAGGGGAAGAGCTTCGTGATTTTTATTGTATGTTTGTTAATCGAATTTCCTTCCTTTCAGGATACTGGAAGCTGACGCAGTGATGTTACAGCGATGAGCCTGCAGGCTCAGGCTCAGCGCTCGGCGAGGTACTCCCCTCAGGAGACCGTCAAGGTGAGTCACCGTTTAACGTACTTTACGCTTTTATTTCGCCCGGGATAGTCGCGTGGGAGGCAACTCGGCACCAGACACCGCTTCACTTTGAGAGCAGACGCGGCGTAGTCGGTGCAGGGAATAACTTTCGTTGTTCGGGCAAACTCGGAAGAAATATTTGCTCGACAAATATGCTCTTCTTTGTAATCCTAAGAAGATTACCGATATTTGGTATTTGTCGCTCAACATTTTCTCTTCACAAATCTAGTGCAAAAAAACATATTTTTTTGTTACTCTAAAAAGATACGCTATATTTTATATTTGTCGCTCGAAATTCATCGAAAAATGCAAAATTCCATTAACGAGTATCTCAATTTGGGTACTCTGTCGGCCTTTGACACCGAAGAAACTCCCGACGTTTTTTCAACCAAGAATCGAGCCTATCCTGGGGAAATTACATTTCATTGCTTCGTCGCAAACCTAACGCAAACAAATGTGTTGTTTGTAATCCTAAGAAGATCCCCGATATTTAATATTTGTCAAAAAAAAAAGCAAAATTCCATTAACGAGTGTTTCAGTTTGTCTATCCAGTCGGCCTTTGACAACGAAGAAACTCCCGACATTTTTTCACCCCGAGAATTGAGCCTGCCCTGGAAATTGCATTTCATTGCTTCTTCGCAAGCCTAACGCAATTATCTCTTCCTCTCCCTCGGAGCCACGACTGCCCTATGGTCAGTCAGCCCAGTCTCTCGCACACAGTCTACGTCGGTGCAGGTCCAGCAGGAAGCGAGGACGGGGTAGTAATCCGGGGTGGGTGAGTGTCTGACTGTACGCGACCTTGTATCACTGCCGGGTGTCCTCCCTTCCAGCTGGGTGTCTGGTGCTTCGTCACCGAGTCTCTCCGTTAACTCTGCCTCGGCAGCTCCGGCGATCCTCTCGCTTTCGTAGTGCTACAACGAAACTCGGCACGACACTCGGCAGTACCAGCTTCCAGGGACAATTTTCCACGCGGATGCCTCGGCATCCGGTCCAGCGGGCGTCGGTGCCTTTTTTTTTTTTTAACTCACGGCTGTCTTAATTAATTTCGCGCGCACGTGTCAGACCCGGCGGGCAGGGCGCTTTTCTGCGTCTCGTTCATTCCGGAGGCTCTCGTTACGACCCCGGTGTCGGTGCGTGTGTAGTTACGCGCCTCCACTATTTTCATTGGAGCTTTGAATCAAAGCCGAGTGTCGTGGTAATTACTTTTACAGGGATTTCCTGGATAATAAGGGTATCCTTGCAAGAATGAATACTGTGATAGCCATACATGAATACCGCGTTGGCGATACATGAATATCGTATTAGCGATACACGAATACCGTGTTAGCGATATATGAATAACCTGTTACCGATATATGAATATCGTTTTAGTGATAGATGAATATCGTGTTAGCGATACATAAATACCGTGGTAGCGATATATGAATATCGTGTTCGTGATATATGAATACCGTTTTAACGATATATGAATACCGTGTTATCGATATAAACGAGTATCGGTGTTCGTGGAGTTTCCGCGTTTCGGTCGGTAATCGTATTAGTGATACATGAATATCGTGTTCGCGATATATGAATACCGTTTTAACGACATATGAATACCGTGTTTATCGATATAAACGAGTATCAGTATTCGTGGAGTTTCCGCGTTTCGGTCGGTAATCAGCTCTTAATTGAGTACCGAAATCGTTACGAGGTGCTTGGACATACAACGTGCGATTAAACTTTTGCGTACAGTGGAGAGCGGCGAGAGTGTGTCGGCACGCTGAATCAGCGGTGATCACGTACCGGAGCGTGACTCACGGACGTGACTCCGGTAATCCGCGAAAGCCCGGTATCCGGCGAACTCGCCAACGACCTGCAACTTCACGACGCATCCCGAGGACCGTTCAGATAGGAATCCTTAAGCCAGTAAATTTTCTCTCTTCCGTATTTACACGCTTGCCGTTACAGCGTTTTAAATTCAGCCTTGTTAAACTACCCGCCACGATAAGCTCACCCTTTCGCCGACCGGAATCACCATTGAGATATACAAATATGGCAAATGAACGCTTTGCCGGTTGTGTAGAACAGGCGATCTGCAAGTTACACTCTCGCTCCTGTTATGTTCCGTGCCTCGTGTAGTTATATACTTATTACATATTTCCTTCCAAGTTCGCGTGACCGGCCCATCGCATTCCACCCTCCCTGTTCTCAATCACTCTGCTCGACCTTTCGGTTACGGGAAGCCGGCAAACTCGATCCCGAACGGATTACTTATCGCTCCGAGGATTGAGTAATAAAAAGAAAATACAACGTCACAACGAGCTGGATTTTACTCGCTTCGATCGTTTCTTCGCTGATACGGTCCGGAAACGACGTAAAAAAATATTGGAAAAGACTAAAGTCTCGCGATCTACTTTCTCTGTACGTTGCAAACCTCTCGAGCTTCCTCGAACTCCCCCTTGAGTTTGTATATTCAACCCCTTCGCTCGATAAAAAAAAAAGTTCTCTCGTTCATATCCGATGCAACCCCCATTTTTTTTTATCGAGAGACCTGCGCGGCTTCGCGATAAAAGGGCGTTGCGAGGGATCATCGCCTCTCGTGCTTTAACCTTCACCGTTGAAAGATTCGTTCCTCGTGACATTGCAGGGGTCATTTTTACGAGGGAAGAATTTATCGTAAATTCGGCCGGATCGACGAGGCTCCGATTGTAGGTTTTTTTTTTTTTTTTTTTGTTTCTCGAGAGAGCCGACGAGGGGACAAACGCGCGAGATTTCGGACCAGGGTTTTGCGCCACGCCCTGGTCATGAGGGCGCGATAATACCGTCGTGCACTCCTCCCAGGCTTCGCGGCTTTCGCTTCCAAGAGCCAGCGGAGGCAGCTGCGGTATCGTTAAGGGGTTGAATTAGAAATTGAAAAATTAAATTAGGTAATTGTTTTGTACCTAAAACTGTGGCTTTACGAAAGACTTAAGTGTAAACTGCGTGACGTTTGTTCTGGAGTTTATACTTGAGTGGACTTGGGCATAAACTTCAATTCAAACTTAGTTCAGACAGAAGTACAAAAATCGGTTCAAATTTAGTTTATACTCAAGTGCAAAGTTTAATTCGGTTTGAACTTCGTCGTTAACTTCCGCCTCATCTTATTAAGTATATAACAAAACTATCCTTAAGTGCATTTTAGCATAAACTTCAGTTCAAGCTTACTTCACACTGAAGTACAAAAATCAGTTCAAATTTGGTTTATACTAAATCACAAAGTTTAATTCGGTCCGAACGTCCTGTTGGTGTTTCTTCATTCGATTGTATAGCAAGGGTTGGCCTCGTTCCTCCGAATTCCGTATGTGTATCACGAGAAGCAACACAGCAAAACAGCCACGAGGAAAGCCAGAGAGGAGCGCTCTTCGCCCACTGTGGGTCCCTCAGCTCCGCATCTCCGACGCAGATAATTAAAGATACAACGCCTCGGTGTCTGGCGGTGTGGCCGAGGGAACCGTGGAGGGTAAAACGGGTCGACGACGATGTTGCCGGGGGTGGTTGGACGTGCGACTCCGAGCATCCCCGACATCGGGGCCCAGAGGGTGTGTACGGGAGAGTTCTGTTCTCCGCTGTTCCGCTTCTCTATGGTAGGGCGTGAGCAGTAAATTGGCTTACGCCTGCGGAATCTTATACCCCCAGCAGCCGCGCGAACCGAGCTGGCATCCACCGGGAGGATAGGCGAGACACGAGGGGCAACTTCGAGGCTGAACACCGCCAGTCGCATAATACAGAGGGGACCGGAGGAGAAATTTTCGCACCGCGGCATACGGACCCCGCGATAGTGTATCACGTATACGGCTATCAGCAGCTGAGCCCGAACTCCCGTCCTCTTTGACTTTAAGTCTCACACCCCGATCCACCGTTTTACCGGAAAAAGCAGCGTAGGCGTTACGGGTGAATTACTGAACATTCATTCAACCCTTTTATTCATAACTGGTCGAGAGATTCTGGGCGTGTTGCTTCTGATGGTTTTACTTTTTAAGGTGTTGCGCACACTTTGACTTTAACTCTCGGACCCGAGCTATCATTTTACCAGAAGAGCCATTGTAGGCATTACGGGTGAATTACTGAACTTTCATTGGATCCTTTTATTCATAACTGGTCGAGAGCCTCTGAGTGTTGCTTCTGATGTTTTTAGTTCTTAAGGTGTTGCACACGTGCAACACATTAAGATACTTTGTCCCCCTTGAGTTGGTATATCAGGCGGATAACAGTTTTTCTTCACGCTCTTCTTTCCTTTTCCTTTTATTGCCTCAGGGCCATATGCTTCAGGGAAGCTCGATCGAGCGCGTGGAATTAGCTCGTACAGTGCGGAAGGACTTGCGGCCTGGAAGCCGGCGGAGAGATTCGGGCAGGCGGAAATAAGTCGCCCGACGCCCTTTTCCGTCCGGTTATTGCGACACACCGCTGCCCCGAGCATACAGCCCCATAATCCTTTTCTGCTATCTACCATCTTCTCCGAACGTTCGTAATAACTCCGAAGCTTCTCTCCCGAGAAGTAGAAGAAGAAAAAAAACATCTCGCTCTGCAAGGAAATAATAATAACTTGCTGCCTGTAATACCGACCGAGTAAACTTCACACGCACGGAGACTTTATCAAGGGTTAGAACAGCCATGTGCAGACTTCCTTCCTATCTTTCCGCCGAGCGGCCTCTCGAGAGAAACTCGCCCCTTGAGGGTTTGTCATTGAGAAATTCGGCGTGACGCGCCGGAAGATTGGAAAAGGAGGGGCAGGAAGAGAACGCAGGGTGGTTTCGTTGGGTTGCTCCGCGGTCAGGCAGGCCATCGATTAACGATTCTACGATCGACCCTTTATATAAACCTTACCGCTCCTCCTTCGAGAATTTCGGGAATTGACTTCGCTGTCTTCGCCGCGACTAGTTTTCAACCCCCTCTAGATATGTAATTAGATACTTCCTGGTTCCATTTGGGCAAAACTATTATAGACAAAAAATAGGCGCCCTCCGTCGCTGATCCTGAAACCGCGATTTCTCATTCAATTCCTTTCGGTGTCAAGCTGTATCGTTAATTTTACCCATCGTCCCAAAACATGGCCAGCGTTCATGATCATCGATGACCTTCATTATTTTACTAGCAACTGTCGTCCATTTTTGTTCTTCCATCGATCTTGTCTCCTTCCTTCACTGAGAAAAAGGATAGTTATCCCTACTATATCGAATACTTCTCACTGGAACGTCTATATAGATAGGTTCTGATAGTAAGGTAAACGGCCCAGTTTGTGACACTGTGCCAGTTTGTGATAGTGGTACACTGCCCGTCATTGATGCCTGGCTTTTCTATCTTGCTCGACATCTTGCTCAATATCTTACTCGATGTCTTAACGGGGTTGAATATATCAGGCGATGTCTTAACGGGGTTGAATATATCATCTCTTCGATTCCGTTAAAACATCGAGCAAGATATTCAGGAAAACCAGACATCTTCTTCTTCTTCTTCTTCTTCAACAATTTGACTGGATTCACGGCTGTGTAAGAAAACCAGACATCAATGACGGGCAGTGTACCTCTAGCATAGTCGGCTCCCCCCAACATTTAATATGCAGCCAATGGGTAGCGCGCATTTGGTGGGTCAGAAACTGCGACACTTGGTCCTCCTTCTTTATCCTTGATGATTTTACACTCATAAAGTGAGAGAGCTGCGTAGAAGTGTCATAAACTATGCCTTTTACCTTGTGTATTCAATTGGTTAAACTATAATTATGATTGCAATCATGGTTTTTAATAATTGCCGTAACTACAAAATGTAGACGTTCCCCTCGGGAACCATTTTTTATGGTACAAAGTCGGTATTCTTGCTTTCACTGTGTAATTTTTTTCTCAGTGTTGCACAAGTTGCATCTTCGATCAAACTCGGGAATTCCAGCTGGAGAATTTCGTGGCAAGCATCTGAAGCTCTTGCGCGGCCTCGCGAAGCTTCGACCTCGGGGGTGCCGGACGATGATTTCCTCCAGCATATTGTCCTATAGGCAGAAGTGCGCCCAGATAGCCCAGGAACGACAGTGCACAGAGTAGAGTCGAAGGGCAAAGAGACGAGGGGCGCAATCGACAGGGGAATTCGTCGTTGCGGGCGATAAGGACCAGCCAGTGGTTTTTTTAATGCACGAGGGCCGAATCGTTCCGGATCGGGGCTGCACGTACTTCACCCCCCCCCCCTCCCCCCCCCCCTCCCGGGTTTCATCGTTCGAGCTGCATAGCTTCCGCTGTTCCTTCTGGCGTCCTGATAAGGCCCTTAATCGAAGATTAATATTACCGGGGCTCCATTCGCCGTCTACCGAGAGGCCAATGCAACACCGCACGTCGTCACGCGTCAAGATTAAGGGTCGTAGTCTTTGCCGAACGAGCTTTCATCCCCCCCGGTACAGCGATGTAGTCTCGTTATTGCTGCTTTGAATGGCGGCTTGTAACGTTATCGTATTCCGGAAAGACGAAATTTATAACTGGCTCACTGGCGGGTTGATTTAGAGGTTGAACGATTAATTAGACCGGTGAGTAATCGGTAACTTACGTCGGAACATTCTGCGATGTCGTTAAAGTTATGGCAAAAAGCGTGGAGGCAAGAATCGTTTATCGATTCGACTGGCAACGAACGGTTGTGAGTCTTCGAGGTGATAAAATAACGAGAAGTTTGGAACACGATCGAACAGAATGACAATTCGAAAGTCCCCGATAAAAGTTTTATAAGCTATACGGAGACGTCGAACTAACTCGCGCTCTTCGTGAGGGACGGCGGTGTTTCCCAGACTCGGTGAAAGACGCTTTCGATACTATCGGTCATGGGCTGTTGAAAAAAAAAAAGTCAAAGCTTCGAAAGCACGAACACACGAAGGCATCTGGTGCGGCATTAAACCGATAAGTCATCAATAATTTATATCGGAAAGTATGTCGATGAAGTTACTCCAAAAAAGATGGAAGAATTGTCCAACGATTCGACTGGCAGTGAGCGGCTGAAAATCTTCGAGGTGATAAAAGAACGAGAACTTTCGAACACGTTCGAGCGGAGCGATAATTCGAACCTTCCCGATAAAAGTTTTATAAGCTACCGAGACGTCGAACTAACCAACGTTCTTCATGAGGGACGGCGATGTTTCCCCGATTTGGCGAAACACACTTCGATGGGAAACGAGCGGAAAAAAAAGTGGCTCTCAAAAATTGTACTACTCGATTGTAGGCCGTTGAAAGAAAGTCTCAGCTTTGACGAACAGAACGATAAATCGAAGCTCTGTGAACTTGCACCCGACTTTTTTGGATACCGAATTTTTTTGACGTGATTCTTAAGGAGCTTTGTACGTAGTTCTTTGTTATAACAAATTTTTCGTTTGTAGTAGCCCAGAAAAGTTGTCCTACTTTGAAAAAAAAAAACCCATCCACCCATTATGAGATTTTTTAAATCTGCTGTTTGATTCCTACGCAGAATCGTTTGTAGTTCATTGTAGTGAAGACATTTACGTTTGTAGTAACGATGAAAACATTTTACAGTGTTTAAACATTTTGTTTCATTTGAGCTGAAGCCTAATATTAGCCTTAGGACAATTTCCTAGGAACTACAAACGAAGTAAACGGTACGACAATCAACTACAAACGATTCTCCATAGAAATAAACCAACAGATTTGAAAAATTTCCAAGTGTTTGGACGGGTTTTTTTTTTTCAAAGTCCTGTAACTTTTTATTGGACTACTACAACCGCAAGATGTCTTACTGCAAACAACTACATACAAAAACTCTGTTAAAAAAAACCCCCCCAAAAAAAAAAAAAAATGATTTTTAAAAGTCGAGTGTCAAGTTCACAGAGCTGTAATTCGTATGTCCCGGATAAAAGTTTCAAAAGCTGCCGAGACATCGAACCAACCTTCGACGAGAGACAAGGTGTTTCGCGAAACGGCGAGACGCACTTTGTTCAGAAGCAAGGAGAAGAAAAGAAGTGGCTATCGAAAACTCGTCGATTGGGCTATCAGCGCGATGCTCCGGTTCGCGGGCTCTCGAAAAAAAAGTCAAAGCTCCGAGAGCACAAACACCAAAAAGGCGCACACGCTGTGCGGAAAGAAGTTTACATTCTTTTCGCCGTGTTTCTCCGAGGGTTTCCGAACCGTCACCTTATTCTTCGCCGCTTCCCTTCCTCCCTTGCCACCTCCCATTTTTTTTTCCTTCTTTTCCACACCCTCGACTCGCGTTTTCCGGCTCGTAAGAATTGAGAATCGATACCACCTCGGTATAGGAGTTTCTGCAACTTTCCTCGAGGTTTCTCTTGTTCTTCCTCTCTCGCGCTCCTGGCCTGATACAGCGAAGCTGCAGGGCGAGCGGAGGGCTTTGGGGTGGGACCGGAGAGCTTCTAGAATTCAGGGGTTTCCGGATATTTATGTGACAGCAGCTGTAACGTCGGGAGCGCGCCCACCACCGGCAGGGCGAACCCCTCTTATGCGGAGCTCCTACGCGGAGAGCTCGAGCGGGTTCGCCTGTGGCTCTCACGAATTCTGGCCCCGAGCTTCTTCTTCTTCTTCTTCTCGGCGGAGGCTCACTTCGCGAAGGACGGCATAAATGCATTCTGCTTATTTTCCCCGAAACAGTTACCGAACGATTTTCTGGCGCGATCAAATCAGAATAACAAATAAGGACGCTTCGGGAACTCCGGCTGATGGCTCAGTCGAATCGTTCGCATGTCCAGCGAGAAGGACAGCCGATTTATTGCAGTTTACAGACATCAAATGACGGAGCCCATTTTTATACTAGTTCTGCTTTTGGCGCGCCGAATTAAGGTAGGCAATTCTCAGAATTGTTTATGTGTTGTGCATTTATTAAGTGTAATGGAAGCCGATTTTTATCAATGTGTGGGTTCTCAATTGAGGAAACTCTTGATAAAGGTGTTTTTGCAAATGCATCAATTGATGAATGCGAATTTTTACGACGATAGATTGTCGTTGAGTTTTTACAATGAAGAATCCTTGCGTTTCAGCCAGTTTTAATGTAGCAGAGTTCATTTTGTTCCTCAAACGTTACTCTACGAATTCACCGAGAAGATATTTTTTTTTTTAATTCTGGCCGTTTAAAAAGGACAGCAGTTTGTTTATGCGGGGAAAAACTTCGCCGGTTAAACAATGAGCTGTATTTGTTAAACGGTCAAAGGTACAAAAAATCTACTTGGTAAATTCGTAGAGCAGAGTTTAAGAAACAAAATGAGCCGTGGAACATTAAGATCGGTTAAACAAATAAGGATTTTACTTTGAAAAAACTCAACAAAAACGTAATATCGCGGAAAATTGTATTTACCAGTTGTTCTTGCGAGACCATCGTGATCAATATTTCTCTCGGTTGACGATACATGCAATAGTACGAATCAACGTCCTTTGCGATCAATAAATGGGTGCTAAATCAATTGTAAAAATTGTTTCATTCATTTGACTAGTGTCTCAAGCAGAAGCTCCTAATTAAGTTTCGCGATAATTCAACATCTCGGGAAAAATTGTTATCTAAAATTATCTTGGAAAACTTTGGAATCCTTGCTCAACGAACGAGGAACGCTACTGCCGTAATACACCGAATAAAGGCTGAAAGTCGACCAGTCCTTGTACGATAGAGCAGACAGAGATAAGAAAAAAAAAAAAAGAAAAATGAAAATAGAAGGTTAAGTGAATCGGTAAATTTTATCGTCGACCCTGAGAGCATTGCTCGAGCCGTTTTCTCTTCTCGTCCACTTCTCGTGGCCGATGGCTCACTCGAATCGCCCGGATATCCTCGGAGGCCAAAGTAAATTGATTACGGTTTAAAGATTATTAAATGACAAAAGCCAATTTTTATCCCAGTTTCTTTACGACTCGTCGAATTAATTAAGTTTCACGATAAGTCGGCACGCAAGCTTTAACCGAGCCTTCTCGCGAAAATGGTCGCCGAAATTTGTTGCCTTACCAGCGGGGAACTTTGGAATTCCTGCTCAGGAACGCACCGCTGAGGTAATAAACAGAGCTCCGAAAGCCGAATAGAGAGTGAAAGTCGCCAGCCCTTCCACGATCGTACAGACGGAGATAAAAAAAGAAAAAAAAGAAAATAGAAGGTAAAGTGGATAGGTAAAGTTTATCGTCGACTCCGAAAGCCTGCACACGCACGAGCATTGCTCGGGCAGTTTCCTCTCTTTCCTCCATTTCTCCGCGTCTTCGTTACGGCGAACTCTCGTTTTCCTTCCCTCTGGCTTTTCGGAGGGCAAAATTACCATTTCGAGGGTACCGTGGAAGCTTCGCCGGAATCTCGAATCTCTCGGCTTCGACGGGAGGCTGAAGAGACACAGTGGGGAAACACGGCGCAGCCTCCTGGAAGCTGAACCTCGAGATAACTGACGTACCTAGTGCGCTGATGGCGAAGCTTCGCTCGGGCTTGAACTCGCGCGTTCGTCTCATTACAGACGGCCAATTAACAAAGTTGTGGGACGCCTGATACTACGCGAGAGCCCTTTTCGCCCCACCCTGCCCGGAAGGTCATACACTTTCACCCCTTTCCACGCAGTTTCTTCGGGGCGAGTCAACCTCCGGTGCGAACTTCAGATCGGTTGAGGATTTAATGCGATAACTACCCGAGATTCGGATTAAATACTCGTGGATATTAATGTTCTATTAATTATCGAGAATTAGCGGGAGTTGCGAAGAGTTGGAAATTATTTCCCTCGCGCTTTTGGCTGCGACAGAAACTGTTTTGTTATTTATGGGAATTTGAGTACAAAGCTTTAATCTCCATGCTGTAAAATTAAATTAAATTAAATTAAATTAAATTAAATTAGATTACTGACTGACTGACGACTGAAGATACAATTGTGAAATTTATTTTTCCCTCGCGAAAGACCTCTTCCTGTCCGCGGGATTAAAACGCCCGTTTCAACACCTCACGAATATCCGTAAAAGGTATATAAAAAATATTGTCGCTTTATCACCGTCACGCGGGCACTCGAGAGATAGAAAAAATTGGTCGTCCAACCGGAGCATATGGGTTTGCACATTGGGCGGGTATTCTTGATTTTTTTTTCTTCATTTCGAATGAAGATATATAGAAGGATTTTTTTTTTCATCAGAATTCACTCGTGCGCATGATAGATCGGTGCGTTAAATCAGTGACGCAGCGGGACGAGAGCGTCATGGCGAGCGCTCCGCGGAAAAGGGGTTGGAAGCGGATCGCTGTCGGACGTTCCGGCGACTGTGAAATTTCATCGCGCAGTACATCACCGGAATCGACACCGCTCTGTGTGAAATTGAGCTTCGCTCTTCGCGTTCCCTCGTTTGCTCACTCGAGAGTGAAGGAAGTGAACTCTCGTTTTGGCTTTCTCGATTCGTTCGTCGACGCTCGCGAAAACGCTTACGGCGAAAAGGATTCGCGCTCTTTCAACTCTGCTCGCGGCTTCCGTCGTTACTTTTAATTAGAAGCGCACGCGACGGCGGTCGGCGGGCGCAAAGGTACGAGGAGGTAAGATGAAACCGCACGGGAAAGCTTGATTACATACCCTGTGGTACAAGGCCTTTTTTTTCTTCTCTTAACTCGGAAGATATTCCGGAAAAGGCGAGCGAGGACGACAATTTAAGGAGGTGGAGCATGTTATTAAGAACTTGGGGGACATTGGACAGGAAATTGTTTTTTTTTTTTTTTGTTTACACTGAAAAATAATTCGCTTGCGGGCTGCCAGAGAAACATGATTTTGTTTCAATTCTACTTTCAACTCTTACAATTCCACGTGATATTGAAACAACGACGACAAGACATGTTAGGGTGACATGTTATCGTTTCAGTCTCGTATGGAATCGAAAGTAGAATCGAAAGTAGAATCGAAAGTAGAATCGAAAGTAGAATCGAAAGTAGAATCGAAAGTAGAATCGAAAGTAGAATCGAAAGTAGAATCGAAAGTAGAATCGAAAGTAGAATCGAAAGTAGAATCGAAAGTAGAATCGAAAGTAGAATCGAAAGTAGAATCGAAAGTAGAATCGAAAGTAGAATCGAAAGTAGAATCGAAAGTAGAATCGAAAGTAGAATCGAAAGTAGAATCGAAAGTAGAATCGAAAGTAGAATCGAAAGTAGAATCGAAAGTAGAATCGAAAGTAGAATCGAAAGTAGAATCGAAAGTAGAATCGAAAGTAGAATTGAAAGTAGGATTTTTTTCCTTGGCAGTCCGCATGCCACTTTTACTTGAGTCATTAGTGATTTTTTTTTCAGTATACTTTAGAATGAGCTTGCATTAGAGTTGTGTAATTGTGCCTTTGAATTGCACGTTTTTCCCCCTTCTGGTCACTAAAAAAATGATATCAAATTTTATATAATTTGATTATTATGTTTGTAATTAATTTGAATTTGATAATTTTATTAATAAATTTGGAAATCATTTTTTTTTTTACCCTGGGTAAAAACATACCGTTAGGCGAACGCAGACCGAAATATTTTTTTTGTTAATTCTGCACACTTAAAACATACCCAGTATAGTCGTGATAGTTATTCTTAATTTACGAGTGCCTTTGCCTCCGCGTTCCCTCCTTATTAAATTACACTTATTAAATTTACTCCGGGTAATAAGAAAATCTTATACCCGGCGTGTCGGAATTGTTACCGTGAAAAAAATGAGGCGAACACAGCGTCTTAAAGCTTACATCGTACCGTTAAGAGCCTCGAACGCATGTTAAATAATAAACAAAATATAAGAACTAAAAGAACTAAAGAAAAAAAAAAAATATATATATATATATTGTAATCCAGTAACGAATTTTTAAACATCTGATATCCGATTTCGCAAAGCGGCAAGTGGATACAGCCAGCTTTGGTCGGACACCAAGCCGAACCTTTTGTCGTTTCGCATACCTTCAACCTAAAATGTTGTTTCCTCATTCCCGGCCATCGTCACGAATGGCTCAAGAATCCGGCAAACAATAAATTCACTCAAACTTCTCTCGTCCCAAAAGAATTCAAAGTTCCTTTTCAGATCGAGGCACGCAGGGCGTGAGATATGAATATTTTTGTTTCCCAAACTCCGTACATAAAGTTCGAGACACAGAAACTCGCGTGCACCGTCGACCCAAGTCGTTTAACTTCAGCCCTTTCTTTATTTTTTTTTCTGTTTCTCTTATTCCTGTTCAATATTTTTTTTTCTCTATTTATTTTCTTCCACTTCGTCGTTGATCGTAAATATATTATCGAACTGATGGCGAGGCGGGAGCGGCGATGGTGGGCGGGTGTGGGGGCAAAAAATCGTCTGCATGCGAGCCCTCGGCACGAGGACCCTTGCGGTGGTACGACGATGAATTCACCGGAGGCGGCGAAGAGGAGCGTGCGGGAGTCGCGACGTGCGTGATGTTATGTGACGCAAGGGCTGAACGGTGAATAACGGAGACGCGAAGAAAATGGAAATCGAGCCTATTCCGCGGCTCTCCGGGCAACGACGACTTTTCAATGCCTCTTCCGCTTCCATCGGTGCAAATTTCTTCTTTTTTTTTTCTTTACCTTTTCTTTTCGCTCACGACCTTCGGGACGATAAAATTCCGCCGAGATTTTTTACTTGCGCACACGTGGAAGTTTATTTATTTTTTTTTATAAAGTTTATTCTGAAACGCGATTCTTATGAGAGCCGAGACTGAGGAAGAAAATGGTTCAATGTGAAAAAAAAAAAAAAAAATTGTAAATTTAACGCTCCGGACTGGAAGTTTTTATGCAAAGAGTGATAAATTAAATTCAATCGCTTTGGCTATTCGTACGATTCACGCCCGAAGCGTTGTTCACGCTAGAGACACGAAAGACACGCGCAACCAGAAAAATAATTTATTTGATGGCCACAATTTATTTAGATTGAGTAAAATATTTATTCGATTAAAATAAATATTTATTTCATTTAAGTAACCATTTACTTAATTAATCGAAATATTTATTTGGATCAAATCAATATTTTACTTGATCAAAATAAACGGTGGCCGTCAAATAAATTCTTTGTCTGGGTGCAAGAGTCATCTTAGGAGAATAGTTGCTACTCGGGCATTTTCTTTCTTGGCGTAGTTGACGCAAAATAAAAATGAGCTTTTGCGTCATTCACGCTAAGGAGAACGTCGGACTCCATGCGTCATATGTCGCAGCGGATTCGTGTTCAGCGGGAAAAAATACGTCGAAATACGTGGCAGTTCGTTTAAAAAAAAAGAAAAAAAATGTGAAAAAATTGCCCTTTAGAGTCCATTTTTCGTGTTTTTCAGCGTCCTGAAACTGCCCGATAAAACGTTTGTAGAACTTCGGACAAGGCCCTATCTTGGGTATTTTTTTTCTGTAGAACACGATGGGCACCTCGGATTTTTCCTAGCTCCATTGGGAGCCAAGATATCGACCTTTGAAAATCGTGAAAATCAACGTTTTTTCAAAAGTGGCTCAAAAATGGAAAAATCGTTGTTCACTCGATTCTTTTTAATTTCAAGACTATATTCAACGTATTTTTTGCCGCTGATCACGAATATAACAATTATTTTACTCCCAGTCGAATATTCGACGCGATGCGACTGTTCTCTTTAGCGTGAATGACGCAAAAACTCATTTTTATTAAATATTCTCACCTTGATAGAATACATAAATATTAAAAATTAATGTAAAACAGAAAAAAATTGTCAAGGCGTTCAGGTGTCCCGAGGAGTAACTGAAGAAGCTTCCCAACTCGTGGACTCGCAAACTTGCTAATACAATTTTCTCCTCTCGTTGGCAAAGCGAGAGAAGAAGCGTGAGCAGAGCAAAAAAAAAATAACACTTTCAGTTCTGCTGCTGCAGTGACGACCCCGACGAGCAAACGAGCGAATGTGAAACGCGATTCTTATAACAACTACTCATGATTATCCATGCCAAGTGGCAAAAGTTACATTGAAAATCCTCACCTCAAAAGAATAAAAAATAATAATTTAAAGCAGACTTATCCATGCCAGGTGGCAAAAGTCACATTTATATATATATATATATGTGCAAAACCGAAAAATTTGTCAAGGAGCTCAGGTGTCCCGAGGAGTAACTAAAGAGTCTCCCCAACTGGTGAACTCGTAAACTCGCTAATACAATTTTCTCCTCCCGCTGGCGAAGAGAGAGCGAAGAGGCGTGAGCGGAGTAAAAAATAACACTTCCAGTTCGGCCGCTGCAGTGACGAGCCCGATGAGAGAACGAGCGAAAGCAATGGAAGAAAAAGGGAGGATAAAAAAAACGGAAACGCTAGGGAGTATAGAAAACGCGAGCGAAAGGGAAAGCCGCGGAGAAAGTGAGCTCGTAGAGTCTCATCCCCTTCAAAGTTTAAAGTCAACTTTCGCTTTTCCACCCGAGTCCTCCCCCGAAGCCAGCCCGGTCGTTCGGACTGCCGGTTTCCCTTCCATCGGCGCTCGTTTCGTTGCCCCTCCTCCTCGTTTCGTCCCTCCGGCGCGGTTCCGGCCTTCCCCTCTACCTGGACTCAAGGTAATGCCTCGGTGCAATAAACGCGCCAGAGGGTTTGCGCGCGCGTAAGCGCGTCGACAAAACTTACGCGGCTCCTCGCACTCGCGATTGCGGGAGCGCGCATGATCCAGCGGCCACGTGGGAAAGTCCTTCGGGAAGGCGCCGGGAAAATTACGTGCGCGCCTCTTCGCCCACCCTCGGGCGAAGGCTACGACGATGCATCCTTTCATTTTCCACCGGAGCTAACTTTACGGCAGGTGGATTCATTATTTCCTTCGTTAAGGGCCTTCGTACTCTTTGGTCCCTTAGAGCCGCCAAGCCCAATGGCAACGCGCGACCTTGGGAGCTTTTAATATTTTATGAGATAAGAGTTACGGATTTAAACATTTTTTTTTTTTTAATAATAATGGGATGCTTGAACTGCTGGATGACCGTTTGTCATCAGCGATGCCGACAAATTCACGTCGACTTATCTGCCTTCGACGGTCAAATTAATATTTAATGCACTGTAAAAAAAAATGATACTTTTAATGTACAATCGCGATGAAAAATACTATAAAAAGACTGTAATCTTTCATCGAAATTTGAAGTAAATTATTAAACTTAAAGTACTTTTGTAGTACAATTAATTTGTATTATTGAAAATAATGTAATTTCTATGTTTTTTTTTAACCCTTGAACATTAATTTTTCATCGCGACTGTTCATGAAATTTAATATACCAGTTTTGGCATTAAAAATTTCGATCCGGTGCATTAAATTTCGTACTATTTTTTTTACACTATAATTAATTAATATGTAATATAATTCAGCGAAAAGCATTCTATTTTTTTATGAAACTGATTCCCGAATTGATTTATCAAAACTCTGATATGACATAGATTTTTATGATCGTTTTTCACATTCCTAAGGTTTTTCGTGCTCTTGACATTGCGCTTTTAGATTTTTTTCGAGAGCAAGTCGCAGGTAGCTCGAGGGTGCGCGGCTGCCGTGGACGACAATACTTTATCCGGGGGGGCTTCGAATTAATGGCAAATCCATAGTGAGTCCTGAGGCGCCGCATCGAGCGCGCTACCCTTGGAGCCCGCCAACGCACCCTCTCAAAAGTCTTGCCGGAGCGGCCGATCCTGTGCACGCGACTCGAAACGAGTTTGCGTTGAAGCTCCATCTTGCGCAGATTCGGTGCACTCCGTTGGGGAAAGTTGCCGATGAATGCGCACCCTTGGCGAACTACAAGTACCTCTGAGAGTTTTAACCACGCGAGTATCGACCGTTCCTCCCTTGCTAACTCTCCGTCGGTAAACGTTCCCTTAGCGGGCGCGTCGTAGGTTCCGCGCTAGGACGCGCAATGAGCGCCCTATCGGTAATAAATCCTTCGACGATCGTGTCTCGCGAATGACGACCATAAATGGCAGCGATTAAGCGAATGGTACTTTGTGTACCGCACTAAAGGGAAGCGTTCTGTCGTCATAAAAACTAACGATTATCGTTAGCTGTCTCGGCTTTATCTGCACCAGCAAACAGACGTGAGTGAGCGAAGGGCCAAACGTAATTTGAAGGGGAATTAGACTTGGAACTATATGGAAAAATATTCTACATTATCAACTGCGATAATTATTTTAAAAAATCGTATATCGGCTTGGGTTCTTTATCAACCCAAGATTGTCTTCTTTTCTTCTAAAACTGTAACGTACGCGCCAGGTAATTGTAATGACTTCTTAAAGTAAGTAACTTTTAAGAAATCGTCTTAAATATTGTCACAAGAGCACATGTGCAATACCGCGGTCGGTAGTAAAAACTGTAATGAACTTTTCTCACCGATTCTGGCACGTACGATCATTAGAAAAGTCGCCTAAGAAGCGGATATCATCTCGGCTTCCGATGAGGCTTTTCTATTGACCGTACATTCCAGGATCCGTGCGAAAAGTTGATTATAGTTTTTATTGCCGACCGCGGTATTGTGCATGCTCTTAAGGAGGTTGGAGCGCTTCACACTAGTCAAATGAGCGCTACATTATCAAAGTTCCAACTACATCCCAATTGTCCATGAAATTGAATATACCAGTTTTTGCATAAAAACTTCCAGTCCATAAATTGCACGAATGAATTGAATTTTTTTAACAGTATAATCAATAGATGCCTAAAAGTTTGTATAAACAACGTTAAAAAAAATTGCACCGAAGGAAGAGACGTGACCACTCTTCTAGTGTACCAAATTTCAACTGGCTATCTCGAACCATTTTCGAGTAATAGTCGGTTTAAACGACGCAAGTTTGTCACCCACATACACATACACATACACATATACACATACGTACGGACGCCAGCTAAAAATTGCATTTCTCGATGTCATGGACTATTCGTATTGGAAGTACTCTGACACTAAAATCTCGAAAGAAAAAATTCTCACGAAGACAAGGCTTCATCTATGAGGAAGCAAAATAGTACTCATTCGACTAGAGCGAAGCGTTCCAACCTCTCTAAATTCTTTGTCCACGCCCGATTGTCTTTTCCCCATCCAAAAGTGTAACCGCCTTGAGCTCGAACGTTTCCGTGCCCTACTCGATATTGGTTACGGGATGAATTTTCCTCGATCGATCTTCCGCGCCCCGGCATCGCCCTGGATATTATTAACGGGATTTCGTGGAGATGCATATGTTGCACGGAGAAACGTACGAGCCAAATGAGGCGTATAGTCGGTCCCGCGACAGAAGTGGACTTAAGCTTCCAGGATCGTGCGGGGGGTTCGATTCGAGGGGGCTGAAATTCTGTGCAGTATTCGGTAGACCAGAGCATGGGAGTATTTTCGGTCGGGAGGGGTGCAGCAGTTGCTGTGGCGCCCGCCTGGATCCCCCCGCAGACTTAATCTTCCTACGCTACGTCGAGCGGGTAACCTATAACGGGATACACGGATTATAAGTTGTAATCTCCCCGGTGCGTTGTGCCTCTCGGTCTCTATTCGTTAGCGGCATCATAGGCGCTGTACAGCTGTATTGCGGTTCGGGAGCGAAAAGTGGATTGGAATTTTCGCGCCCGGTTTGCTCGCGAATGTGTTATTGAGCGACGAACCGCAGGATCGCTTTAAATTACGTGCGTCCGTTCACCCTTTCGATGCATCCGTCATTACAACGAATTATTCCATCAAGCCGACCTCAACGATCTCTATTCAGCTCCAATTTCTTAAGACCCCTTTGTAATTTTTTTTTTATTGACCACTGGTCAATTTCCGTGTTGAGCTGAAAATTCTCATTGGATCACGATTAAAACGCACTTATCGAAGAGTGACCATTTTTTAAAATAGCGTTTATACATGATGTTGTCGAACAAAAACACACATGATCATGATCAACGGAGCGAGCCGCTTTCAACGACCTCTGGTCAGCTCAAACTGTAAGTACCAAATTGTTTATAATCATTTCTTTAATTCCCTTTTCATCATTTTTTGTTTAAGTGCCCTTTGGTCAATTCTTTTTAAGTTTCTTTTCGTAATTTTGTGTTTATTCCCCTTTTGTCAATTGTTTTTAAGTTTCTTTTCGTCAATTTTTTTGAAGTCCCCCTTTCATCAGTGTTTTCTGTTGACCATTGAACGATTTCCGTGTCGATCAGAAAATTCTCATTGAAAAGGCATTTATTGAAGAGTGACCATTTTATAAAAATGTCGTTAACACACGCCCGCCCGGAAACTTGATAATGAGAGGGGATGATCCGTGAAGCTGATCCCCCGCGAAATTGGTGTCAAAATATTGCCAAACAAAAACACACGTGCACCGGACCGTAGTGTGCCCACAGCAAACATAGAGTGAGCCCAGTTTGTAATGCACCGCGCGTGTGGGTTATACTAAAAAATTGATCGTCGTTCGGGCACGAGGTTCCTGAGCGCAGTACAGTTTACATACACCGTTACAAGCCGTGTACAATACAC
This sequence comes from Amblyjoppa proteus, assembly GCA_963922035.1. Lineage (NCBI taxonomy): Eukaryota > Metazoa > Arthropoda > Insecta > Hymenoptera > Ichneumonidae > Amblyjoppa > Amblyjoppa proteus. The sequence goes on from OY998228.1 coordinate 45,111,114, forward strand.
ACCGAAAGTGCTGGTTTAACCGGCTCGAAAACGGCACCCTTCCACTCTCGCTTTTCACCGGATCGAAAGCGAGAGTGGAGAACTCGCTGCTGCCTGTTAGAGCGGCTACGGGGTTGAAAATGCCCCATGGCGGTTGGTGAAGGGTGGACCATCCCTGGGCGTCTAACCGATGAGATTTTATCCAAATGGTATTCATGAGTGAGCCCTGCATGCTGCGTCGCTACAACGCTTCACTCGCACACAGGCAAGCCTCACGGTAAGCGCGTAAACGTACGTTGTACGAACGCTCCCCCTTACACACAATTTTCGCGGGAGAGATGAATGCCACGAGATATCACGCTCCCGAGACGTTTCTATTATTACCGAAAATCGCGACGTCCTATCTCAATCGCTTCCACCCGTGATCTCTCGTGGAGCATTTCGAAAGATGCGATCGAGGCATCGTCAAGTGGAGGAATCCGCAGATTCATTGGTTGGAGAGAAATATAAAATGTGGAAGGAAAAGCATTCGCTTTTCCATCGAGACGATAAATGGGTCGTCTTTCCATGATCGACCGTTTGCAACGAAAAGTTCAATCGGTTCGAATTCTTTAAATCGTATATCGAACACAGAAATTTCCATTTTAACGTTTTTTCGTTGTTGTAAATTGAGATTTCTTTAGGTAACTTAGGACGTAATCACGGTCGGTGGTTCTGTTCACTGCAAATCTCGTCCCGCAATTTCCGTACGACGAAAGCGCGTTGGGATTTCCCTCATCCGAACCTTTTGTTTATTCGGCAAACAAGGTTCGTCGAGGTCGAATAACGAAAGCACGCGACGAAGGGTGAGAAAAAGCGGGGTTCGAGGCCGCCCGTCGAATTCATATGACCACACATTCGCAAGGTTCGGGCTCTCTAACGTTTTCGTCGCGAGATGAGTGTTGCTCGTTGCAATATGGTGCGCAAAGCGGAATAGGAAAACAGCAGTAGGCATCGAGGCACGGCGAAGCCGCGTAGCCGAATGTAATTAGTTTCTAGCCCCATGGCTATGATAGGGGGGCTGCCTCGTGGGTAGACACCGAGTAGGCGCCAGCCCAGTGCCTGGGGTACCATCTCGATTTTGCAGGGGCCGATGCACACGCACGCGCACCGACAAACCTCTTCCTTGTCCGCAGCCTCCATCCTTCAGAATCCGATGGGCACGCACGTGCACCAACACACACTCCGTTTCCCAACGGCCGTCGTCGATGCACACGCAAACACGCGCAATCTTTATCGTCGTTGTCGCCCGACGGAGGGTGGGTGATGTGCCTAGGGGCGGTTTCAGTTCGCCGGGGGCACTCTTGGCAAGTGCACCTATTGTCTGCGTGCAAGAACCCGAAAATACGCTTATCGCTAGGCCCTTCCACCGGCGATTCCTTCTTGACTTCACCGGTCTGCTGCTACGGGTTTTCGTTCCTCACTTCCGAGCGAACTTACGCTATCAACGCAGTGATTTTTCGAACTGGAACGCACTTTCTTTGGTCTGGTGATGAAGAAGTGCGCGCGAAGTTTCTTGTTTTGTTTGTTCTTAGAGTGAATTTCTATAGTGTTGGTGGTGATGCGGGGAATACGTTTTGTGTGTAAAGTAGTGTTTTCCTTCAAGGATTTCTTACATACATTGTATCGTGTGCCTAGATGAATTTTAGTAGTGGAAAAATATTGTTTCGTTTGTTCATTTTATGTTCGTTTCGTTGGTTCGTGGATGCGTTGTTAGGATCGTTGGGACAGAAGATCTTGAGGATGGCGAAGAGAGAGCAGAACTTTCGGTTTGATACTGACGTTAAATAGGATTACCCAAACATACCACCTTGCTGTATATATATGAAGGAGAAAAAACCCGAGATCGTTGATATTCGAGCATGTCTTCGAAGCGGAGAACGTTTCACGTGGATTGGGATTCGCCGAGCACGGAGACTGGGACGGTAAAACGACGTCCCATGTCGTTGACCGCGACATTCTTATCCACGAGCAATTGCTTCGAGAACGTCGAGTACTACGAGGTGAGAAATTTCATCGGTGGATTCGATCTTCGGCTCTTGGATAACCCCGAGGATTTACCGACCGAGGGTTTGATCCCTGAGATCCAAGAAATCCCTGGAAGAGCGGCTCTCGAGGAGAGGAAAATCATCAGAACGGATCGGACTGCTAAGGATAATGGAAGCAGTTTCACCGGTGTTGAGAAGATTGGCGGTAAAGAAAATCCCGACAAAAGGAGGGATAAAAGAATGGTTGAATTTGGGGTATCGAAGAAACTGGACGCAAAAGATCCGAAGGGAAAGAACAACAACGATGACCATGAGACGAACGTTTCTGTGGAATTGCACCCAGAAAAGCGGACGTCGAAGCTCGCAGTCACAAAGCACTTTGGTCTGAAGCTCTGCAAGGATCCGCTGGTCTGGAAGTTAGCGAAACCTACGAAGAATTCTTCGGCTTGGAGGAATTCGCCACAAACGACTGACGAATCATCAGAGAAATCATCTCGGTCGCAACGAAGGAGTTCGATACCGAAACCCAAGTTAACGAGATCCGTTTCGTCAAAGGGACGCAAGGGCCTGGTGAACTCGAGTTCGGAAAGTTCCGGAATCGGGTCACCCCTCTCGCCGTTATCGCCGTCGCAGAAGGAGACGACGACCTGCTGCGCCGACCCTGAACCCGCGCAAGATGAAGACGGTTCGGATAGGCCAATTAGGAACAGTGGGAGCAAGAGCTCCGGATTCGGATCACCGGTCAGTCCGGATTCGCCACTTTCACCGGATAGTCAACAGTACGCTGCGCTCTATCTGATTCAGCAACAGCTTGAGAAGCTTCACAATTGCCCTTGCGAAAGAAGACAGGCACAGGTCGGTAGTTCCAAATACACACTAGTCCATCATAGTGTTTAACACATCCTGAGCACACTTATGTTTGGTCACTTAGTTGTTTCCTTGATTTACGCGTCATCCGAATACTTTCGTTCATACCGACGACTCTGTTTTCGTCAACAGCTTGAAAAACTTCACAATTGTTTTCGCCAACAGCTTGAGAAGATTCACAGTTGTCCGTGCAGAAGAAGACAGACGTAGGTCGCTACTTGCGAATAGACACTGGTCCATCGCAGTCTTTAACGCATCCTGGGCTTAGTTATGTTTGGTCACTTAGTAGTAGTTTTTTTATTTACGCGTCATCCGAATACTTACGTGCATTTCGACTACTCTACTTCCGCCATCAGCAGGTTGCATAATGTAAAACAGGATACCGCAGCACATGCTGGGACTAAAAATGGAATGGCAGTCTGTCCAGCGAAGTAAAAAGTAATCGTAAAAAATTGCTCCGTGTCCCATGCGAGATCTTACTCCGGTAATGCTACACTACCCGGCAAACTGGCGCGTGTATGTATCAAGCTTACCAAGCTTTGGTCCATCCCGCCACCGCCACCGGCACCGTCGTCGAGCCGCAAGAGATTGGCGCGTCTAGCGGTGATCCTACGATCATAAATCTTCTGAGTCACATTCTAGGGTCCCGGGACGGCGTTGCCCCATGGGTGTGCGTCCACGTGGTGCGAAGGAATTACGACGCCGCCGCCTCCCAATGCACGCTTGCGCTGCCGTTTCTCTGCCGGGGTGCGTTTCTACGGTGTGTAAGCACGCAGGGTGATCCCGCCCGGCGAGGCTGGTGCGAGGGTCGCCCATTCAGGATAGACCGAGAAAGAAAGAAGAGAAAGACGGAGAGCAACCCTCGGTGGAATTCGATTTGCCCGCAATGTTTTTGAGCCAGCCTTGCGCGCAAGGTCCTTTACTGTGCGACCATGCGACAGGATGCTGCGGACAGTATCTACCGTGCTGCGGAAAGGCAGAAGCTTTCGCACTTTCGCTCGACGGGGGAAAGAGCGCCCTCCATTCTTTCAGTGGCGACGTAGCATTCCAGACATTTGCCGCTCGATGGCGACACACGCATTACTCTCGGAATCCTCGAGCCTTTCGCATTGCATCGTTCTCAGTCGACGAGGAGATCAGGAAGTGTAAGGTCGCAGAGACGATCCCAGGGTTCTTGCGCAGGAGCGGCTTTGAACATGCTTTTTTTTATTCTCTTCACATCCGTTTCTCGCGCAGGACCCAGCAGAGGATGTTCACATTCACCCGAGTGAACATTCCATACGTGGTATGGATTAATTTGATGAAACCTTGCGATACATCAAACGCCGAGTATCTCCGGCAGGAGAAATCCTCGCCGCAGAGAATCTCCGAAAAACGACTCCCTCTCGTAATATCTGGGTTCGTGCGTTTTTGTGGGTTCCGGGATGAGTTGTATCCGCTCTCCCGTACACAACGATACGCACTCTCACTCTCCATCCAGGTTTGATATGTGCTGCATCGGGACCCGCTCAGGGGGTTGCTTCATTCGTTCCACGTCGCCCAGGGCCTCGGTTGTCCTGTTTTGTTATACTTGCGAAAAAAACGTATTAGCCATGAAATGGAAGCCGTGTAATCAACGAAGGCTTTTGGCCGTGCTTCTTTTTTTTAACCTTTTCGAGAGAACAAAAGGGCCGCGCGATGAGCCTCACAGTTGTCGGCCGTAGCGCATTGAATAGCGAGAGACAGAACCGTGCCAATAGCTAGTCATCACCCGCCCCTTAAATGGTCTGTCGCGGTCATTCCATTACCCACGGAAGGGAACCAGTGCCATCGTGTTTTTCTTATTCCAATGCTCCCGGGACACCCCAACAGGTGAATCCCCGTTTCGCAAGCTTTCACCCCCCAACGACCCTAGGCTTCACTCACGCCCATCCCATTTCTCGGTAACAAGTTTCATCGCCGTTCTCTCATTGTCGGGCGAATTCTCGGCTCCCTTCTTGCGCCCCGACTCACGCGACCTTGCCCCATCCATAGAAAAAAGCTTCTGGGGAGGGAAAATAAACGGCCGTACTCGTGCGAGCGGACGGAAGACGCGAAACGTCTTTGATCCGCCGAAAAAAGGAGGAACTCCCTGCGCGGAAACGATTTCGCGGAGTATGACTCTAAAAACGTAAAGGGAAAAAAAGTTTATTCTTTGCGCCAAGTAGCCCCGCTCTCTCCTACACGGCCACTATAACCTCCATACAACCTGCTACAAGCTCCATCCGGATCTTCCCGAAAGTCCCGCGTCAACGTTATTGTAGCCTGCGGGCTCCAGCTTTACATGAGACCCTACAAGACGGCATATTCGTATCCCCTGAGTCCCTGTAAAGGTCTTAGGCGGAGATCGGAAAAGCGTTGTATGTACCTCGAGGAACGAACGAGATACATCCGAGATCCTCTCCTGCATCAGTCTTCCACCCCGCCGATGGAATAAGAATCCAAGGATGAGGAGCAGAAGCCTTCACTTTCATGTGGAAAAAATGATTCGCAATAATCCCGAAGCCGGTGACATGGCAATAACGCTTTTTCGTAAGCCACCCTCGAGAGCGGCTTCTGGTTCTAGGATACCGCGACCACCGCCGCGACTGAGCTCTCGTGACTGGGATGCCGGTTCTCCACCCCTCAACGTTTTTCCACCGTTCGAACCTTGCCGTTTTGTCGCGTCACGTGTTGAGGCAGCGGTTTCGGTTACTTATCTACGAACCGTGATGCTTTGAATGGTAACCTTACGAATGCACCTCTAGTGTCTGGCACGGGACCGATTTTCGTCTTTGCTGGTTTCACTTCAGTGCCTTCGGCTGAGTGTCACTGGTGGAGAGGCTAAACTACCACCGCGATGCCAGGGTTTGGGTGGTTGGTTGGTTGGTCGGGTAAGAGGCAGAGATAGGGTGGCTGCGCATTATTATATTGAATTCGTAGAAACCGTGGAGAAGGTGGAGAGGAAGCTGCGAGATCGGTTCGTCGTTTTCGACGACAGTCGACGATAGCGGGCTGCGAGAGGATGGTTTGGATGATGAGGGTGGATTGTAAAGGATAACGGAACAGAAGGAAGAGACGAATTATAGTAGATACGCGGTAGGGTGGAAAACGAGGAAAATATGATAGAGACCCTGGTTGGTCGTCGAAGCGACCGCGGATTTGTTAATTGCTATGTGGACGACCTTCGCCGACCCTTCCAACCAGAAGCCAGTACCGATCACTTCATCCATCATGGGTTGTCATCGCCTTGGCCTGGAACCGATATGGTGAATGGTCTGGTGGCTTTAAGAAAACGTTTTCTCCCTTTTCACTCGAGGATTCTCACGTCCCTCTGTAATATGCAGTTAAGCCTTCACCCTCGTTCGGGGTGAGGTTGTCTAAGACTACGGAACTCGAGTGCGGGTCGAGAGCCCGTCACTTCCCGGAGTGTCGAATTCATCGCCCTGTAAAGATGATCGGGAACTAAGACCTTCCATCTTTCTCCTTTAGTGGGTGGGGAAGGTATTTTGAAACAGGAAAGTACCGAAACTTTCGCATTTCTATCGACCTTTCAACGCCAGCACTGTTCATTAACTATTTTCCTTAAAGGGTACGCGCGGTGAACAAAGTACAAGAATGCGCGCAATCTCGCGAGATGTACACTCGCGGATTGTCGAATTAAGAATGAAACTGAAGTTTGTTATGTGTAGTCTAAGTAACAAGTTTATTGGAGGAAACAAAATGAATATGTCTTTTATAAATACTTCGGATTACAATTGTTAATATTTCTGACCATGAGCCTAACTCTGAGACCAACTTCTCTGTTCTCTGGTCGAGTTCAGACTGTCGATATCGCGATCGCGTTCCGCGAGATATAAATTGAGGCGTCTGCAATTTTGTTCTACATCCATGTTTGGGCATCGAGAATCGAGCATCGCCCGATTCTTACTGTGCAATTTTAGTCTATGCCCATATTTGGATGCGTGGGACCGAGCATCGCCGGATACTTATCCTGCACATTCCTACACGTGACGGTTTCGCGACTCGATGGATTTGCCAGTATTTCCCAACTTACGTTACGAATGTATTCGATTTCAACGATGAAGAATCATTCGCCCCACAACATTGGTTTCTTGTCGGGAGTTATTCATTTGATGTCCTCTGATTCACTCTTAGATACTGTTTAAAGGGTTTCTTTGCATCGGATGATTCGTAGAATACTGCAGCGGCAATATCGCGGGCTTCCCCACCCGTCCAATCCCACGTGAACTGCACCAGGCGCCGTGACTCATGGTACAGTCCAGGAGTTTGTCGAGACAGGTCATAGAACTTTCATTCTCCCGTAGCACCATAATTTGTATGAAAATTACTATCCGCCATTATTTTTTTATCTCATCGCCTCGTCTCGCTTTCATTGTCTCACGTATACCCACTTAATACCTACGACTAACTCCGCGGTTAACAATCGCAATCAGATTTCATTAAGTTAATAATAAGAGGTTCGGGACGAGGAGAAGGAGAATAGGGAGCGTCACGTAACGCGTACACGTATAGGTGTACCTGTCTTCGAACTCTCGACGACGTGCCACTCACGAGACTCCGCCGCGTCGAAAGATAATTACAATAATTTGTCGGGATGGGAATAAGACCCTTTGAGAGATCCTGACTGACGTATGATTGAAACTACGTGCATATATATATAGATGAAAAATGAACATGTGAAAAAAATGAGAATGAACGATGCCCTTTCGGCATCCTGTTTCTAAGTGGAAGTGACTTTTTCCACAATATCTATGAATGTTGAGGACGAAGTCGAATAGCGGCCACGGGAGATGGTTGACGCACGACCGCGTCAAGATCGATAAATAGGACAGCCATACGTCACGGAAGGGAATCCTCTGAATCCCGTAGGCCACAACGTGCTCGGCTTATCTACCGACTGAAATCAAATTAAAACCCTATAGATTCATATATACCGCCTCGTAACATGTATTGTAAATGCATGCATTTACATCTACATCCATGGAAGAGCACGGTGGAAGGCCTGTGCCCATTAACGGGCAAGGGAAGGCGAGTCGAGTCGAGGCACGCGTTGACTTGATTGACGCGTGCGTGTCTCCGCGATGATGGATTCGTTGTTCTTGCTTTATGTTGGGTCGGTAAGCTTTTCCCTGAGCGGAGCGCCCCCTGCGGAAGCGTCGGGAAGGGGTCGGTTGGGCGCGAAACTAGCGGTACGAGCTGCACTACTCGTTACTGTGGATGAAAGTCGAACGATACAGTGATTGGCCATTTAGCGGTCATCGGGTTCGCGCGAAACATTGGGAATGGTTTTTTCCCTTCATTAGCGACGCGTCGGGAAGAGGTCGGATGGTCGCGAAACTAACAGTACGAGCTGCAATACTCGTTACCGCGGATCAAAGTGGACCGATATAGTGATTGGCCATCTAGCGGTCATCGGGTTCGTGCGGAACATTGGGAATGGTTTTCTCTTCATTAGCGACGCGGGACCATCGGAAACGGAATCGGGAATGACAGATATTGCCGAGGGCAGTGCCGGCAGTAGCCTCGGTGAGCTAACCACCCTTGGGACCCGCAGGGCCTGAGCTAGGGACGGCAAAAGGCAAGTTGTTGGCTGCTCGGTTACTCCCAACACTCCCAACTTATGCATCCCGATACATAGACATTGACTACGTTGGCCCGTAGCTGTGTGGAGCATTCATACATCCATCGGCTCGGCGTGTCACTGTGGGCTAAATCCCGAGCAAAAGGGAAGCTCGCCCAAAAGGAAAAAGAGAACGGGACGAAGCGCGCCTGTCGCCCGAATAATTGTGGCTCTGACATTGAAGCCCGGAACGCCAGAACGCCAGCTTGTTTAGCATGCATCCAAAATCTTCCGGGGTACTGAGCATTCGCCATAAATATGCAGATTTCGCCCGAGGTGATGCCACTGCTGCTGGTCTACCGTGTCCTATACACCTACCCCGATGAGCGTATGCGTATAGGAGACCTACAGCGTGCTGCCTTTCTGGCTTTGGCCGCTTCCCGAACGAGGGTGAAAGCACGCGCACCGGCTAATGCCCGCACTTTTTTTTTTCCTTCGCTCATCCACTCTCCCTTTCACTCGTTCATTCGATTGGTTCAACTTTTTTTTTCGTCAAAGGAATGAAATGACACCTCCGATGAAGCGAACGAAGCTCGGTTGATTGGCTTCATTTGACTAACCGTTCGAACATTGACCGGCAGAGAAAATGGAGGCAACCGATCACTTCGGTCTCAGGGCGGGAGCGTGCGAAAAAAATCACTAGTGTTAACAAAAGCGTGCGAAAAAGTAGCTAGAGTGTTAAAAAAGTGTGTAAAAAAGTAAGCAGTGTGATGTGCGCATGCGCAGTGTTTTTCTCGCATGCCTTTCTAAAAAATACTACTTTTGCCACGCGTTGCAGACACGAAAAGTGGGACTTGTTATGCACGTGTTACACAAACAAACAAAAAATGGAAAAAATGAATAGACGATGTTTCCGTAGAGTTTTCTGTATGAGGGTAGTTTATGTCTTTGGGACCAAGTACAGTAATGAATAATTTCGTGTTTCGATATAGTTAATAATTCGTGAAAATTATGGCTCTCGGTGGGCTCTGTGTATTCTACCAGTACAAACTGTACTATAATGAAGACCAACGAACGCCGGGAGTTTGAAATGGGGAAAACAATATACATACTTCGTATTAGCATCCGCGCCGCGCGCTCCCGGTTGCACGTTCGGCTGAATTCTGTATTGTCATCAGCGACACAGTGAAATGCGTACGGATATTACTATATCGGTGTATATGGAACACTATACCCCAGCGGAGCGGGCAAGTATGCGCGTCGCCCGCGCACAAATGCGTTTATAATATTCACCCCGTGTACACAGAGAGGGTGGCGAAAGGCCGAGCGGAAGAGCGCGGGTTGAGGGAGTCCCTCGTGATCGAACGACGCCCGAAGGGGGTGTCGATGTTGTGCCGCTCAGTGCCGAAATTCCACGTTACTATGCGCCCCCTTTTTTTGCCGCTGTACAGCAAACTACGTAAGAATGCCGTAAGACAGCATAGCGGCAGTGTGTGCGAATCTCCCGCAGCTCCGAACAACCCTATTTCCTTTCTTGATGCCTCGAGCCCTGCGTCTGACGCGAAATCTTTTTTTTTTTTTTTTCTTATAGTTCGTTACATATCGATGCTCTTATTGCAATTACTTTTTTTTTTACAAATGAATATAAATCAGAGCTGGGCAAAGTACTTAAAGTACATTGTACTTAAAGTCCTATGTACTTTATACATTGTGAAGTATTCGGTACTTCAAGTACTTATAAAGTACTTTAAGTTCTTCTAAAGTATGCAAAAAAAAATCGTATTTAGTTGTTTATCAAGGAAGGAAAATAAATTATGATTGTGAAAAATCATACAAAATTCTTAATAACAATTAATAATAATGCATTTCATACAAGTATTTAGTCAGTAATTTTGGAAGGACGAAATATCTATCAATATCTCGCCTACATCCTACTCGGAATCTCCTCGTTGCGCAACACAGAGAGAGAGAAAAAAGGTACAACACGTGTCGAGGTTTTTTGCATGATGTGGGTTGGCGTGCGTAGGTCTGTTGTTATCCAATAGACATGCACAGTATGTACAACAGATAAAAGAGTCGGCGGTTGTAGCGTGTTGCACGGAGTCGCGCGCGTTCGTTGACGGTGGAAGGAAAGGCGATAGGAATGCGCGGGCGCGTCAGCTCGCACGGATCGTGCCGGGGCGGCGCGCATCGGCAGCTTTGAACGCATTCAGTCACGTCGAGGACCCTTGGAAGAGGGTTGCGTTTCCACCCCGGTCTCCTACCGCGCAACGGTACGACGTCTTATCGCGGAGCGACCAGACAAACCGCGAATCCGTAACTCCCTTATAAATCGTACAATGAAAATCCTGATTTAAGGCCTCGATAATAAATCAAAGAAGAAAAAAAATTAATAAATAATCATTACAATAATTCGTCAATTCGTCAATCGTGCCATTAAATCGATGATACTTTGACAAAACTTGTCCTGATTGTGATTGAAATCCGTGAATAAACAAGAGTAAATATTTTTCTGTCTAAAGAAATTTGAATTAAAGTTTCGTGAAAAAAAACCACAAAATTGCAAAAAATTTGAAAAAATGTGCCCACGATGTCCGGTTCATCGTCGTCGGGACTCAAGCCACCGGGTGTATTTTCGGGTGTCAGGAGTACAGGAGCGAAGCCAAAGTCGAAGTTCTCAAAGTTGACTTCGCCGAGGTCATCGCCAAAGAAGCAGCAGTCTTTTCCCGGGGGTTTGTCAGAGCAAGGTTTTTCAGCTGGTGCGAAGGTCTCCTCGGCCTCGACCTCGCCTTCGCGAGTCTCCTTCCAAGGTTCCGAGTCCGGCTCGCCGGCAAGGTCGTCGAAGTCGTCGCCGCGGCGTCACGGACAGACGGACGAATCACCGAGGCAACTTTTAACGAGCAGAAATCGTCAGCAAAGTCCGTCGCCGAAGCGCTCACCGAGAAGACATCAGGAACACCGTCAGCCTGTCGAGAGCCTCGAAGAGGACTACGGCCAGGACGAGATGGGCTTCGGCTTCGAAGATCCGTCATCGGGGAGCCTCGACGACGAGCCGAAAATGTCCTTTCTGGAATTCGAGTCGCTCTACACGCTGGAGAAAGAATTCGGACAATCGAGACGCGAAACCATCGCCGAGCTCGACGAGAAGTGCATATTCGGGGGTTGGTTCGGTACGCGACGGGGTGTTTACACGGAACTGCCGGATCCGGCGACCAGAAACTCCGAATGGATCGGCAGAAGTGGAAATGGAAATTCTGGCGGAGCGTGCAGTTTGATCACTGTTAATGCGACTTCCTTAATGGGTCCGCTAGGAGCCTCGCAGATACCCACGGAAGGGTTCAGCTTCGCTCCTGGCTGGGCGCTCAATGCCGAGCACTATTATCAGTGGCAACAGCGTGGAAAATCGACGCAGCAGGTAGTAGCACTTTTTTTGAAAATTAATTGATTCATTTCTTCGCGGGAGACTGCAAAAAAAAAAAAAAAATTCATTCAATTTTTAATGCACCGGTGCTGGAAGTTTTCATGCATTTAAGCGGTATATTACATTTCATTTACATTTGTCATTTACACTTTAGGAAATCTTTACTTTTAATAATTTAATTTGATTTTGCTATAACAGTTCTTGAATTCCAATAATTTATTTTAATTTTGCTCTTGAAAATCCATTAATTCTTCGTGATAATTGTACATTAGATTTACAATTTTTTTTTTTTTTAACCGTGAGCACTTTTATAAAGAAAAAAATATACAGATGCAAAGAGAAGAATAAGGTTTGGTTTAGTACAATGTATTCCAGATTAGTGAAAGTAGACGATTTCGATTAATTAAATGATTATGATGAGTTGCGAATGGAAGAGAAATTTAGGAATTAGGAATCAATTTAATAGTCATTCGCAGAGTAACAGCCGCGTAGATCGCGCTTTTTCTCGATTTTTCGGACTTAGATCGAACTGTTGGGCGAAGAAGGGCTCGCGTACTCGCTTCGTTCTTTCATTTCTCTGTTTTTGAGGTTTTTTATTATTATTTTTTTTTCACCCCAATACCGAGCAGCAGCGGGAGGGAGAGAATGCATGCGTTTACTTCAGAGGCTTTTCCGCTTTGCGCTTCGGGCGACCGCGAAATTAATCGAAAAACCGGAAGCAATTTATCCTCTGTATCTGGTACAAAGCGTGCTGCACCGTGCACCGTAGATCTACGCACCACGCCCGCAGCCCGTTAGCTGCAACTCTTTTTTTCATTCTTTTTTTTTTTTTTTTTTTTTTTTTTTTTTTTTTTTTTTTTTAATTTTTACGCCCCTGCGCTTTGTTGCGAAAAATTGTCTGCCCGGTCATTTGCTAGCCGGGCGAAGTTTCGACGAGACTCGGACAGCAGTTTTTGGGACCGGCCTTCATCCTCGTCGTCGCAATTTTTCTTTTTACTATCAAATTTGATTCTTCTTCATTTCTGGAGTAAATCATTTTTACACATGATTATTCCGATTTGACGGAACGTAAATAAACGGCGATATCAATATTCATCCTGTGTTTACGATCGCGTGATGCAGTATTCCGGAAAAATGGTCTCTTCGGTAATTTGCAGTCCAGGCAAAAGTTTCGACGAAACTCGGACAGGGCTATTTTTTTTTCTTTCTCAACATTGTTTCCTTTCATTTTTGGAGTAAATCATTCTTATATTTATTCATCGGTTATTTTTATCCGGAGGGAAGTTTCGGCGAGACTCGAATAGCAGATTTTCATCCTCGTCGTCGCGACTGACTTTTTGTTTGAAACAATCAAATTTGATCCCTTTTTGTTTATGGAGTAAATAATTGTCACACCCCCGACTATTGCGATTTGTCGGAGCGTAAATAAGCGGCGTTATCGATATTCCTCCTCTGTTTACGATCGGGTGATGCAATATTCCGGAACTCGAGAGAGAGGGAGTCGACGTTTCCGTTACGTCGAGAACGCCGACCGGGAAGATCAGAGCTTCCTGCATTCCCGTGTGTTCTTCCTCCTCGAGAATCCTCGAGGCGAGTCGAACGAAGGAGGCGAGCCACGGAGGGGTCGAACCGCCGAGTCTATCAAATATGCTGCCCGAGGGTGTGAAGATACTTTGATCAAGACCGGCGGGCGCCCTCAGAATTCTCTCTCGGCACTCCTCCCGAGGCACACGATGTTTACACTAAGGGACGAAGTGTACGTAACGCGGAGAAAGCGAAAGTGAAAGCGGCACCGCGGCTACCAGCAAAGAACGTCTTTCCGAAGTATCGGGCGATTTTTTTTTTTTTTTTTTTATTATCTTTTCTTGATTTTTCTCCTTTTCTTTCCTTCTTAGCGTGATCTTCATTCCTGCATCGTCGCCCCCTCCACCCTTACTTCACTTCTCTTTACTCTCGACACCGTCTGATGTTTCGAATCTTTTATGCGTTTTTTTACTGATCTAAAGACGTTTGCAAAAGGGCCGAAGAAATTTCTCGTTTACAATTAAAGAAGAATTGTGTTTCATGAAATGATTTTTCGAACAGTTTGTGCGTTTCCTATCTACAAAAGTCTAAAAAAATGTTTCGATTACGATGAAAGAAAAAGCGTGTTCCAAGGATTCCGCATCCCTCTGGAGCAACGAGTTTCTTGCTATACACGGTAAAGATATCCGAAGATATCCGACGCGAGGTTTTCGCTTCCAAACGAGGAAATTGAATATTGTTTATTCAGAGCTCGTGCAGCTCGGATCTACCTCGTTGGCTCTTTTTTTTTATTTTGTATCCGTAGCGCCAACGAATTCGGTACATCAAACCGAGTGTTGCGCCGCTGGAATATGAAACGTATCGTCCTTCTATTTTATTTGTCACCCCGATTGAAATTTATTTCCAGGTTTTGATTTTTTTTTTTTTATTTTTCGTACAAGTTCTATACATTTTGTTTATCTATTTTATTTCCATGTATACAGAAAAAACAATGTCTATGAAAAAAGAAAATGAAAAAATAGCTCTATGAAACAGTAAAAAAATAAAAAAATCAATATAGTCTCAATAATTCTTAAAGGGTTAAATTTTGTTGACAATTTTTAAAAAATTATTATTAGCACGGTCGTTCGGCCAAAGAAACAAGAGCCTAATGATCGAGGAAGGGAGACGAGATGTATCGCACACTCTCGCGCCCGTAAGTAACGCCCGATAAATTTCTCATCCTCGCGAAATTGACTTATGAGTATAGGATCGAGTGTCGTCGGTCGATTTTATTTTCACCTTCGTCGAAATTTATTTTCAGTCTTTGATGTTTTTGTTTAAACAATTTTTTATACACATGCCTATATACAATTCTATAGGAAAGTGTGGGGCAAAACGGGATAGAAAATCCAGATGTATAAAAATAAGTAAAATGGGGGATTAAAAATTGATTGTCAAATTGCGAGCTCCTCACTGTCCCGTTTTGCCCCCTATCCCCTATATAGTTCTATGTAACATTTTATAAATATTTCCATATACAGTTCTATATGTAGATTTTATCTATATACAGATAAAAAAAATCCTAGCCTGCTTTATCAGCAAATAAAAATTAATAAAATAATCATTTAGGGCCAACAATCCTGAAAGGCTTAACTTCTCTTGCCACTTAAAAAAAAATTATGATTATTACTTGGACGTTGAGCGAAGGAAAGAAGAGCCTAATGATCGAGGAAACGAGACTGCAGGTATCGCGCAGACTCGCCGATCCGTGAGTAACGCCGGATAAATTTCTGGTCCTTGCGAAATTGGCTTATGAGTATGGGATCGTGTCATATTGGCTCTTTGACTCCTCGATGTTAAGGGAAGCGTGCGGAGCGACGGTAAGGGGGACAAGGAGAAGCTCGTGTAGGGCCGGGACGAGACAGGAAGAAGCGAAATGTTGTCTCGAAAGCGCAAAGGGGCCTCGGAAAAAGACGACGGAGCGTTAGGGTAGCCGGAGGGGCCAGTGGGAGCCGACACAGCAGACGCGCACCGTAAGCCTCGTAACAATTTTCGCGGGGCTGCAAATTGCCAATTGGACGAGTAACTGATTTAAGTGTAGGTAGTGGAAGGTATAACGTATACAATCGTCGCGCAGCCGCGGGGAGTTTACTCGCGCACTGCTATATACCTTATTGCAAATCGTGTTCGGCCATCGATGTAAAGTGAGTCCTAACTGTGTACACGAACGCTCAAAATTACTACAAAAGTACGAAAGTATTTCGCGCTTTCAAGCGAGCATATTCGAGCCCAAACTTTGGAACGCTCTGTAAAGGATTCAAGCAACGCTGTACCGTGAATCTGCACTCTATACTCGAAAGCTCCGAATTATTAAAAAAAAAAAAAAAAAAAAAAACGAAAATATTTCGGGCTTTCAAGCGAGCAGCCTCGAGCCTAATCTTTGGAACGATCTGTGCATGATTGAAAAATTGGTGTACTGTGATTCTGCACTGTATTTATGAACCCTAAAAACTATCAGAAAAAAAAAGGAAGTACTTCGAGCTTTGAGCCGTGAAGACTTCGGCCCAAAGTTTGGAATGGCCTGTGCAGGATTGCTGCATCGGTGTAAAGTGAGTCTGCACTGCATACTTCCAACGTCAAAATTGCTTAAAAAAAAAAGAAGTATTTCTGGCTTTGAAGCGAGCAGATTCGAGTCGAAACTTTGGAACGCCCTATACAAGATTGAACCGAGTGGGGGAAGGGGGACGAACCTACCCCAAGGCAATCCGAGTATATCTCCTCTATCGCGCGAATGTACTTTCTATCTTACCGGGAAAATAGATCTCTAATGGAACGTTGTCGGACATATCGGAGGATATAGTGCAGCGTATGGTAGATTTCATCTTCCTCTCTATTTTGCCGTATGAGTCACCCTCTCTGCACCTACGCGTGGTGCACGCACGGATTCTCACCCCTTGGTCCGCCCATTGAACACAATCACGAGATAACGTGATAAAGTAAATGCTCGATGAATCGCCCCAATTTTCGGGCAATGACAATTTTATCGAAAAACAATAAATAATAAAAAAGAAAGTCGCCTTGAACTTGAGTCTAATAGCAGTTTTAGCGTAAAGTGGCCGGGATTTTGGTAATTGCCTTTGAATTTGCAACGCCACCCTATCATTGATTACGAGATATTGTGTTTAACGTTTGAAATAAGTTCCGAGAGGATAAGCGTCTCGATATTAAATACTAAAGGAATTAAATGAAGAAGAATAAAGGAAACGAAGGGTGAAAGGTCTCAAAGACTTTTAATCGGGATTCCTTCTTTCTTCTTCTGCTCGCTCTTGCAGGGTTTTATGTACGGCCTGTTCCATCAATATCCCGCGAGATGACCTTTGCCGAATTTAAGGCGGGACGAAGAGGCAAAGGGCGAGGCGCGCTCGAGTCGAGCCCTGCGTCTGCCGCGCCACGCACAGTACAGCAATTAAACGGCAAAAAGGAAGAAGTGCCCTTGTGTCAAAAGCGAGAGGTTGGGCACGAGATTCGCCCATTCCCCTCGGTTCGACACACGGAGCTACGACGGCTCTTCCGCCAATACCGCCGGATGGAATTCGTGGTCGAGAATCGAAGACCCTTCGTCGCCCCGCCCGGCAATTCGATCGACGCGTCACCGTCCCGAGAATCGAATTGAGCCGAATTTTTCGATCTGGGCGCCGCACAAAAGAGGCTTTTCCTTCTAGCCGGCGAGCTGCGCAATCGAATAAAACCATACGAGCGAGAAACCCGCACTGATGTATCGCCTTCATATAAACTTTCGATTTGGTACTTTGATAAGTAAAAAAAAAGAAAAAAAAAAAATTAACCGCCCTTTCTAAGACTGAAAAAAATTCGCTTTTGAGTTGCGTAAGAAATTTGTTATTATTTCAAATCTGCTTTCAATTCTTGCAATTCCGGATGATATTGAAACAACAACGGCGAAATTGTCAAAGTGTGGAATTGTAAGAATTGAAAGTAGAATTGAAACAACAATTTTCTTCCTTCGCAAGCGAATTTTAATTGAGTCATTGATAGTTTTTGTTCATTTTAGTGGCGTTGGTGGGGGATGATAAGTTACTAGCAGTGGGCCTAGATATCCATTCCCATGCAGGATCGAAACTCCTTCAACTCGTAATATCCTCAAAAATCTATGGGCACAGCTCGATTTTATTTTTTAATGCCCCCCTAATAATGTTCTAATGTTATTTCAGCGAAAAAAAAAATGCTAACAAAGTTGTCTGGAAATCTATAGATATCTTTTTTTTAAAGAATGTTACTTTTCACTCGGCTCCATATGCAGCTCATGCTAGTTGACACAATTTTAATGTTGTCTCGGAATTCATCCCGAGAAAAAAATGATTAGAAATTCTTTTTAGAAAACCCTCATTCATTGCTATACAACATTTGTGATTTTTTGCTTCGAACGGTAGAAGGGTCGTTGGGCGACGTGTTCCCTTAAAAGGTGAAAAAATGGTATCGAGTGAAAATTCGTATTTCGCCCCTTTTATCAACGGTACAGTGTTTCGCTAAGCCGCGAGACCTTCGTCGACAGGGCGACACGGAAACCCGATATGGTCGCCCACCTTTTAATTTATTTTTTCGATCCGGTAGACGCATCCGTCGCGCATCGGTACGCATACATATACATATATGGAAATCGCACTATATGTATATATGTTTGTACGGAGAGGATAGGAAGTCCTTGTATATTTTCCAGTTATTTCCCCCGAGGTCGTTATTCTCAACGAGCATACCGAGTTTCTACTTTACCCGTGCGCTCTCCAACACAAACCGGGGCGTTGCCTACACGTGTATATGGAAAGTGCGTGCACGGCTATAGGCAAAGAGCATAGAACAACAGTGTGCACGATACGAGATTACGGATATTTATACGTTAGGTGGCATTACCGCTGCCTCGGAGATACGAAGCAGCCTCCCCTATGCCAGGGTCAATATTGTTTCTTTTTTCCGTCGTTTGTCACCGGGTAGAGACGACGAAAAGACGGTTTTACCCTTTCCGAACATATTTTCGTAATCATAACAAGTGGCGAGCCGGCGAAGTGCACAAAATAAATATCTAAGAGAAATAAATATAGTAATGATAAATCTTCGACGGTGAAGTGCATTCTCTTTCGATGGAGAATTCTCGGCAATTCGCTGCGAAAGGAGACGGAAAACTATGATCAGCTACCCCAATCAACTGCGCGGTTAAATAAGCTCCGAGCCATTTTTCTCGGCGAACAATCAATCGCTTCGTTGCGTCATCCAACGGAGTAATCGGCCCAGTCATTCGATCTTTTCGCAACAATCCCGATAGATACTTTTGTGGATTGCTCACTCGAACTACTTTTTGAACGAGTCTCGTATCGATATATCGGGGATAAAAGTTGTCTCTGCCGACTCCTCGATTGCTCTCCATTCGGTAATAACGCGATTTACCGATTCGAACATAAATGACAGTCCGTTGATATTTTTTTTTCGTTTTTTCATTCCGGTGTATTTTTCCTTGTCCTTCTTTTCTTTGTTGAATCTTCGATAATAAATGACAGTCAGTTCTTCGCTATTGTACTCCGTTCCTCTCCT
This sequence comes from Amblyjoppa proteus, assembly GCA_963922035.1. NCBI lineage: Eukaryota > Metazoa > Arthropoda > Insecta > Hymenoptera > Ichneumonidae > Amblyjoppa > Amblyjoppa proteus. Next base: position 45,130,096 of record OY998228.1, read on the forward strand.
GCCAGTAAAGTAATCGGCACAAATATTTAATTTTGGATGAATTTTTGGATGAATTTTTGGATTTGTTAAACCATCTCTGGGATCGAGAAATCGGGTGTAAAAGTTGTGTTTCACGAAGCCTCGAGTGCTCTCCATTCGGCAACGACGCGATTCACCATTTCCCAAACTGCGCAGTTTGCGCATTGTTGAATCTTCGAAAATAAATGACAGAGTCAGTCCGTCGCTATTGTACTCCAGGCTATCTTTCCTTCCTTCTTTTGTTCCCTATTTTTTTTTTCCTCCTTTACGTATCAGTAAAGGGTCCTCTCGTGCGTGGTCGTCCCCGAGCGCGCCTCTCTCTCTCCTTTCGTGCGTGTGCCGGATCGCGGGGGTGACTCGGGACGAGGAGAGTGCCACGGAAACCGGAGAGGGGCGAAAGGGAAGACCCGGTCCCAACCCTTGGTACGAATGTCAGAGCTCGTTAGAGCTCCCGAAGTAAGTTAGCCTAGAGGACTCCGTGGATGCCTCCAGCTCCGGTGCACCGCTCCGGAGGAACGGCGGGAGACCCCGGGACGGTATACGTGAGCCGAAAGAATTATAGCAATTTCGTAGGCCTCGGAATTTCGAATCAGTCGCGAGGAGAGCGCGCGCCACTCGGAGCTACGTCCACAGTCACGGCCTCACGACACGATATTTACTAGCTGGTTCCTGTAGCTTTGGGATCTCGTAACTGCGAAGTGAAAACACGAGCGGGACCGGCGCGCTCGACACCGGAGAGATTTAGCACTGTCGACTATATAGTGCACTCTGTCCTGTGCACGTGCTGGCGCAGAATTCATAGTGCGCATTTTTTTTTTTTTTAATTCGTGTAAAAAGGCAATAAATAAAATGAAGTCTCGATAGTAGTTCCTTGAATTTATGAGCCCGAGGGGTGTAGGCGGGAAGGTTGGGTGGAATCGAAGACTGCACTGAGAGAAAGAACTATCAAATATTACTACACTATAAGAAATTTGCGATATAAACGGCGATGGTGGGAGTGGTAAATAAAAATCGATTTTAAAGTTAACACCATTTCCCAGTGAAAAATTGACCTTACATACGGTAAACTGGTAAAGTCGTGTACTCCGAAGACTAAATTGAGTGATGAACCACGATCTCACTTAATGGTGTTATTCTCATTGACTTCAACACTGTGTTAACTTATTTGATGTTTAAAAAGTGGTGCATTTAACCACAAATTTAAGTTTTAAATATGCATTTAACCGTGTCAAATACGCACTGAACGGTATTTTTAGTCGAGCAGCGTTTCCCTTCTCCATTTTGGATATTGGATTAAAAAAAAATTGAAACTCATTTTCGAAGTCGGTGACCTCAAAATCGCCCAATATTAAATTTAAAGTAAATCCTACTTAACGAAAAGCTGATACTTCAAAGAGGTGATAATTATCACTTAATCGATTATCAATTGTTGATTTGACGAAAAAGAAAATTCCGCTGGTTCTTTTTAATAGTACAATTAACGAAAATACAAGTACATTATCTTCCTGTGTAATGATTATCTGAAAAAAAGTAATAAATAAAATGAAGTCTCGATAGCAGTTCCTTGAATTTATGACCCGAGGGGTGTAGGCGGGACTCGAGTTGGGTGAAATCGAAGACTGCAATTGCCGGCGGAACTTGTAATTGATCTTCCAGGGTCGACGAACCGTAATCGTCATTAGCGACGATTAGTCAGCTTTTGCAACTTATTTAGAAAGGCGAAACCCACCGGACCCCCTTCTCAATATTTCCATGGGAGAGACAATATATGGCACATTATTGTACACGATTAACTTTCTTTTTTTTTTTGCTTTTTTTTTTTTTTAACGCGATGTTCTATTGTCTTACCATACGCTCACGCAGCGAGCGTGCGAGCCAAGTGCGTATGCAAGCACGCCCGTGCGTCCGCGAATAAATATCCGTGCCCGTGTGCCGAGGGAGGAGTAACAAACGGCACGTGCACTAATGAAATATAATACCTAAGGCAAGTGAAAGGAAACCGCAGAGTGGCAAACACAAGTTTCTGCAGTTGTCGCCGCAGCCGCATCTCGCGATGCGTCCCATCGTTGGGAAAGCCGCCTCGCCCTCTCCCAGCCACAGCAACGGTGTCGATGTTTCTAATCAATTTCTTTTCCGTTCCATCAAAGAAGACCCTTTGAGCTTCCTACGTGAATTTTTTTTCAATTTTTTTAAAGCCAGCATTCAGATTTTTTCTGAATAAACAGGAAGCTTTCGAAAAATCGACAAACAGCACTTCTAAGATATGAGTAGGAGAGAGAAGTTACAATAAAAAGATAAAATGACAGTATTAAATTTAAAAAAAGAAAAAGAGAGACGCTCAGTCACACGCAAGTGGAGTATTGTCAATTTTAACAAGTCGTAGACATAAGTATTTAAAACTTTGCCAACTTTTATAATCTGTCGCTCTGGCGCTCTGATGTTTAGGACTTATACATTATATTCTGATCGCAAAGGAGAAAGCCGTAGAAGAAAATTAAATTTAAAAAATTGAATTAAATCAGGACGATGCGAAGTTTCTTGGCAAACTGTGGGTAAAGACCAACAGTTTGCCAGCCTTAGCTTTTGCATCGAGTAGGACTCCGTTGGAGGAAAAAATTTTTAAAAAATACCATAAATCATAAAAAAGAAATATCTTCGATTGCAGACAGTAGGTTCGCGTGTCTTTCCTCGATGCCCACACGTGGCGGAAGGCAAGAACAGCGGGCAGAGGTATATGTACACAATCGCGGTGTAGTCGCAACAGGACGAGGAAGACGTACCCGCCATCAGAGTATATGACAAAGGCCATGACGAAGAATATACCATACAAAGAGGAAGAAAACGAGCGACGATGCCGAGTATAATGTACAATGGGGATAGGGTTGGGCCTTTGCACTCTCACCGATCGTGCGTGCGCCTCGTCGACTTTGGTACACACCATACTATAAACAGCCATGTAGTATATTTGGCCTGTTGCGCGCGCACACGCGCCCCGTAATGACGCGTAGGTGTAACTCATTCATAAAACATTTTACCCACGTGCGCTGGCGCCGTTTCTTCTGGTTTACATGGTAACGCCGTTTTGCCTGCGTCGTCGGATGCGCGCCAGTCAAGATGCGCGCGTTCTATTGTTTTTTTTTTTTTGTTATACTTGAAATTCAAAATCTATGTAACTTAAGGATTAAACTTGGGTGTCATCGGGCTCGGTGATGGACGTGCCGATCGTCAGAGCGGTTGCAACTTCCAGGCATAACTGTCGGGTGCGGGTTAATATTTATCTCTCGTTCGTCTATACAAGGCGATCGGTTTCGATCGATAAGGGGATCTTCGAACGTGACTCCGGAGTACGTCTGGTCGAGAGAACTCCCCATCCTGAATAACACTTTGAGTAATCGATGCAGCGTCGTCGAGAATCGTGGTCACGTTCGAAGGGCGGACGATACGAATCCCCGAGAAGAAATAATTATCGGGTCTGCTGTGTCCAGAGATCGTTTAAATGCAGTGTGGGAGAAAGACTTTGACTTGTTTTTCCATGTGATCAAAGGCTGTGAATGGGACGCGGCGACGCTGCGGCGACTATGCTGTGAATCATGATCTGGGACTCCATATTGGCAAGGTTTAGGTTTAGGTGTGTTCCACACAATGAGTTTTTTTTCCAATGTTCAAGATGAACATGTGGAAATGCTGCGCATCCTGATCTGGTACTCCATATTGTCAAGGTTTAGCTTTGGGTTTATTCCCTACGATCAGTTTTTCCCAAAGTTCAACGTGAACATGTGGAAATTCAATGCATCCTAATCTGGGATTCCACATTGGCAGGCTTTAGGCTTAAGTTTATTCCACACGATAAGTCTCCCAAAGTTCAGCATTCCATTTTACCAAGCCCAGTTTCCCAACAAATCCAATTTGGAGTCATCAGACATTGCCTACGATGTTGTTGACGCCCCAAATGTCTCGTCCCTCCTTCGACCACGTATCCCAAGAAATTCACGGTGTTACCGCGTAAAAATAACCTCCGGATTTCTATCACGTCCTCGCGCTTCTGCTGCACGCGCAGTAGTCATGGAAACCGACGGGAACGAGAGCATGTACGGGCGTAGTATATATTTTCTCGATTCCGAATCGCCGGAACTCACAGCAGGGAAGACGGAGCGGTAGTTGCGGAAACTTTCGGAAAATGGTGTGGCAGGAAGAGGTATATGGGATCCAAGAAAAGGCGGGCGAACTGGTGGAACCGCCGTCGGTGGACGAACAACTTCATTCTTGCAGGGCACGTACGCATCGTCCTGAGGGAAGACACAGAGGGTGCATCCTCCGAGTACCGTAGTTCTTGGGGGACGATAACTCGGTTACGGGGGTTCTCAACGTTAACGGAGAAGTTTCACCTTTCCGGCCACTCGTCGCGGGCCGGCTCGGAGTTTCGGCGAAATTCGAGCGACGTATTCGCAGGGACGCTGGGAAAAAGGTGCAGAAACGCCGTCGAAGCTGCGACGAGTCGCTGAGAACGAGGGTTCCCGTCCCGCTCACTTGTCCGACACGCTTGAGGACTTTGAAAGTAATTACGAAGAAGCTGTCTACGTTCTCCGTCTTTGAGACTACAGTTCCACCGTCCTCGAGAGTTCTGGTCCAGAGATTTATCCGCGATTTCGTACACAAGTAGCCAAAATTTACCATTTCTTTTTTTTGTACATTCCACATTACGTTTTTTCCTTCATAGATGCGTGTTGTCAATAAATGTCCATATTCCACCTCTTCTGTAACGCCAAAACAGCCGACTTGATCGGTGAATTTCACAGCCGCAATGAAATCGCACCTCTCAACAGATTCCCCTTCGCTCCTCCTCTCTCGCCCTCCACCTGTTTTCGAATTCCCAAAATTAACTACGTCTTTTCTTACATATTTTCCATCCCACGTTTTCCTCCGTAGATCCGTTACTAAATTTCCATCTTGCGCATTTTGTCTGATCTATCGGTCCAGCTTCACGGTAAACGAAGTACATTTGTATCGACACCCGATGCTGAACGTCTTCGTTCACTTCGATCCACGATCGCTGCCACCTTTATCATTTCTATTTTCGTATCGTTCCCATTTTACCTTTTCCTTCAAAGATCCATGTAGTCACTAAATTTCCGTATGCCACGTTTGTCTGATCTATCGGTCCATCTTCATTGTCAACGAAATGATTTTTTTTTTTTTTTCGAAAATGAGAAGCCAACCTGATCGAAAAAGAGTCCAACCTGATGCCGGAACTCTTCATTGACTTGCCAAATCTACTAACGATCTCATCCCCTATCGGATCATTAAAACGCCTCTCTCCTCCCCTCCCCTCTCCACCACCCGTGCGAAAATATCATAATACACACACCTCCTGTACAAAGTTACAGGCATACGAAGCAACGAAACTCGAGAAGAGCCGATTTAATCGGTGAATTTCACTCGCGGTCCGCGCGCTTTCCCTCACAGCCGCAATGAAATTCAACCTCCCTCAGACGGCCCCTTGGCTCCTCTCTCACCCTCCCGCCCTTCTCGTTGGAGCGACAACTTTGCGGATATCCTCGCCTCTGCCTCCGCCGTTCGCCACGACATCGGACGGCCAAAGGGTTCCTCGAATTTGGCAACACAAGGCCGCGCGAGGAGCCAAAGGGAAGCTGGCAGTGCGAGAGACGTAGCGAGCAATACGAACGCGCGTTCGGTACGTGCACGGACGGACGTATGTGTGGCTTCCGACAATGAGTGTACGTAGTCGAGCTAGGCCGGGGCGGAGGGCGAGCGAGGGAGGGATGCATGTGCCTTTGTCATGCGATTACGAAAGGGGCTACTCTGAACGGTCGCCGCTCGCGGCCGGTGCCGCCCGGCGCGCAGGGAGCGAAATTAGGTTCTGCTCGCCGTGATATCGAGACAGGAACGAGGGAGGACGGAGCTCCGGAGGGAAAAAAGCGCGACGAGAGGAAGAAAAAAAAAGCGGCACACGGAAATTGGAGAGTCGCTTTCATGAAGTATCAAACTTTTTTCACTCCGCTCCGAAGGTTTTTCCAAGGCGCCTTCCGCAGCGTAGGTGGAGCGGCCAGTTTGAGAAAAAAGTTTCGGGTAGGTTTTGTCGGAGGATTTCGCATCGAGGTTTGATTAAAAATTTACTGCGGTGAGATTTCTATGTATCTGGTCATCGTTCTCCCTCCGAGAAAATACACTTCGTTAGGTTCCTCTTGAATTTTCCTTCGGGCTGACTCTCGCCCCCTCCTCGCTCACTTCGAGTCCGAAGGACCCTTTTTTGCTGCACTTCTATTTTTGGTCCGAACTGCCGACGAGCGTGTGGGATGTTTTTCGTCTCTATCTGGCTTTCTGGATTCTAGCGTAGGTTTTCTCTCCCTCCGTGTCTCCAGTTATTCCAGTCAAGGCGACGGGAATAACCCGGAAGGAAGAGAGGGCGATGTCCTCGACTTCCTGGCGGTGCTTGAGGGCCCCGAAAAAAAAGATAACCCGAGTGGGCGAGGAAAAATCGATGATAACGGAATCCGATGGATTCAAAGGGCGGAGTAAACATTTTTTTGCAAGCTCTTTGCGGTAAGTGCGTTAGCGCTTATTATGGAATTATGATGTTGCCACGAACAATTTTATCGCGCATCTTGGCATGGTTTACGCACTGACGCAAGTCACCGTTGATCCATTGGATTTCGTGAATTGGCGAGCGTAATTTGTGACTAAGCTTATGCCCGTCACCGCGGCTTTAATATACACACACTCGCTCGAGTTAAACCTTCGGGACAAAATTTCGCGACGCTGACTCATTACAACACTGCACACGTGCGTTCAGTTCGCGCTTCGAGCTTCTGCGTGTGTGTATGTGTGTGAGTGCGCGCTCGTGTGTGTCACTTAATGTTAGCGTCTTAAATAGGATAACGAGCGTCGGTTTGTCCACGTGCAGCTTCCTCCTCGACGCACCTCTGTAATTCTTCGGGGGGAGAGGGACTCCTATAACTATACCTGTCGTTACCATGTTCAAAATAGAACATTTCCGGGATCGAGTCGTTGCTACTCTATCTTCAATGTTCATCCTCCAATGAAATGCAATTTACTTACACTGGTCCAAATATTTTTTTTTTCATGCAAAAGAGCAAATGAGTTGATTCTTTATTAAGAGCTGGACAAAGTATCGAAATGTACTTAAAGTACTAAGTACCACAAGTACTTTAAGTACAATGTAATTTCCGTACTTAACGTACTTTTATAAAATACAAAGTACGAAGTACTTTTTCTTCTTAATCGGAAGAGAGTGGAGTTCCATGAGTACGAAATTTAGAGAGAAATTTTCAGATCAAACGGCCCTGTTCAGGGCCAACATTTTTTCAAAACGTCCAAACTTTACATTTCCAATCCTTGGTAACAGACTAATCGACTGGACTACGACGACTGGACCTTGGGGAACTGAGTGCTGGTCGACTGGATGTATAACAACGAAAGCTAGGCCGTATGGATCTAATAAAGTGGCCGAAAGTGAAAAAGGTCTCGATAACAATGATGATAACAATGATGACAACAATGATGACAACAATGATGACAACAATGATGACAACAATGATGACAACAATGATGATAACAATGATGATAACAATGATGACAATAATGATGACAACAATGATGATAACAATGATAATAACAATGATAATGATTTGCTTGAGGGGCGAAGGTTGTTATTAGAAACGTCAAAGTCACGCGGCGCGTCAACGTGTGGCGTAATTCATAGTACATCCGCCTACGATATGTGGACATAGGTATTAACTGTACGTACCTTTCCAGCGGGAACTGGCCCAGGGGCTGATCGATATTTGGGCTCCGAGTCGATTATCCCGTCGGTGGCAGAGAGTGCGCGCGCGATAGGGTTTAGATATCGGCGCGATAGCGCGTATACCGATGGTGCAGAAAGAGGAGTTCATAGAGCGCGAGCTGTGCGTACGCTAAACGGGCGCGAGAGCCACCGATGGGCGGCATTACAATTAATGACGGCGTATGTATATACGGTCTCGGGCGCACGGAATAGCAATCGATAGCTGGCCGGCACCTGTCGGGAATGCTCATGTGTCTCCTATGGCCTCCGCTTGACGGCAGCATTCCGTTTTGCTTTTTCTTTTTTTTTTTTCCCCGCCGCTGATTGCCTACACCCTCTACCAGTGCCATTTCTTTCTTTCGAACGTTCGGTTGTCTTTTCGCAGGCGCGTCTCTTTCGCGCTCGCCGAACGAGGAAACGGCACCTGCTATCGTCTCGTCACGTCACGTACCGGCAGGACGATCTAGGAATCGGCCAAGGACGTTTCGTTCTATAAAAAAATATAAAAAAAAAAAAAAAAAAAACAAAGGAAACAACGCCTATTACCATCGTCACTTTACGCCAGGTCACCTGTCTAACAGGATGTAGCGAATGTATCGCTACCCGTTTGACATCCTTATGGTTAGCGAAATGAGCAAAGACTATCATTAACGAAAGTAGAAGTGGCTTACGGCTTTAGTTTTAGTGAAAAGCCTTACGTTAGGCATCGAATTAGGCATAGATTAGTAGGCCTAATCTAGACGTCAGGAATAGATTAGCCTTAGATTAGGCATAGAAAAAAGCCAACCAAGGAATCAATTTTTTTTTTAACCCTTTAGGTACCGGGCACTTTTTGCTAATCGCAATCGACCATATCTTCTTTTAAGGACAAAAACGATACGGATGTTCGTAATAAATTTTCTTCTGTGTTATATATAAAAAAAAAAAAACAACACTACAAGGTACGTCTGTGATTTTTTTCAGATTTTTTTTAGCATGTTAACTTGTAACTCGAATCGGTTGAAGGGTGCGTCTTGGTAAATTCCGGTGTCTCGATGAGCGAGACACCGGTACGTGAAGGGGTCAAGGCATGTATCACAGTTTAGGCAATATATTGTTAGTTCATATTGGTACAGTATTCTTACTTCTTGTTCCCAAAAAATTTGAGAAATAAATAAATTCCCCAAAAATTTGAGAAATAAATTAAAGTTCCCAAAAAATTTGAGAAATAAAAAATAGAGAAGGGTGAACACCCATGGCCGAGACGTAACTAGAAGGTTTGAAGCTTAGCATTGTCCTTCCAACTGACGGTGCCAGCGAGTCAGTTGTAACCTTAGCATCTATCACAAAATTGTTCGACATCGACCATTGCCCAACCAACTCAACAACAACTGTTAACAACAGTTTCCTTGCATTCGCTTCGTCGCATTATAAAATTTCAATTACTTCGCCGAGCATGCGAGTTCGCGGGGTGGGCGATAAACGTCGGAGTGTTTATTGGGGAGGCAGCCTCGAGATGGTCTTCATTGGTTCGGTAATGAATTTATGGGAGCCGCCCAATTTGGCGGAAAAGGTTCGATGTGTCGGCAGCGCGAGGAGCGTTATCGCGCTATTAATACGGACCGAGCGGGAACCTCTCATTGGGCACATCGCCGATTGCCTCCTCGAACTCCGGGGCTTCGAGAGGTCCCGTCTACCTTATACACGCACATAAATCTATATATAGCGAGAGACAAGTAGCCTCTCGCGATTCTTCAACGTATCGATCTATCGTCTCGCGTCTCGTTCTTCGAAGTTCGAACGACAAGTTCGTCAAACTGCTCCGATGGAGGGAAGAAGCTCTCGGTTGTTCTCTCGGCTCTGCGCGAGTAATTCTTCGATGCGAGAATCGTGTCATGGCGGAATATCGTCCAGCGCAAGTTTCACCCCCTGGCAGTTTTCACTCCGCCGGCCCGACAAGACTCCTCGGCTCTTCGCGCACTTGCCTTCGATGCCATTATCGCCGGAGTACTTTGAAAGTAGGCTAATTGCCGCGGCAAATCCTCCTCGATCCGATATGAATTTATTTATTATTATTATTATTTTTTGCCTACGTTTTGCAGCAGGCAACTCCGAATTACTCGCGAGTGTTCGACAGTCTTGAAGACCCAAATGTCGGGAATATTGGCTGCTAATAGCGATGCGCCACATTTCGGGATTCCCCGCTTTGACGCGTGTCGCTCGCATGAAAGCTCCGTCAAGTTGACGCGAATCATGCGAAGTGGCTCGGGCCGCGTGCCTCCGAACCTTCACCGCTGGCAACGCGAGCACGCGTCCACATACATTTATACACGTATCGGTTTTTAATAATTTAAATAAATAACATAAATGACTGATTTTTTTTTTTGGTATTTAAATTAGTAAAATTAATATGTATTGTTTTTACATTTTTTGCTGAGGGCACCACTAAATTCCTCGCAAGTGTTCGATAGCCTTGTCGACTCGATGATCGAGAATATACGGTGCAAATAACGATATACAACATCTCTGGATAGCTCGCCTTGACGTGTGTCGCTCGCATTAGATCTCAGTCAAGTTGACATCATCGCGTTCGTCGCTCGCGAAACAGGCGAAGTATAGCCCAGGCCGCGTCGTCCCGAACCGTCACCGTCGGCATCGCGAGCGCGCGATTATATACATATATATACGTATATTTATTTATTTATTTATTTATTTAAATAAATAAAATAAATCAGTAAATAATCTGTTTTTACGTACGTTTTTCCAAGGCAGCTCCAAATTGCTCGCAAGTGTTCGACGGGCAACCGCGTATTGTCGATCCGACAATACACGGTGAAAATAACACTGCGTAACATTTCGGGATTCCCCGGGGTTGACGTGCGTCGCTCGCATGAAATCTCAGTAAAGTTGACGCCACCGCATTCGTTGCCCGCAAAACAGAGGCGAAGTGTCCCAGGCCGCGTGGACCCGAACCGTCACCGGCGGCATCGCGAGCACGCGCCTATATATATGTATATACACACACTATATATACATGTATATAGTCAGCATAAACTTGCCGACGGGCCTTCTGCCGGTAGAGTGCGACTCGCAACTATATATACGATGTATCTGTACCTACGCCATATCCACACGTAGGAGTCGAAGTAGTAGCGGCTGGTACGAAGACGATGTCGACGACGAGCGAGGATTCAGTTACGTCCGGTGCGTCGAGGCGTCGGGACGCTTTTCAAATTCGTTCCGTAAGCCACGTGTGTGCGTGCGCGTTTATATCGGTAGAAGCCACAGGCAGAGGCCGACAAGCGTCTCTTGGCACGCGACGCCGAATCCGTCTATATCGCTCGCCTCGCTATTGCGATAGTCGCGCCTTACCGATCTCCGCTCGCGGCCTCCGCAGCGTCAGCGTCACTGGCGAGATGCATCTCGACGAGCTGAGACTTCGGCGACTTGACGATACACGAAAACTACCCCGCGCCGCCACTCCGAGGGTTCATCGCTGACCTAGAATTTTTGTTCGGCACGATCGATCGTACGGACCTTTCATCTTGATGCGATCCTCGATGCGAAGCGACGACGGTTATTAAACTCTCGTGGAAGACCGATGACTTTTCTCTACATTTGAAAATCTTGTCGAGGGTGAAATTCAATTTTTAGACAACGTTTCTTTCACTTTTGAAAATTAACTTATTTACTTTGATTTATTTTTTGGCATTTTTTTTTTTTTTGTGGCATACGAAAGTGTCTCCGATGATGAAATTCAATTTCCATCTGTTAGCCTTTCTTTCAAATTCTTAATTAATTTTTTATTTAATGGGAAAATTGACTTATTTATTTTTATTTACTTTACTTTTTTCAACATTTTTAATGCTTCTATTATTAAATGTGAAAATTGAGTTATTTATTTTTGTGTTTGGTATTTTGGTTCTCGGTCGATGTCGCTTCGTGTCGATTACGAGGATTTTCGATGCGAAGCGACTGTGATGATTAAATCTCTCGCGGAAAACCGATAATTTTTTTCGACATGCAAAAGTCTCTCCGATGGTGAAATTCAATTTTTATTTATTTCACTTTTTTCAACATTTTTAATGCTTTTATTATTAAATGGGAAAATTGAGTTATTTATTTTTGTGTTTGGTACTTTGGTTCTCGGTCGATGTCGCTTCGTGTCGATTTCGGGGATTTTCGATGCGAAGCGACTATGGTGATTAAATCTCTCGTGGAAAACCAATAATATTTTTCGACATCCAAAAGTCTCGCTGATGGTGAAACGGAATTTTTATTTATTTTACTTTTTTTTCAAATTTTTTATGCTTTTATTATTAAATGGGGTTATTTATTTTTTGTGATTGTTATTGTGGTTCTCATCCGACCTCGCGAGAGCCCTCTTACCGGTAGTCGCTTCGCGCCGAGTCGTAGACGGACAAACACGCGAGGGGGACACGGGTGTCGCCAAACGAATTTAATATAAATTGAATAATCACGATAATTTGGCGATCCACCGTCGTGTGACAATTGTTTAACGTCTCTATTATAATATTTGCGTTCCGTGTACGTCGGTGCTGCTGTTCCATCCAATCTCAACGTCTCAACGTCGTTTGTCTCGGATACTCTGTTCTGAGCACAGTGCTTCGTCGTTTTCGTGCCTTAAAGTGCTCTCAAGGATTAAAAAAAAAAAAAAAAAAAAAAAAAAAAAAAAAAAAAAACGAAGAAACATTACTCACCCGTTAAACAGTGAATCATAAAGTGAAGAAAAAAAACTGTGTCGATTCCGTGCTCGTTAAAATCATTAAGTCGATCCACAGTCTAGATTTTCGGTCTAAACTCGTAGTGATCTTTTCATTTTTATAATAAATCCTCAAGGAATGTTCGACCATCGAGAGTGATCTAGATAGATAATATATATATAGATAGGCGATCGTCACTTTTCTCCATAGATAGAAAAAGCATTGACCGATTCGCAGAGGAAAAAAAACCCCCGACTCGCAGAGACGTTTAGTTAAAAAAAATAAAATTAAAATAAAACCGATCTCACCGAAGACTCCAACAGTTCCACGCATGTATCTCGTGGTTCCAAAGTCGTTGGTCCGTCGACGCGATTTCTCGCACCCAAGAGATCCATCGAAAGAATCGCCATGGCTTGCATCCGAGCACCCAGATCGGTCCGGAGCTCGTGCGACGACATCAAAGCCGATTCGACGAGAAACACTGTTCAGGTATTTAAAAAAAAAAAAAAAAAAAAAAAAAAAAAAAAATGCCCCTCATCGTATCGAAGCTAAACAGATTACGTCGTAAAAAGACTAGAGATATTTTCTACGAATAGGAAATTATATTCATTGGAATAAAAATAACTTTTAACGAATTCTAGGAATATGCACTCGAATGTAATTTACATTTCAACATAACTTATCTTTTATAGAATTAAACTAAACCTGAAGATTATCACACTGTACACTTAAATCCTACGGATCATGAAAAAAATAGAATGATTAATTTTGACAAAAGAAATAATAATTTAGGTCAATTGCGTAATTTGCCATAATTTCTTCGTGAATGTGTTCGGCGATTTTTGCACCAAATATTAACATAGACACTGCATCGAATAGTATCAGATTGCAAACGCACGAGTGTCGCGAATTAAACTTACGAATTTTAGCCGTGCGCCATGATGAAAAAAAAAGAAAAAAAAAAAAGAAATCGACCGATCATGTGTTTTATGAGAGTGACTTGGTATTTGCTTCATTTTTAAAAAAGAATTGCAATTTGCCAAAACTGCAGTATCACAACTTCGGCTCTTATCACTTTCCATCGCTCGACTTCCAATTTCCGTCCTCGCCCTTTGGGCAGTCGGCGCTAAAAAAAAGGGGTTTCAAATCCGACTGGAATCCGAGCTAGAGCAGACAACCCCGGTCACTGTCGCAACAATAGCATCGCCGCCTAGATCGGTTAACGCTGCGGAGGAGTCACACTGGTAATGCCGCGCCGGTGACCCGAAATTATGAAGGAAATTATCTCATTTCTCTCTTTGCCCTGCGCAAAAATAGTCGCTTAGTCCCAGCCGCGAGCGGGCGCGCGCGCGCGCTTTCCATCTGTGTGTTTCCCTCTCGCGCGCTCCTCTCCGTTCGGATCGCGGTTCGCGGTGGCACGAGACGACCGGCAAGACGCATACACGCTTTGAGCGTCATGCAGATGCTCCCTCTCGGTGCGGAGCCGCAAATACGACCAAGTGTCGTTACGCAGGACGAGGGCTATAGGTGGGCACATAAGTGCATCGAGCGAGCGTCACTCTCTCAGCCAGGAATAAGTGTACCCACTGCTGCCTGTACCCAACTGTTTCGCAGGCGGGAAATGTATATGAAGTGCGCGCGGCTCGAATTCGCACACGGGCGAGCTGACTAATGTCGCCCTTTACTCTTTCTTTGGCCCTTTTTTTTTCCTTCCTCCCCTTCTTGTCATGGTATTCTACTCTGGCGATCCTCTATTTCGTTTAGACTCGTTGATCTTACGGGTGTAAGCCGGCTACGAGCCCGGAATCGTCAACAACTTGGCGCTCGACTTTATAGTCGTTTTCGAGATTAGCCTCGAATTTATCGCCACGAGCGCGAACTCGGCAATCGACTTTATCTCGAGCCTGAAGCTGTATACTTCAGCTGTGAAGTTATATACATGGCGATACTTGCCGCGTATGTTTGCACTATAATATCATTTTTTTTTTTTTTTTGAATAATAATAATCGTTTTTCAAGGCTCCATGGACATAAAAAACTTAAGAAAAAAAGGTAAAAAAAAAAATAACGAAAAAACCTTCCTGACAACAACGACGAGCACAATACGAGGGCAACCTGTCTTTGAACACAGTATTAGCACACAATCAATTTTAGGCTACTGCATAAACTACTTGAAACAACAAACATAATAATAACAAATATTACAAATTTTTACTATTTCTGTATTGAAAAAAATACAACAGGCAATGAAAAAAAGGATTCTTGTTTCCCCATTGGCTAATCGATGTGACAACGCGAGCTACTAATTTATTTATTGGAATATAGTTTATATACGTGCGGTTATACCTTAGCTTATTTTTTTTCTGGTCGCAAACATGCATCGTTGTACAGAGAATAAAAATGCCAAATTTGGTTAAGTAATGTTTTGTCATTTCGATTAAAAATTCACAAATCTATCTGTCGACCAGTAATAGAAAACTCGACAAATAATAGAAAAACATACATCCTGGAACATCCAAGAAAATCGAAAGAGCGGAAACATGTGCTGTTCGACTTCTGACACGGATCCGCCATCCTGATAATCCTCTTCACAACCCTCGCAATACTCTGCTACATGAAACTGCGCGAATTATATCCATAAGGAGAACCAGAGAACTTACCACACGATTCGTCGCGACTCAAATAGAATATATCAAACCATTATTCATACAACCCACACCAAACACAATGTATACATTCAAACATCCGACATTCGCAACTTACCAGCAACTCGACAGAATGAGCAACGAAGAAATGAACCGACATTTTTGATTTTAAGTACCAGTACTTAAAATAATATAAAAAATATTTTGTTGTGAATTGTTAGCATTTATGTGATTTAAGTCTGTTATCTATCAAAAACTATTCCACGTTATGCACTATCAATAAATTCACTATTACGACTAATAACTTCTTAAGTAATACAAGTGATTTTTTTAAATAACACAAATCATTTTTTAAATAAGAAAAATAATTTTTTTGTTGCAGATCTATACAGACTGGGCAAACCATTACCTGGAGCGCGGTGGCTGCAAGCGGAGAGTCACCGACCTCCAAGCGGACCTCTGCGACGGTGTCCTCCTTGCGGATCTCGTCGAAGCCGTCAGTGAGTATATTCATACGAACCTTGCACACTTCCCTACATACGCGCGGACTTTTTTTGTTTTCATGGATCGATATGATTTACGACGTTCCGCGCATTCCCGACCGACAATAAATCTTACCCGACTCACCCGCTACCGCAAAACTCTTGAAGTTAACTGGCGTCCCGCACTCAGCAGGTGCAGGCAGGTTGCTGGCTCGTTTAGTTTTCGCGCGCTGGAATGGACAAGCAAGCACCTGTATGGTGTGGGCGCATCGGTCGATATCGTAATTAAGTTCAAACACGTGTACAACATTGAATTTGTTCTCAATTAATTAATTTATTTATTTTTTCGAATGAGATTGGAATAAAGTTCGAAGTTGCGATTGACAATTCGGGCTCAGGAAAGAGCGCGCAGTATCGGCACGGAAACTAACAGTCGTTACTGTTATGGCTCTGGACAGTTAGTCAACTAATACCGGCTCGACAGTGAGTTAGAGAAAGACGCACGGAAGGGAGGACGGAAAGACACGAAAAGACCGACAGCCGTTCGAACGCGGGGCTCGCAACAATTCTTTTAACATTCACACGTGCGTCACGGTTTGACACGGGTCACGTGCCGGTGCGTCGGCACGCGCTCTCACTTGCACACCATACGCCGTATGCGGGAGATCCGTTGTCTTTACGACTCGGCGTTAGACGAAAAAAAAAAAAAGGGTTAAGTCAATTCTGGGCGGTAAGAGGATGGACGGAGGATCTACAGATCTATGGATCGTCGTATAAAAATTTTTGGACAAAAGAAGAGAAAGATAAAAAAAAAATTAGCCGGAAATTCCATTATCTTTGGGCTTCTCCGTAAAGTCCAGAACCGGAAGTCCGCTCTGAACCGTTTTAGTCTTCGTTTTCACCGACGAATCTTTTATCTTGTCCTATGTTTGTTCGTAACAACGATATGGATGTTAATAATTTTTTTATTATTTTTTTTTAGCCAATCAGAAGGTGATCGACGTTAACCGAAAGCCAAAAAGTGCTCAACAAATGGTGAGTGAATTGAAATGAAATATCTATTTAACATTATGACTGAATTAAATGAAAACAATGATTGAACTCCGTGCCGAAAGTGTTAATGAGACGACGAAACATTTCTCATCTACGACCCTTAAAAAAAAGGCACTTAAAAGCCGCGAACGGAACAGGCTGAACCTTAGCGCGCGTGTTCGGTGTTTCGAGTATCTGGTACTAGGGATATTACTGGCACAGCTGCATAGTTGCGGCACGGGCGATAGATTAGACGTCCCTTTCATCCATGGTCCAACTGGAACGAGGAGCGAAGGGACACAGGGTTTTTACCGACGGTGGTACCAAAAATACATCAAGTTTTGGCCCGCGAGACTGAGGTCTATTAAACACGTGGTAGCGCGAGAAAGGGATTCATTCACAGCTGGGAATAGTTTCGGGATCATTAAACGAACTCTTTTGTGTCGAGATAAAGTAAGCGAAAAGAGAAATCTATCAAAAAAATCTAACCGAGCCATCCAGAGGCATTGTAAGTGTTTTCTCCCTGTAAGTGCTCTTTTTTTCTCATAAAAATTTGAATGACTTTCTTTTCCCCGAAGCTTTGAAGGACAATTCGATGTTTCAAAGAGGTGAATGCATATAGATATACGGATAGATAGAGTCGCTTATTGCGTGTTCTGAGGCCTACGCCACCTGGGAACATCGTGCATCAAGATGCAACGAACAGAACGCAAGCTTAGCGTATTGGGTTTTTACCGCGTAAGTGCTTTCCGAAACATTTAAATTATTTCATATAAATTTGAACAGTTTTTTTTTTCTCCGCAATCTTTGAAGGATAATACGATTTTTCGAAAAGGTGAATGCAGATACAAAATCTATCGGGAGTACCGCATGCGAATTCCATAATGACGAGTCCAATATTTTGCTCAATAACGAATCCAATATTTTCCCCAATAACGAGTAAAATATATTTATTCAATCCGCCACAACAATAAAAGGATCTCCATCTTCCTATAAAATAAGCGAAAGGGAATCTATCAAAAAAATTATTTGAGCCACTGATAGATATCGTAATTCCGTGTAAATGTTTTCCGAAACATTTTTTTTTTTTTTTGTCATCTTTCGAATAATTTGTTTCCCGTAATCTTTGAACGATAATTCGATGTTTCAAAAGGTTTAACGCAGATGCGAGATCTATCGGTGTAACGTGGACGGATTCCATAATAACGAGTCCAATATTTTCCCCAAGGGCTTTTATCCGCCGCAACGGTAAAAGGATCTCCGTGTCCCATCTACGTTCGATCGACAATGATCTTCCAGAGACGCGAGCCACGACAGACATCGAGATAAACGGGTATAGGGCGGCCCTTTATGGATTCCGAATGCATCTTCGGGAAACGAGCCACGTCATATCCGTTCGACGAGTTTGTAGTTCGTACCTACGTACTACATCGAAATGAGCGGGGAAGAAACCCACCCGCTGACTCGCGCGGTGACGAATTTGCATAAGCCCTGCGCAACGTCAGACCAGACGTGTACCTTTTTTTTTCCTCTTTCTCCGCTCCATTCTCGTTGCATAAGGTAATCCTTTTTTTTTTCTTTTTCATTTCACGTTATTCGAATTAAAATCATGCGCAAAGAAAACACGAAAACGAACTCGTAGGTAAAATCTGCCTGCTTGTCTTGTCGCGAAGTCCCTTGCTTGCCGGGATTCTTTACTTTGTTTGAAACTTCGTGACTGCCGAAATTAACTGGCGATTAATTTACGGGAGTAAATTACTTGTCGCCCGATGTCGCGAGATTGCCAGCGGCACGAAGAAGCCTCCGCCTCTTCACGAAATTTCCCCGCGCGCTATCTTCGTCCGCGGCTCGTACGAAAATTCTATTTCTATTTCGCTATTCTCCCTATTTCTTTTATTCGCTATTTTTGCTATTTATTATTTTTGCTATATACTGTTTTTGCTATGTACTATTCTTGCTATTTACTATTTTTGCCATTCACTATTTTTACTACTCATTAATTTTGTTGTTCACTATCTTTGCTATTTACCATTTTTGATATTGACTATTGATAATTTTTTTTTTTACTTCCACGTTATTCCAATTAAATTCATGCACAAAGAATACAACAAAACGATCTCTAACGTAGAATCTCCCAATTCGCCCCGTCGCGTGTTCGCGGACGCCGGTATTCTTTTCTGCGCTCGAAGCTCCGGCGACTGCTGAAATTAACTGGCGATTAATTTACGGGAGTGAATTACTTGTCGCCCGATGACGGGAGATTGGTAGCAGCCGGAAGAAGAGTTCGCCTCTCGGCGCAATTTCCCCGCGCGCTATCTTCGCCCGCGGCTCGTACGAAAATTCTATTTCTATTTCGCGAAACCTCCGCTCTTATCCACGATGACGCACTTTCTCTATTTTCACCGGGTCCCGGCGTGGCGTTTCGGCAGTCACTGGGCCACGGCCCGCCTCGATCCGACGCGACTTTCGACCGATATAATTTATAAGTGAAATAGCGCGAGGAAATTATAAATAAGCAACTCACTCAGCCCCGTCGGCAATGGGACGACGATGATGGCAATAATATTTCCCAGCTGCGCGCGGAGCTGGGAAATATAGCTGTGTTATTTACTCGCACAGGCGGCTCCGCGAAGCATGAACAATTCGGGCGTGGTTATCTCACGCGTAATGCGATAATCGATACGCGGATATTACTCGCCGGGCTAGACATTATTCCGTCGTGAGAATGGAGTGGAGAACGGCGTCTTGGCATCTGGTGGGGGGCAATTAGCTTCGAGATTTTGCTTTCGAATTTTATTCCCGAGTCTGGCGCAATGGAGAATTACCTTAAACGCGGCACAGAGAGCTATCGTTATTATTTTGCGCGGGACGAATTTATGATGGACGCAACATTGACCGGGTTTGACCCGCGGTAGGGCGGCGTGACGAAAAGCCCCTCGTTTTTCAGGAATATGGAGCGATGAAGAGTGGGCGAATAAGTTTTACAAACATGGTGGCCGCGGTCAGGAAAAACCGGGAAAAGTCAGGGAAAAAAAATATTGGTCGGGGAATCAGGGAAAAGTCAGGGAATTTCAAAATTGGTCAGGGAAAAAGTAAATTGTCGCCGAACCTTCTATAAATGAATACAAAAACATCAGAGGGAGTCTTTAAAAAAGAATTGAGAACACTTAAAAAAAAAGACAATACAATCGAAGTAAACATTAAAATATAATAAGTAGGCATTTTCATTTGCATCATTAATTTTTTTTTTTTTTTTTTTTTTTTTTATACGTTAGAAAGTCGTTAGAAATTCGGTCAGGGAAAATTTTTTGTTGGTTAGTGAAAAGTCAGGGAATTTATTTCCGGGGGAAAAACGGCCACCGTGTACAAAAAGAAGTATTGAATTTTTACATCACAAACTAGGCGAAAAGTTATTTATATATTTCTTTTATTGCATTTTGTTTTCATGGCTGCGAACGCGGCGCAAAGAGCTATCATTGTTGTTTTCCGTGGAGAGAATTTATGATGGACGCAGCATTGACCGGGTTTGACCCGCGGTAGGGCGGCGAGACGAAAAGTCGCTCGTTTGTGAGAAATATGCAGCAATGCAGACTGGGCGAACAAGTTTA
The DNA here is from genome assembly GCA_963922035.1 of Amblyjoppa proteus. Taxonomy (NCBI): domain Eukaryota; kingdom Metazoa; phylum Arthropoda; class Insecta; order Hymenoptera; family Ichneumonidae; genus Amblyjoppa; species Amblyjoppa proteus. The sequence continues at coordinate 45,150,405 of OY998228.1, forward strand.
CAAAAAAATCTTTTATTAAAATTTTTTTCATCACTGACTGGCGAACAAGTATTTTTTATATATTTTTTTATTCATGACTGTGCGAACGAGAAGCAAAGTGCTATCGTTATTGTTTTCCGTGGAGAGAATTTATGATGGACGCAACATTAACCTGGTTTGACCCGCGATGCGGCAGCGAGACGAAAAGTCGCTCCTTTGTGAGGAATATGGAGCAATTTAGACTATCCGAAAAAGTTTAAAAAAAAAAAACATCATTTATTGAATTTTTTTTTCATCACTGACTAGCGAACAAGTTTCTTTAATATATTTTTTTATTCATGACTAGCGAACAAGTTTTTTTAATATATATTTTTTATTCATGTCTGTGCGCCGAACGCGGCGTAAAGAGCTATCTTTATTGTTTTCCGTGGAGAGAATTTGTGATGTAACACTCATTGAGTTTGATCCGCGCTACACAGTTAAAAAAAAATGTGTACTTTTCACAACAAATTATTGTCCACAATTTTTTATTTGTTAATTTTCAAGTTTTACAAACAAAAGTACAAACTAAAATTGTCAATAATACAGGAAATGAAAGGACAGGTTCGTACATTCAAATAAGTGACAAACAAGTTTGTCACTTATTTAACAAAATAATTTTTTTTTTTTTTTTGTCACAGACTAGGCGATCAAGTAAAACTTTTATTTATTTTTGTGAATCACTTTTTGTCATGACTGGGAAAGCGGAGCTGGTCGCGTGCATCGACTGCCCTTTTGTGCGGGGGCTGCGAGTTCAAGAACTCGTGGGGGAGTTTTTACCTCGCCGTTCTCTTTCGTTTCTCGCCAAGCGTGCAAGAGGCGCGTACCACAGGTGGTCCCTTCATTTCCACTCGTTCCTTTTTCCGGCTATAGCCGGAATATTTACCGTCCGGGGTGAAGGAGGCCACTGCGAGGGATGAAAGGGGACGGGGCGTGACCCTCCACCGCGACCCGACACACGCGTGAGACCTCCGGAGACATCCTCCTTCCGACATGCTCCAAATCTATTGTGGAGCTTCTTCAGAATTTCTTTCAGCCTGCCTCGTCCGTCCGGCGAAGAAACGATCAAAATATTTGAACGATTTTATTTGTTGAGTTCGGTACAAAAAAAAGGTATTATTGTTTTTTTTTGTTTAACAATCATTTTGTAACAGTCTGTTAACTGTTGAATTTTGTGACTTTCTGCACATTTTTTTTTCTTCATATAAACAAAAGAAAAATTCAAGGTGAATTTAAAAATCTGAAAATATTTATAGGTATTCAGAAAAGTGGACGAATCATTTTCATCAACAAAAATGTTGGCTCTCCGAGAGATTTGTTGAACAATTTTATTTTTCATTAATTTGTCAATAAAATGTTTGAATTATTATTCTGTAAAATTAATCTTTTCAGCACGTTTAATATGCTTGATTTTTTGGATTTTTATACCATCCAAAAGTGATTGCAATTCCCTCTCATTTCTCTCTAAATTATGCGAAGTGAACACAATTCACAAGGACTTAAGTGCAAAAACGAAGTAATAAATTTCCTTCTGACTTATAAAAAACACAACACTTCAAGGTCCGTCTCTGAATTTTTACAGATATTTTCAGCACGTTAACTCATTCGAATCGTTCGAAGTTTGCGTCTCGGAAAATTCTCGCTCCTCGTTGAACAATCCGGCACGCGATGGTTTAAATGTGTTGCGAGTCGAAGAGCCGAAGCGACCGATGCGTCTCAATCGTTAGCAGGTTAAATCGTTGTTAAACCATCGAATTAATAATTACCATCGATCAGTCATCCGCCGACTGCCGGCCTCGCTTGTGCACATAGCGTGTCTCGTAAATTTGTCAGATCCGTTAGGAGAGGCGCACGTGGCAATTTCTGCTCGGAGCTCTCGGACACTAACGGCAGGAAAAAGGCACACAAAGACGAAGAGGAAGGAGGAGGCGAAGAAACTAGGAATTTGCCTAGGGGCGTTCTTTTCCACGATCTTTCTCCTGACCTCCCGGCGGATCTCGCGGACCGCGCCAACGCGTTACTCCCTTCGTTACAAAGTTTTCTTTTTTTCTCGTGTTTTCCATGGGCTCATCTTTCCCGCCGCTTCGAAGACTTTATCGTCTTCGTTGCTCGGTAGCCGAGACGACGTCGATCGATCGATCGAACCCTATTTATTACCGTGGTTAATCCACCGGTTAATAACTGTGGTTAAGCCTTTCTCTCGTGGTAGTCGTGCTCGTCTATCGCGCACGGTGCACACCACGCTAAACAGCACGTACCGTGCACCGTTCGGTAGCCGTTCTATGCCAGGCCGGACCGATCGCGGTTCTCCGTCCGCATAGTCGTGCGCTCATGTCTGGATCCCGATTCCGAAATTTCCATCAAACTTTCCGAGCAGCCTCCAGGCTGGCCTACTTCTTTCTCCCGCTTCCTACGCTTTCGTTTTTTGTACATAAGAGAGGAGAGACTTTCCCCGAAACGGTCCGATTCCTCTCACCGCATTGTTAAGCGTTTCTATTCGGACCGGGAATACATTCAGCTGAGTTGGGCTTCTCTGTTGGGTGTTCCATGCGTTTTAACAAACACTTTTAACTGTTCGTGAAAAAAAAAAACCGAAAAAATCGAAAAGTCGTCACTCTACAAAGGGACTTAAATAGTTTTACGAGTTGGGAAAATGCGAATACATGAATTCAATGGTCATTATCTCGTGAACCGATCTTCCGGAGTTTTACTTTTACTGAAAACACTTTGCCCTTAAGTCGCACTACGTTCGGCCAGTGGACAAATTTTTATCGCCGACTGGCTTGAAGCTTCCGTTCCATTGCCATGTTTACCACTAAAGAGCCAAACTCTCTCACACATTGAGCCGAGTTTTCTCAGCTCAACGTGTACACGCTTTCTCGCTGTTATATGTTCTATTCCAATTTAAGAAGTGCTATTAACAGTTTGAGAAATAAAAAAACCCCAAACGGAAGAATCGTTACTCTACAAAAGTCCTTAAATTATTTTACAAAGTAGGAAAAAATGAACGCACGAATTCAATGGCCATTATCTCGCGGACGGGTCTTCCGGGTTTTACCAAAAACAGTCCGGGGAACCAACATCAAGGCTGGCAGGCTCGAAACTTCCATTCCATTACTGTCTTTACCACCGAAGTGCCCAAGTGGTCCCAATTTTTGTTTCAAAACTAATCGGGCCCACCTCAGCGCCGGCGATGAGTTCGTTAATTTGCCGCCGCTCAGCGGGAGCAAAACCACGTGGATCTACGTGGTCAGTGGCAGTGGCGCAACAGCCTCAGCGATCTCGCCTTCCCCTCGCTCAGGAAGTTATCCCCCACTCGGGCACAAGACACGAGCTTGGCGGAACTTGGCGGGGACTTCCTCGTGGTGCATCGGCGCAGTCTTTCTTTGAGTGCGTGACGCCCGCCTCTATCATCCACACATCCACACATCCACACATCCACACATCCACACATCCACACATCCACACATCCACACATCCACACATCCACACATCCACACATCCACACATCCACACAACCACACATTCACACATTCACACATTCACACATTCACACATTCACACATTCACACATTCACACATATGTGCGCACAGTAGTAGCAACAGTATAATATCCTTGGACTCTAACTACCTGCGGACCTGCGGGGGATCGTTTTCCATCTCTCTAAATCCTTTTCATTCTTTCTCACTCGTCTCACCCACACACGTCCATTGCATCGTTCGATGTCGCATGTGTGTGTGTGTGTAACAGTCGCCGGTTCTCCTCCTCCTCGTCCGGCCAATTGCCGAGTCCTCGCTCGCCTCTCTCTGCCACTGCCTACCTCAGATCTCTCGCGGTCCCTATCCTCATCGGTTAGTGTCTCGTGAGTGGTCCGGTAGCGCGGATTCTGCGATACCTCACCGGGCAAGCGTACAGTACCGAACGATCCCATTGTCGCTACCCGATGTTACGTAAACGGTAATCATAACAGGTAAATTACATCCCTCAAATTTTTTTTTGTTTTTTTCTTTCTTCAATTTTCCAAGATGACAATTTTGTTATTTAAACATTTTGTGCCTGACGTTACGTAAAGGGAGGTCACGTTATTAATTGCTCGAGGAAGGATGAACGTTAAAATCGTCGAGACTTGAGTGATTTTATCGCGAAAGATCCATTGCGTAAACTCTGATTCTTCGAGCGATCGGTAATTTTTGTTACAGTGTTTTCATGATGGGAGTCGAGATTGAATTTTCCGATCGTGTATCGATAGCGATTCATGATACAAGTGATTCTTTTTTTTTTCTATCGAGTGGTGAACACGACGTACGGCACTTGAACGGTATAAATGTACCGGGGACGTTAACAGGTGTCGGCACGCCGCGGTAATCGGAGTCTCGCTCGATTAATTCAATTTACTCACGATCCGCGAATGCCCGCTATGCATCCACCTGTTCCGCGTTGACTGGCAAAAGTGTTATTAAATAACAACAACAATAGTAACAAAGTAACGATATTCCCATGACTCGAAGACTGTTAATCCCGGAAGTAAGGTGGCAAACGTGAGAAACCGTATGCGGCGGTTTGCGAAAGAAATGAAAGAATGAACGAAGCCGGTAGGTCGTTGGGAGGCTGCCGCGAGGGGTCAGCTGTTTGCGGTAAGGTATACACGTGCGAGGGAACAGTGAAAGATACTCAACGCCTGTAAACCGTACACGAGACTATTAATCGTCGTCAGAGCTGAGCGTGTATTTTATCTGTGTACACCGAGTGTGAACGGGGAAGTCGAAGGAGGCAATATTGTCTCGGGATGATATCTGCGGTGGGTTGACTATTGACCCGCGTAACCCTGAAACCTGAAGAACACTCTTTCGGAATCGTCATTTTAGGCGCCAGATCCTTTGACATACAACATTTTTTACATTTCCAAAAAAAAAATTAATATTTTTTACCATTTGCGATACATTTTGGGCCGTGCGAAGCTGAACGCATGCTGGAGGTGATGTAAATTGGTCCAGCAAGCCAATACTGTATCAACAACCTGCTGATACAGTTATCGATGCGACCCAAAACGAAACGTGAAATCAATATTCCCGTTGAAGAGGAATTTATAAATAGACTCTCGCTCGGAGGAGATCTTTTCGGAATCATCATTTTAGGCGCCAGATCCTTTGACCCTAAAGATTTTTAACATTTCCGACAAAATGGACATTTTTTTACCATTTGTGATACATTCTGGGCCGCGCGAAGTGAATGGATGGTGCGGGTAATTTAAACTGTTCAATCAGCCAATACCGGATGATCGGTGCCGCTCAAAAAATCCCGAAAAGAAAACTCTCGTTGAACAGCAATTTATTTTTCTCCCCTCCGGAGAACACTTATTCGGAATCATCATTTTAAGCGCCAGATTCTTTGACACCAAACATTCTTTATATTTCCGAAAAAAGAACACGTTTTTACTATTTGGGATACATTCTGGACCGCGCGAAGTGAATGGAAGCTGAGTGTGACGCAAATCGGTCCATCCAGTCAATACCGACCGTTATCGATGCGACCCAAAAGGAACCGCGAAAACAAACTCCCATTGAAGAAGGAATTTATAAATAGACTTGCCGCTCGCTTACAAAGTGGTATTTTAAATTCCCTTTCATTCGCAGCATCCCCGACAATTAATTGACGACGCTGTGTGATGAACGTAGTTCAAGATTGGTCAACGCTCGTCCGTCTAAAGTCACCACCCTTCCAGTCTCTCTCGTGCCTTGCTTGCTGATCGTTTTTTTTTACGAGCTTTTTATCATCTGGTTAGCAGAAAAAAAACAAAAAAAAAAAAACAATTCTCTCAATCGTGTCGGTGAACAAACGAGCGAACGAGACGAGAGCAGAGGAACGAGGATCGCGCGTTCAGCCGCGACCTGCGACCCCGGCGACGCCTGCCAGTTGCACTCTCGAGAATCGCGCGACCATCGTCACCGTTGCGCTCTCGTCTCGACCCGCTGACTTCGTTTGGTAACGGAGCACAGAATAAAAGAAAGACGATGACTGCCGAGTATCTTCTCGAGGCTTCTTGTTTCGGAGCTCGATCAAAAAAAAAAAAAAGCTTTCGTTCGGATTTACTGCGAGCACGTGCGAGAGCGGAAGACACTCGAGCCGGGAACTTTTAAACAAACTGATCCTCGATCCGGAGCGAAGGAGACGTCGGTAAACAAACTGGAATTACGAAACTCTCAGCGCACTCTTCGTACCGGAGATCCGAGAAAATCGGCTCCACGATCGGATCCAAGGACAGCTTAATAGGATAGAGAATTGGGTCAACGTCTCTGCGGTCGCGAATCCCATGGCCGATCGTTCCCTTCAATCACGCGGATGACGATCCGACGGCGATCCTCGCTTCCACGTCTCGTCTATCCTCGATGATCCGCACGACGACGAGACGCGACCGTAAAATCGACGGTCGAGGGGAGGGCGAAAAAAATTTAAATTTTCTATTTAAATTCACGCCCGCGAGGTTGGCGGGATGACTTGCGAGATGGAGTTGGGACTGCGGATTCCTTAACTTCCGGCAAGCGGCGCCAGTATTTCGAAGCGGTTTGTGGTCCGTTCGTTTATCTTTTGTTACGTACGTAAGGCGCGCTTGTATGAGCGATGCGAGCGATGAGACGAAGCGTCCGCGGGCTTGCTAATTCGCAGACGCCTGTCGTCGTATTAAAAATAGCAAGGCTGGCCGTTCATGCTTAGCGAAGTGTCTCTTTTTTTTCAACATGGGTTTGCATCTCGACGCCTCAAACTCGTCGCTGTATCAACGAGGGGAAAGACATGAGAGCGAAATACATTTTTTTTTTTTTGTGGTATTCGGGATTGTCTCGCGGTGGAACAAAGCTTTCATAACTTAAACGACGAGGAGGAGCCCGGATAAGTGGGCGTTGAAAATTAAAGGCGCGCCTTATTGATTATCGGTACCGTTGAAGTTATTGTTTGACGTGACGGTGCCCTAAGTTCCCAGTACTTTAAACAAAAGCCGCGTGACCTCGTTATTGAAGTTTTCTTATCTCGGCACGCGGAGTCTTCCTGTTTACCGTCAAACTATACACAGAAGTGGCTGTTGAGTCTGTAGAGGTATATTAACAAAATTCCCGATACAAAATAGTCCGTCCAGTTTTTTTTCTTTTTTCTTTTTTTTTTTTACTGGGAGATCGTTCGATACTTTATTCTCAAATTTTTATTTTTTATATACTTTTTCCTTAACATGAGCGTGCATCTCGACGCCTTTACCTCATCGATACATCAACGAGGGGAAAAACATGGGCTCGAAAATTTTTTTCAATGCTTTTCGCAATTGTCTCGCGGTGGAACAACATTCGAATTAAATTTTTTTCAGTGGCATTTGAGATTGTCTCGCGGTGGAGCAAGATTGAAATTATATTTTTTTCAGTGGTTTTCGGGATTGTCTCGCAGGAGAACAACATTTGAATAATTTTTTTTTTTGTGGTATTCGAGATTGTCTTGCGGCGGAGCAAGATTTAAATAACATTTTTTTTTTTGTTGCGGTTTCCGGGATTGTCTCGTGGTGGAACAACATGTGAATAAAATTTTTTGTAGTGGTATTCGGGATTGTTTCACGGTGGAGCGAAGTTTTGTGAAATACTTAAAAGACCAAGAGGAGCCCGGATAAGTGGGTGTTGAAAATTAAAGGCACGCCTATTGATTGTCGGCACGGTTTCACTTGTTGTTTGACATGACGGTATCGAAGTTCCCGCTACGTTAAACAAAGCCATCTCGTCATCAAGGTTTTCTCATCTCGGCGAACGGCGTCTTGCACTTCCTCCTGTTTACAGTCAGACTTTGCATAGGCGATTGTCGACACCGCAGAGGCACGAAAAAAAAATTCTATACACAAGATAGTTCGTCCAATCTTTTTTTAACATGAGATAATTCCGCATTTTATTCCCCATGTTTTTCCACACTTTGCACATTCTCATGTTAAATAACGAATTACGTATTATGCAAATCTATACGGCCGACGAATTCCTAAGGTGTCTAATGTTTCAAGATCGCGATATCAATGAATTTCCTCTCTAATGTCCGTGGCCGGAGTTCTCAATTGCCGTTTCCGCCGCGAGGTCAAAGTCGCCGGTGTCGAGTCGCTATTCGTCGGTCGCGCCTTGATATTCCAGCGATCGTTTGTCGGTCCCGAGACTCAACGAAACTCTATACGGATTAGCGGCATTCCCTCACTTCCGACACCGTTCTCCGTGCAGTCGGCAGTTTTTCTTATCGGTATCCGCGCAGCACATGGCACGCTCCTCACAACTCGCCGCTGATCGGGCTAATAATGTTCCTCCATTTTTCTTTTTTTTTTTTTTCGACCACCAACAGACCGTGCGAAAAAAGCCCGCGGCTTAGCGATCCCTGCTGCCGACTCCGACGAGATCTCACGCGTCCTAATACATTTCGTCAATTTTATTATTATTATTGTTATTATTATACATGTTTTTTTTTTCATACGGAACTATAAAAAGAAATCGTTTCGAATAGAGTGACTGACTACCGATCGACTTGTACTAATGCAAAGTGTAAAATACTCACGATTCATAAAGTCATTTTCGCGAGTGAGCCGTGAAGATATCGCCGAAACAGGCCGACAAAAAACCTACGGCTTAACGATCCGACGACACGTCACGGTTCCTGATAAATTTCGTCGATTGTTTATTATTATTATTTTTTTCTACAGGATTATAATTAGAAATCGATTTGAATAGAGTGATTGACTGCCTATCGACTCCTACTAATTCAAAGTGTAACATACAAACGGTCCACAGAGTCATGTTCGCGGGTAGGCCGTAAACATCTCGCCGAAACGGATCGACAAAAAACCTGCCGCTTAGCGATCCGGCGACACCTGACGGGTCGTAATAAATTTCGTCGATTGTTTATTATTATTATTATTTTTTTTACGAAACTATAATTGGGAACCAACTCGAATAGAGTAGTCGACTGCCTATCGACTCCTGCTAATTCAAAGTGTGACCTACAAAGGCTCCACAGATTAATTTTCGCCGGTGAGCCGCAAACGTCTCGTTCTCCGTTCTCTTGAAGCAAATCGGCCTTTTATTTCAACGAACAAACTGCAAAAAAAAAAAAAAAAAAACACCTGCAGCTTAACGATCTCTGCTACCGAAATTTCGTCAATAAAAAAAAAGATTATTGTAATTTTTTTAAACGAAACCATTCGATAGAGCCTCACAATTCGAATAGAGTGACCGACTGCCTATCGACTAATACAAAGTATGACGTACGAACGCTCCACAGGCTAATTTTCGCGGGTGGGCCGTAAACGTCTCGCTGTCCGTCCTCGTAAAGCAGCGAGCTCGGTACGTGAGCTTCTCCCGTCGGAGCTCTCCCGCTCTCCGTGTAGTGTACGCGTCTCCGGTATAATTCGCTGCACTTAACGCGAGGCGACGTCTCGTCCATCGCGAATGAACTCCGGGTCTCCTCCAGCGTGCAGGCAAAAGCCCGGTAGCAGCGACGGAGCGTCGTGCCGATCGCATTTCCATCGCTGCTGCTTCTGCTGCACGCTGCTCCGTCGGGGACCCCGTGAGATCCCGGGAACGCGGATCGTCGCGAGTTCACGTTCCCGGGCTCTCTCAGGCTCGACCGCTGTTTGAAAAACGGTCACGTTCGACAGAATCGACAACTCGTCGTTGCATGCTACTGGCGTATGGCCGTGCGCGCGGTGCGTATCCAGCGGACGGAGACGAAATCGAGTGAAAAAATAAAAATAAAAAAAAAAGGCGAACGCAGGAAATTTGTGTGCCAAATGTCGTACTCGCGTTGGAATTGTCGGACAATGCGCGCGCAGCGTAAATTAAGGTAGTCCTTGCGTATAGTTTTCACTTCGCACGAGTTTCAGAGAAATAAAAGGGAATTGCAAAGACTTCTCGATAAAAATTGAAAACAAAAAAATTAAGCATATCGAAGGTGGTCAAAAGATTGTTTGACCACCTGTTGATTGTTGTGTGTGTTTCATTGTTTGACCAAAAAACGTTATTAAGGAATTGATGAGAGGTAAAATTGTTCGAGAAATGTCCCGGAAAGTTAACTTTTTTATAATGAAAATGATTCGTCTTTCTGAATACTACGTATGCACTTTTTCAGATCTTTTAATTCACAACAATTACAATTACGAAATTGAAAAAAAAAAAAACAAAACAAACAAACAAACAAACAAACACATGACATTTTTGTGCCAAATGTCGTAGTCGAATTTTAAATGCTTGTCTCTTCGCGCTATTTTAAAAATCCTCGCGAGCACGGTTATGAGAAGAATGGGACCGGGCACGAGAGCCGCAGTACCGGCGAGAGTAGCACTTATCCGCGGTATACACGCGGAGGATTGCATAGCTAAGCGTGTGCAGCGGAGTCCGCGCAATTAGTCAGCGAGTGATGCACCGCGGGCGATGTCTCATCGGGCGTTCTATACGTGCCTCACGTATGGAACCATCGCTGTATCGTGTGCATTATAGGCTCTTTGCTTTCGGTATCTACGGGACATTTGTGTTGGCGGCGTTTGAGTCGGCGTGCCGGACACCGTCCATCCCTCTTTTACCACTCGCCCGCCAACGAATACCGGCGCTATCGTTTACACGCGTGATTTACCACGATACCGAGCTCTCCGATACACGTGCAGATACGGGCACATACGTTTTTGTCACGCCATGCAAAAATAAAAAATGAATTTTAAATGAAAGATATTAATGACATTTAAAGGATAAATAATTATGATAAAAATCATATGGTTGGAGAAATCAGTATTTGCTCGTCCGGTGCTGTATAGTTTACACACCTGCTTTACCATGACACTGAGCTCGGATACACGTGTAGATACGTTTTTGTCACGTCATTGAAAAAAAAAAACAAACAAATAAAAAATAATCATTATTCAAAAGACAAATGACTATGAAAAAATCATATCGTTCGAAAAATCAGGATTTGCTAGTCCGGTGCTATCGTCGACAGGTCTGATTTACCACAATGCGGAGTTTGGATACACGTGCAAATATTTGCAGATAAGTTTTTGTCATGACATTAAAAAAAAAAAAAAAAAAATGAAGTAATTGAAAGAATAAATAATAACAAAAAAAAACTGATATAGTTTGAAAAATCACTATTTGTTCGTCTTCAGAAAGAAATAGGGCGTCAATAACTGCCTCGGCTCAATGTCGACACTCGCGATGAACTTACATAATTTCGCTCGGAGGATAAAAATCCACGAGAGTCGACTCATTGTTCGATTTAATGTGGGACAATGTGCCAACGCCTGGAACGAAAGCAGTTCGTTGCGGAGTTATGCGACTGCCTGCAACGCCAGTCTTCCGTTGCGCGTTGCTCTCGCTGTTTAGCTGCGGGTTGGATACCAACACGGCGTACAAAGAGTAACAGTGTATGGGAGTGCGGAGAAGGAGAAGGAAAAACCGCGAGAGCCACGTGCGGAACGTACGACGAAACGCCCGGCTGGCTCTGTTTGCCCCCGAGATCAGCACACGGTCGAGCACAATTATTGCGCAACGCGAATATCACCGGCGGTCCTTGGCACTATTCGCACGTGAGAGTTTCCCCGGTTCTTTTCATATTTATTTTTATTTTTTTACTATTTTTTTCTGTTTTAATTCACACTCCGACGCTGTAATTTCTGTCCGCATGTATCGCGCTCTTTCATTCCGGCTTGGCACGTTTTGCATACAATTCTCGCACAATGCAAGCTGGCGATAAACATGGCCAACATTCATTGCGGGTGGTGTTTAAAATCTCGGGTAACTTTAAAAAAAAACCTTCGCGCGGAACAAAGTTCGCTGGAACGAATGGGAAACATTTATCGCGGGTGGTGTTTAAAATCTCGGGTAACTTAAAAAAAAACCTTCGCGCGGAACAAAGTTCGCTGGAACGAATGGGAAACATTTATCGCGGGTGGTGTTTAAAATCTCGGGTAACTTAAAAAAAAACCTTCGCGCGGAACAAAGTTCGCTGGAACGAATGGGAAACATTTATCGCAGGTGGTTTTCAAAATCTCGGGTAACTTAAAAGAAAACCTTCGCGCGGAACAAAGTTCGCTGGAACGAATGAGGAACATTTAAAAGCTCGGGTAACTTTTTTAAAAAAGCTTCGCGCGGAACAAAGTTCGCTGGTACGAGAGGGAATCATTTATTGCGGGTGGTGTTTAAAATCTCGGGACATTTTTTTTTTACTTTCATATGGAACAAAGTTCGCTTGAAGGAAAGAAAAACACTGGACTGTCCTCGGCTTTAAATTATCTCGAATGATTATCGGATCTTACGACGGAAACCGATGATAACTGTTATCGCTTCGTTTGCCGATTTACACTCGAGGACGTTTGAGTCCGAGTCTTTATTGGCTTTCGGTGTTTGCCGTATGTGATTATTTATTCGTGAAATAAATTTTTAAGTAAAGCAAAAACTAAATAAAAAAAAATGTCCGACGTCTTAATTTCTGTCCGCACAAATTGCGCTCTTTCGTTCTGGTTTAGCTATGTTTTGCATACAATTCGCGTACGAAATTCAAGCTGACAATAAACAGCGCCGATACTTCTTGCGGGTGGCGTTAAAAATCTCGAGTAACTTTTTAAGACCTTCGCGCGGAACAAAGTTTGCTGGAACGAAAGGGAAAAGGCTGGACTGGCCTCGCCTTTAATTTATATCGCGCGATCATCGGATCCTGCGACGGAAACCGATGATAACTGTTATCACCGCGTTCGCCGAGTTACGCTCGAGGACGTTCGGTCTGACTCTTTATTGGCTTTCGGTGTTTGCTGCATGGGATTGGTAAGTGGTACGGCATACCGCCAGCTCGATTGGATGGAGATTAGCGTCAACTATGACTATAACACTGTAACCACTACACTGCAACTTATCCCGTATATATAACGCTCCTTCCCCGTGCAATTCGAACCTTACTCGTTTCTAGGTTTTCCTTCGTGACGGAAAACATTTGATGAACTTTTGCGAATGCAACGTTTGGGAAAAAAAAAAAAATTGTTATTTCTGTACCGACTGCATTGATTGCTAATTGCAGAGTATCTTTGGGATATTGTTGAAATTCTCGCCAGCCAATCTTTCGATGACCAGTCGATCTGCCCTTTATCCCAGTACAGTCGACCCGAACTTAAATCTACAAAAAGTTTCCAACTTGTCCCATGCATATAACGCTCCTTCCTCGTTCAATTCGAACCTTACTCCTGTCTCCGTTTTCAGAACATTATCATTCGTGATGCAAAAACATTTGATGAACAGTTGCGAATGATCTGTTCGAGAAAAGATGGTTCTTTCTGTACCGACCGCATTGTTTGCCAATGGCAAATTCTTTGGAGTACTTTTGGGATTCCAGATGAAATTCTCACAGGCCAATGTTTCGATGACCCAATTGATCTTTGCTCCATCGCCGTCCAGTCCACTCGACCGTAAATCTGCAAAAGGTTTCCTGTCGACAACCACAATCTCACAGTTAAACCTTAAACTTCCGTGAAACGGATAGCCAGTCGGGACATGAATTAAAGATAAATCGAGCTAACGAAGCGCACCAGGGGAAATCACTCGTGAGACCCGCAGCATCCGATGCGGTAGCGGATGCTGCAGCGGCTATCCGTATCTAAATGGAGGGGGTGCTCGAAGATACTCTGGGAGAGTGGAGCACGTGCTGCTCCGCTGGCTTTAAAACCTTCCAGCGCGCTATCAGAACAGCTGCACTCTTACCGGAGTGTCGGTCCGAATGTGAATGCACCCGGGGCGCGATTTAGGTTCGTTAAAAAGCGCGAGTTCTCGGATATGACTATAACTGTACGCGCATCGCGCGGCGTCGAAATGCACGCGACACGAAAATGCAATGAAGAAATAAGAAATGGAAATACCCAAGCGTGCCCGATGTCGTAACAACTATAACAGTTACGACAACCCACCGAATCGACAAACGCACAGTGTTCCTTGTCCCCGGCGCCGCTGGACCTGTTTCGGGATGCGAAAGGCCCGCGGCTCTCTGCCCGCGGTAATTACCGGTAGCCATTCTTTCTTTCGTTTTTTCTTCACTCCTTCATCCCATCCGGAGTCTCTTCGGCCGGCTATTTTTTCTCCGATCGAGCGGCAAAGAGATCACGCGCAAGCCCCCAGAAGTGTCCTCGGGAACACACACTCAACGCCGACCGTTACATTCCGCGAAACCGTTGGTTGGTCATGTTCTTGCACTCGTCCAGTTTAATAGCCAGGATATTCCCCTTCGCTTGTTCATCCTCGTATCGCCTGTTTCTCATATTTAACTTGTCTCTCCGAGTCTTTCCGTATTAGGAGCATTCCTCGCGGACCAACCAACCGTCAAACTTTGGGTTGGATTTCGGTTGTTTTCTAACAATCTGCTCCAACTCAACAAGTCGACTGGTGCGCCAAACCGAGTTCGATTTCAACCATATTGAAGTTGTTTTTTTGATTAATATTTCAAGACCAACTGTAAAACCAACCCTTATATGAGTCTGATGGAAAGTGGGTTTACACTTGAACTTTTGGAAAACAACCCAATTTCCGATTCTATGTCTAGAACCAATAGTTCTTCGCTTAGGGTTAGAAATCGGGTTGTTTTAGGAAAATCCAACCTTCTATCCGACATATATAACGGACGGTTCTTTGAATCGCCAAAAAAACTCAACCTCTCGAAAGTTGGAATCAGAGTCGGTTTGGTGCGTCGATCGACCGGTTGGTCAGAACGCGAGGGATTGTTGCGTGCGTTGTTTTGAATTCGCTCCTCGGAGTCCGCGTTACGTTTCCGTGCCTTCTTCGTGTCGACGATCTCGCATCGTCATGCCACGATGCCACTTAAACCAGACTCAGAAGTCGGACGAGCATTGTGTTTCCCGGTGTCCGCGTTTGGTTTCAATCCGCCCGGCAGTCTGCAAAGCTGTGCCGCTTCCGATGACTGGAGCGTTGCATTTTCGACCCGAGTCTCGACGGTCTGCTCGCCTTCTCTCCGATGTTTCTGCTGCTTTCTCGAACGGTAGAGTGTATATATATTTAGACAGGGATAACCCACTAGCACCTCATTCGTGCAACCCCCGGCATCTTCGTCGTGTTGTAATACAGTCGAACTCGAATATAACTCCGCTGCACATGGCCCGTGTCGATCGCGGAGAAAGATCTAACTGGGCGAGAGGAAGAAAAAGCTTTCTCAGTTTTTCACTCTCGATTCTGATAAACTATTTCTTACAATCATCCGAGGTCACTCAAAGCAGAAACAGCCTCCGACTTGGGGCAAGCCAAATCCGCCCCAAGTCGGAGGGGCGGATTGAAAATGTAAATCTTTGTATCACGACCATCCTCAATTAGTCACAACCAATCATTAATTATCATCGTTTATGCACATGTTCACCTTGAAGCCCAACAATAAGGCTGCATTGTAAAAAAAAAAAAAAAAGTAAATTTAATGTACAATTGTGATGAAAAATGAATTTTTTTTTTTCACTGAAATTTAAGTACATTGTTAAAATAAACTCTTTCCATTGTGCATGCAATTTAATATACGAGTTTGTGCATAAAAAGTTCCAGTCCGCTGCGTTGAATTTCATACGAATTTGTTTTACAGCCTAGTTTGAGTCTATGTAGGGTAAACCAGCCAATGAATGGACTAGACCAGTGAATGGACGCTTTCCATAAGAACATGTGCATAAAAAATGTTATTCACTGGCTTTTTCGTCTGCTTAACTGTCCATTCACTGGTCGGCCTACCCTACATATAAAAAACAATGCAGTACAATAAAACCAAAAATAAATGCAGTACAACAATAATGAAAACAATGCAATACAATACAGTTAACCGTTAGCTGAAACGCACGGTGTTTCATCGAAGCATCCACAGGATCGAATTGAAAGGAAGAAAAAGCTTTAGAAAGCTTCAGAGGAAGAAAAAGCTTCCTCGGTTTTCGTCTCTCGATTCCGATAAACTGTTTCGTGCAATTCCCCCGAGTACATTCGAGGCAGGCACCGCCTCCGGTATAGCGCAAGCCAAGTCCGCCGATATCAATCTTTGTATCACAATCATCCGTAATTAGTTACAACCAATTAACCGTTAGCTGAAACGCACGGTGTTCATAACCGAGATCAAACGATCAATCAACCTTGGCTACCGCGACGATCGCCTTCCGTTGCCTCGGCAATAAATCCGATGGATCTTACACACGTTCGCCAACGCAACCGACTCGCTTCGAGACGACGGAGTAGGCGCTTCTTCTAAAAATAACATCGCGTCTCCCTCCCTCTATTGCGTGACGCAAAAACAGCCAGCTTGAGATTTTTTTTTTACGTGTGAAAAACACACATTAACCGGAACGAGTGGAAAGTATCGAAGCACGAACGAATAATTGATCTACGAAAATATTCCGTTCGATTTTACTTAAAAGAATATTTACAATTTTCACAAATTGTCGGATCAGTTCAGGTGCTCCCAATTTAATCCATAAAATAAAATCTCGAATGCAGCAGAAAAACAAAATAAATAAATAAGAGAAGAAACAAAGTCGGCAAATTGCACGAAAGATTAATGTAAATTTAGTCCACCAGGGCTTTAATTGATAGAAGCTTTAATGAAGTAGGAATGCATTCCGTTAAAAACGTCGCTGAGGTAAAAGCCCTGCACTCTCCCCGTGCTGTATCGCCCCATACATAAAACGCACGTGGAGGCGACATTAATTAATCCCGAGCAATTTTACGATGCGTTTCCGTCCGCTGAACACGGTTTCGCGTATCTCCCGAAAATCCTATAGCGGAGCTTTTCGATGGGTTTGGGTTCGTTGCCGTGACGAAGGTCCGCGCGCCGAGCTCACCAGAGGAGACCGGGGCTATTTGACACACTCGATATTCAAACGGTTTCAGGCCCGGAACAAACAGTGCGATTGACCAGACGCATTGTAATTTCTTTGTCACTCTCGGTGCGAAAATTGCAGTTTTGCGCACTGTTTCGCGTACGCAAAAGCATTATTTTCATACCTTGTGAAAATTTTTTACGATACTCGTGCGAAAAACTTTCTCCGAACTCGTGTGATTGCAGCACTCGTCAGAAAAAGTTTGCTCGCACTAATACCGTGAATTACTATGACAGACACGCGAGCTCTCTCTCGACGTGTGCCGAAGGGAAAATCGACACGTCACCCAGGAATGGAAACAAAAAAGTAAAAACTAGAACGTTAAATGACGAAATGGCTCGAGTCACCCCGGTCTGACTCCGTTCGAATGTTTGTTTTGTTTTTTCATCCCCGTGGAGGGCGAGCGAGTTCCTCGAGGGGTTGAAGAAAGAAACAAAAAAAAAATGGAAAGAGCTTAACCATGCAAGCTTGTCGACGAAAAAAGGAGGGACAGGGGGAATCCCCGGTACTCGTTGTCTACCGCTCGGTAACCACATTCTGGTGCCCACTCCATCGGGCGGGTTCTCCGGGCAGGTAGATAGAGGCGAACACATAAAATTCGCGCACACATAAACTACACCGAAGCTAGATAAAGTGTTGGTGGAGAGCGCGCACACGAACGCAGGTAAAAAGTGAACGAGGAGAGACTCGTAGACATTTCTTTTATTTTACCTCCCGGATAGTACGGAATACTCGGATGGATAAAATTGTGTATTCTGAGGTGTAGTTTGAAAAAAACGTACGTAGAAACGTGTAGAGCGTTGTGCTTCGTTCCTCGTGGGACCGATATAAAAAATGGTTTTACGTCGCGAATAAAGTAATGGCTCTATAGCGTGCTCGCGCCGAAGCGGCTACGAAGAGCGAAATAATTTTACCTCCGGCAAGGATATCTTTGATACGGTACGAAAGTCGCGGGAGTTCGGGGACGGTTTCCGGCGCATCATTAGGAATACGCTCAGGAACGTTCTCGGGGTATTCCGTCTCAAAGACGCCTTCGGTGACTCCGGACCTTGTCCCGAACGACTTGAGAATCCGAGTACATCTTGCTCGAATCATTTATTTCCATCACCCTTGTAACATTAGGACTCCGTCGGGCGGTCCCTGACACAGTGGCTCGTTACGTTGTGTGGAGGCACGGAGAGACCATTAAGCACGAACTAAACGGGCGGGATGGACCGTACGGCCTCTCATCGTCGCTTTAGTTAATAAAAGGAACGCGAAGAACGATCGGAGACAGAGATTAAAGGTCGGCGGTGGGAATTCTGGCTACCCGGGAAAGAGGATCTTCCGTCCTGATACGGTTGCTTCTTGGTTTGTGGAATGGAATAAAAGTTTTGCGAGAAATTGTCAAAAACAATCGTACGACTCTTTCTTTGCCAATTACTTTGCCACCGATTTTGACATCAGTTAGAAACGGATCGGATGTACCAACGGCTGAATTCTGTTGGTTGCCCATGAGTCTTTCCGGATTTGGACCAACGTCATCCATGCACCGAGTCTCGAATGCATGCCCAACTCCTAAACAATCGATGCCCCGTCGCGATCATAGCCGACGTCGACCGTGTACCCGCATGCGATATCAGATACGTAATATCCATACTATCTCGGTCGTACAGCGTCGATCACGCGAACATTAACGGGAAACGCTGTAGGCTGGATCACGAATCCGGAACCCGCGCGAGACCTCGAACGAGCTCGAGCTTGGCCCGGGGGCTACATTGGCGTTGTGTAATAAGATTATCCGACACACAATGCCCGACGTTCGTGTTTTGTGTCTGTGCGTGCTCATTCGATACCTTTATTCGATCTGGCTTGCCGACTCTGGCCCGGGGCAGACACCGATACAAACACACGGAGACCAAAGTCCTAAAAGGATCATCATATCGATGATCTAGCATGAATTCAAGGAAGTTTCCGCTCAGTATCAGCGCTCGAGTTATACTTTTTTTATGATCTTATTCGCGTCCGAAGATTCTGGATTGATGTCGTATCTGAATCAATTCATCCGGTTATTATTTGGAGATTTCCTGGAGGCCAGTGTTACTGCGTGGTCCGGGGACCGCATTTTGTCCCGAGGAACCCGATAAAGCCTCTCCATTATCCAGTCTTTGATCTGTAAATTCTTGTTCATGATCTTCCCGTCCGAAGATCTTTGATTGATGTCGTATCTGAAACAAATCATCCGGAGACTTCCTGGGGCCGGTGTTACTGCGTGGATCGTTGATCGCATGTTGCCTTGGGTAACCCGATGAAGCTTCTTCATCCTTCAATGTCTGATCTGTAAGTGTTTTTAAATGATAATGTTCGCATCCGAAGATCGATGATTGATGTCGTATCTGAAACAGATCATCCGGTTATCATCCGAAGACTTTCTAGGGACCGTTATTTACTGCGTGGATCGTTGACCGGATGTTGACTTGGGTAACCCGATGAAGCTTCTCCATCCTCTAATGTCTGATCTGTAAGTGTTTTTTAGTGATCCTGTTTGCATCCGAAGATCATTGATTGATGTCGTATCTGAATCAAATCGTCCGGTTATCATCTGGAGATTTCCTGGGGTGCCGGTGTAGCTGCATGGACCGGTGACCGCATCTTGACCCGGGAAACCCGATGAAGCCTCTCCATCATCCAATCTGCGATCTGTAAGTCCGGAGCTCCGTTTGCTGCCGGGCGTCCGAAGTGTCGGGAGGGTCGGCTCCCTCTTAGCGAACCGCGGCTTTCGGCTATACCTCTATCTTCGCTACAGATAGGATCTTCCGATCCCTCCGCCTCTTCGGTATCTTCTTGCGCAATCGATCCCCTCCCGACCTAGCTGGTCCGTCCGGCCATCCACTCAAGACACTCATACAGACGCGTGCATGGGCAAGAGGTCCTCCGTAATCTCTCAATGGAAAGACAATCGTGCGTCAATGTTTGCGAGACCCGTAGGTTTGCTCCATCTAACAGAGTTCCATCCGGACAATGCGCAAGCATCGCAATCTTGTCCCTGATACCTTGCTATGACTGTATCTGGCGAATTGTCGGCGCGGAATTGTTTCTGCAGTGATTGTCCCTCGTAACTATAGGTGAACATCATCTTTTCCACCCAGTCCGTTCTCATCTTCCAATCTTAGCTTTCTTTCCTCTGTTTGTTTTCTCATTCCCCCCCCCCCTCCCCCAGTTCAATATGCTTTTATGTGAATTGCGCATTGGAAGAGACACGTTCTCGGTACGCCGATACATGTACGGCGCCATCCACCTAGCTGGATCTCCTTCTCCTCTTATTCTTTCCCTTTCTTCTTCTTCGTTTTTGCGCTGATTCTCTGCCGCGCTCGCTGAATCGTCCGGGCGAGCGTGCCCCGCGAACGAAGACACTACCATAAGAGGACATGTCTCCTGCGTCTACCCGCCGCCGGAGCCGGTGCCCCGGATCCCAACTAGCGTTCATTGCACGGTCCTCTTACCGGTACTTTATAAACGATCCGCGAAACCAGTGGGGTCCGGCGGTTGAGCAATGACGGGCCTCCCCGACCGCACTGACGCAACCGAAATCCGAAGCGCCTGATTTCATCGAAATCAAGAAAAATACTTTTGGTTTCGATTTCACGAAACTTTCCATTTCTCTCAGTATCCTCCGTCATACCCGACAGTGTCGTCCTCCTCGCTTCCGAGGACTCCGCTTTACGGCATCTGCTATATTAATCCGATTTTACGACAGACCCCCCGTAAACCGGTATTTCCTTGCCGTTTCCCCGTTCCCAGTCGAACCAGATATATGTTCGGTTGCCGCTGATTCTATAAAAGCTTCTAGCTACCTCCCTGTTAAATCAGTCGTGGCAGAGTGCTCGTTGGCCCGGGTTCCGAATCTTATTCCCTCCCACTGATGGCTCGGAAGGACTGAAGGAATATACAACGTTTCGCTTTCCTACCCTCGTTCCTCCCCCTCCGGGCTGTGATGGTTCAGGACGTTTCCATTCTCGCGTTGGCATAGCAGCGGATAGACGAAGAGGATCCTCGAACTCTCTGGGGAGAGTGCACGACGTTCTTATCTCTCTCGTTGAAGCCCGAGTAAGGCGAACGGCTCTTGGAAACAAACAGGAGAGCCGAGGAGGAGGAAGTCGGCGAGATAGCAGGACGAACAGGATAAGAAGGCCGGTGAACTACAGTGAAGGTAGCAACGGAGGAGTCCTCAGTTTCCTATCTGTACACACTTTTCTATCCGTAACGCGCCGATATTACACGCTGCAAGAGTGGCTACAGGCGAGTGGAACGCAACGAAAAACTCGGGTCCGCTAAAGGCCTGCCTCCCATAAGGGTAATTCCAGAATGCAAGTGTATCGGGATGGAGGTGCACCCGTCGGGACTTCTTCCTCGTCTTCGCGGTATCAATCGAGCGGTTCGGTCGAGGGAAGGAGTTTAAAAGAACCTGGCGAGAAACGAGCGAGAGTGAAGTGACAGAAGAAATTGAAAGGGGTTGCGAAAACGACTTCCGAAATTGGCCGCGACGACTTTGCTGCGAGACTCGTTAGAGTCCCGAAGAGGAGAACACTGACTCGTCTTCCGATCAACATCTCGTCTGGAATCTCAAATATTTCAATCGGGCGACTCATCAGGCTCCTTAAGGCTTTCTTGCACTTAGTGCTAAAATTCATTTGCATAACGATTGAAGTGATTGAGCATCATCGGGTGGTCTTAATTGCAGCTAAGGAATGGTCTCCGGATTTGGTCCAACCTTAGAAGCGGTGGCTAAAAAGAACACCCCGAGTGGACTTGCGAGGATCAAGCTGGGCCAAGCAAGTTCTGCCCAAGTTTCGTCAATGTTTCTTACTCCGTTCTCCTTTACCGGCAGAGATTCAGTCGTCATCGTTGCATCTATATGTTTGTCGTCCAGTCATTGGAAATCCTCATTTCCCCGATGAAAGGCAACTCACCCTGGTAGGAAAGAGCTTTCGCACGCTTTTATCTTCAACCCCCTGTAGCGCTATACCCACACAGGACGGGTCTGTCGCATTGCACCTACGTGTGTACCACGTACGGCTATTGTCGGGTGACTCATCGGTGGCGGTCCGCTCTCCGGCGTTACACGTGCGGTTTGTTTTCTGGCTAAGCGTCTCGTAAGTGAGACGGTACGATGTGGAACTAACAGAGAACGAAGGAACGACGAGAAACTGAGAGAAAACCGCCGGAGGCTCCAAGAACAATGGAAACAAAAGAAGGTGTACAGGGGACACCGCGGGTGCGCGTGCTAGTCGCAACCAACAGCGAGAGCATGGTCACGGCGGTCACGTTTCGCAGAACCAGAAACGTCCTACCTACTTGTACGTACCTACACGCCGCCTCGGATCCCCAAAGTCCCTCCACTATCATGTCGCGGTTCGAGATAACGATCCGGCGAAATGAATACAAAAAAAAGTTTGAAATAAGGTTGACAAAACGGATGATGTGGAATTATATTCTCGATCGCTATTCGTAAAAACGACATCAATGTCGTTGAGACATTCTTCTTCTCGTCACCGCCTCGGATCTCCGAAGTCCGTTCATTATCAGGCTGCGGTTCGCGATAATGATTCGCCGAAATGAATACAAAAATGTCATCGAAAATAAAACGACAAAGAATTCTTCTTAAAACATTATACGAAAATGTGTCGCATTTTCCAATTGCACTTAAGTATTTGTTATTGTTTTTTAAAGTTTTAACGCAACTTTTATTGAGACATTGTGTAAGTAAAAATCTCTTGAAAATGTACTTGATGGAATCGTCGGTTGATTTTTTTTCTTAGCACTTCGAAAAAAAAATTCAAAAATGTTCCCTCTTTCTTTTTTTTTATTCCAGGTTGATCTTGTAGCTTTAGATTTTTTTTTTTACTCGACGAGACCTTCGAAATGTCCTGTCGCTTATTTGCAAATTAGTTTGAAAATAGGGCCTTACGGTATTACATATATGGAAATATGTCTAATCACACGTCCAGAGAGCAACGGAATAGGATTTTTATGGGTTTAGACACGCGACAATCGGTATGGAATTGCATTTTTTTATTAGCAGCCTCAAGCACATAAGACTTACTCGCAGTACAACAGCTGGCTTCTCATTGTGTCATCCACACACTCTACGACACTCCACTTTATTGACGAAGTTGTTAGCATTTCCGCGGCATCCACCGTATGAGAACGGTACACATTCGTTGGTTGCAGGATCAAAGAAGAATCGTAAACGAGAGGCATAGCATGGTCCCATTTCACGTGGCAGGGAGCAAATATCTTTGAGAGAAAAGTACATTAAAATTGTATAAGAAGATAGCCTCGTCGCACATTTCTCAATCGCGATAATTTAAATGATCAGAATCTGACAACAGTATTATTGTTATAACTTACGCCGACTTCTAGCTGCAGCAATCTCCGACATTGAAGCCAAAACGCAAACGATCAACAGCGCAATAATTTTTGTATTCATCTCGAAGTCGATTTCAAATTTGGAAACGCGGAGCGTTTTTCTCTCAGATGTTGCTGTAGAACTGTGTGACTAGGTGATAGCTCGGATTGCTTATATATGATAAATCGGCCAATGAAAATGTTTGGCGAGATATCTATTTATTAATATTGCTCATTTTATCACTATAAGCAAGTATTATCGACTATTCCAGAACATTCCAATAACTTAGCCCTACCGATGAGTTGTTACAGCTGTATTGACTGATTTATTTTTGTAATATAAAACGATAAAAAACAGATTCGTATATTCAAAACATTCTTGAAAAAAAAACCGGTCATATGTCAATATGTGAATAGGTAAAAGGCCATGACTTTGCTCTAATGGAACGCGAACCCAATAAATAAACGGTATTATCAAGAAGTGTATGTGGTATTCCATGTTAACCGCGCGGGCAGAATTTGATATACAATACTGTACAATATGATAAATCAAGAATATTCGAACAATCTGGCAATGTTTGCCATACTGTATACGCAAAAAGATTTATAAGCGACTACAGTACAGTATGGGAAATATCGCCGCAGTCATTGGAAGCAGCTATCAGCGCTATTCCTGCTACTAAAACACAGTGTATCAAGTATAACCGACAGTGTACCTGAAATTGTTACACTAGTTTAATAAGCACGGCCATATCATCGGTAATAAACGCCATAGAAATGCGCAAGTGCTTATTATTTAACTATCCGATTCGCGAGCGGTACAATATTAAAACAACATTGTTCATTAAAATAAAAGCACGAAAAACAAAAAATAGCACAAAAAGAAATTGATTAACGGAAGCCAATGTAAATAAAGACAATGTTTGTTCAATTATTTAAAGAAAACGTTTTATTACATGATTGTCGCCGACACTCAGTTTGTTAGTATGCGTTATTGTGCACGATTCGAGATCGTCGGCAATCAATCAATCGAATATGACTTTTTCCTGATGGTCAATCTTGTATGCCTCAGTATGGGTTACAAAATTATATTCGTTCATTTTTCTATTCATTAAAACAAGTTCGCTCTTATGATCAACGAGAATGCTGTTAAATAAATGAAATACAGGCTCCTCGGCCGATGGTCTTTGTAAAACGCTTCCGTCCATTGATTACACGCCCTAAATATGTTATCCGCCTTGCTGCGTATAATTTTTATGAGGCTGAAGTTAGCGACCTGCGTTGGCGAACTGCGACGCATGGTTTTGGTTGGGACTGTCCGCGCCTCAACATCGGATGCATAAAAAGAATTGTTACACACGCGATATATTTCAATTAAATGGATGCTTAGATTAATTCAAAATTTGGCAAGCTCGAATTTTTCTGGCGACGGCAATTTTGCCACCATTATAAATTTTAAAAAAGTCATTTCGGCGAGTTTTGCCTAACAAATGGGTGCCAAAAGTACACGCATGCTCTATTCGACTTAAAATTTGGTATGAATATTCTCGAAGGTATAAGAAAACTATACGTACTTAACATTTTCTGGCAACGGCAATTTTGCCACCATTATAAATTAACAAAGAGTCATTTCGGCGAGTTTTACCTAACAAATGGGTGCCAAAAGTACACACATGCTCTATTTGACTTAAAATTTGGTATGAATATTCTCATAAAATTTTTATTCACATAAAAAGATCATAATGGCACTCTATTCCGAGTTTACCATACAAAGTGTGGTACAAATTACCAGATCTTTCTCTCCGTGCTTGGAATATTTTTTGCAATGATATTTTTAATTGATGAAGTTCGGAATCGGGATAAATAATCAGTTTCGTGATAACATGGTAATATAAAGTTTATTAATATGATCGCAAAGATCTGAATATATTACACGTGAGGTGTGCACACGAGGTGTCGACGAGCCAAGCGCTCATGATTACCGCAATGTGGTGCCGAGCGTTGCCCGTGCAAGCCACCAATTTCGCCCGGCATGGCCGTGGAGTTAGCGCGTAAGCACGCGTATTGCGAAGAAAGTTCAGAATACGCTCAACAGATGAGTATTCTTTTTTTTTTCTTGTTCCATTTTCGCCTGTAGCCTCGTGGGTTTTTAGAGAATCAACATAGCGTTTGACATGTTTATTTGTTCTCATCGGCAAATAAAGTCCGGTGTAAAGGATGATTGAACATTCTTAATTGGCTGCGATTGCTGATGGTGTTGATTTTTGTGAGAATGGGCGATAAGGAAAATATCGTCCATCTATGTGTACTACAATCTGTAAAAATAATAAAAATCCGTTACATAGGCGGTAAACAATTGGGACAATGTAAATGAAATATCAATAGTTGTCAATAAAGATTTTTATGAGTTTACACACGGACGCGACAGTCCGCATGGCATTAGATTTTTTTAATTTGCAGTTTCAAGCATATCAGACTTACTCACAGTACAACTTCGGCCTTCTTATTGTGTTATCCACACACTTCAAAGCACTTGTCTTCAGTGGCGAAGTTGTTGGCGTTTCCACCACATCCAGTCCATATGAACATTAGACATAGGCTGGTATCAGGATCAAAGGCAAATCGTAATCGTGCCTCGCCGTCGCACTCTCCCCTTTCACGTGGCATCGAGCAAATATCTTTGAGAAAAAAATACATTAAAATTGCATGAAATGATAGTCTTGTCGGACTCAGTCGTGATCATTTATATTACCAAAGTGATTATTGTTATAACTTACTCCAATTTCTAGCTGTAGCAATCTCTGACATTGAAGCCAAAATGCAAACGATCAACAGTGCAATAATTCTTGTATTCATCTTGAAGTTGATTTCCAAGCCTTGCTCCGTGTTTTCCTCTCGGTCGTTGCTGTAGAACTGTGTGCCTAGGTGGTTGTTCAGGTTGCTTATATACGAAAAACCGTCCGATGAAAATGTTTGGCGAAAAATCTATTTCTAGATAGGATTATTTTTTTTACTAAGGAATTTTCCAATAATTATGACCCTACTGACAAGTTGTTACAGCTGTAGTAGCTGATTCATGATTATAGTATTAAGCGATAAGAAAAAGATTCGTACATTCCAAACATTCTGAGGAAACATACCGGCGAACGAATGATGCGAAATCACTTATGTCAATATGTGAACAGGTGAAATCCAATGACCGGACTCTAATGGAACGCAATACCCGATAATTAAATGGTCCAATGACGAATCCATTGTGGACTAGTCCACGTTAACCGTAGATTATTTTTTGCGATGATATTTTTATTGATGAGTATTGTTACATATTTACTATTTTTCCTTACCTCAAAAAAATGAATCGGCTCTCCAGTCTTAGAGTC
The DNA here is from genome assembly GCA_963922035.1 of Amblyjoppa proteus. Classification (NCBI taxonomy): domain Eukaryota; kingdom Metazoa; phylum Arthropoda; class Insecta; order Hymenoptera; family Ichneumonidae; genus Amblyjoppa; species Amblyjoppa proteus. Next base: position 45,177,073 of record OY998228.1, read on the forward strand.
AATAAAAGTCATAATTATTACACTGGACAGGATTACTTCATTCATATCCTTAACGTGCCTTATTATTTTGGAGAACGAAATTAATAAAAAATTCTCATTATATTCTTTCACTCACCATTTTTTTTGTTCTATGAGAAAACGTCCTCTGCAATTTTTGGCTTCCTCATAGAGGAAGTTTTGTTTTGTCATCAGTTACTTTAATTATTGGTTTTGAGCCAAATATGTTAAAAATTTTACGAAAGCTCGAACTCTTCCAAGCTCTGATCTCTCGTGATTTTTATCGTTGATCCCAGAATACCTACACAAATATGGTACCATAATAAAAAAGTGAAAAATTGACGTTGTCATATCGCTTTCTCACAATGTTTACTTATTCGCAAAAATTTCTTCTACGGGAAAGCTTTTTCTGTATTTTTAGCTTCCTCATAGACGAAGTTTCGCGAGTAAAGGAACATTCTGAGAAAGCGATATGAAAGTTTCAATGTTGCCCTTCTATGACGAAGCGATATGAAAATCTCAATTTTCAACTTCTGTTCAGTCTCAACGTAGAGTTTGACTTTGATTTGAAATGATCCACACATGCCTTCTAATTATGATTTTTCCACATTTTAGAACATTCTGAACACGTTTTCACAAAAAAAGCCCGAAAGCAATTTTTTTCATCAAAACAAAGTGTCCTCTACGCCGAACCAAAAGTCCGAAATATCGTCGATGAAACGAAAGACGTTTCGATCGTCGAACGTCTTCCCGACATCAACGCGCTTGTCTGCAATGAAAATTCTTGGATAGGTACTTGCGACGAGGCATCGCACGCGGCGATTCCATGGCTAGAAGCTTCCCAGCGACACGACGTACCCTTGAACGTTCAGGGAGCGAAGGTAGAGACCGATGAACCCCTCGGGGGATGACGCACTCTTCTTCCCGTCGCCGCGTTCGTCGTTGGTGTGCGTGCGCGGCCCGTAGGTGAAAATAGAGGGGAATCCTGTCTCGACTTTGCACGGTCCATAATTAGCGAGGCGACTCTCCTGAACCGCCGCCGGACGGTAAATCAATTTTCCACTTGCCACTCGTCACTCCTGACGCGATCACGCTGGACGTTAGCCTGGCGGGTGGTTAAAAAAAAAAAAAAAAAAAAAAAAAAAAAAAAAAAAAAAAAAAAAAAAAAAACCAACATGCGGTAGCCCAGGTTCAAATTAATCGGTGATGGAATTAATATTTTTCCCCACTTCGCGGCTTCACCAGAGAAAGTCGGCGTTTTTCTTTTTGTCCTCATTGAAACCTGGAACAGGAACGACGGACGTTGGAGAGGGAAGTCATACATCGTAACCCAAGGGACGGATCGTGCCGCTTCGTTGTCAATTCCAGTCCGCCTGTGCACTGTTCTGCGCGCCCTGCCGCTTCCCGTTATTAACGACTGCTCCGTCCTCTCTTTTTCATGCGTGCGCTAAATCACTTTTTTCTTCTTTTTTATTACCCGCCTCTTCCATTCAGTCGTTCAATTTTTTATCATTGTCCAGCCGGAGTGAGCTCGGTCAAACACCGGCGGGCTGGCGTGCACGATTTCGCCGAGCGGGGTAGGTCGTTTGTTCTTCCCTCGTATCAACGCGCGCGCGCGCGCCGCTGCAATATTCTCGGCGGTGATTCTCCGGCCCGCGGTTCTGCAGGCCATGGGGGTCGTTTAATTTGTTAAAAAGCTCGTGAGCCCGAGCCCGGCGAGCCGGGAGAGCGCAGGCATTCGTTACTCGAGCGGGAAATTAACGCCGGCGGCGGAGTCAGCTGCGAAAAAACAAAAAAAAATCTCCATCGATTCCCCGATGCGCAATGCGTTACCTCGTTCGCACACGTGTAGCCGTGTTACGGTATACAAAATTAGATGAGTATTTGTGGATCTTGTTTTCATTTTTTTTTTTTTGTTTGCACCCGCTTTACATAGGACTGTTCGTTTCTGTTGCGCAGGTCGAAAACGTGAGTCTCTGCGTGGGCGCCCTGAGGGTCCTCGGCGCAGACGTGGGGGCGGTGAATCCCGGCGAGCTGTCGACGGGATCAACCCTGCGACCCGTGCTGGCTCTACTCTTTGCCCTCTCCCGCCACAAGCAGCGAGCGAAGCAGCTTCAAGACATGCCAAGGTAAGTTGCCGAACGTTTTGATGATCCATCCTAGATTTCTGATACCATCCGCTGGTAACTTAGCCACTGTCGGTAATGTTGAGCTCCGCGTTGAAGTCTTGCGACCATCAACGACCGGGTCTTATAAACGATTCGCGAGACTCGCCGGGTAAAAGCCAATGTGGCCAGCCTCAGGCCTGTTTTATCTATGCGCATGCACAACGCGCGCGCTTTTCTCCACTCAAGGATCATACCGAATCTACTTACCCATCGGTTTGTTATTCGATCGAATAAAATAAAAGTAATTACTAAGTTGGAAGTTTGAAGATAAACTTAAAAGAGAATCAACGGTACTCAATGTGTTATTGGATATGTTATTCCAATTTATTGAGTGCTATAAGTCTGGTTGTTTTTAACAGCACTCTGCTTTTTCATATTTTTGTTTGTTTGGTTCGAATATTGTCGCATCCTCATTCGTAAATAATGTCCGATGAAGTAGAAGATTTCTGTTCCATGTTGTGAGCAGAGGATTAAAAATTTATATTTACACGACAATCTGACTAATTATTGAATATTTATTTAAATTAAAATAATCACCAAAATTTTGCCTGAGTTGACCGCCGTATTGGCTTCATTTCGAGGACAACTGACTGCGTGCGAACGGTATAGAAGTGCGACCTGTCTTTATAGACATGTGCGCTTTATAGGCTGGTCGTATAGATAGGTCGGTTTTATGAGCGAAACAAATCTTCATTGGAGACACCGCAATTGGAGTCGAGTCCGAGTCGAATCGGAGTAATTCTCTGAGTTATCCATTGTAGGAATTTTGAGTTTGCCTTACCGACGGTGCGTTCAGTGCCTCTCGAAGTCAAGGTTCCGCGCGTCTTTACCGACGGTCGGTCACTGATCGAGCAGTTTCATAGAAAACGGACTGTGCGTTAGGCCCTTTTGCTTTTCACGGAACGGTTCTTATAATAGAATTCCTATTCATTCAGTGGATCATTTAGCGTGTTCCTTTCGACGTTAAACACGTACTTGGCACATTCTTAGGGAAATTTTATTACGATATATCCAACGCCGCCAAGTACCCGGTAACCGACACAAAGGCGAGTTTAAGCCTCGCCTCGGAACGTATGAAATTCATAAGGACCTCTCGGCGGCCTCCCGGTCTCCGTTGCGGATCTCATAAATGTTAAGCGACGTTTTAATGGGCCGGAGCCGTCGCGAGCACTCGAGAGAGCTCCCACCCGGTCCCTCCTTTAAACTTGGAGTAAACGCACCCTCTTGCAGCGGCAATTGCATCGGAACCGCAGCGATCCTTAACCCTGCAACTCTATTTTAAATGAATACCTGAAGTTTCAATTCTTCCTCGGCCATTATTTCCAAGAAATTCGTTAGTCGGTCTTTAGCAAAAAGTTAAACATCCCAAAATCGCCCAAAAGTTGTTGAGCCGCGTACATAATAAAAACGAATAATAATGTCCAATTGACGATCCACTTGCAATCAATTTTTAGTTAATCCACAGTCAACGAACTAAGCTAGGATCCAAAAAAGGAGACCGATACTTTGAAGTTTCGAGGTTTCGCTCCTCCCCGAGGTTTTCGAACAGCGAAATATGTTACTCGAAGTTGCCGCTATTATCCCGGTAATCGTTAGTTTATCATATTTCTCGTGTACTTCGAAAAATTGGCAAGAAAAAAATAAATAAAAATCGTCGACGATTCCAAAATCGCCCAAAATCTGGCGAGCTGCGTCCATAAACGAAACGAAAAAGACTGTCACATTGACGATCCACACTCAGAATTTTTTTTGTTTTTTTAAATTTAATTCAAATAAATATTTATTTAATTTAAATAAATATCTGTTTAATTTAAATAAATATTTATTTAAATTAATGTATATCCGTTTGCGGTGGAGCCGTCAAATAAATTATTTTGTTGGATGCACTTGCAATAAATTTTTCCTTAATCCCCAGTCAATGAACTAAGCCGGGATTAAGTAAGGGAGTAGAGAGAGGAGAGAGAGAGAGCTCCGGGAACTTGGAGCTCTCGATCTTCGGCGAGGTTTTCGGATGGCAAGATATGTTCCGGCGAATGTTTCGTCTGCGGTACAAGATGTATGATCCTCGATGTAGCCGGTTATCCTCCCGTCGTTACTTTATCGTATTTCTCTTGTACCTCTCGATCCTCCTGTGTGTCGCTCGTTTGCTTCTGTGTGGCGGAGTGTCGTCGCGTGTCGGTAGGCCGGAATCGATACGGACGTGGAGAACGAGCCGGAGTAACTGAGAGAGAGCCCGGCGGAACCGAGCCGGACGGCGAGAACCGCGAGCGGCGCGCGCGCTCATTAACGTCTCCGTTAATCAAGCCGTACATTGCCGGGAATCGCGCCGGTTATAATCGTGTTCGCACCACTACCTGTGGGCCTCCGTATCCGTCCGTGCCGTATCCCTCTGCGAATATTATTCCGCACGGTGGATGTATTGCCTTCCCCGTCGGGTTGCCGAGCTATTTATGAGTTCACGCTCGCCCCTAAGCCTGTTAGCCGGTGTTGTTGTGCCCTGCACGTGGGCAACGAACACCGTCCGGCGTACCTCGAACCAGTTCGCACATTCTGCAGGCGGGTTCGACCCGCTCGCTCCGCGCAACCGTTTCAATCTTCAAATATTTTAATTACTTCGCTCACGCCCATGGTTAATTGCTGAGCGGCCAAGTCCGAGTTCACGGTCCACTGTTTCGACGGGAATTCGTGATTTTTCTTTTTTTTTTTTCGCTTTACTCTCTCCCCCTCCGTTAAAAGCGTTCGCGTATTCCGTAGGAATTCTTTGGGTTCCCGAGGCCGAAACTGCTGCTCGCGGGAACGGCCGACATAACTATTTGTGAGCGAGATAAGTAATTATTTTGGTGGTCGAAACATCGGGTTCGGCTGGAAACCCGTTCCGGTCGGTTCGGACCATTCGGAACACGTTTCGGTCGACTTGAAACGCAAGAAAGGAACACAAAAAGGGTGTTTGCGCTCTGGACGTGGGCAACCGACACTGTCCGGCGTACCTCGAAGCAGTCCGGACATTCTGCACCGTTTCGATCTTCAAATCTTTTAATTACTTTGCTCACGCTCATGGTTAATGGCTAAGGGGTCAAATCCGAGTTCACGGTCCACTGTTCACCGGCTTTCATGATTCTTTACATTACTATCTCCCGCCCTTAAAAGCGTTCCCGTGTTCCGCAGGAATTCTTCAGGCTGAAATTCTTCAGGCGAGGCTGAAACTGCTGTTGCCTCGCGGGAGTCAACGGCACGAGTATTTGTGCGCGACAGAAATGATTATTGTGGTAACGGGTTTCAGCTGGAAATGCATTGCGGTCGGGCCGGACCTCTTGAAACAAAGTCCAGTCGGTTTGGACCTCTTGAAACACATTCCAGTCAGTCCGGACCACTCAAAACAAGATCCGCTCGGTCCGGCCCATTCGAAACAAGTTCAAATCGGTCCAAACCTCTTGAAACACGTTCCGATCGGTTTGGACCTCTTCAAATACATTCCTGTCAGTCCGGACCACTCGAAACACGTTCCGTTCGGTCCGGACCACTCGAAACAGGTCCCAAACGACTTAAAACCCAAGAAACAAAGGATAATCAAGTTACCGCTACAAACTATCGATAAACCCATTTGAATTTCACTGAAAATTGCATGAAACATCCAATTATGTTCCATGGACGAACCTCGTTGCTCCTTTCGTTAATTATTAAATCCCATGATAAAGCGTTTCCTTATTTATCGCAATCGACCCGAGTGTCCCCGGAGAGTCCAAACATCGATTCCAAATTCATTGCCCGGGGGATGGATCGGGGAATCGAATTTCGAAGTTGTCGTCTCGGTTTCCTCAGGCAAGAAACCTCTTTGGAGGATGATCGAGTCTGTGAGAATCGTGTCCGGTGATGAAGACGTTGCGCATTAACACATCGACAATGTCTCATTGTGCTTCGTCTTACACGCGGGGCAAAGGCTTCCTTCCTAATGACAATCAACCCAAGTGTCCTGAGGGTTCGAATTTCAAAGTTGTTCCCTCTCGGTTAAGAAAACTCCTTTCAGGACGATCGAGCCGCGAGGATCTCGTCCGCTAGTGAAGACCTTGCGCATTAACATACCGACAATGCTTCATCGTGCCGGGACTTAAACGCAGCGCCACACTCTATTTAGTCTAAGTGGAAGAGTCGAAAACCGCCAAGCCAACTCGCGATACCAGTATTTTCGTCCGTACAGAAATACGGAAAGGGAGGGAAAAAAAAATCGTCATTCGCCAAGTATTCGTGGCCGGTATCCTGGTCGGAGCCGGCACCGGTCACGAATGGTAACTATGCAGGACTCTCGTTGTGTTTCACACGGGGCAAAGGCTCGCACACATCGAGAGACACCGGTTTGGCGGCTCGAAGCCGTCGGGACCGGCCTGAACGGGCATTAGCATGAGAATGGTTCAAAAATCCAGCGTCTGCGGGGGATTATGTTATATACTGTATGCAGTACACATTCCGGACTCGGGCGGGGGTGTTTAAACGGAGGGACATTGGCCCGTCCCGGGAGAAAGCGAGTAATCTGGTTGGCTGGACGGGACCAAGGGAAAACGAGACGACGGAGGCTGTGTGCGCTCTCGGCTATTCCACGGGTCCCTCTGTCTCTCCCTGTACGCGAGAATATAACGCGGGGAGGGAGAAAGATGGAGGAGGGGGGGGGGGTCAGAGAGAACGCGATGAACAGGCTTTTGTGTATACAGGGTGTCTCGATATACGAATGGAACCAAGGTTTTTGCCTCACTTTAAATTCGTCGAATTTCGCTCGAGTCCGAAGCTGTACCTAAGTCTACGGTTTTGTCTATGTTTGATCTGGTGTTTCGTGGTTCTCGTTTAGGTTTAAGTTACATTTTAAGTTTAGGTTCCGTTTTAAGTTTAGGTTCAGGTTTAAGAGTAGGTTTAGGTTTGAGAGTAGATTTACATTTAGATTTAGGCTCAGATTTAGGATTGGGTTCAGGTTTAGGATATACGAACTGAACCAAAGTTTTCGCCTCCCTTTAAATTCGAAGGATTTCACTCAAGTCTAAAGCCCCACCGAAGCCTACGGTTTCGCTTAAGTTTCAACCGGTGCTTTTTTTTTAATTTTAAATCGAACGAAAGTCTCGTCCTGAAGTCTTAATCGGCACGTTTAATTTCATTGGAAATAACTTCTTGCCCCATTAATTTTCGTTCACACAGCCATGGCCAAGCTCGCGATTAGAAACAAATCCTTCAGAAAACGCACACGAAGCGACGATAAGGAAAAAAAAAAAAAAAAAAAAAAAAGCTTCAGCTTCTTGGATGGAAAATTGCGCTATAAGAGAAAAACAAATAAAAAGCTTCCATCGTTCTCGGACACCCAGTGAATATATATATCTATACTGTGTTACCGAGATAACGAGTGAGAGGGAGAATGAATGACGGGACGGGAACATAAAGTGACTCGACATGAGCCTAAGCGAGAGCGGAACGATACAGCGGTGGTTCCCCAGCGGGACGAAGGAGGACAGGGCTACCCGAGGACAAAGAGGAGGGGATAGAGCTAGGGTTGCGGTGAATCGGGTGCGTGTGCTCCGGCGAGATGGAGCAAGATGGAATATTGAATGGAGCGTGCGGGGGAGAGAGAGAGAGAGAGAGGGAGGGATGGAAAGTGCGCGACGAGACGAGGGAGAGACGGAGGGAACGAGTCGAGAGCCACGTGCTATGGGAACGGGAATGGGGAAAACACGGGGGCTTCTCTTGGTCGCGGGGCCTCCGGTTCAGTTTGAAACGGGCCATCAACGATGCCTACACCATGGTCGCACACCATGAGGCGCACCGCGTGCCGCACGCCGTAAAACCTTGCGCATAGACATCGTTATTTCGGAAACTCCGAGTTTTTGTTTTTTTAGTTTCATTTTTTTTTTTTTGTCTCGTGGCGAAATTTTGTTTTCATCTTTCGGCGCCGAATGAAGGAATTCTATTTTTTTTTTTGTTTTTTTGTTTTTTATAAATGTTTGAGAAGACGCAGGAGCAAATTGAATGTAAAATGAAGTGAGTGATGGGGTTTTTTTTTCGAATTTTTTATTTAACTCGGAGTAGCGAACAATTGGATCGAAATTTTTAATCTCGAGACGGAGGAAACTTGGCTCAAAATTTATTTCGTGCTCAATTTCAAATTCAAGCGAGCTCGATCGTCTCTGACGGATCGTCCAGTCTCCGTCTCGGCCGCCGAACGCGCATCTCGAGCGTTGCCATGGCCACGTCGAACTTCGTCAATGCGATGTCAATGTCTTCGAACAATTGTTGTTTATTTTTTATAAAGTAATTCTTGGATTAAGAAAAAAAAAAAAAGATAAAAAATTCGATGATTTGGTTTTTTGACATGCGAATAAACCGTGGAATGCATAAAGTATCACGTTCTGCAAAAAAATGTGGTGACTCGAGGATAAAAGAAATATCGAGGAGAGAATAAAAGTTGCCGGCGTAATGCAAGAAAAGCTACGAGAGTGTATCTTGTGCCGAGGATAAAAAAAAAAAATCGTTGGCTCGCGAAAACAGAGGATAAAGGAAGAAATAAGACAAAGAGAAAGGGGGGAAACGGCGGGAGAGGAGGGAGGGAGTAGTGACTCGAGAGCGGGACAATGGGAAACAGCGGAAGCAGCGGCGGCAATAGCCGGAAGGCGCGAAGCTTGCCAAATTCACCGGAAACGCACAGGTAACACTCGGTTTATCACGAATGCCTGTTACAATGTAGAGATTATAGGTAGGCAGTAAAGTACTGTCGGTAGTGGACAAGATTTCGGAACAAGCATTGCTACTATCAACACCATTTATTTTGCTCACACGTGATTTTTAACATTTTACTTTTTGTTTTATTACAGTAGCATTAAGTGTGTGTTTATTAACATTTATACATTTTTACATTTGTAATTTCATCCACATAATGTCAACGGGCCATCGACCAAGGTCCTTCAGCCCTTTTTATTTTATTATTATAAATTTTCAAATTACTTCAGTGATTATTTCATTATTTTTTTTCTCTTTTCGTTCCTTTAACGAATTGGCAATAGCCGGAAGGCGCGAAGCCAGCCAAATTCACCGGAAACGCACAGGTAACACTCGGTTTATCGCGAATGCCTGTCACAGTGTAGAGATTATAGGTAGGCAGTAAAGTACTGTCGGAAGTGGACAAGATTTCGGAACAAACATTGCTACTATCAACGCCATTTATTTTGCTCACACGTGATTTTTAACATTTTACTTTTTGTTTTATTACCGTAGCATTAAGTGTGTATTTATTAACATTTATACATTTTTACATTTATAATTTCATCCACATAATGTCAACGGGCCATCGACCAAGGTCCTTCAGCCCTTTTTATTTTATTATTATAAATTTTCAAATTACTTCAGTGATTATTCCATTATTTTTTTTCTCTTTTCGTTCCTTTAACGAGTTGGCAATAGCCGGAAGGCGCGAAGCCTGTCAAATTCACCGGAAAGGCACAGCTAACACTCGGTTTATCACGAATGTCTGTTGCAATGTAGATATTATAGCTAGGCAGTAAAGTACTATCGGTAGTGGCTAAGATTTCGGAACAAACATCGCGATTAGCGACTCCACTACTTTCCTCATACGTTATTCCTTATAATTGAGATCTTAATTTTTTTTTTTTTGTTATTATGAATTTCTTAATTTATAATATAATAAACGGCAAGCTATTATAATTTATAATGTAATAGCCAGAAAGCGTGAAGCTCGCCAAATCCACCGGAAACTCACAGATAACATACGCTTTATCACGAATACCTGTTACAATGTCCAGATTGTAAGTAGGCATTAAAATACTATCGGGAGAGGACAAGATTTTCAAACGAACATTGCAAGGGCTCCGCTATTTTTCTCATTGGTTATTATTAACATACATTTTAAAAAAATTTGTTTATAGATTGTTCAATTACTTCAGTGATTATGCAATTTATTTTTTCACCTTTCATTCCGTTAACGCGGCGGAAATAGCCGGAAGGTGCGCAGCTTGCCAAATACACCGGAAACTCACAGATAACGCACCGTTCGTCATGAATACCTGTTACAATGTACAGATTATAGGAGGACAGTAAAGTACTATGGAGTCGAGCACACTCCACTAATTTTGCTCACTCATTATTATTAATATCTTAATTTTTTTTTCGAATGATTACAAATTTCCGAATTACTTCAGCGATTATTTCATTTATTTTTCTTCCTTTCGTTCCTTTGACTTCGTAACGTATCGGAATCGCATGGGCGAGCTTGCGCGCATAAAATCACGATACCGTTACGCGTATTCTCGGAGCGTACCGCCGACGCGTCCCGGCCAGTACCGGAAATTCCTCCGATAATCGACGTAAAATTTGCCCGAGGCTTTGCCTTTTTATAAACTCGTTGCTTCGAGAAACAATAAAAAAAAAAAACGATTTTCATCCGCATCCTGTTGCTGGAGAGTCTGAGCGCTTCCGTAGTACCTTTCAGCTCCAATATGAGTTTACCTCCGGAGCTTCCTTATAATAAAATGATAATAATCCTGTCTATAAATCAGCTCATGTTCGAAATTCTAATCATTCTTAATAATAATAATAATAATAATAATAATAATAATAATAATAATAATAATAATAATAAATAAAAATGAAAGTAAAAATCCCATCGATATATCAAAAACTGAGGTGCATCCAATATTCAAGGTGCACCGCATATAGCGGCAGGCGTTTCGAACTATGTATAAGATCTTCGATTTTGAACTCGCGATGGGAACGAAGATTAAGTGCGCGGCCTTAGGGACAACGCGCCTATCAGCATGCCGCCGAGTCTCCTTCTCTCCGCACGATGTAGCCAAACTCGAATGCATATATGAATATAAGCTCAACTCTCCTCGCGTACGTTATAAATGTACATATATATATATACATGTGTGTGTATGCAGCGTTACACTATATACACATAGCTACAGAGAGACGCTTATAATTATACACTGACGCAGTCGCGCTCGCGCAAGGCGCAGACTGAGAGACTGCCAGTGGCGATCTATATCGGGATGGAAAAAATTAAAAACCAGATTCGCGCAGCAGCCCCTTCAGCGACGAGCGCGTTGTAGCGCGCGACGGCCCTACATACCTCTCACGCTTTACTCGCGCTGATACCCCTCCTCCGCCATTGGGCCCTCGAATACCGGTTGGCCGAGTACGGGACGATTTTTTTTTTTTTTTTTTTTTTTTTTTTTTTTTTTTTTTTAGTGCGCCCCTTCAACACCTTTTTTTCACGCCGAGCGAATCGGGGAGACTCCTTACGGCGAGTTTCGAAGGTACGAAATTCGTAATCTGTCAAGAATGTCGGAGGTGTAAAAAAAAGAAAAGTATAAAAATGTGCGGGTTTCGGAAAAAGTGTGGGAACCTAGTGAGCCAGTTTTACCGAGGGATATCGTGATTTGGCAAAAATAAATCACTGTACACAGAGAAAGTGAAAAGAAAAGAAACAACGAAAAACCGGCAGATTTTTTTGCTTGTGTACACTGGAATAAAGATTCGTATGAAATTTAGTTTTATGCAAAAACTGATATATTAAATTTCATGTAGAATTGTGATGAGGAATTAATGCTCCGTGCATTGAAAACCTTGGAAATATGTAGTTTTTTTATCATTTACTTAAATTTACTTAAAAATTAATATATCAATTTTTCACCGCAATTGTACATTAAATTTAATGCACGAGTTTTTGCATAAAAACTTTCAGTCCGGTGCATTAAATTTATAAGCTTTTTTGCGGTGTGAATATCGCGTGAAAAGATGGACCTTAGAAAAAATCTGCGGGCTTCCGAATAACTGTGGGAACCTACTGAGCTAATTTTATCATGACTTGGCCTCTACTCTGAGCAAAAAAAAAAAAAAAAAATCACCGCAAAAGAAACGACGAACAACGAGAAGGAAAGAGTTACCGGAGCGCTTTTCATTCTGAGAAGCAACAGCATCGCGTGAGAACGATCCCTTCGCGTGCCTAGCGTCGAGTGAAAAAAAGAACATAAGATAAAGCCATACGCTGAGATATGTTATATTTACGTGAAAAAAAATAAAAAAAATAAAAAAAATAATAATAATAACGAGAACAAAAAAGTAAATACAAACTGTGTTCCGTCGGAAACGAATTACGACCCGACCGGGACCTGCGCCGGTGGGAGGACCGGTCCAATGCGCTCTCACCGTCTTCTCGGACAAGCCAGCACGAGTTTCGAATAAAATCCATTCGCCTCACCCACACGACCCGCCGGCTTTCGCACACCCGGTGTCCGATATACTTGCGACACTCGTCGCGAGAGTCCACAAACACACGTGGCTAATTTTCCTCCAAGTTTTATTCCGACCTTTCTTCCATTGAGACAGTTCTTTTGTTCTCGACAAAGAAGAATTCCTAGAATTTCTTTTGCACTTCACACATAGCGACGAGAAAGTAAAAAAAAACCAGCAGATTTCGTCGCTTCTCAGTGTTAAAAAAACATTCGTACGAAGTTTAATGTACCGGACTGAAAGTTTTTATGCAAAAACTTGTGTATTAAATTTCATGTAGAAGTGTGATGACAAATTAACGTTCAGCGCATTAAAAGCACTGGAAATACCGTATTTTTAATAATTGGCTATAATTTTCTACATTATGTTTAATGTACCAGTTTTTACATAAGAACTTCCTGTCCGCTAGATTAAGTTTACCTTTTTTTTTTTACCGTGTATATATCGCGTGACTAAAAACGCAACCTCTTTATATATATATACACACACATAACACACACACACACACACACAAGATGCACTTTCTTTTCCACTCGTATTCCACTTCCCTCATTATTTAATTTTTTTTTTGTTTTACTTTCTTCCTGCTCCCTTTTCCCTTTCTTTATCTCCGCCACTCCAGCCGCGGATTTTCCCGTTCTTTTTCTCCGTATCCCAAGACGTTGTCCGGGAGCAGAATTCTCGTGATTTATGATTCCCGTGACTCCGGCGATTATTTCACGCGTTAAAACTCTCCGTCTTTCGGTGGGCACGTGTTGTATATATCTCTTTCTCTATTTCCCTATCCATCCATCCATCTCTTCCTCACCGAGTGCGGTAGACCCGTGCCCTCTTTATTTAGCAAACGAGTTCAAAGACATCCCGCGTGGATCACGTACGAGCGGCGTGAGTCAATGTTTTCGATGTGAATGGTCGCAGAAATAGACTTTCGGAGTCGCGCGCGGGTACGCGTTCGCACTTAGAGTGCGGAGGCTGCGTTTCATCGTTTGCGAAAGTGCGCCCGCGAGCCTTCGGGAAAGCGAAACCTTACGGCCTGCGGTGTTGGACTACGAAGCGTCCGTAGGCTCGACACTCCGACACACGTTGCTCGATGATTTCCCGAATGGACTTTTGCCGGCTGGCGCTTTTCGAGCTCAAAAATGTAATTATAACCGATGGTCGGAAGACATTCAGGTGCAACGGCACGGAGAAACCATCTGTAAACAGTAATATTGAAAACTCGTAAGAAGTCGCGAAATATCATTTTTTTTTTTTTTTTTTTTTGGGTGATATTTAATATAGAGCGAGATTACACAACGGTAAGGACACAATAGAGGCGCGATAACATCTGGACCTTCCATATTTGATACATCCGTAATGATACATGTGAATTGGATGACTGTCCCAAATAATCAATATCCGCACTTTGGTCCATTCCGTACAGTCTTCAGTTCTGCAGTCAATTTTTTAATACACATGCCAATCTTTTGGTCTCATTTAATATAGAGTAAAATTATAATATAAGGACAATAGCTACGCGAGAAAATTTAGGCTCTGCACTGAAAAACAATTACATAGTAACAGCAACAATACTCATTTTTTGCCGTAATAAATAGTTGCAAAAGGGAAGGTTTACATTTTATAGTTACGACAATGACAAGCAATCATGGCTGCAATCATAATTTTACTTCAATTGAATATGTACTACCAGAAACGATCTATATAAACGCTCCCCAGAAAATACTATTCTTTTTCTCAGTTTGCATACTTGATATAACAATCGGTATCCTCGCTTCAATCCACTCCCTATAGCCTCCAGTTTTGCGGACAATCAATTGTTTTACATGTACTTTTGTCATATTTAATATACAGTATAATTGCAATATAAATATTCAATAAGGACTCAACAGCAAGGCGACAACATTTGAGCTTGCATGGAAGATATATCCGTAATGCTATACATACAAAGTGGAGGAGTGCTCCAAACAATCGGTGTCCCCGCTTTAATCCACTCCGCATAGTCTCCAGCTTGCAGACATTTGGACTTCCACTTATCCCAAGTACTCCTCTGCGCTCCGATACGCGTTGCTCGATTTCCCTTATGGACTTTCGCCGGCTGATGCTTTTCAAGCTCGAAAATGCAATTATCACCGATGGTCGGAGACGTTCAGGTACTGTGCGGAGAAACCATCTGCAGTCCCAAAATATCAATTTTTTTTGGTCCTTTTTAATATATAGCGAAATCATACAACGTTTTGCATACCTGATATATCCGTAACGATATACATGTAAAGTGGGGGGCGTGTTCCAAAAAACCGGCATCCTCGCTTCAATCCACTCCGCGTAGCCTTCTAGTTTTGCAGGCGTTTGGACGCTCACTTACCCTAAGTACTCCTCTACGAGCGCGGTTTATCTTGGATCCTAATCTGCGGGACGTTTCTGTAAGAAAGTAATTTTCGGTAAAGAGGTTTTTTTTCGGGTAGGTCGTACGACGTTTAGGCAAACGATAGCTTCGCGCGAGAGGTTCGGATAATAAAACGAATGTTCATGAGTACCCTATAGAGACTTATCTCTCATCTTTATTTGGGACCATCAGCGACCGAGTACATATCGTAGGATCGCTGTACCGTTGCTTTATTGCATAGCATTTGTGAAATTTAACGGTCCTCTTTAGATGGGATCGCGAGATATCGTGAGGCAACTAAAGGCAACGATGCTGCTGTGGTATAGAATCATTAAAATTCTTTCTAGTATCGCGAGACAAAACGATCCGACCCTTGACTGCGATTTGACCGAACCGAGGATTTGACGCGGAGCAAATAGACGAGGTTCAAGGCGGTTGGCCACTCGACGGTGATCACCATCAGCGTCACATTAACCCGTGTTCTACCTGACGTTTCACTTAGCTAAACAGTTTCACCGTCCGCCGGGAAACGGAGTGAGGGCCCATCAACTACTGGCCACAAGTTCAAACCGCGATTGCCGAAGCCTTGAGAGAAGCCGCAATTAGATGATGCTGCGCCGGTCCGCTGTCTGGGAAGATGCACCGTTCTGAATCGGTCCATATGGTTCTAGCAATGAACTCTTGCGGCTGAGCTTAGGTTGCATTATAAATACCCAAATTTAAAGTCTAGTTGAAGATCAAGTTTGAAATCGAGTTTGAAAGCCAATTCGAACTCAAGTTTGAACTCAAGTTTAAAATCCAATTGGAACTCAAGTTTGAAATGACTTTTTGAATCGTTTGAAATCAAATTTGAAATGAAATTTTCAATAAAATTAGGAATCAAGTTGGAAATAAAATTTGTCATCAAGTTTGTAATAAAGTTCGAGCTTGACTGACAGATGAAATCCGTTGAATCGAGGATTCTTTCGATTTTTTTGCCTCGGCCGGAAGACTCGAAGATGTAGACGTTCGCGAGTTGACGCGCACGAGGGGCCGGGCGGAGTTCTTGCTCGCCCATCTCGTCTCGGATGCCTCGCGCGAACGAGGTCGCTAATTCATTCGAGCAATTAGGGATAATTGCGCGGCGTTGCGACGAGTGTGGTGTATGCATACATCCCCGGCGACCACGTTTCGTGCATTATACAAATGTAAGGCAAACAAAAAAGAACGCAGCAACAGCGCGTAGTGTATGCGACGCGCGCGTTCACGAGACATAAAGCAATACCACGAATGGCTCGTGTCCGTCCAGCGCTCTTGTCCTTTTGGATTCTCAGACCAGCGGACTTTGTTTCTCACCACCGAATCCGAGATAAATTTAGATGGCTGGCGAGAACAGACCAGCGAGTGCTCGGGAGGGGAATAAGGACCGCGGACATCTTCGCAATCGTAAGGCCCCAATTTATAAGTCCCGAGCATAAATTTAAGAGGAAATGTCGAAAAAAAAATTGGTCTGGAATCGGAAATAAATCTACGTTCGAAACGCTCTGGAAACTGCACGAGCCGATGCTAAGCGAATCGCGAAAGCGCGTAGACATCGGAGGTCGCGGGAACCACGCTCGCGATAAGTTCCCGAAGGTCTGCGTCGTGTGCTTCTTGGCCGAACATCTTGCACTCTAGTGCCACGCAGACCACTACCTCTTTGTATCTCTCCAATGAGAGGAAAAAGAGGGAACTAGCTGGCGCCGGACCTCGAGTGCGATCGTAATAATTTATTAATTAAGCCTCACTTCGAGGCAGATAAGACGACTGGTCGTGTCGTCTCGACGAGGGGATTCTCAACCGGATCTTCGCACCGCAATCCTCGGCTCCGTATCAGGCTGGGATCGGCTTCGATGAAAAGAAGATATCGATACTACGACCCGCACGGAAATCAGATCAGTTGGGATTTTATTCTCAAAGCATTGTTACGATTGGGCGAAATCAACAACCCGTGTATTTTGTTTTGGTGCGGATATTGTTAATTACAATCACAACTAATCTCTACGTTTGTCATTTGTCCCACCGAGCTATTCCAGTCATCTATGTAATATCGTGTGGTTCAGTCAATCCTCATAACTGTAGGTGCATTCTTGAATGTAGATGTGCTCAGCTATGCGTTCTTTTATTTGTGACTGTCCATTGTTAGCGGATTTTTTAAATTGCCAACGGTAAATCCGATTCTTTGCTTAAAAGAATTCTTATTAGAGCAGTTTTGTGTAAAAACTAAACCCTGAACCGAGAGAAGACTGGAAACAAATACGCATAATTCAGCTGCGTATCCATGTGGATACGTCTTCAATACTTCTGAATTTAGGCTAACAAAGCAGACCGGCATTCAAGAACGCATCCTTTAGTTTTCATACAAAAGTGCTCTGATAAGCGTTCTTTTGTTATAATAACGGACGAGATGTTTCCCGCGGAAAGAATATGATGTAGTTGACAATTAAAGAAGTCCACTAGCAGTGGACAGTCGCAAATGAAAGAACGCATAGCTGAGCAGATCTGAATTCAAGAACGCACTCTATTTCTAGATTTAGCCGAAGAGACCAGAACTGCATTCAAGAACGCACCCGTGTACACATCTCAAATATCCTGAAACGCACCCTAAATGTTCGTTACAGGATTGTGGAAAAGTTAATGAAATAGTTAACGATTGGATTAACAAGCGAGTTGAATGTATTCGGTACGCGCAGATGCTGTGTGGAAGCCTATTGAATACAATTGCCATACCAGCATAGCACACCGGCGCAGGACAGACAGATGCATATCGCGAGTCGAGTGCAACGAGCCGGGCGACATTCCTTCTAATTGCTAGGAAACGAACGGTAGACCGTGTGAGGCCACCGGAATATCGCTCGTCGCAGCGATCATTGGTTCAAAAAAAAAGTCTCCGAGCCCATGGGGCGCCGGTCTTCGAGACTGCTGCTGTGAACGGAGAGTGAGCAAAGAACAGCGGAGAACGAGCCACAGGAAAGGACCGCTGAGCAAAGTCGAGCACGATCAAGCAAATGGCAATTAGATCCGAGCTCCCAGATAAACGTATGCGGGTTACAAATAAAATGTGCACACATGGGAGACGACGGTGAACATGCACGGAGCCGGGGAACGCTTTCGCTCGCGATAATTGCTGTCGCGCGCTGTTCTTGAGCAATCCCGGCGAAAGATGGGATAGATCGAACCACTCGTGTTTCTCGCTGGTCTTGCGCTTTAGTCTCGGCAAACCTTTGCCCGATCGACGCGAAGCTGTTGGACCGTGTTCAGGGTTCAAAACCGAGCAAACTTTCCCTCTGGACCATTTTTTCCCGCGCGGTTCTGCGCTTCCAGCTGGGAAAGTCGTTCCCTGGGAATCTGGCGATCTCATTGGTTGCCATCGAAGACGTTATCGTTCTGAGGTAACATCGGGCCATTTTGTCCAAGAACACGAACTTTCGTCCTGGACTTCTTTTTACCAAAGCCGCAATCCTCCCGAGTAACCAGGATTCATATTCGCGCACTTCGGATCGCAAGAGAACTCCTCATTACTGAAACGATCCATCCGAGGATGAAGGGGACTAAAAGCTTCCGAAACTGTCAGCCACCCAAACTCCGGAATAATATCCCACCGTCGAAACTTCCGTCCCGAGTGTTTTCGCTTCGATTCCACCGCGGCCCAATGAACCGCGAACTGTTCACGAGTTCCGCGGAAGGCGAACGCGGCAAGAAAGTGCTCCGATTCGGAGATGAGTATTGGGCATTGAAACCGCTCGTTAGCGGTCGTTTTCGCCGGTGCACAAGCTGCACGCACTTTCTCCCTCGTCGTCTATCGTTGTGCTCCATGCAAAATCCTCCCCCGTGCCGATCTCACTCGCATCCATAAACCAGCGAACCGTGCAAAAGCGTAGGATCCGTGCGGGAAGGATATACGCAGGCGGTATGGTAGATCGATACGGCGCAGGAATTTCAAGCACGTCGTCGCGGGGCTGCGGGAGGGAACGGAGGGTTGCGATACTGAGGGTGGAAGCCCACCAGGTTGGGGCGCTAGGACGAACGTACAGGTAATTAGTAAAATCCCCATTCACCAGGTCGTCCCTCGCACTACCGGAGAGGCAGACGGTCGTCGTGTATATTCCTCTCGCCCTTGTGATAGAAATACTACAAAGCTGAATTCGCAATGTGTAGTATAATAGTGCTGCACGTATCAGAAGGCATGCAGGGAGGACCTAGCCCAGCGGAGTCTGTTCATTGTCTTCTGGTCGCTCGAACGAGCACGATAGGCTCGACCGGTCGTCTGCCCGGATCCACATGCTCGTCCGATCGTATTCCCTTTCTCCTTTGGATCACCATGGTAAGAGACGTAGTGCGGGTCTCCAATCACCCAGTTGGGTGCGATCTGGCGGGTTGAATGTTGAGACAGCGATGAGGGAGCAGCGGACGGTGGACGAGTGAGATGATGGAGTCGAAGACAGAAGGAAGCGTTTGGATCAATCGTGCCTTGATTACCATTCGCTCCCAACTCTGGTCATGGGTATCTTGGGGCAGACTTCGTTGTCCGTTCTGCCAGGCGGAACGCGTAAGGATCGCGCTGAAATTTCTAAGCCAAGTCTCCTGAAGCCGGAACGCTGGATCGAATCATTCTGGAAGAGAAGAAGATATGTTAACGCGGAGTGGAAGCTTCGAACAGTGAAAGGCATTATGAAATCCGCAGATCGAAAATCCTGGGTCAGTCTATTTCCATTTAAAAAACCTGGGGTTGATAACCGGACTACTACGACCGGTACAGTGAGATGACCCGCCATGCCCAGATTTGGAAACACGAAGACTGGTCATCTGCCTGGATTCACGTTCTCATCCGATCGTATTCCCTTTCTCCTTTGGATCACCGTGGTATGGGACGTGGTGCGGGTCTCCGACCAGAGCAGCGGACTGTGGATGGGTGGATGGACTCAAAGACAGGAGCAATGGTTTGGATCAATCGAGCCTTGATTACCATTCGCTCCCAACTCTGGTCTTGTATATCTTGGAGCAGACTTCGTTGCCCGATTTGCTGGGCCGATCATAAGGATGGCATTAAAATTTCTACACCACGTTTCTTGAAGACGAAACCCTCCATCAAAGCATTCTCGAAGACAAGACCTGGACTTAGTTCCTTTATCTTTCAGAAAGATCTCTTAATGCGCATTGGAAGCTTCGAACTGCGAAAAGAACGCCGAAGTTTGCAAATGGAGAATCGTATGTCGGCCCGCTTCCCTTTAAAAACCTGGGGATTGCTTACCGTACCCAGGATTGGAAACATGAAGACCGGTCATCTGCCTGGATGCACGTGCTCGTCCGATCGTATTTTTTTTCTCCTGTTGATCAATCGAGCCTTGATTACCTTTCGCTCCCAATTCTGGTCTTGAGGCAGATTTTGTCGCCCGATTTGCTAAGCCACATTCTTGAACACGAAGTCCTCGATTGAGTCATTCTGGAAGACAAGACCGAGAGCTAGGTCCTTTGTCTTCCAGAAAGGTGACTTAATACGCATTTGACATTGGAAGCTTCGGACTGCGAACGGGCCGCTTCCCTTTAAAAACCTGGGGGTGATAAGCGGGCTACAGTCACTACCACTGCCGGTACAGCGTGATGGTCCACCGGACGCAGGGTTGGGAACACGAAGAAATTGGCGAGGCACAGCAGTCGGGGACATTAATTTTCGATATTGCACTGTAAATAATATCGAATCCCCCCCCTCTCGAACCGTTCCGCCCGATCGGGGGATATTGTTCCTGACAGCCAGAAAAGCCCGGAGGGTTTCGCCCTCCGGAGATTTCTGCCGGTCTCACCGCACTGTGCAAAAACAGTCTGCGGTGCCGGGTATCCGCTTTCACATTTATTTTTTTTTTCGGCTCTGCCGATCGCTATCGAAAATAATTCAACCTCGCTAACTCGGCCCGACGACGAGGTTCGGCTGTCGTTCCGTTTTATTCCCTTTTCTTTCGCGTTCGCATCAATGTACCCGTGCGATTCATTTTCGTTACAATGCAGAAGTCTCGATGGGAACCGCTGCAACTCTTCGTTCTTCCCGGTCGTCGCCGTCGTCGTAACTCTTCGAGCTGTACAGTTATACACGATATTTCAGGCAGGTTTCCGAAGGTTTGTCGAAGCTTCTGGCGCCTCGTTATTTATGTTTGATACACGCTTTCGTGATGAATATACAGAATGTGGGAGACGGCTGGCGCTCGTGTCAACGTATGAAGCATTTCCAGGAGGAGACCGATAGGCATGGTGTATTTTAATTTATGACAAGCTTTTAACGAATTGTTTCTGGGAAGCAGTTATGGAGCACGTTTTCGGGGCAGTTTGATCGGTCGGTCGGATAACCTTTTACTGTCTGTATAAAAAAAAAAAAAAAAAAAAAAAAAAAAAAAAATACAAAAAAGAGTACGTTGATATAATTATATATCCATTGAGATCTAATTTATCTTGGGTCGATCAACGTCTAGAAGAAGGCAATTGCGCTCGTATAAAAATTTATACGAATTAATGTTTTATTTCGTTAAAAAAGAAAAATACGCTGACCTGATTATATAGCTGAAGGGACATCCAATTTATCTTGGAGATATCGGCGTGTCGAAGGAAATTGGACACGTGAAATAAAAATGTATACGAATTGATTTTTCACTATGTTAATAAAAGAACGTACGCTGACATAATTATACAGCCGATATGACATCCAATTTATCGCGGACGGATCGGCTTGCAGAACTGCACTCGAGCAATAAAAATTGATACGAACTCATTTTTTATTGCGTTAAAAAAAAAAAAAAAAAGAATAAAATACGCTGCCATAATTATATAGCTGACGTGACGTCCAATTTATCTTGGTCAGATCTGCGTGCGGAAGCGAAATGCGCTCGAGAAATAAAAATTTATACGGAATCATTTTTTATTTCGTTAAAAAAAAAATATATATATATATATATATATTACATAGATACACAATATTCGTGGCTATGTATGTATATATTTACATATATATAAATATACCCAAGCTCACGACAGACGCAGGGCTGTCGCTCGTCGCTCGTCGGGACCATATTTCACACGTTGCTTCCGACGTTTACACGTACCACCCGCCCATACAGCCCGATACAGCGAACCGACGGTATTCACACCGAAAACTACTGGAGCGAGATAAAAAGCCTCGCCATCCCCGGTTCACCGAACCTTCACTCGCGTTGTTCCTACTTGACAAATTGTTATTAGGACGAACGCGCGATACATCGGCTTTTCCTGCCAAGCCTCGCATCGAACCTTCTCCCCGTTTCACCGATACTCTCTCTCCTTTTTTTTTTTTGTTTCATTCGTTCGCGATACATCTCGCACGCATCACGTGCGTGCTCGTCACTTTGGGGTGCGAAACGCTCCGCCGTACCTTTTGTTGGCAACTGAAGTGTCGATAATGATTTGCAGACCCGTCGACGATGTATTCAACCCACCCGGGAGTTATTCACCCTCGAATAAATAACCGTTGATTTACGTCAACGGGATATTTCACTGCAACAATTACGACGATTACTGTTATTACGGATTGTTCGGCGCGAGAGCTCGTTTCCCGTCTTATCGATCTTTTCAATCGGCAGTCGATCCATCGATTCTTTTACCTCCGCACAAAACTTCATAAATCGATGCCTCTAAAAAGTAAAATTTGTAGTTTAATAATGACCATAATCTACATAGTAATAAAGTTCATGCAATTGGACACTCAGGAATACTTACGGATACGCACGGATATTCACGGATCTCACACATCTCACCAGGATACTCACTGACACTCGCTAATACTCACACGGATACTCATTGATACTCGCTAATACTCACATGGATACTCATTGATACTCGCCAATACTCACACGGATACTCATTGACACTCGCCAATACTCACACGGATACTCATTGATACTCACCAATACTCACACGGATACTCGCGCATACTCACGGATACTCACGGATTCTCACAGGTACTCTCGGACACTCACAAATGCTGCGAGCGCGCGAGCCGACTTAACCGCTAGTAATAATAATAAAAATGCCAATATTATTATTGTTGCGATTGATAATAATAATAATGCGGTCTTTCGATAGTTTCCACCTCTCGCCGCCTAAACATGAGCATCCGAATGACCGATTCAGTAAGCATGTGCGCTGGCTAATCTCACAATCGCCAATTCCAGACAACAATGCCCGTCCGGTCCTCTCGCTCGGCTCTCGACAGCCCTGCTCAATTACAGAAATCATTGTGTGCGGCTGCGATAGGTGCGTATAAGATTTGCATGAAGAGTCCTCCTCAGCGCCTCGGCATCGTCGTCGTGAGTCGAGAGCCTTTATATATACGACGGAGTCGGAAACCCTCACTTGCCTCGTTCGCCACGTGCATTCCCACACGATAATAATGCAGCTGTAATGCTACATTCGCGATTGCCGGCGACTCTAAAAGTGAGAAGAAGAAGAAAAAAAAACACACACCACGTGGGAACACGTCCGGAGTTGACCGAGCGGAGAACTATTATCGCGGAGGAAACTGCACGCCTCGACTACACACAAAGTCTCCCGAAAAGTTGCTCACAAACGGTAGTAACGAACACAGCGCTATGACGGAGTCCTCTCTGTTTGTTTATTTTTAGCTCGTTTCTAAGCGATGCATACATTCACTATATTCAATTGTTGCGACTTTATACCGTAAATACACAAATATATATATATACTGTATCTGTGTATATCTATAGAGTAGGCTTTGTAATACGCAGTGGCATGTTGTTGCAGAAGGGAACTATCGGTCACCGCATCGTTTCATCGCCACAATGCCCCATCCGTGAAACACGACAGGTCTTCTTCGCTTTATTCCCTTCAATTGTACACTTTTTATTTATCTTTTTTTTTGTGTCGGTTTTTCTCCCTACTTTAGTGTCGTTCGATGTAGCCAGGACATCTCGTGCGCGTGTCACGCCTTTTTTTGGTTCGAATATTGTGCGGAGGCTCCGAACCGACGCACTCTGGCGCGCATGCATCGCACTCAAACATGCACACACGTCCGGACGCCGTGAATGTGAACTCGGCGCTCTATCTTTGCTCTTCTCTCTTCTCTCTTCTCCCTTTTTCTCGGCTAGTCGACTGAAACGACGACTAAATGGCAGACACGGGAAAGAGAATGGTTGTAAGGTGTGCTAGCACGCCCCCACATATTTTATCGCCAGGCCGTTGGTGCGACTCTCCAGAAGAGAACATTCGTCGAGCGGTGAGCCGGGGTCTCTTGTTCTAGGGTGGTCATTGACAGGGGACGAACTGGAGACGTCGAGGGGTTTCGGATTGCGCTGGGAAAATTCGGGAAATGTAGTAGAATTGAATTTGTAAATCTAAACCTTGAAATCCGGCCAGTGGAATTACGAGAAAGGCATTCATATTTTTCTTTTTTTTTTTTTGCGATGCGGCGAAGAGAATGGATACAAGGTGTGTTAATACGCGCCCATATATTTTATTTTTTTGCCAATTTTTTCGTCATGCCGGTGGTTTGACTTTCCAAAAGAGAACGTTCGTCGAGCGGTGATCCACAGTCGCTTTTTCTGGGGTGGCCATTGGCAGAGGAAATGACCCTGAAGACGTCCATTATATCCAATTTCATCCGTGAATGCACGGGTTTACGAATAATTTTTAAAAAAATTGTTCACTTGTAGAATTTGTTTCTAAGTGAACTTCCTCGAGCGAAGTTTGTGCGGTGGAAAACACAGCCGCGAAAACCTGATGAAATTTAGTCTCATGCAGATGTCGTCAGGGTGATCAGGGGAAAACCTGGAGACGTCAGGTAATTTCAAATGCGTTAGGGAAATCCTGGAAATTTCAGCAATATCGTGAAATCCGTCCTAAGGCGGGCAGTCTCGCGAGTTCCGATGAGATTTCCCTACGCAAAGGTACGAGTTGCCCCTTTTAGTTGGGCCGTAACGGCTGGCGGAATGACGAAACATTTTCATTTCCTTAATTTTTTAAAACTTTTTCTTTTTAAACTCGAATTCCTCTGTTCAGCCTCACAGAAACATTCTACCCGAGCGATTCTCCGCAATGCGTATAATTATCCGGAGAAGAGCGCGTCTGCGAGGATAATGAGAACGTTGAACGCGTACGGCGCGTCGGCACGATGACAGCCACTATTAGACTAAATATTTGCCCGGGCACGAGGTAATATTAAGCCTCGAACGTTGAAGCCGAGTGTTGACTCGGTGCGCGGTTAACCGACGATCTACCACCCTCCAATCCCGCTCCTCTGTTTCCGCTCGCTCTGTTCTGCACCCCGGTACACCCCCGCTGCAGTTTAATGCTTCGGTGAGTATCTCCTAGAGCCACTCGAGAGTCATCTCGAGAAGGCTGTCGTACATCGATATTCCTCTCCACTCGGGCCTTCGGGGCTTTGTCCCTCGGTGTACCAGTTAGTTTGCCGAACTCGTTTTCCTTCTGCCCCTCCGAGCAAAGCTTCTCGGATGTCGTTGCAACCCCCTCGAACGCGCTTCTTCATTTTCCGGCAGGCTCACGAGACTTTAATCCGCGAACTGGCGAAATATCTTTCATTCGAGATCGCTTCCTTTCGAGTGCGAAAACAAAATTTAACGGGAGGGATTGGATCGTCTCTGTTTATTCGAGTCGACTCGAGTGCGAACTCGCGATATGAACTTAGGTTTCCTTTCCCAACCTCCCACCATTTCATTTCAGTAATTTATTAAGCGAATGTATCACACAACCAGTTTTCTACTTTTGGAACTAAAAGTCACAAGTATTATAAAGCAATGTATGACGCTTTTTTAAAGAATTTTTAGTGATTTTTTACTCCACATGGATTCTGACATATATAAGTTTAAAATTGAATCACTTTTATTTAATAGGAAAAGCCTTTTTTTATTTTTATTTTTTTTTTTAACGTTTACTTGACGACCGAAAATGTTTCTGGCTCGTCGGCGAGCGTGCAGAAAGAAGCGGGCGGTCCGACAAAAGGGCCGAGGGATTCCTTCGTGCGCTCCCTTTTCCCAGACGGTGACGAGACAAAACGCGACGTCACTCGACAAAAGAAACGGAAGAGATCCCTGCTAGCCCCTTCGCAGTTTCGTGTCCGACCGAAAGAAAGAGAACCGGCCACCACTTTGACTGCACGGAACAGGGAACATTCCTGCAGGTACAATCTCAGCTCTTCCTTTCATTCGGATCAAAAGATACAACAAAAACAAGCTACAAACGATCCCAAAAATAATTCACCAAAAAAAAAAAAAAAGGAAAACACAGATTCCTCCACGAGAAAGCAAAATAACGGATAAATTTAATTTATAAATGCATCTTTACCATAAATACATGAAATTTCACGAGTCAAATTTGGGTCCGGATAATTCAGTCCCTCCCATCGGTGCGCGTTCCTCGACCGAAGCCTCGGGCAACGCTCGTAACAGCTCAACAGTTTATGAGAACAAGAATCTCACTCTTCTTCCTCCTCGCCTTTTTTTTCCTTTCGCCTTTGAGACACATTTAACGGCTTCCGGCTCTGAAAGCGAGAATGCGCGACAAGCGAATAGCTCGGTTCTGAGCGTATAATAAGGGTAACACGATGTCCGTCACGGCAGATATTTTCGACAAATTAATTGGCTCACGGTGTCGAAAGCTCGGAACAAAGCTTTGACTTTGATTCTACCAGCCCGCACTAACGCATTTTGTTTCCCTGAAACGTCCCGACGTATCTACCCACTTTCAGTATTCGCTCTGCGCGTGACTTACACCGATTTTCCAGCCGTGCGTGTATTTTTTCGTGTACATGAATTCTATCAGGCGCGGCCTACGAACTTGCACAACCATCTCTTTGCATACGCATCCAGAAAAAGAATTTATTTGCCGACCACCCTTTATTTGGCTTAAGTAAACGATTTATTTAATCAAATAAACATCTAGTTAATCAAACAAACATTTATTTAATCAAATAAATATTTTACTTAAACCAAATAAACGGTGGCCGTCAAATAAATTATTTTTCTGGGTGTGTACGCAAGGCACGCTGATCCGGTGAGCTTGCGTAGGTCGCCCGCACAGTGAATATCTTGGCTTCCCGCTATC
The DNA here is from genome assembly GCA_963922035.1 of Amblyjoppa proteus. NCBI lineage: Eukaryota > Metazoa > Arthropoda > Insecta > Hymenoptera > Ichneumonidae > Amblyjoppa > Amblyjoppa proteus. The sequence goes on from OY998228.1 coordinate 45,204,013, forward strand.
AGCCTAAAACCACGGTATTAACTCGGTATCCGATGTCGTACAAGCCCAGAACAAAAGAATCGCTGAGGGGAATGAATTATTTAAACCGCCCAGGGATCGCGACGGAAGACGGTATCGGCTGCGGCGAAAGACGCCGAACCCGACGCACTCCCACTGATCACCGTAGGGGTTGAGATTGAGACAGCCGAGAAGCGAAGAATGAGAAAAAGAGGAAGAGCTCACGGAGCCGGAAGGGACTGGATGGGACCGGATCGTCGGATTCCTGATTGAACTAACCTACGCACAATGACGTCCCTTTTCATTCCTTTCCGCAACCCCTCGCCTTTCCCTTCAGCCGCAGCCGACCTCCGTCGTAATCGCGACGTTTTCGCCAGAAATTTGCCGAATGGGTGGGGAATGGGGGCGAGATCTGGCGAAAAGAAGCGGTTCTAACCTTGCCGGTTGTGTTCTTTGTTTCAGACTTCCGTCGCCGTACAACAAGCAGACGGGCGCCGGTGGCCCTGGATGCGGCCCAGGCGGCACGAGCATCCCCCTGCCGGCCACCGTAGCCGCCACGAGAAGATGCCCTCCGGACAAGGTCCGACCGGCTCCGACCCCTGCGCATCAGACTCAGCTCGGTAAGTCCACCATCAACGCCTCCGGCCATCCGTCCGGGTTGGTGCTCGATTCGCGCTCTTCCAATTCCTAACGTTACCCGAAGCTCCGCTTGGGTATCCCCTTGTTACGAAGGTGGGGATTGGGATGGATGCCGAGAATCTGAATACAAGTTTGTTGACTATTGATCACGGTAACTCGCGCAAGGGAGGCTGAAAGTTCCATAACTGTGCGCATCGGTTTATCGTGCCAGGGTTGTTGAGAGTTCCGCGCGAGAGCGCGGTGTTTGATTATCGAATCAAAAGTTTGGGGGGCTATGAAATTATTTTTTGGAAAATATTCCTCGAACTTTGGAGCTGACGAATTTCGAGGGGGGAACAGTTCAAAAGAAATATGCGAGTGCGAGTTGGAAGGAAAAGTTATTTTCATGGTCTGCAACTAGCGCTCATTGTACGTTATTAAAATCTAATATCGCCGAGCGCGAACGTCGAATTATAGTCGAAGTCGATGCGACGTTGAAAGCGAAAGAGCAAAAGTTTCGAGGGATAAAGGTGTGTTCAATTTAATGGCGAGGACAAGATATATCTACCGTGCATTATGCCTATAGCCAGACTGTCTGATCCGTACTCGGTCTATGCCCGGAAGATGAAAGTGAAAACGAGAGTGATGTAGAGAGTGAAGCGGGGACAAAAAAAAACGAAAAAAAGAAAAACGAAATGAGACGCGCCCTCCCGCCGTTCATGATGAAAGTTTCGAGAGCTTTTCGCGACGTGGATGTATAATTAAAACTGAATCTCATCGACGTTGACGGGATGGAGTGGGACTAAACTTCAAAAGTCGACGGCCCTGATATCTTCCTCTAAAACATCGATGACTAGCAGGTTGTTGTGGGCAGAATGGTCAGGGCCTGGAAAGTTGAAAGTTGAAAGTTTGAATGTTGAAAGTTTGAAAGTTGAAAGTTGAAAGTTGAAAATTGAGACAAAATGACAAACGAACAAACAACTTTCCAAAATATATATAAGTTGCGTGTTGATAAGACATTGAAAACGTTTATTTTGGCCTCCGCGATCACTGTTAGTCACGCAAAAAAATTATCTGCTCGTGTCAATGTTCGATCTGATCTAAACGAGCCTAAGCCCCGTCCGTCACTTCGTCCACAGCCGCTTCACGAGCCATCGCGCGGGTAATCACAGAAGACGTTTCGACACCCCTCGGTTGTCATTATCGAGCTGTCTTTCCAACCCGAGGATTTGATACAAAAACGTCCATTAGCCGCTATTAGTCGGATGGCTTCCGGCGTTCCGCAGGCGTACGCTCGACCGCGCCTTTCTAGGGATTATGGGCAGATGAGATTCCTTGTCCCGACGAAAGCCCATTTTCCCTCCTAACGAGAGGATCATCGTACGAATATGGAAAAAAAAAAATTACCATGAAATATTCTCAAGGTATTCTCGGACTATTCTCGTGCGCGTCGCAAGCCCACGAAATTTGTCTGCTCAACGTCCGTCATTAGCAATTTGGAGTCCGAGTCATTAGCAACCCTTTTCGTGTTTTAGGGCGCAAAGACCCTAAAACTTTTCACTATTCCATATATCGACCTCATAGAACTTCCGTCGTACATGATTTCCGAGAAAAAAATAAATGGAACCCAACTCCAAAATGCCTAAATTGTTACCTCAGTGAGTTCCAACTGCTTGCGTTCTTCGAACTATATTTATACCGTATCGTTTCCCTCGGAACTTCCCATTCCTCCGTTGCCGCCCCAACCCTGGAACACGGCGCGTGTGGCAATGTCGCCGACATCCGTGTACGAGCAATGTCGATTCTCCGGTTGGGGTTGCACGGGGCTAACTCTCCTCTGGCCATGGGGGGTGCCGTGCGGCAACCCCCACAGCTTTATACTTTACTCCATCTCGCTCCATGCCGCGGCTACGGCATTTTAGGGCGCCCACGGCCAGATGCGCACCGTCGATTCCCAGGGGTTTTCAAACCATTTATGCGTAACAGACTCTCTCTCCGCATAAACCAACCCTCTTTCCCTACATCCGACGCACAAACAGTAAAAGCGGCCTCCCAGTTCCGAACACGCTCGCTGGTTTCCATCGCAAATTCAATAATTTACGTTCGGGACAATTTTATCCACATTAATTAATCTCGCTTGCATTTACGAACTGCGCGTTCGGTTTCTCGTCATCAATATCAATTATTTAATCATCAGTTTTGAAGTGGCTGTTAATGATCAGTTAGCATCCAAAATATTTTGACTCCTCCGTGATGACCGATTGAGAACCACTGTCGCGGCAGTTTAGGACTCGAGGGGATGCGAATTTCTCACGAGGGATGCTGTAACTTCAAGCGCAAGTGTGGCAGAATGGAGAGCCGGCGACAACATCAACGATTTGATTCGGCTGCGCTTAGCCGGAGTTGAGCACCGCTGAGATTATTTGGAGCACGTTGAACGATGCGCACTACAGCTCTTTGAGCTTCGGCCGCGCTGCTATTATTTAAGGGTTGATGAATTGGGAATTTGAAAGGGCTAACTCGATCAGCGATCCGATTCAGTAGCTCTTATTTAGTGAGTGTTCAATTAATTTATTTTATTTTTATTAAGGGGGGAGAAAATGGGAGCACAATCGGGACTAAAAAGAAAGATTTTACTGTACGAACATTCAAAATTCGGTAAAAACCGAGTGCGCCAAGGCATCTTCGTGGTCGAGGCTAGAGAAACATTGAATCGGACAGAGACATTAAGGTGGAGCTAAAGATCAACCTCAAAATATTTTGAATCCATTTTTCTCCGAAACGATTCTATAAAACAAAAAATAAATTGCAGGGTGCGTATTTGATTAGCGCAGTGAGCTCCACCATTCCTTTCTTGTTTTGTATAATCGTTTCGGAGAAAAGTCGTTCAAAATTTTAACTCTCTCTCACCCGCACTCATACGTGCTTGGTCTTGACTTAAGGTGGGGCTAAAGATAAACACAACCTCAAGATATTTTCAGTCCAGTCTTCTCCGGAACGGTTTTTCATTTTACAGAATCTTTTCGGGGAGAAATGAATCAAGAATATTAGCTCCGTCTCACACTCGTGCGTGTTTAGCCTTCCCTTAAGGGGAATCCATTGGAGGGTTAAAGCTCGGTCTCGATTGGCAGCAGCTTTTGTATTTCTTTTTCTTTATTTTCGTGCAATGAGCTCCACTGCGATTGTACCGAGGATGTTGAACCATGCGAACGGGAGCCGTGGCTATCCGGGGGTGCGTGCTGCACGCTTGCGATAAGTACCGGACTGGCGACGTGAAAATGGACCGCACGCGAAGCTCTCTCGCACGGAGTTTGGAATTTAATTGTTGCCGATGGTTGAGCAGCCCTGCGTGCGAAAGCCCTCCTCCCTTGCTCGCAGTATGTTGTATGCTCGCGTGGCTTGTATCTCGAAATGCCCGGGGGCCTCGGTGTGTACCCAGCTCTTGTAAATCTACACGGCATGTATCCTAGATGAACTTTCGGAGGGAAAGGAAAATCGCTTGTTTCGCCAATTAATTGTTCCGTCGTTTTCAATGTATCCGGTGCAAAATAAAGCGAGAATTGTTTCACTAGATAAAAAAATCTCGACTCCTCTGGAACGGATAAGCTGAAAATCGATTTTTTTATACGTGTCCATTTAATAACGGTCTTTATGGCACACGCCCTAAATAAACTCCAAACTCTACGATATTTTTTCGGTGCCCGTGTTTTCTTTTTTCATACGTCGTTTTTCGGAGCGAAAGGAAAATCGCTTGTCTCGCCAATTAATTGCGTCGTTTTCAATGTATTCGGTACGAAAACACCAAGAATTATTTCACGAGATAGAAAATTCGCCATTCCTCTGGAATGGAGAAGCTGAAAATAGATTTTTTTTTAAACGTCTCCGTTCAATAAAGGACGTTATCGCACGCGCCCTAGAGAAACTCTAGACTCTACGATATTATTTCAGTGCCCATGTTTTCCTTTTTCGTATGTCGGTTTTTTTTTCATCTCTTTCCCTTTCAATCGTGTATCCCTCATTTGTGCCAGCGGAGCCCTCGTGTCACGCTAGACAGCTCTGGGCGATAGTGACGTTCCTAGATGTCTGGAACACCGCGCGCAGCTAGGTCAGGGTTCTCCGTACGTGTGCGACACGGGACGAGCCCGCTGGCACGAGATTTAACCCACAAATTCACGCTTCGGTGACTCGACGAATAGTCGCATGCACGAACTACGCCGCGTTCGGAGAATCGACTCGAAAAATAGGAGATAAAAAAAGTAAAGAGGGTCAACAGACACAATCGGTGAGCTTGATGAACAATTATCGTCGGTTCGAATAAAAAGAAATGTTTCATCGCTGCGACTCGTGGACTTTGACTCTTAGTCGTAAAAACCCCGTCCCTGAATTAGATTCTTTGAATCCAAACCGTAGAGCGTCCCCTCGGGTATTGTCTTTGCCAGGACAAATCATCGTTTCCATAAAGGGCAGCGCGAACTCGGTGACGCAGTTTTTTTTTTCGAGCCAGCTTGACGGCATTGCTGGAAGTCGGAGCAGAAGGCGAAACGTCACCCCATAAACTCGATAAATCCCATGGGTATCAACGTAAGTCCCCGGCACCGGAACTCCCCGAATTTCCTCTGTTCAACTGCTCCGCGCCATCTTCACGATGCCTCGCTCTCCGTTCCTCTTCGCACCCTCCTCACGCCCTCCTTCCAGCTTCGTCTTCTCACCCTCTCCGGAGATCACTCGCGCCCACCGTTGCCACGCAAGGGGGAGCAGAAAACTTACCGGCTCCTCGTTTCGGAGGAAACGCAACTCCATCTGCTACACCGACCCTCCGAGCGAAAATCTTCCGTGTCGCCCGGTCGTGCACCCCAAGGGTTGCGACTTTGTCGTCGCAAAGGGTGGAAAATCGTCGAGGAACCTTCGACGTCTTCCACTTAGAGTAATGACGATTATCGCGAGGAGCGGACGGAACTGGAACGAACTTTTCTTGCCCTATCTGGAATATCTCACCTGTGGTCTTTAAAGTTTATTTTTTACATTTTTTTACCCCGTCCGCGCAGATGAAGGTTTCGCGAGGATGAATCTTCATTTTCTCTCCCTCTCGAGACGAGGGCGAAAAAAAAAAGAAAACACCGTCCACATGAATGTTGATTTTATAAAGATTTTTCCGGCGGAACTTTGAATTATTCATGGACGGAAAAAAAATGTGTGGTCTTCGAGTCGCGCTCAGGAGGGAAGTGAACGAGCCCCGGTGGAACCTCCGTCCGGATATTATTCCGGGAGGGAAGAAAGTATTCTCGTTAATTTTATTCGTTTGTTTCGTTTACCTCGGATGTTTAATCGCTCGGGAATCTTTCAACCGGTCTCGGTGCTTCCAGAAATGGATGACTAAACGCGGGGCGGGCCACATAGCGACGCGCACACATGAAAACGGGAGAGATAAAGAAAAGAAAAGAAAGAAGAGGCGAAAAGGAGTAACGCGGAGAAAAAGAAATTGGTGACTGGCGTCGTCACAAACGTAAGAAGAGCGCCCGGTCTTTAACCCTGGGATATTCTAACGATGGCGCGGTCTCTCAACTCGCTCTTCCCGCCCTACCCCACAATTTTGTGCCGTGCGCTCGAACAGAGTCCCGATACATAATTGCACAGTACAGTTTCTGTTAACACAATTTTAATAAACATTAAATACAATTAATTAATATATAATTGTAATAAACAATAAATTCAATCAGTTAATATTTACGTTTTATAAGCTATAAATTCAATTAATTAATATTTAATCAGACTGAAGAACTTCGGTCAATGGCTTATTGGCCCGCCCTAAGGCATTGTAGTTTATATAAAAAAAGTTGAAAGTTTAAAGTTTAAAGTTGAAATTTCTGTGATACTTTCTCATAATGGTCCTTTTGCTTCCTCTATGAGGAAGCAAAATAATGAAAACGTATTGTAAGGCAGGTCAATAAATTTCTATCACTACTACTAATATTCAATATTAATAAACAACAAATTCAATTAATTAATATTTAATTTTAATAGAGTTAAAAAAAAAGATTTATACTATGCCCTTAGAGTTGAGATCCTCTTTCTTCGCTGCTTATCTTCCTCCCCGGCTCTTCCCTTTCGAGCTGGCTTACTCTCGGCTGTTCGGTACGACCCGGACATATGCGGTCCTTTAAATCTCTCTCGGGTTAAAAATATAGCACCCTCCGACAACACGGACAGCGTGGCCGTATCGTCGTGTTGCATCCTCCTCCGTTGACGCCACTGTGTTACCACAGTGTATCCTCGGCTACACCCGATTTTTGCCGCACGCGTCGCCGTAAAGAAGTAAAAAAATGTATAAAAAAAAAAAAATGAAAATAAAAAAGTAAACAAAAATATAGCAACGGACTCGCGAAGGAAAAGGAAGTGACAGGGTGATGGGGGAAAAAACTAAAAAGTAATATACCGCCGCTCGTAGCTTTCGTTCGCGCGGACAGGGAGCGAGGTAAAGGGGTCGAAGGTGAAACCGCGTATACGCTCTACCTACGTACAGGCTTACAGTATTTTATAACGAACCGGGACTAAGGGGCTTCCTGGCGAAAATAGCGAAAAAAAAAGCGCCGGATCGAGGAACCCTTTTTAACGCCTTAAAGAATATCTTATATATCTTACGACGAGTGTATATACATCAACGCCACGGCACTCGGTGATTTAAAAGATGCTGCGAGACTTTTAATAAATAACGGGCCCGCCACTGTGAAACACCGTGCAATAAACAGTGCGAACGAAATACGTTTGGGGTTTCTTTTTTTAATTTTTTTTTGTTGCATTTTGTACACACTCCATTTTTTTTCGAAAAAATTTCTCATTAGCGCCCGGGCGAGATATCAAATGGATTAAGGAGAACGGAGTGCAAAGTTTCGGCTATGTTGCGTTCGTATACCGAGTCGTTAAACCTTTAAGCGCCGTGGCATATTTGGCCGGTCTACAGAATAGCTTGCTCGTTTTAATTTCTTCCTGCCTTGTGCGATATTATTGCGCCCCTATACGAAGCTTCTTGTTTTCAATTTTTTTTTGTTGCATTGTATACACAATCAATTTTTCGAAAAAAACTTTTCGTTATCACCAGAGCGAGATTATTAAACGGATTAACGAGAACGGAGTGCAAAGTTTCGGCTATATCGCGTTCGTATTCCGTACCGTTGACCCTTTAATCGCCCCCGCGGCGTATTTGGCGGGTCGACGAACCGGCTTGTCCGCGTTAATTTTTTTTCCTGCGTTATACGATATTATTGCCACCCTGTACGAGGGCACTCGAAAATTAACCGGCTCCCCTCCCTCCCTGAACGTGTTACCGCTCTACGCGGAGGAATTCGTTGCGCCAACGTAATTTCAGAGGAGCATCGCTCGGAAACCCTACCGGAGGTAGTTTCTCGACGGGCTGCAATGGCCCGGAGAACTGCAATTGCCATTATCACGGGGAAATATCGCGTACGTGAGCTCTATTATTATCAATCTCTCGACCCATGCGCCCGACTCGTATCGCTCTCGCTCAATGATCCCACAAATTTTCACCATCTCGCTGGAACTGAGGGGTTGAGATTGAAAAAAAAAAAAAAAAAAAAATGAATTTCAATCTTTCATAACCGATGTTTTTTTATACGGACAAAAATGTCGACATTCTTTTTTTCTAAAAAAAAAAAAAAAAAAAAAAAAAAACAAGAATGAAATTTAAAGGAAAGCCGTCGGCTGGGTTTCGCGTTAACTCCGAAGGAAACCGCCTCTTTCACTCTCGCTTCACAATGCGGCCCGGGCTCGAGTAACGAAAGAAAGCGGGAAGCGTATAAAGAAAAGTGGTCGTGACGGTGGCAGAGCGTGAGTGCCCGAGAAAGCATAGGAAAGACCATTTTTCCAAAAGGGGGGGGGGGGGGGGAGAAGAGAGTGAAAGATGAATGAATCGGCGAAGAGAGTCGTCAGGTTGAGGTAAAGGAGGAGAAAAGAGCAGAGGGAAGAGTAAAAAAAAACATGCTCCCTCGACGTGCATAAAGAAAAGCAGTGGCTCGAAAGGTGCAACGAAAGTGTAGGTTCGGTTGAAGTCGCACCGGAGCGCTACCACGCTCAATCATAAATTCTGCCTACGTACAGGTACATCCATGTAATCCGAGAGTATTTTTTATTCAGGCTTCTCGTTACCGTGGGACAAAATATTGAAAGGATTAATGAGAATGTCGTGCCATTATTCGCACACATTACCATGGCGTATAATGTATAATCTGGGCCCTAAATTTGTTATGCAATTTTATATTAAATCTCATATTGAATATCATATGAAATTTTATATTACATTTCATAATGAATATCATATTAAATTTCATGTCAATTTAATTGTTGGGCCAATTACAACTTATACAAGTTTACTATCTAGTCGGCTCCTACCTTAAGAATAACTATTAAATCTCTACCTAAATTTCTTTTCCAATGGACATTTTTCTTCGTTGCGATCTTTAATTTTCCGTTATTTGGAATACACTGTACAAAATACAATCATACTTTCTACTTAGTATCCGTATTTTCTTTGTAAAAGGACCCGTAAACTAATAAATAAATAAATAATGAACTACACATGATATTTAATATTAAAGTTCATAATAAATGTCTAACGAACGTACGGTAGAAGGCTGTACGCGCGTAAGTTTTTCATCCGCAAGCATGCACGTGTGCTGCCTGTATTCGATATCGTTCGCCATGCTTTGACTCGGTTTGACGAGTGCGACGAGCGGTTCGTTGCCGGCTGGCTGCTTCCAACGAGCTCTCGCCAGCTCGCGAATCAGAACTTAGGGAGGGTGTCGATTCGCGAGAAACTGCCAGCGGAGGGAGGCCAAGTGGTTGTACAGAAACCGCGACGCTGCCACCACCTCTTTCCATCAGCCCCTAACGGCCTCGCCACCAAGAAATCAGGATGGAAATAAAAATCAGTTTGCGTTTTACCTTGCGAACGGATGCAGGCTCGCGGAGACTTCGTCCCCCGCCCGACGGCTAATGGGACCGGTTAATCGATACCGTATCAATTTTTTTTTAGCGTCCAAACAAGTTCGGAGCTGTTCGAGCCGCGGCGATAAGCGCGTTTCCGATTCATCGCCGTTACGCTGTTTCGCATACAGTTACTAAAAGTGCACGAGTGACGGAGGCAATAGGAGAATAATGACCGATAATCTGCGGAACGGGAATACACCGAAGTGGGTACGATAATAACATGCGCCATTATTCGTGTTTTGCCCGATGCGAATACATCATCGAAGTATTTACTCGGGAGGTTGCGGGAAACATGAATCCCCGGAGCGTTGAGATTGCACCGCGGAATGCTAGACAGTAGGAACTGGACGGAAAGGCTTTTATGCGCGTATCTGCATATCGGATCGAGGCAAGTGCATTCATACGTACATGGTCTTATTATACATGGCATCGGACCCGATGATACGAATACATACGCGTCCGATCTCCATGTAAGTTCATATTTATGGAGTAGTTTCCATGTGCAGCTCCGACCGGACGCATGTTGTAAATCTTGGTAATACATTACTGAGGTATAAGGTCGGTTGAACGCACTGATGCGGTATTCACCTGGGGAAAAAAAAATAGCGCATGTGTGTTCGATAAGTCGCAGGCGGTATTCAACAACTGGACAAGCCGTGTCCACGCGCGTAAGTCTTAATACTTTAGGATACCGGATTGAGTCAACTGCATTATACCGGGTATCGAATCCGCAGATGCAAATACATTTCCGACCTTCACGTAATTTAATATTATGGCGTGGTCTCGACGTGCAGTTCTGATCGGACGTATGTGTTTTGTAGATCTGGATCATGCATTATTGAGGTATAGGATCGATTCAACGCACTGACGCCTTATTTACTTGGGGTCAAATACCGCATGTATTTCGATAACCACACACTGGGCAGCCGTCTCCACACCAATTGGGCTTTGTACTTTAAGATACCGGATCGAGTACAATGCATTCGTACATACATGGTCGTATTATACCGGATATCGGAGCCAAAGATGCGAATACATTCGCGGTCGATCTTCATGCTTATGAAATAGTTTCCATGTGCAGATCCGATCGGACGCATGTTCGATTCAACGCATTAACGCGGTATTTACCTCGGGTCAAATACCGCATGTGTTTCGATAACCACACACGGTATTCAACAACTCTCTGTACTTTAGGAGGTACATAACAGGTGTGGTCAAATACCCGAGGTACTTGAATTACGTATTGAAGTGGCAAGTAATTCAAGTACAGAGCACTGGGTAATTCTTGAGTACTGACGTATTAAAGTACCGCAGAACTGAATTGCTGACGCTCTGAGTACCGCGCACTAACTCAATACTTGATACTTCAATACGTAATTCAAGTACTCAGTGTATTTGTCCAGCTCTGTCACATAAAGATCCGACGTCCGCAGGTATATTTGAATACCTCTTTCCGTGCCCATCTACAATCGAACCGCGCATATTGATCTTGCGTAACGAGCTTTCGCAATAACCGGCAGCAGGTAAATTTTCAGTCTCCTCGCACGGTTGCATCGTGCATCTTGAAAAGGAGTTGTCTCGCGCGAGTTTCCCCCGCTGACGCGTCTCCCACAGCCTCTCGACGCGCATGACGACATCCGCACACTGTGTATGCACCTACCTACCTGGCGCACGCGGCTATGTACCTGGTAAAACGTGTCACGTCCTCGCGGATGAAAGGGTAGAGAGGCAGAGTGAAAAAATATGTACGGGAACGAAGTCTTTGAACCTTCCCTCATCTCCCGGGGTTGCATCCCCGTGTGCACACATCTCCTCAGCCTCTCCACACTCGCGATGTATCTTGTACTCTTTGCTCTCCGACGCTCGAATACCATTATCGTTCTCACCCACACACCAATGGCACGTAAAAAAAAGAAACGAATACCGGTACTCATTCGGTATTTTCCTCCCCTACCGCGTCCTCCGTCGTTCGCACACGACGGCGTCGCGCACGAGGACACCTGTACGTACTTTCCATTCTCTTCTCTCCACCCTCGCACTCTTTACTCTCTGTCCTCCGCGTCTCGTCATCAGCGCACTCGGTCCGTTGTTGTTGTTGTTGTTTCTTTTCTTTTCCGAGTCAGCGACGCGATTGGGGTTTTTTTCTCCTGCTCCACGGGCAAAACTGCGAATCGCGAGTTTCCTTCCCCGATGGTAACCGTGCGGTGGATACGGTGAGCATTTACATCGAATCCAAGAAGCAAACCCCCCCGGTAGGCAGTCGTCGCACCAGCAGTTCGTGCACGCTCGCCCTCAAGAGAACAGACGACCGCGCGACGGTGGATTCTCATTTCTCCCCCGGGTCACATTATGTTTTGCGTGAGATTCGCGGGTCTGAGGGATAGCAGGGTCGTCGTCGCCGCCGAGGAAGAGGCCGAGGGTCGATGCCCCGGTGGCAAGGAGGACGCGATCGAGGGTGAGCGCAGGTTTACGAATCGATAAGTATGAGGAATTGCTCGGCCCTTTTGGTTTTCTGTGCGCATTTAAAAATTTACGGGTGATTCCACGTTATTCCGCGTAAAACGAATACCTGTATAGATCCCCCAATTCGCGAGGATCGGCGATCGAAAAATTCACAGGATTTTTCCTCCGCTATAAAAGGATAACGAGTAAAGTGATTCTTTATCGACCGGATTCCGCGCGTCTCGAGAGGTAATCTGGGGCGATTTCTTATCGGAAGCTGGATAAGAGAGCCGGAGCCAATTTTTCCGGATTTCCTTTCCTCCCTTCTCCGGCCGCTGTTTATTTTGTTTATTCGCGATGGAAGATCGAGAGCCGAGCTGCCTATAAGTGCCACGGAGTCTCATTATTCTCCGAGGCACTCTATCCCGGTTTGCCGAAGTCGAAAGTTCGAGGGACTCCGGTCTTCCAGTCGTGAGAGTCTCTGAAACGCCGCATCGTTGGCTCGCCCGGGGTGCAGCAGGAGCGCGCACGAACCGAGAATCGTTGCCGGGCATACCGCCGAGGAGTTCCTCGAAGTTACAAACGGGGGTTGGAAAAGAACCATGAAAGAGTTGCCCGAGACTAGACACACTTACTCCGCGAAACGATAGGAGGAGAAAAAAGTGGGCAAGAAACGAACCAACTCCGACGACGACGACGACGACGAGATGAAGAGACGCGATGAGAGGGAATTGATCCCTCCGTGCCTCCCACCGGTTCCTTCTTCTCGGTCTATTTTTCCGACGCAAGAAACGAACAAACTTCCAAGTGCACGATGGAGCAAAAAAAGGTCCACGCTACACAGTTCGAGCGGGTTTGAAGAACTGCCGAGACGAAGGGACGGCGAAGCCAGCGATCGTTCAGGGTTGTTTTTTTTTTGGGAAAAATCGAGAATAAGTGGATGGGGCGTCAATGTTGGATCGGAAATTTAGAAATGGTGAATAGCAGTTGCGATATCGATGTCCTGCACTGAAATAAATAAATGGTCGGATTGACGCAAGAGGTGAGACACGTACGAAGGCGTTACTTGGATGACAGAAGAAAAAATGTTTGAATCGTCGGAGTCGAATAATCGTTCAACGAAATAGTGTTTTATTTGTACCAGCCAAGTAACAGCTTTGAACGTGCCGCGACTTTTGTTAATCCCAACCATTCCTTTTTACTCTCAGCGTGAGGATTCTCGAGGTGTCCTGGGGTGAGATGCAGATGACGTGTTAACGCCATGCTGAGCCGCATTATCATAAATTTAAATTTAAATTGTGCTTGGCATAATATTAGGATATCATCGGGATCCGATACGTGACTTGGGCTTTTTTAAAGTGACGCATCTGCTGTCTCCTCCATGAAGTTAGTGCTTAAAAAGAATCTTAATTAAATACCTTAACGGTTTTCTTGCCATTTGGGCTAGAGCTCTAAAAAAAAGTACCCTTCGTTCGGTAATTTGGGACAATGGCCTGATGAACTTGGTCTGAACGCCTCATTTACTTCCGTACATTCTAAATGCTCCAGAAACTTTAATCAAGGCTGCCGTTTCCGCAGCATCGATCGACTCCTGTCCGGTCCGTTTGTTCAACCACTGGCCCTTTAATAACAAAGTAAGAGACAAATAAGAGTGGCCGAAGAGGACGGTCATGTTAATGCCTCATTATCATAAATTTAAATTGAAACTGAGCTTGGTATAGCATTAGGATATCATCGGGTTTCGACTTCTGACGTGAATCTTGGACTTTTACTAATCGACGTATATATTATCTTCTTCGTGAAGTTGACGATTTAAAAAAATCTTAGATACCTCATCGGTGTTCTCGACATTCAAGATTAACTTCTAAAAAAAAGCACCTCTTTCCGCTACTCAGGGACAATGACCCGAGTGCCTCATTTACTTCCTGCATTCTAAATCCCTCAAAAACTTTAATCAAGGCTGCAGTTTCCTCGACATCGGTCCATCTGGACTCTGCACCGGCCCGGTCCGGTCCGTTTGTTCAACCACCGGCCCCGTAATAACAGAGTACCAGAGAAACAAGAGTGGCCGAAGGGGATGACGCCCGATCGCATGGAGGGTGCTCGCGATAGTCGCGCGAGAGCTGCTGGAGTGTTCCCATTTATTTGGTCGTCGGAGAACGACAGCTGTTCCCGACGGAAACTCTCCGCTCGATCCTCCGCGTCCCGCCGCTTCGCATCCAGTGAATATACGGTGCGTTCTTCTTCGTGGGGGTCTTTGAGTCGCCGGTTATCGAATCGCGCACCCCTCGTCGCCCGCCCTTTGCACACCGTCGCCTTATCCTCCTTCTTGGCAGATCGCAGGCTCTCGTCCCCTGAACGGATCTCCCGCCACCAGCATCCGGCTCAGCCTGTCACAATCGTGCCTCGCTTCTTTCTCCTCTATTTTTTTTCCTACGGGTGCAAAGGAGATCAATTTTTTTCACTTATTCCGAACCTGGGGGAAAGCCAGGGTGGTCTCTCGGCGTGGATCTCTTCTCGTTGATTGAGAGATCCGCGCGTCACGACCGACGGCTCCGTCACTTTTTATCCTTCTCGTGCTTCATACGTGTTTCGTTTTTCTCCTCGGGCTTTTACTCAAATTTTTTGGTGCTGTGATGGAAGGAGAGCACTCGAGATATGTCGGATTACGGTTATTTTCAGATGGAAATGGGCGAGGCGGGTAAAGTGGATCGGTATGTGGAAATGTAAAAAATTAGACCCTAGGTTTTCATTTGACAGGCATTTCAAAATGATAGAAATATCTTAAAATTCCGGTGTTCGTAGAGAAAACGAGTGGGCTATTCGAATTAATTAGAAATAGTCCTCATGAAAAGCCTCTTCTCGTTTTCCATCTCGCATTTAATTTTCCAGCTGCGAAATTAACGCTCGGCTATTCGACAGCCGCGAAGTGTGGGGGATCACTCGTAGTCGACGGGGTTTTAACTGCCGGGGACGCGCGGATAGGGAGATGGGAAGGCTGAAGGGACGCGCGAAAAATGTAATATCGCCCGGATAAATTCCTCGCGGGGGAGTGAGAAAAAAGGTAAAAAAAAAGAGGGAGAAAAAGCGCGATAGAAGTTCGAAGCTCGTCGAAGCGACGCCCCTCGATCTTTCCGGCTCTCGGCTTTTCGTCGTGATCCGCTTAAATTCGTACGTGGCCGGCTGAGGGTGAGAGGCTCAAAGCCCCGGCGATGGTAACGCATCCTGTTGATGTTGATCTCGTTAGAAAAAAAAAGAAAAAAAAAGAATAAAAATACAGTGTCACAAAAAGTGTGCGGCTGTCCTCGTCCGCAGGGATTTTCGTCGTTATCGGTCACGCGCGATCCCGGCGAAAATTCAATCGCCAATAAGGTATCACATGCGAGGGTAGATCGGCGAGAGACGGAAGGCTCGGGGATGACGAATAGAAAAATAAAGAAGAGCCGATCAGCGCCGATGTTATTCAATGAGAATTCGTGAGTCATAGTTACAGTGGGGTCCTAACAGGATTTCACGTCTCCATGCATATTCTCGCGGCGCATAAAAAAAAAAGTCCATCTGCAACGAGTACAGAAATTCGTGGCGACATTTTTGGATCCGACCCAAAACAGATTTTCCAGCCGTCCCACTTCGCGGCTGCATCCGAAACAGAATCATCTCCTACAAATATTCAATCAGTTGCCAGGGTCGTTGCTTTTTTCCCTTGGAAAAAAAGAGGGGTATGAGTTGGTCCGGAGTGTTCATGCACTCGAAGCTCGGCGGAGATGCACACCCATGACTCAGCCAGGCCAGGCCAGTTCTTCTCGGGAAGCCTGCCAGCCCCGGACCTCCCCCGGGGATATCGGGCCGAACGCTTTGTGCCGACCACACTCGCACCCTCCTCCATCCACATACGTGCAGCCACATACACACTTGCAAACATCACGGGCGCACAGTAAACTAACGCTAATTCGAATCGGCAGCCGCACGTGCATAAACTCCCCGAAGAAATCGAGAAAAAGAAAGAACCGAGTCGAGTACCGCTTGACGATCGTGCGAGCTAACTCCGGTGAGTTATTATTGGCTGCGCCAATTCCGGGAGCGAGAGGAGAGAATAATATGAGATTAAAAGCACGAGGTCGAACGAGGCGGTTTCGATGAATCCGGTGGTGAACGCGTTCGTGCCACGAAGCAGTATTTTCAGATCGTAGGAATGATGGTCCTCGAATCTGGGACTATTGGGGTGGTTGCAATAGGGTGAAAAGCTTCCCCGAGACGATTCATTGAATATTTATTAATATAACGACGTTCCAAACGTATAAATCACTGATGGCCACCATTATTCACGAATTAGGGGTCGAAGGGAGCGCGTGGAGCAGTGTATTGGGTACTTGTTGAATGCAAGTACCTAATACACTTCTGGTACGAAGGTGCATATGGAATAGCTCTCGGTAATTTGATTCTGGGAACGCGATTTCTCATCTGACCGTTACTGGACGGAATGTGCAGAACGGAACATAGTTCAATACTGGGTTTTTGGGTATCGCAGGATCGCGAACAGATTTGCATGTAACGCCCAAATTCCTCAGCTGAGGGATCTTCCGAGAAAAAGACATTTGGTCGTTTATCGTGTATTGGAAGAGATCATGTACCATGTATTGGAATAGTGTATTAGGTAGTTGTTGGATGCAAGTACCTAATACACTTCTAGTGCGAAGGTGCATATGGAAAAGCTGTCGATAATTTCATTCTGGCAACCTCATTTCTCATCTGACCATAACTAGGAGGGAATGTACAGAACGGGAAGTAGTCCAATGCTGGGTTTTTGGGTATCCCAGGATCATGGCCAGATTTGCAAGTAACGTCCAAATCCCTCAACTCAAGGATGTTCCGAAAAAGAGGCTTTTGGTCATTTATCATGTACTAGGTAGTTGTTTGATGCCAGCACCTAATACACTTCTGGTATGAAGCTCCATATGGAATTGCTATCCGTAATTTGATTCTGGAAACACGATTTTTCATCTGACCATAACTGGATGGAATATGCGAAACGGAAAGTAGTCCAATCCTGGGGTTTTGGGTATCGCCGCATCACGGACAGATTTGCGAGTAACGTTCAAATCCCTCAGCTCGGAGATCTACCGAGAAAGAGGCTTTTGGTCAAAGGGTGAAAGTAAGAAAAAAAAAGAAAGGTTAAAGTGATTGATAACGATCCATCACTGGCCTCAGCGATCTGCGCTGCGAGAGCATCAAAAGGACTTTGATGGAAGATCGTCGGATCGGTTTTTTTTTCGCTCCGAGCATATCTCGTCAGCTCGTACACCTTTCTATATCGAGGTAAAAGCGCGATTCATTTACCTCCGGAAGGTCTGGCCTTAGTAGAGGAGTCCGAGGATCATGGGATGAGCCGGGACGTCTTGAGGCGAAAGGTAAAGTACATAGGTATAATTCTATGTACCATCCTCCACACCTCCGAGGATGGAAGGATGGATGGCTGAAGGATTTATTGCGCCCGCGGGGTCAATGCTCCTTCTCGGATCCGCACTCAAGCCCGAGGCTGAATAGCCGAAGGTTCAATTGATCCTCCGAGGTGTCCGGAATACCCACTGATTAATTATACCGGGTAATCCTGTCGAGATATTCAAATATACCTCCGCAACATCGCAAACGGAAATCGGCTATTGGAAGCTAATTTATAGCTCGCATCGTTTGCCTCTGATTTATGATGGGTCATTGAAGAAACGATAATTTTTGGTTGCCAGGTCACTATTAAAAATAGTATTTTGTGATACTAGTGCGAAAAAGTGGTCTTTCGACCAAAGTTGTGGAGGTTTGCCGCACGAACCAGAAGCAAGCATCGCGAAAGTAGAAGCTGGAAGGCGAATCCTGTCTGTCGTACAAGCTGAAGATGAGTGTTGCCTACTTCACGAGTAGGAAGGCGAATGTCGCCTGAGCACGAAAAGTAATAGTTTTGTGCATGTCTTACAAAGAACATAAAAAATGTGTGAAAAAAAATGATCAACCATCGCGCGCTAGCAAGTGTAGCACAACTGACGCGCCAAGAGTCTCTTCTTATTGTACTCTGGCAAACCGCGGTGAATCGATACCACTTGTATCACCACCTGAGTGACGGATGATCGCACGAGGCAAGTTTCGTAGCTCTCATGCTTTGGAGAGCCCTTAGAATTCTTCTTTCTTTTTAGAAGGCCTCTCCTAAGCCATTCTTAGGCAACCCAGCTTGCGTTGTCACTGTTGGTGCCTGACGAGCTATCCACCCGCTTAGCCCGAGAGTGTCCGACACCGTCGATCACGTGGGACGGGTGACTAAGCGCTCGTTTTCGAGGAAAAGCTTATTATCGGCTAACTGTCAAACCGAGCTGCGGGCAGGGCTGTGCGAGACTCACTTTTGATCCCCCTCGCAGCGCCTTTCTTCTTGGATCTCCTTCCGCCCCCATCTACGTCCGATACTCGGACACGTGTTAATTCGCCCGAGACCAAGATCCGACCGCGATGGCCGCTGGGAGGACGTCGGCTTAGGTCGAAGCACTTTCCAAGCTCCGATCCGAGAGGTCAACGAACTCCCCGCACTCGAAACTCCCGAGGACACATACAAAACTCGATTACAAACTCGGATTAGATTTTCAACTTTGGTAGTGCGCGGTTCTGTTTTTCTTGTCCGGTGGACGTGTTCCTTGCGCTCGGACGACTGTATCGTGACAACTATGAAACCGGCCAATGACCAATCAGAGTTTTGATATCCTGGTCTGGTTACGTTTTCGATTCAAACGATCGTCCGGAAAATCGGTTCGAGATTCAGGACCAAAAACTTAGGGAGACTCTCACTCGAGGACCATCCAACATGGTACCGTTTAGTTGTGGTTTGGTCCTTGCCAGAAGAACGTGTTCATTGCGCTCAGACGACTGTACTATGTCAGCTGTGAAGTCGGATATTGCATATCAACACTTGGATATTTGGCTATCATTATTTTCCGATGTAAACGATCGATCGTAAAATCAGTTCGCAATTCAGGCAAAAAAACGAGCAGTTCTCACTCGAGAACTGCTCGTCAGTCAAGCAGCATTCATCGTGATGCCGTTTGGTTAGGGTTTGGTTCTTGCCTGGAGGACGTTCATTGCGCTCGGACAATCGTACAGTGTCAAATATAAAATCGGGTATTACATATCGAAGCTTCCATAACCAGCCATCATAATTTTTTCGATACAAACGATCGATCGGCAAATCGGTTCGCGATTCAGACCAAAAAACTGAACGAGGCTCCCACTCGGAAACTCGAGCACCATCCATCATGATACCGTTTGGTTCTGGTTTGGTTTTTGTCTCGAGGACCTGTTCATCGGGCTCGGACAATCGTACCGCGTCAAATATAAAGCCGGGTGTTACATATCGAAGCTTTGATATCCGGCCATCATTTTTTCGATGCGAACGATCGATCGGAAAATCGGCTCGCGATCCAGGCCGAAACATTGAGCGCTGCTCTCATTCGGAAACCGCTCGACGCTCGAGGACCATCCACCATGATACCGTTTGGTTACGGGAGACCCTTATGACTTTGAAATCGGAGCGGAATAAATCCCCCGAGTGTAGCAGACACCAGAAAAAATAATAAAAAAAAGGACAGTGCCGCAGCCACAGCCTCGGTAGCGGTGGTGCAGCGGTCTCATCAGACGAAGCGCGTGATGGATCATTTTCAATCGTTCCTCGAAATTCCAACCCCCGCATGCTACCGAGATTCTGGACTCTTTCCTCGTGGCTCTCCATTCTCCCGGGCGAGCTGGTTACCCCGAGAGCGCAATCCCGTTCGAAACGAGCCACTCCGGACCAGTCAGCTCTTGTTCTCACACCCGGCAATGCCCGGGCTTCGGGTTCCTTCGTATCTTGGGCTATCATCTCCGAGAACGTAACGCGAGACGTTCCGAGACGTTCGGGATAAAATAAAAGGGCATAAAAAAAGGGCGAAAGGGAAAAGGGGATATCTCGATCCTCGGTATAACTACCGAAAGTCGACACCCAAAGGGATATTTCGGGCCCCGCGGGAACGGTACGGCGAGTACAAAAATTAGAGAAAAAAGTCGGGACCTAAAAGAAGTACCCTGAAGATATGAAGAGCTGGAACGGTGGAATCCATTACACTCGAGATATCTGCAACTAAATCATTTTGGATAAATGTGTAATCGACCGGATGGAGATTCCTATTCGGGATAACTACCGAAAGTCGACACCCAAACGGGTAGCTCGTAGCTCCGCGGAAAAGGTTCGACAAGTACAAAAATTGAGTGGAAACAATTGGAAAGTGGAAAAAGTACCCTGAAAATTGGACATTTTTAAGACGAGAAGAACTTGGAAGGCTCCATTTCGATCGAGATATCTGGAACTAAATCGATTTTAATAAATATGTAATTGACCGATCAAAGACTCGTAATCGGGCTAACTACCGAAAGTCGACACCCAAATGAATACCTTGCTGTATGGGAACGCTTCAACGCGTACAAAAATGGAGGGAAAAAAATTGGAGCATGGAAAAAGTTGCCTGAAAATTGGAAACTCTAAACACACGAAGTGCTCCAAGTGCTCCGTTTTACTCCAGCTATCTGGAACTAAATCAATTTTAATAAATATGTAATTGACGGGGCGAAGATTCCTACTCGTCACTGGTGGCCTCTACAACTGAATACATTATCTTGCCACTAACAACCAATTGAGCTAGCCTCAATTGGTCCAATCTCGGGAGCGCAGTCCAGTCGCACAGCGGATAGAGGAATCGAGGAAGTTGAAAAGTTGTGCAACTCTCGCATAGCCCGTGGCGAACATGTGCACGTAGGCAGATCGCAGTCTGACCGATGGACTGCTTACCTACTGATCCGTTAGCGGTTTTAAGTGGCGAGGAACGAATCGGGTGGAGAGGAGAATTCGAAAATAAGGAAACAGGACGATCCGGGGTTCATCGAAGCGTTTCGTATATCTCATTTCGCGGTCTTCGCAGACTCGATACTCGAGACGATTCGCTGAGCGCGTTGCCTAGGCTATAATACCCAGTCTCGAGAAGATCCTTTCGGATGCTCGGAGCCTGTACCGTAACTTCGATTCTATACAGCTGTATGCACTCTGCACTCGAGGGAACTCGAAAGGCTCTTACGGGTCTTTCCGTTCCTCACGGGTTCTCAATGCTGCGGTTTGAGCTTTTTATTATTATTATTTTTCTTTTTATTCCGACTTTTCTGCTAGATTTTTATGAATTTCCCACGGGAGTTCAATCGGAAAATCACACACGAATTTCGTCCATTGAATACGCGAAGATTACTGCTCGAAAAATAAAACAAAATATTAAACAAAATTGTAAGAAACAAAAAATTGCAGCTGTAAATTTAAGTGTAGATTCTTCAATTTTGCATAAAATAATTCTTTTCGAATCTCCGCAGAGTCGTTTGAGCTTGAAGAATCTAATCAATCGGAAATTCACATGCGAGTTTCGTCCATCGAATGCACACATATTACCGATAAAAAATTTAATTAAAAAAAAATGGACAAAGTTATGAAATATAAAAATGTACAGATGTAAATTTAAGTCTCAATTCTTCAATTCTGCAGAAAATAATTGATTTCGAAACTCCGCACAGTTTTTTTTTTAGCTGGAAGCACCAAAGTCGTTTTCCGATCGGAAAAAAGTGGTTCGAACTCAAAACTCGAGTCCACGAAAAAAAAAAAAAAAAAAAAAAAAAAACGGTTGGAGCAAGAAGTAAATCGATGCCGCAGCATCGAGAACCGCTGAACTTAATCGCCTTGGCCTGTCAATCCTTCGTGTACTCACACGCTCGCAATATAAACGAGTATTTACTACCAAGACACAGAGCTAGAGGAGAAATGTACGATACGCGAAACTACACGAGAGACCGAGACGGAGAGCACGAAACCCATAGAACGAGAATGCACTGCCCTTACGAACGGCTGCATACATGAATGCACTCCACTAACATTTATCTACAATTCCATATATCGCTTATCAAAAGCTCCCTTAATTACCGAAATCTCGGATTCGGGTGCCTTGCAAATAAATCCGACAATTTTTGTTATTTATGTATCGATTTATTTTCTCTAATTAAAAGAAATTCACTTACGTTTCGGATTTACTTTATTTTAGTTAGAAATTTTGAAACGCCCAGTAGGTACAGCGAGGTTTCCATCACTCGCGTGCCTCGCTAACGGCAGCGCTAATGTTCCGCAGCGAACCGAACGAATAGGCCATAACGATTGACAGAAGCACGTTCGAGAAGTTCATTTATTTATTTTCTCTTCAATTAACACAAATCCAGTTAGATTTCGTGTTTGTTTTGTGCCAGTTAAAATTGTGAAACGCCCTGTAGATGCAGCGAGGTTACCAATAGTCCCGTGCCTCGCTAACGGTCGCGCTAATGTTCGGCTGCAAGCCGGACGAATAGAACAGCGCGGTTGGTGGAGACACGTCTGAGAAGTTTATTTTAGTAGTAGTAGCAAAAGTGCATTTATTGACAATATCGTTTAATTTATACGATATCATGTACATCTCTCTATGTAGTGGTTACAACATTCACATAGACATGGCCAATCGGCCATCGACCGGAGTCCTTTAGCCAAAGTTTATTTTATTTTATTTATTACTCCAATTCTCGGCTGCGAGCCGGACGAATAGAACAGAGCGGTTGGTGGAGACATGTCTGAGAAGTTTCTTTTAGTAGTAGTAGCAAAAGTGCATTTATTGACAATATCGTTTAATTTATACGATATCATGTACATCTCTCTATGTAGTGGTTACAACGTTCGCATAGACATTGCCATCGACCGGAGTCCTTTAGCCCAAGTTTATTTTATTTTATTTATTACTCCAATTCTCCAATAAAATGTTGAACCACCCTGTAGATATAGCGAGATTACCAATACTCGGGTGCCTCGCTACGGCCACGCTAATGCTCCGCGGCGAAACGGACGAATATGACAGAACGATTGATAGAAGCGTGTCGGAGAAGTTTATTTTATTTTTATTTATATATTTATTTATTTGTTTATTTTCTGGGATTAAATCAAAGCCAGTTGAATTTCGTATTCAATTTATGTTAGTTTGAACTTTGAAACGCCCAGTAGATACAGCGAGGTTACCGCAGTTACCGTGAGAAATTTAGTTTGTTAGTATCCGGATAACAAAACCAGCTTCTAACCACATACCAAAATTTTTCGCTTGGCGCGATTTGCCATCGCAACAAAACAGCGATTGTTACCGTAACAAAAAAATTTGTTACATGACTGCGTAGGGTTCGTATATGTGACAACTACGACGGGCTCGAGACGTTCATCGCGCAAAATGAGAACAAAGAGACGCGGGGAAACTTTGTAATCGAGCTAAAATAATAATGGAGTGGAATTGCGAACTCTTGAATTTTGCTGCATATGGATGTGCAAATTGCAAAAAGTATACCTTTCGCAGTTTAATACGTCCGTATACAGCAAATTTCACGAATTCGCAATTGCAAATCCAGACATTATTCTCATCATACTAAAACGATAAAATACAAATGCAGTTTTTAAATAAATGTATGTATGTTTTTAAATAAATGTATATCTATAACTCTCCAATTACCCGTCATTACTCAGGTGTCAAATTACAGCAGGCGTCGTTTGGTCTCATAGCAAACTAAATTGTCGCAGTAACAAGAAAGTTTTGTCGTGATAGCACAACCAATTGCTTCTACATAGTCATTTTTTTTTTCTTCTTTTTCTAATCGTTTTGCTGTGGGAAGTTAGAGCAGCTAAACCATTTTTCTCCGTGTAACGGCCGCGCTAATCTGCCGCAGCGAGCCGGAGGAATAGGACAGAATGATTGATAAAGCCGCGTCGTAGAAGTTTATTTATTTTTACTTAATTAACTTTTCTCCATTTAACGCAAATCCAGTTACATTTTGTATATATTTTATTTTTGTAAAAATTTTGAAACGTCCGGTAGGTACAGCGACTTTACTAATACTGCCTCGGCTCGCTAACGGCCGCGCTAATGTGCCGCAGCGAGCCGGACGAATAGGACAGAACGATTGATAGAGGCGCGTCGGAGAAGTGCGAGTGACGAGGAGAGAGACCGGGAGGGACAGAAGCTGCGAGCGAGATAAGCTGCTCTGTTAAGAGAGTGGGAAAAGATCTCGCGTGCACATCAAACGAATGTATCTATCAGTGCGTAGTCGTACGAAAAGGCATGCAGCGCGCGGGTTACTGGCATTGCCTCCGCACTCACTCTCGGCGGCTCGCTCGCTATTACTCTATGCCCTGTAATCACGGCGATACAACGAGCTTGTGCTACTGCAACTTCGACCGGTGCATTTTATGCAGTTTATCGCGGGGCTCGCCTCCGGGCTGTGCTCGCGCTTCCGTCTAACGTTTCTGCCTCCGAATCGCTTCCGTCTTCGGTACGGTTTTATTGTTTTTTGTTTTTTCGACAAAAAAATCATCTTCAGCTCTCCTCAATATTTATGACATTAATCAATCAATTAATTAATTTTTATCGGGTGAATCGGCGCAGTGCAGTTACTCGTGCAATTTTGAGATTGTATGCCAAAAAAAAATTACATCATTATTGTGAGCGTCGCGGATTTCGATCGGAAAAATAAATTTGCATAATTTCGGATGCATCGCTGGGCTCGCTTCACGGCTGTGCTAGCTCTTCCGTCTAATGTTTCTGCCCTTGATTCGCTTCCGTCTTTGGTACTGTTTTATTTTATTTTTTTGTTATCTTCACCTTGCTTTAAATTTTTTTTTTCATCGATTAATAAATTCTTTTTTTTGAATTAACTTTAGTAAAAATGATTTGGTTAATTTCTTTGATTAATCAATTTGTGTAAAAATGAATCAGTTATTTCTTCTTTTTATTAATGAATTTTTTCTTCGGGTGAATCCGCGCAGTGAGTTAGTCGTGGAGTTTTGGTTGTATGCTGAAAAAAATTTAATTTCACGTTTTGACCGTCACGAATTCGGATGGGAAAAACAAACCTCGGACACATCGGACTCGTCCCGAGAACACTATCGCGAATTCCGGTAACGAAAGAGTCATTAATTTCGGGTGTACGTGTTAAACGCGAGATCGATCGTCCGTGTCCCGACTCCGAGATGAATCATTCCACGGTTTGACAAGGGCCCGCGAGCCTCTTTCGACGGCTCCGCTATGCCTAGTCACGTTTCGAGCTCTCGCACTTTATATTTCTATCGGCACCGACCAACCCTCCGACCGAACTCGCACCCGAGATTCCATTGTTGCCCGTCCGATCCGATTGCCGGGTCTATGAAAAAAAAAAACCAACCCACACCTTTGGACCAAAATTCACGCACACGCTTTGGAAATCGCAAAACGTTTTTTTATCGTTCCGATAACCGCTGACGCGACCGATGCGTGAGATAAAGAAGAATAGAGAAGCACAGCTATAAATTCTTACTGTAAAAAAAAAACATGAGTAGTCTTAAACATCGATTAGATTAAAAATCGCGATATTGGTATTATTTCTTTTTTTTTTTTTTTTGGCATAATATTTTATTCTTGCAAAAACATTCCGCATATCCGGTTCTCGCTGCAGTGCTGCACACCCAGAAAAATCATTTATTTGACGGCCACCATTTATTTAGATTAAGTAAAATATCTATTTGATTTAAATAAATATTTATTTAAATCAAATAGATATTTTACTTAATCTAAATAAACGGTGGCCGCCAAGTAAATTATTTTTCTGGGTGTGTTATATGCGTAATATAAAAAAAAGTGAATAAAGTGGCGCAGCTTCAAATTCTTACTCTAAAAAAAAAATCACGAATTTGAAAAACGGACTTGGAATTTGACGCGATTTATGCCGATATCTAAAACTCCCGATAATTGGTATTCTTATTTCTTTTTTTTTCGCATAGCGTTTTATGCCTGCAAAAAGTTTGCGCAGATCAGTTTCTCACTGCCGCGCTGTTATATGCGTAAAATTAAAAAAAAAAAAATGTATAAAGAGGCGCTTTTAATTCTGACACTAAAAAAAGACACATGACAGACGTTTAAAATGGACTAGGAAGTGCGATTTGCGCAGGCAGATTTGAAATTCACGATAATCAGTACTGTTATTATTATTTTTTTTTTCGCATGGCATTTTATTCGTGCAAAAAGTCTGCGCGGATCAGGTTCTCGCTGCCGCGCTGTTATAAATCTCAGTATGTACGGGAGACTGCAGTGTAATATGGTGGGCTGCAAGCAGGCGGTAGCTTCCACGAACCCGAGCGTTTGCCACGGCCCCGGTGACAGATTCGATGAATAAATTGAGATTGAACCACGATCTGCAGTGGCTGTACTTGCAGTCCCGCGATCTCGCGGTACGTGCAACAGTCGGGAGAGAATCTTTTGCGGATGCTGAAATTTACGGGGTTAGACGTCGCGTGGGCTTCGATAATGCATCGCGCATTCCGATGTCGTTCCGTATTTTACATATCGCTCTCGTTTGTTGTCACTCGGAAAAGATATGAAAAAATAATGTTAAAATTTTAGATTTTCACATTTTTTGATTCACATTCGAATGTGAAATTAATAAACCGATTAATAATAATAATAATAATAAAAATAAATAACAACATAATATACACCATTAAAATTTGGGATTTTCACATTTGTTCCTTCACATTCAGACGTGAAATTCATAAACCGATTAAAAATATTAATAATAAAATAATGTAATGGAAAAGGTTAAGAGATAAATTTGATATGATTCGATCAATAACGAGGACAAGAGACGATTGAACTCGGCGGACTTTGGAAGTCACTTAAAAAATATTTGTATAGGGCCATTGGCATGCACAGTGGTGCTTAATTGAAGCCCCTTCGATGAAGGACCCTTCGGGTCGTAAATAATTGCATAAATTGCATATTCATCGGGACACGAGAGAGGCGATCTCGTTCATTCAAATAATTATTTTTCACTCGTATCTTGTCGACGGTTTCGTCCATTCGCGAATTCCCCCTCATTGGCCGGTGCGCGCGATAAAACGCCGATTGACTGGCTCATTAAGCGAATACAGAGCCGTGCTGTGTTCGTGCGAACTCTCCGTCCGTAGTCGTCGTCACGGCAGCTGGGTGTAACAGCCCGTAGACAAAATAAACGAATCGGTCCAGCGGGAGGCGACGACGAAGAAGTAGCAACGGTGTATTTGTGGCACCGTGATAGATTGCGTTACGTCGATTAGTTCAGCCACCCACTCGCCTGGCCACTTCCGATTAAAGTCTACCTTATCGATAGAGCTCGATTTTCTTGATTATTGAAAAACAATCGATTTTTACATCAATTACGGGATAAATGCGGAAAATTATGTACACTTTTTAAAATAACAAGGTGAACCAATCTCGAAAATGTGTTTGAAATATCGGGCACTTGCGATCCAATTCTACTTTATCGATAGAGCTTGATTTTCTTGAGTATTGAAAAATAATCGATTTTCTATTATGCGATAGATGTGAAAAATTATATCTTTTTTGAATAACACGATGACCCAATTTCTGAAACGTGTTTGAAATATCCTGGATCGGGCACCGCCAATTAAATTCTACTTTATCGATAGAGCTCCATTTTCTTGAATATCGAAAAAAAATAATCGATATTCAATCAATTATGGAGTAAATGTGGAAAATAATATATAAAAATCAAGATGAACCAATCTCTGAAACGTGCTGGAAATATCGTGAAAGATGAAAGGGTGCGAAAGAAGATATTGGACTATCGCGAATGCACTTTAAGGCGCAGCCCGACCTTTACCCCAGCCGCTTTAGATTTCGTAAAGAGGTTCGATCCCTCCGCCTAACGCTATGCGTCCAATATAGCACCGAAGCGAGTAATACCGGTGCGCCGGTATTGCCTTTCTCGCCTCTCGCCTTCCACACTTGGCTCGGGATCTTCGAAACACTTTGGACAACTTGTCGACTGCCGCCGCAGCGGTTTCGCCAGACAGCTCCGAGCCGAACTGCTGATGACTGCGCCGATTCGACCTATATATACGTTTGCTCGAGATTTTTCGCTGATCACGACAAATAAACTTTTTTCACGAATCACAACAAACCTCGCAATCAGAAGTCCCCTCTTTCGAGTCGTTCGCCTCGCATCCATTAATCGTCGTCAGTTCAACGCTTCAGCACAGCAGTTCTGTTTTGTACATACATTTTTTTTATATATATCTTTGTACTATTTTTGTTTTGTTTTTTTTTTTTTACCAGAGAAATAATATAATGATAATTTCGGAGAATTATTTTTTAAATAAATTTCCAGTTACTTTCATTTTTATGTACTCGAATGAATTGTTTTTTTTTTTTTTTTTGTTATTGATCTCCACAAATGTAATGTGAGTGATTTGCATTACAGTTGCTGGGTTTCTGAATTGTCGTTCTTTTTCCCTACGTTTTCCCTCGTCTGCCTACTGAAATAAGCTGGATGACCAAAAATTCGTCCTAATAACCGGCCGTTCGTTTATCGTTTCAACAGGACTGAAGCACGGGAACGGTGGTATCGGCAGCGCAAGCAGCTCGAGGAGTACGAGCCCGAGTCAACAACAGCCTCCCCCTGGTCTCTCATTCATTCCACAGCCCAGGAGCCAGGGATCGACGAACCGACAGCCCACCGCGACGACACCGAGGTAATTTATTTTATCGCGATCTTTCACTCTCGCTCTGCGTATACAATAACGCAACAGCACGACGCTTCTTTAATAATAATTTATCCGACGATAATAATATTTGATCCAACAGTGATAATATTTTATCCGACTGTGATAATATTTAATCTGACAATAATCATATTTTGTCTGACAGTAATAATATTTCATCCGACAGTGATAATATTTCATCCGACAGTGATAATATTTCATCCGACAGTAATAATATTTTATCCGACAGTAATAATATTTTATCCGACAGTAATAATATTTTATCCAACAATAGTAATATTTTATTGGAGAGTAACAATATTTTATCCGATAGTAATAACATTATTCTGTTGCAGTCCTCGGGCCTCGACGGTCGGACGTCCGGGTGGTCTCCGGGCACCTCAGCCGTCGCCTTACTCCGGACCGCCAGCGCCCAGCCAGCACCAGAGCAAAAACTCCGTTCTCGACAAGTTCAAGCTCTTCAACAACAAGGAAAAAAATCAGGAGCGTGGCAAGGCCTCCTCGGCGGTGTCGAAGAGAACGTCGAGTTCGTCGGGTTTCTCGTCGGCGCGTTCGGAGCATTCGGACAGCTCGACGTCGCTCTGCGACCAGAGCAAGACCCAAGTGGAGTCGCCGAAGACCAGAGCGCTGAAATCGAAGCTTCAGGCGAAGCCCGCGAAACAGGCGAGTCCGAAGAGCGGCAGAAAGGAGCAGACCAAGGCGCAGAGCAAAATCGCCCGTACGAAAGGTCCAGAGAAATTGGCTTATCCGCCCTCGCCTCTGGAGGATGCGAAAACCGGAAGCAAAATCGCAAACGCCGGCACAAAGCTCGTCGACAAAAAAGTCAACAACTTCGATCTCCTGAAGCAATCGGCCCAATTGCAAAAATCTAATTCCGTGCCATCGCCAACGAGCCATCAGAAACAGCAGCCGCAGCAGCCTCAGCAACAATTTTTGCAGGAGACGAAAACAGTCCCGAGCCCGAAGACCGATCAGAAGTCGATTCAGAGGCCGAAGATGGAGCTGCCTGGCAAGATAACGGACCCGAAGATCAACCAACAAAATCACAAGGGACCGCCGAACGGCTTGTCCAAAGACGTTCACGGCCAGAAAGTTCCGCCGCCCAATTCCAATGGACTGATCAAACATGCTGCCAACGAAGTTCTGTCCCACATGGAAGACCCAACCGGCCTGGAGAACGAGCCGATCGCTTTTGAGAAGACTATCACGACGATGAATCAAGCCAATATCAATCTGACGGAGGAGAAAATGGTCGAACCGGTGGACAAGAGTGTGAACGACGATGATCTTTATAATTTTAGATCGGACAATTACGACGCCAGTTCGAAGGGTTGTGACAATCATATCGGGGCCTTCGAGCCCAATCGTCAGGAATCCTCGACCGACAATAAAACGCAAGTCGGAGACGTCAAAGTAGCTGAAAATTCGGAAATGCAGATGGAAGGTCCGAGTAGTCCCGCGTGCAAAGTTGCGCCGGTCAACGGAAGTCCGCTTCCCGGACCCGGTCAAAATTCTCAGGGGCAGACATCGACGTGTCCCGGAGTGAGTCCAGGCTCGAGTATTCCAAAACCAACCGCCCTGGTCAAGGGCACAACGAAGCAACAAAAAGACATAAATATTCCTAACATACCTAACGCGGCAAAATTGAAGGGGGACTCGTTGCATCGCAAATTGGATCCCAATACCGTCGCGATGGTGTCGCCGATGCCAAGCATATCAGACCTGATGTCGGAAAGTTCGCACAGCAATTCCAACAGCACCGGTCAAAGCAACTCGAGCGACAGCAGTGTCATTTATCGACCGAGCAGCGAGAGCGGTAGCGAAATTAAAACTATTCCCAACAGGAAGATCGACACGACGTTCGAGCACATGGAGAAAGTTAGTATCGTTGCTTTTAACCGAACGCCCACGGCTTTTAACCGAATACTGTACAACTTCTATTATCCGAACTCTAATGGATTGGAACTCTATCCGATAACAACTCGACCAAAAAAAATTCAGCGCTAACAACTCGAACACATAACAACTCTACCGCAAAACGTCTCTAGTATATTACAACTCCATCATACTAAAACTCTCCCCAAAATCTTTATCGCAGTATGAAAAAACTACCAGAGCGAACCAGTCGCCAACAACTTTGCCACTCAAAAATTACACCAGAATATAGACGTTCAAGAAAATCTCTACCCGCAAAGTTTTCTTTACATTCTGCTGGCGTTTTCTTTTTTCTTGGACGCCTAAGATAAACGTAGCCCACTTGCAGTCATCTTTAGAGCACTTAACGCGGTTTTCCGTTAATTATACACGGGTTGTATTGTCGGTTCGAAAAAACTGTCTTAATATATTCATCTAAGCCCGTGCATCAAATATGTCTTTTTACTTCCTGTGTCATCAACAATTGTAGTTTGTACTTGTATGTGTAAAACTATAGTCGAATCATGCGATCAGAAAATTAACAAAAAAAAAACAAAAATGGTGGACGTTTGTGGATAATAAGTTGTTGTAAAAAGTACAATTTTTTTTACTGTGTGGCAGACTTGTACGGTAGATATGTTTTCCGATTGAGTTGTGAGTGATAGAGATATAAATGTGGCGTTCGAATCGTCTTACGTACATAAGACGATTATTCTGCTTAAAAACGCATAGCTAGCGTTCGATTACCGGAATTTTCGATTACCCGGTTTTTCGATTACCCGAATTTTCGATTGCCCGAATTTTCGATTACCGGGATTTTCGATTACCCGAATTTTCGATTACCCGAACTATACCTGGTCCCGATGGGTTCGGATAATCGAGTTTCTCCCGCAAGCCAATTTAATTTTATTGGCCCGATAAAACTCGATGCAATGCTGATCTCGTTTTTCGTTTTTCAGGTCCTGACGGACAGTTCTCCATGCATCGGTGGTCCGGTGGCCGAGGACGAAGCCGAAATGACGGTGAAACCAATGCAGCCTCTTCTTCGAGGTTACACGCCCGGCGCACGATGCCTGCAGACGTTACCGACTCGAACGACAGGTCGTCAATACACGGTTCTCCACTCCTCGTCGCATCATCACGTCGGTCAGGATTACGCGGATATCGACATAGCTTCGGGTTACCTGAGCGACGGGGAGGTTCTTCGGGGCGGTATGAACGTGAGCAGCCGAGCGCTTTCCGATCTTTGCGACGGTTACATGTCCGAGGGTGGTGCCTCGCTCTACGCGAGAAGAGTCAATCCCTCGTACGGCCACGAGCACGATAGGTAAGTCACGCCTATCAACGGCTCCAAAATAATCAATTCCACGTAATCGAATCGAAAATTGTTCCCTCGGTCTCGAAGACCTACTTTTACCTTTTCGTTCGCCTCGCACCGTCTTCGGCCCACTCCAGTAGATTTATTGGATCTTCCCCGCTCGGCCAGTCGCGCTCTTATTAAATTAAAAAAGAGCAACGCTGCGTCACGTGTCACACGAGACCCGACGGACGACGAGGCTGATACAGCGAAGCTAACGAGATTTTTCGCCACCGTGGAGCAAAGAGTCTCCTCCAGCGATTCGTCCGTTTAGACTTCGTGGTAACCGATATTGGAGCGTCGATGTTATACCGTCGATACAAGAAAAGCCAATAATGAATTTGTCGACACTTCGGGTTTCCGGCCAATATAAAGCCCGAGCTCGAACCCCGGGGCTGTGATCGATACGACGCGATGCTGTACGACTCGACGACGAGCTCAACGACTGTGCGCGATTTAATCTAAATGCCGAACATACACGACAGTGTTCGCCCAGAGAATCCTGCGAGATTCAACATCATCGCAATACGCTTTGGAATGCAATTTTTCTCGACATCCCAAAAAATGGATTTAAAAAAAATGTACAGTTTCATTTGCATGTTTTGCCTCCTCACAATGGAAACTTTTTTCTTATGATTTTTTTTTAGAGCTAGATAAGAAGCTAGAAAAACATTAAATACCGTCCCTGAGCGACGATTAAGGCAAAATTTTTTCGGGAATTTTTATAATCCATATTGAAAAAATAAGTGACTTAGCTTATTTAAAAAAAAAAAAGATTTCTTTGCTTCTCGATGGCATCGCGGAACAACTCAGATTCCTATCAGGTTCTATGGCAAGAAATACACAAGATTAAGTATATGGCGAGGTTGAAATCGGATTTTCTTGAGTAAAAATTGCGTGCCAAAAACAAATTCAGGAGCGCATAATCTCCCGTATTTTTTTCGCGCCGAGCACAAATCCGAGGAAGTGAAACCTGACATTGTTTTTTATGGGCATGAATGAATCTGACGCTGAAATGTTGAACTAAAATCCGAGGAGTCCTGTCATACCGGGAATGTGTCGAAAACCGCGAGACGTCACGTATCCGCAAGCTAATTAGTCGCCAGAGAAGCAACGAAGAACCCACCTCCGGGTAACTCGAGCGTTTGGAGTTTACTTGATTCAATTGAATTAATCCGAGACAGAATGCGACGTCCGCGCGACAGTTCTGAGTAATTGGAGGCGCGGTTGTACACGCGACTAGCAACGTTATGCCAGAGAGAAATGGGCGTGAGGGATTAGGGGAGATGATGAGGAAGAGAGAGATAAAGGAAAGCCGAGTACGTGGCGCGTGGCGAAATTAGCTTCGCAAATTTCGTCTAATTAAAGGCCGTTAGTGAAAGCGTCGAGACCGCCGCTTGGTGTGGCGGATACGCGACGCGATGTCACGCTCGGCAGAGATATATGCGTGACGATTTTTGCTCTCCTCTTTCCGTAACGGCCTAGCCGTGTAGCGGTGAAACACTTTGGAAGTGAAAAAAGGCGAAACATTCGTACCCAAGTTCGAGTTTGTTATCGTACAAGCCGCAACTTTCAGTCGCCCTCACTTCGGGTGTGAAAATCTGACCTTTCAAATAGTAGCAAAGTCACAAGGGAAAACATCACTACCTGTTGAAAATTGAGATCTTGAAAACTGGAAGTGACGTTACAGAAAACATTGTCACTTTTTTCGAGAATGTATCTTGAATGCAGCCAATGATAGAGAGACCTCAATTGAGGAATGCACGGACCTTCTTTGAAAATCAAGAGACACAGTAGTGTCTTGGCGCCAAGTTAAAAAAAGATAGCGAAATCCAGTTGAAAATAGCAATTACTGAGATTTTCCAACCGAAAGTAACGTTTTACCGTGTGACGTCACTTCTGCTTTGAAAATCTTAGTTTTCAACCGGAAATTACGTCATGCGAAAACGTGACTTCCTATTTGAGAAACTCAGCTTTCAACCGGAAGTGACATCACACGGGAAAACGTGACTTCGTGTTGAAAATTGAGATTTTGAAAACCAGAAGTGGCGTAACAGAGAACGTTCTACATTTTTTTCGGGAATGCATCTTGAATGCAGCCAGTGACAGAGACGGATGAATTGGGGAGCAATTGAGGAGGACCTTCTTTGAAAATAAGTGAATCACGTATTTAATGGCTTTCACTGTTCCCCCTTTCTTCTCGTGGCTCCTCTTCACTCCTCCGTTTACTCCGGTTTTGCCCTTGACGATTCCGTAATCGTTCGAATATGCCGCGGGGTTCCTGTCGCTTTGTCTGCCCGCTCGCGTTCACTTTACGGGGGGGCGCCGCTCTTGTTCGGTGAAGAAGTAGTTGGAGGACGCACATGACGGTGGAGGACGCGGGAGTTTCGTTGTTGATGCGGGAGAAGCTTCGTCCTCATTGGAGAGGGACGAATAGGCGAGGAAGAGCGTACGGGGGTTGAGAAGAGATGGTCAGGAGGGGGTTGCGCGGCGAAGAGGCAAAGCGAAAGAGGGTCGCTGGTATATTGAATTTCCGAAAAGCGCGTCGGGTTTCAAGCGGATGATACGCGCAATGCTTAAGGCCGCGATCGAGTTAGGTGCCTGAGGGACTTTTCGCGGAGGAACGACGAGAGAGATGATGACCGAGACCAGGGGAGAGAAGAAGAGAGACTTGGCGGGAGTGTGAGTTTATGAAGGCAACACCGATTCAGGCGTTGTGAAAACAACGCTTCAGGGCTCAACCGTGAAAGCTTGATGGGTGAAAGCCAAAAGGGGCCAAGGAGATGCTGGCATCGTTTGGGGGATGAATGCCGAATATCAATAAGGAGGAAGAGTGCCAAACGTGAAACGACTTTGGATTTACTTTGAATCTTTCCCGCACGGTAGAACGCGCGAAGGTGTCCTTTATCGTTGTTGATCTTCGGATGCTTCTTATTCAGTTATGGCATCTTTGTCTCGATTCGAGATTGAAATCGAATACCAAGTCGGAATCATCTTGACGCGACAACCGCGTCTAACTCCGAGACGTTGTTCCTTCGCATTTCGCGCTCCATGTATATGCTCTGCGAATCGGGAATTCAATGGCCGAACGGAGGTGCTACAGCGGAGATAACCGAAGATCGCGAGCGCCACATCCTTCTCCGCTCCTTTGTCAACCCCTCCGTGAAGCATTGTCCTTATTCGCACTCTGAGTACGAGAGCACCGAGAGAAGCTTTTGCTTCGTACTGCACGGCGCGGCTCGGTCCTGCGACTCCCCGGCGTCTTCGTCTCCTTGAAACAACATTATCAGCCAGACAGACTCGTCTCGCATGCATCTCGGCATGTGCGCATCAGGAATTACAAACGAGCTTTCCATTCTCTACCATGCCAGTTTCAATGCGACCTCCGCGATCGAATATATACTCCATCCTTTTTCGAACTGGAGATAATGCACGTCTGTCACGTCCCGTTATCATTCGTCGCCATTCCACCGTCTCGCGTTTATTCGGCGCTAACTTGTGTTTCAAGAGCCACGTACATTTTCTTTTTAAGAGAGCGTTGAGCTGCTTGGTGGTTTTATAGGGATGGGAGAGATGGTTCGCTTGCGAGAAGCATAACGCGGCTTGGCCATCTGCTGGACCCATGGCGAACTTGGCAGTCGTCTAACCAAAGTATGCAGATCTACGGATATTTAACCGTTACTGAGTCCTCAAGTAGTATCTGTAAAATAATATCGTCATAGTTACAAGTATGCCGTTATCTATAAGAGTAGAAAATATAGTGGCTTATATTTTCTTTTTAAGATAACGTTAAGTAGCTCGGTGATATTATAGGAATGGGACGGATTGTTCACTTGCGAGAAGCGTAACGCGGCTTGGCCATCTGCCGGACCCGCGGCGAACTAGGCAGTCTTACCGAAGTGTGCAGACGCACGCGAATTTAATCGTTGCAGAGTCCTCAAGTAATATCCATAAAAAAAATATCGTCACACTTACAAGTTTGCCGATAGATATTGGAGTATAAAGCATAATGGTTTGCATTATCGTGAATATTACGGCAAAGTCGAAGCTAGAGTATGAATAATACATATCTTGGTGTTATTTGTTATTCAAACGATCCGATCTCTCCGTCTATCGGTGAAACCCTCGCGGGGACCCAGTTCGAGACTCCGGGATGAAAATTGCTATTGACCGAACCCCCGCTTTCCCACTGCACGGTATAAATCTCGAGTAACGGTGTTTGATCCCTGAAATTCTTTTTAATAAAGCTGCTCCGCCGCCAAGTGACTCCATTATGCATGAGGCAAAGAAAATCTACAATAATGAGAGACACCACTCTCATAAGTGCAAAACTCTGCTTCGGATGGTCAAAGCATTAAAAAAAAAACTTCCGAAAACTAGATCGTCAATTGCCCCGACGAAAGAAATTCTTCTGCCCTCTTCCCTTGAATTATCGTCGCCAAGGTCGTTCGGCTTTCCTTTTTTTCTTCACACCCCTCGTCAGGTTTGGAGCCTGCGACGCTAGATGGTGCCACGCACCGCATTTCGCCTCAGAATCGAAATCCGAGGGTCTCGCCGCGTTTCACCCAGACACACCGGAGCCGACTTCAACCGCCGTATATTCCAATACACACCCATACACGCTTAAACTTTCGCATCGTCGGCCACGGCGTCCGGACATCCTCGAGGATGCCGATCGATTCCGCCACCGGCAGCTCCGCTGCTGGTGCGATCTAGCGGCATCAAACCCCAACCTGGAACGAAGTCGGGGAATGGCAGTGAATTTCACCCCGCCGAGGGGAAAAGGCCGGGGTGAGGGTGCGCACGTCGGCTACCAAGGGGTGGTGGCGACGATGGCCTGGCGACGCAAGGCCGGGGGTGTCTCGTCGAAGGGAACGACGTAAAGTCGAGGTTAGCGGATAGTCCTCCGGGACGGTACGAAAAGAACACACCGACTGTTCTTCTTCCGTTCGTCGTACCTCGAAAACTTTTAAAATTCAACCCCCAAAGTGGACGAAGATAAAAATACAACAAATCTTCAGCTCCAATCGCGTCGATGATGGTGTCGGGCTAATTTAACCCTAACGCGGAGGGCTCGTTTTTTATTTTTTCCCGACCCTCGCTGGTCGCGAGTTTTTCCGGCAAACTAAAAGCTTTTGACTCTGGAGACCTACATAAAAATTGCATGATTTTTTATTTATTTTTTTTGTAATAAAAAAAAAACATCGCTCGGCCTAATGAAGCAACGAGGAATAAGGGCTTTAATGTTAGTCGATTAGTCGCGGTTTCGTTTTTGGAGTACCCGGTGTACAGTGCGGGAGACACACAATGGAGAGTGGGAGAGTCTCGTGCGTGTTTTTCAGTGTGTTGAGGGTTTTTAGATAAGCTGCGTAAGTCGTTTGGTCCCCAACTGTCGAAGAGAACTCGTAGCTCGGATAAGGATACGAAGCGAAGAGGTATCAGTTAAATGCTATTTTCATACATAATAACACATTTTTTAATTCACCGTTTGCCGACCCGCAGGACCATGCAGAGCTGAATATTATGGCTATGAAAATCATAGATCATTTTTTTTTTTTAATTTTCTTTACAAGATCGCAATAGAGATAATAATTATTTTTATTTTTTTATCGATAAACTTAAGGCATGGGGTATTCTAAGGGTTTTGAAAGATCACCGTTTTACCGGCACGTTCGCCACGGGGTGAACGGCCTGCCCTCAGTCTTTCTTCCAGCACCAGACCAAAACTGTATATATGTGTATATATATATATATATATATATATGTGTGTGTGTGTGTGTGTGTGTGTGTGTGTGTGTGTGTGTGTGTGCGCGCGGGCGCGCGTGTGTGTGTGCGCGCGCGTGTGCGTGCGCGTGTGTCTGTGCGTGTGTGTGCACTGTGCATACGTATATATTGTGACGATATGCAGTCTGTTTTGCGCTTTCTCGATTGCACGATATCGAGCCATGCTGTTCTTGTTATGCTTATAGTTTATAGTAGACGAGGCACGAGACTGTACAGTCAGGCTGAGGGAAGTGCCTTTTACTCTGGGGCGAGCGACACGAGATCTTCGGAATTGATATGATACTAAATCCGCGTTGTTTTGTACATCGCAACAACGAGTGGATGTAACAATCGATTGCAGAACGGACGATTTTATTATTATTATTTGCAATCAAAATACCGCATTTTTGTAAGCGGGTGCGATTTAGTTTATAGTTAACTCACTTCTTCTCGGCCATTGAAATTGAACAATTTAGGGCTCAAACGTTGACATCAAGGTCGTTTGTACGATGAAATCGTAGGGGAATAATCGATTCATTATTACTACGTGAAATCGACATACCTTATTTTCGGTAAGAGAGCACGTTTTAGTTTGGAGTCAACTCACTTTTTCTCGGTAATTTGAATTGAAGCATGGAAAACAAAAATCAAAATTCAGGGCTCTAACATTCATACGAAGGTGGTCGTAGGGTGAAATCGTTAAATTCCAATACTTTTATCCGTACCTCGTGATTAAGTCGTTCGCCGACCAAGCGAACTTCCTATTAGGTCTGCCTATTCTATTCTTCCATTCAGCGAGCACTGGAATCCAATTTCTAAGACGATTCCGTTGGCCCTCAAATAAGGCGAATCTCGTCTAGAGTTTTACACATCTTTCGATACGACTTTTACAACCGGCATAAAATGTGATTGGCTTGTTCCGCTCGTACATCAACGAGTATAGCATACTTTCGTAGCAGCGAAGTGGAGGTAGAAAAATTTTCACGAGCAACGAAACTGTGCTCTACGATGCTCTAACAGAAACCCCGAGAAGGGAATTCGAAACCCAGCAACCCTACAGCTTGGATCGATCCATCAGGACTTCGGGGCAGACTTCTGTTTTATTCCTCGTCATCCTCCTTTCCTTGACTTCCACCGGATTTATCGG
This sequence comes from Amblyjoppa proteus, assembly GCA_963922035.1. NCBI lineage: Eukaryota > Metazoa > Arthropoda > Insecta > Hymenoptera > Ichneumonidae > Amblyjoppa > Amblyjoppa proteus. The sequence goes on from OY998228.1 coordinate 45,242,935, forward strand.
ACATCTTTCCTCGAAGTCGAAAAACCTGGAAGTATCGATATAAAGCCGTAGAATTTTTTCTTTTTAAAAAACCTCACCATAAACTTTTTTTTTGGTAATGTACAAAGTGCATGGTATTTTTCCTTCAGAGTCGCGAGCATTCGTTTCGTCTCGTCTATTATCGTGACGGTCGAAGGGAACTTTGTACACGATTGGGGAAGTTTCGTCGTCGTCTTGTTTGCGGTGAAAGCCGGGGAGAAGTAAAAAAAAATTGGAAACTCAAGAGAGAGAACTTGTTTACAAGCTTTTTCGTATCGATTTATCCGCTTTCGGAGTAAACTTCGTTTTCGTATCCGCCTTCCTCTTTTCCTCCTTCTCGGACCGTTCCTTTTATCGGTTGCCAACGGATTGAAGAGGAGGCAAAAAAAGAACTCAGCCTCGGCAGTCGAAAATCCACAGCGGGGTGGTGAAAAAAAGAAGGAACGCGGCAACGAAGTGAAAAGGGGGTCTCGTAAAAGCTGACCGAGTGCGTCAGCTATTACACCGTAAGGGAATTAAGCTTAGTACGTGTACGGTCCAGCACTTCCAGGTTTCGCCTCCGGAACGGCTTTTACTCATTCGACGGAGAAGCGCGGGGCGCCGAGTGGATTTGGCTTTGATGGTCCTAATCTCGGTAATCGAGAATTCCAATTCATTATGGGGATCTCCTAAAAAGCCCGCGCCTCGTAGCTACACGATCAAATACGCTTGTCAGAACAGCACAAAAAAAAACCGGAAAAAAGCTCGAATCCCAAGAATAAGAGGACAAAAGCAAAACCCAACTCGTCGCAATTATTTTGAGTCGCCTTCCGGAGTCTTCCGCGCGTTTCCTCTCCTCGCTTCCTCGGCTTGACAAAAGAGCGAGCCTGGCCTCACCGATGTCAATTACTCGTAGCCTCGGGGGTCGCAGCTCTCGAAAGCCAGACACGCCAACGCCTCGTCGATTTCTGCTCGGCAAAATATTGTTATCAAGCCGGTACGAATCACTGTGCACACGAATCGGACCGCGAACTCTCGGTGCGGTAACTCGCGCGCTTCGGGCGATAAAGCCCCGGAGCTCATTGAATCCCGTCGCGACTTTAATCCCGAAAATTTGATCAATTATAAAAAACAAGAAGGGTGCAACGAGTAAAGAACGAGGAGCAAAGGAAGCAACGGGAAAGGCCTTTGATCCAATTATAGCCAGTTTGAGGTTTTGCGGCAACTCCTGTACTCGATTTTCTTGACGCTTCACTTTGAGGTTGTTGCGGTCCCAACAGCCGTTCCAACTCCAGATTCTTCCGGTCTCATCGAACATCAACTTTCAATTGCCGTCGTCTTTCTTTTGCAGGTATGTCGGTGGCTCGAGGCGGGAATTGTCCGGCGTGAAGGAGCTTGTGAGCTCGGGCTCGAGGAGGGTGCAGAAGAGACCATCGGCGAGCTCCAGAGATGTCGGCGGCTGCGGAGCGGGACTTTTAGGGGGCTGCAGCGGTGGCAGCGACGCCCTGGCAGAGCTCACCATCGAGGACCTGGCCTCAATTCCAGCTGGCAATCACTCGTCTGCTCACGGACATCCATCCCATCACAAGGTCGGTGGATCGCACATGTGTATCTATTTTCTCGGAGTCGGTTGACCGGGTAACTGAGCGGAATTGACCGGAAGATCGATAACGCATCGGGTATTAATTCCGCGCGAGCCATTTCCCGTCTTGTGTTCCGCTAATGGCTCGCGTCAGCTCGGGCGGACTCGCTTTCCGTACCGAGCACCGCCCGCGCTCATTGATTCCGACGTTGGAGTTAATCATCCGCAGACGTACACGTTGCACCGGCGACACGCGAATGCAGCGCAGGAGAGAAACGCGAGGATGCGTGATTACACAGCTTGCACCGGCTTATCCGCACCCTGCGTCAACCGGCCCGCTAATACAGTAATCCCCGTCGGTAAAACCATCGCGGAGCTACGTCACAGTGCATTACGAGACCGTTCACCCTTTCGCCGAAGGGCGGAACGGAAAGGGAAAAAAAGAAGAAGAAAAAAAAATACACACACAATGGAATGGAAACTTCGAAGTCGCGGCTCGCGCACGCTAACGTCAGCTGTTGCATCGCGCAGCTGCGCTTGCAGACGCGGACCTGCAGACGTTTCCTGAACAAGAAACACAATCGCCGTGCTATCGCTGCACGGCGATGCAATATGTGTACTCAAGTTGGACGGGATATGTGTATTTTTTTTTAACATCCATATTCAGCAAATGATTTGACTTGAGTAGATAGATGGATGGTTTATTGTGTCCTGGGATAAATCTGCTGAGGACCGAGCGGCAAATATAACGAAGTGCAGGAATATCTGAGTACAGGATAGTTCGATTAGAGATTACGTAAGGCATTTAAGAATATAGTAACAGAGAATATAGAACAATATAGAACAGGGAATATAGAGCAAAATCCGAGCAAATCCACAATAAAATCAGCACAAATACAGAGCAAATAGAGAGCAAGTATAGAGCAAATACAGAGCAAATAGAGAGCAAGTATAGAGCAAATACCGAGAAACTACAGAGCAGAATCAGACCAAATGCAGAACAAAATCAAATAAAAATCAAAAGTACTTACCGTTAAAAATTATATGTCTTGAGTCGTTATTCTAATACGGTGGGAAAAAGGAAAAATAGAGTTACTAAAGAGTCGCTGCAGTCACGAAAAGGTTACGCTACAGCCAAGAGCTTATACGAAGTAAAAAAATAATACAAATCAAGAGCGGCAAAGGGGCAATTGAGTGGGCAAGCCTCTTCGGGAAATATAAATGAGCCGGTGGAATCAAACCGACAATAAAAATACTCGTTGCCTCACCCGACTGGATCCATGAACTGTTTTAAGCGGATTACGTGAGCGAGCGAACGAGAGTCGCGAGCGGCATCAGCGAACGACGACCGAGTCGTGTTGTAGGTTGCATTAAAGTGAGGCCAGCAGAAGCGAGGGTAGGTTTTCTTGTTTGGCCCTCGGGGGGGAGGCCAAGAGTCGCTTCTTGGGATTCTGGTGCTCGAGAGAAATTCAAGTGCTTTTCACACACAGTGCAGCTATGCAATACGTACCGCGGGGCTTTCGTGCACCGGTACACATTCAAATGGGCACTATAAAGAGTTCCGTGACCGTTGTTCCTCCGTGGATCGAGCGCATACATTTGTGGAACGGAAACTCCCGGTACTATAAAAAACTGAAGTTGGCATTTGTCTTACTTACATGCATCGCTGCCTCGGTGCAGCTGTGTCAACTCGAGTACAGAAAAATCTCGATGAACCGCCATCCGTTTTAATAAAAATTATTTCACCATGATTCAGGCTGGAATACTGTACCGAGTTCGCAAATGGGCAAATAAAATAGGAGACGGTATTTCGGGGACCTATTTGAATAGAAATGTATGCACTTGTGTTACTTAGATAAATTAAATGGCAGTCAAAGTGCAGCTGAGTCAACTCGCGTACAGTAAAATCTGGATTAACCGCGATCCGTTTTAATAAAAATGATTTCGCCCTGAATCAGAGTTGAATATTTCAAATGGTATTTCGGGCATCTATGTAAACGGGAATGTGTGCACTAGCAGTTTGATGAAGTTTGTCGGAGCGTTCTACCTGCGCAAAGTATATACAGAGACCATTAAACGCATACGAGGGCTCACGCTCGGCGACTTCAGAAGAAGCTTCGTGAATATTAGTGGAGAACGTAAAAGGGGTCAAATACAGGAAGCACCCGGCGGGTCCTCGAAACTGCGCCTCCGGGTTTCCCGACTACTTTGACTCTGGCTTTGTTATTCTCTGCTTGGCTACCGCAGCAAAGTACCGGCGTGTAAGAGTGAACTCGGGATATTACGGAAGCGCGGCAAGCGCGAGAGCAGTGAAAAAAAAAAAACACCCTGCATGATGGAGAAGAGGAATAAAGTCCCAGTTTCATACACGACATCGTTAGATATTTTATATTTTATGAGATATTTATTATTATTATTATTATTATTATTATTATTATTATTATTATTATCATTATTATTATTATTATTATTATTATTATTATTATTATTATTATTATTATTATTATTTATGACAGTGCACTTACAATTTTAGATTCAAGATCATGATTTTATTACCACCTTCTTCAATTTCATGAAATTCAATACTTAAGTTCAGAACTTAAGCTTTCAACTTCATTCGAGCTCACTTGACCGTCGGATCGCCCTTTGAGGTGAAGTTTGACCCTTAATTTGATCTCCACTCTAGTGCAACATTCACTCAGAGCCCAAGTTAGAACTTCGGGTTTGTAGTTACACTTGAGTTCGAGCACCACAACGGTCTATCCGACACTAGCTGCTCCGGAACTTCGTTAGGAAAACCCCTACAAATTGCTGACTCGTCTTAAAGTCGATGCGATTTTGTTGCCGCCTCCGTCAATTTCATGAAATGCAGTACTTAAGTTCGGAACTTAAGTTTTCAATTTATGAAATCCAATACTTAACTTAAGCTTAACTTAAGCTAGAACTTAAGTTTTCAATTTCATTCGGGCTCACTTGACCGTCGAGCCACCCTTTGAAGTTAAGTTTGACCCTTAATTTCATGTCCTCTCTAGTGCGACATTCACTCAGAATTCAAGTTCGAACTTCGGGTTTCTACTTACACTTGACTTCGAGCACTACGACGTTATATCCGACACTGGCCGCTCCGGAACTCCGTTACAAAAGCCCCTACAAGTTGCTGACTCGTCTGAAAGTTGGCTTGTAAAGTCGATGCAAGGAAGACGGCGGGAAGATTAGAGGCTCGTGCGTCGCCTCTGAGTTATGCAGCCGGGTCACGCCAGGTCGCTTCGAATAGAATCGATATCTCTCTCGCTATATCTCGCTCACCGGACCCGAGCTTTTTTTTTCACGTTGTGAAATAATAAACTCCGACGGTTATCGCGAATGAGCTGTATACATAAATATGGCATAGTGTGCTGTGTCAACCGCACGGAATAAAAATGTCGTAACTCGCGAGCCTCGGCATGGCTCTTGCGCCCGTTTCGTTCGAAGCCGCCGATATTGTAAGCAACTATAATATGTACGAAGGTATAGGTCGGCTTCTCGAGGTGGAAAAACTCTGACGCTCTCGGGAGCTGCTGCTTCCGAGCTTTTTCTAACCGACGAGGGACCGATGTCGTCGTCCGACCTACCGGCGCCACGTGGATGGGGTAATCCACTCTGGATAATCCTCATCCTTCCGTCCAACCCCCTAGCGAACTTTCAACATTTTTTTTTTTTTTTTTTTTTACGAGAGCTTGACGTCGAGGAAATTCGATTTTTTTTTACTCAGAGCCGCGGTAAAGCATATTTATTTCTCGCTCATTGGATAGAGGCGAAAGCTTGGGGGACACTTCGGGCAAGTCAAGATCTTTTTTAACGAGGCTTTTTAAATTAGCATTGAAAATAATGAGGGAGAAAAAAAAATCCGCGAAATCGTGATCCTGTCCTGATCGATGAAACTCTCCGTCCTGGAAGATTGAATCAACAGTAGTTTAACATTTCGAAGAGAAAACTAAATTATACGATATTACGTATAATTATACGTATCAATATTATTATATACGATACGATGTTCGATCGGTTATTATATCGGTGAATTATGAGAGACAGATTGAGAGAGAATTCGAGCAGATGAAATTCTTTTTTAGTGGGGCTTTTTAATAGGCAAGGAAAATAACGAGGGAACAAAAAAATCCCGAAATCATGGCCCTCCCTCGAAGAACCACCGGCCAGGTGGTTCTTCGAGCAGGGCAGGGTCATGATTTCGGGAATTTTATTGTTGGTCCCCGAAATGCGAGTCAATAGTAAAGTCTCGCATGTCGAAAACAAAACTTAATATGATACTATGTACGATCGACTATCACTGGGGGGCAGATTGAGGGTGCGGTTGATGGTTCAATTAATTGGAGCTCGCAAATATTTTTTTAATGAGGTTTTTTAATTAACATTGAGTATTTTCAACGCTAATTCGTTAAAAATTAGTATGAGGGGAAAAAATACCCGTAATCATGATCCTACCCTGATAGAAGAACCACCCTGCCACCGAAATTCGAATCAATAGCAGAGTCTCGCATATCGAAAACAAAACTAACTTAAATACGATACTGTGTACGATCGACTATCATGGGGGCAGGGGTATCTCCTCCACTGTTACATAGGGGTAGGCAGCGGCGGTTGGTTGTGTGTGTTTTTTTTATTTCTCGCCACCCAGCGAACAAGCATATCTGGTATCGTTGCTGATGGCATAGAAAGAGTCCAAACTGCCTCCAAGAGGGGGAGTACGATCGGTGAGCAATGGATCGTCGACCCTACCAGACTTAGTCGACGCTTAACGTCCGAGCTGTTCGTGTGTTCCACAGTTAAAAGGAAGGCAAGGACCAGTTTAATTCTCCTAGAGGCCTGAAAAATAAAGTGTTGTTCACTTCCGGGATGAGAATAAAAATTACTCCAAAAATCGGCGGGAAAATTATATGTGAAGTTTTTATAATTATAATTTTTTGAAGTTGTGGATTAATATTTTTTACCTCGGATTTTTCCGGATTATTTCGGTTCTAGAAATAATCGGAAGTAAGGGGGTGGTTGGTGAATTTCGGAAAACAGTGCGGTGATGTTATACAAAATTTATTATTTCACGTGCCTTTTAAATTGTAGGAATCTCATTTATCGACAAGATAAAATTTAATGAAATACTCGATACCCGGTGCAATTTATCTACAAATCGAAGAGACTGAAGTTCCGTTTCGTGACCGATGCCGGCTCGCAGCCGCACGTGGCACTGAACGTCAGGTAGCGAAATGGTGAGTGACGCAGTTTCGTGCTCAAAACAAACCGCCCGACGGAAAGGTCGCCAAACTTTTTATCTCAGTCTCTCATACTCGAAATATGTTAGAGAATTTTTTTCAAATTTTTTCCAACCTTTTTTCAATCCCAAAGAAAATGTAGAAACAATTTATTCAAAACATCCGAACCGTTGCATCCACTTAAAAAAAAAAGAAAAGAAGATAGAATCGGGGTGCGAAGCTCTGGTGAGGAGCGAGATACACTTTTTGGTGAATTGATTATTTTTATTGGCCGCGTCGGTGCGTCCGAAGCTCTTCAAAGGCCCGGGTGGGAAGAAAGAGAAAAAGCTCTGCGGAGAATATTTGTTATTTTTCCCTTAGCACAGACGCTGCCGTGCCGCGATGGCTCTCGACGTTGTGAACGTCGCCTTAACGCCCAAGACGGTTTAAGCCGAAGAGCGAGAGCGAGCCGGAGGAGGGCGAGAGCCTCGTGCGTGAAATCTTCTTTGTTTCTTCTCCTCCCTCCGCCTGTATAAACCGTGCGGTTATACATATGCATTGTTCGCACTGCGCGAGAGCCACGGAGGTCGCGAGTCCGGAGTAGAACGGACTTAGAAGTTGGTGGTAGTACATTACAGAAGAGCCGAAGGAAGGCGAAGCACGCAGCGCGGAACGGTGGCGGCGGCTCTCCGTCCCAACCCCCATGAGTCACTGGGGCCCCTCAGCGAGCCTCGCGGATCCCACAGCCGCTCGAGCGAACCCGGAGCCGGTCGTACGCCGGGCGAGGGAAAAAGCGGGACAGAAAGCTATTCACGCACTCCCGCCCCACAACGGATCCTGCCACCCTCTTACGCACACAGTATTATAGTTCTACGCGGCGGAGCTCTGAATCATGCCGCAGGGTACGGCCTGCTCCGGTGCTCGAGAATCGATATCCTATAGGGCGCATTTGTGTGCCGAATTAATTCCAGAAACCAGTTTTGGAGTCACTGGTTATTTTTTATTTTTGAATTTGTTTTATAATTTTTTTTTTTTTGGCAATAAGTAAATAGGGCGAAAAGGGGTGGATCGATGCCGGATGACTGTCAGGGTGGTAATATGCCAAATGGGGTTTCGGCGGTAGAGAGGGATGTGGAAAAATCCTCAGTCGCAATTTCTAGCAAAAGCCAGCTCCAAAATATTGATCGGGAGAAGACATTAAGATTCCAAGGTTTAACATTTGCATTTGGGTCGATATGTTATAGAGTGCATTTGTGTATAGAATTAATGAGGAACGAATTTTGAAGTCACTGGTTATTTATTTTTATTTTATTTTGAGTTTTTTTTTTTAAAGGGAATGGTCCGAAAAAGGACCATTTAAGGAATGGTCCGATGAATCGATGCCGAGCTCGTGAGTCGATGAGCGAATTGCTGTCAGGGTGGTCATATGCCAAATGGGGTTTCGACGGTAGACAGGGTGTGGAAACCGTGAGTCGCAATTTTGGCTGCCGCAAGGTCAGCTCCGAAATGTTGGTCCGAAGGGGAAATGAAAATTTCACGATTTAACTTCGAGGTCCCAGATGCAGAACCTTCTCAGTTTTATTCTACGACCTCCCTGCTTGCTTAAAAACATTACCAGATGTAAAAAATTATTGATAAAAATAAAAGTTTTAATAAACGAATAATTAGTGAATTAATTTTATTTTTTGTTACCAGAGAGTGCCGGGTGGCGGGAGCGTGGTTGTGGGGGGTGGCGTCGGCAGTGGTTCGGCCACCCCCCAAGGGACACAACAGGTGTACCGTGTCGTGACTTCCCGGCATCCCGGAAGCGGTCATCATCCGCACGTTAAAAAGTCCGATAGTTCCCAGCAGACGGAGAATTCGGCTTTCAAACATCAACAACAGCAGCAGCAACAACAGCAGCAACAGCAACAACAACAGCAGAACGCCAACAATTCGCCAAACTCGAGTAACTCGAACAGTCAACAATGGAAAAAATACATAGAGGCTGGAGCTGCGAGGGACAGAGACAAGGAAAAGGATGGGGCACCTTCCAGTCCTAGTCCTTCACGGCGATCACAGGTGAAGAAAAATTTAAGTCATCTTAATAAGCGATTAGCTCGAAAGAAAAAAAAATGCAACTTAAGGGCTTACGCCACAGTAGATTCGTAAAAACGCAGGCATATTTCGTGATTTTTTTCTCAGTAAATATAGGCTATATCGATTTCATTTCTTTACGGCGGAAGGGGGATATATTAGAGAACATTTAGGTATTTTTTCATTCCATTTTATTGTTATGTATTTTTCTTATCGGTTGACGTAAACAATTTTTTTTAAGTTCCTTTGCAATTTTCTTGATTTCAAGTTATCATTTTATCAGAAACAAAAACATATAATTGTTTCTTAAAAAATTATGCATAACGCCGACCTTGACGAGGGAAAACAAAATAAAAATTGGCGAAATGGCAGCCATTTGAAAAAAGTCGATTTTTGCCCATTTTTCAACACCTTGAATCATTTTTTAAAATTATTTTTTTGAAATATGAGACCTTTAAGGACTAAAGAATCTGTGGAAGTATATCGGCACACATCCATCGAGCCATTTTTGAGATATCAGAGACACCGATCTTCAAAAACACTTTTTGAGAAAAACGCGTTCAAAGTTCGGTCGCGTCGCTGCTCGAGCGTTACGAACTTTCGTAGTTGTTCAATTTCGACATAAAAATTTAAGAGAATATTCTTGACACTGTAAACTATTAAAAAAACGAAATCGAAATTACTGTGGCGTAAGCACTTAGTCGATTACCTTTATTAACAGGACAAACACCGAAAGCAGGCCATGGCTGAGTACGCGAATGGCGAGAAACCGCAGAAAGTTTCGTCGGGTACCTCCACCAGCAGCGGTAGCAGCAGCAAGGTCAGGGGTGTACCGCAGAGCTTTGGTTACGTGAAGAGGCATAGCGCGGGTACGAGTCCCAGTCCAAACGGGGTCCAAAATGGTGGAAAGGATCCGACAAGAACAGCACAAGTTAGTGCAGTGCCTAGAACGAAGGTAACAATTAATAAATTAACAGACTTTTAGTTAAATTTCAACTCAATAGAAAATTAGATCGAATGTATGTTTAAAAATTCAAATCAATCGATGATAATGATTAAAGAATTTTTTTTTTCTCACCAGGTCAAAGTTTCGGGTGGTACGCAGACTTGCACGACGGAGCTTCAGGCGAACTCGAGCTCGAATTCGAACAATCAGGGCCATCATTACAAGAGTTACAGCCTTACCGGACCGAGCGCCAGTCAGTTATCGCAATCGGTGAGGGACCGGCTGATGCTCGGCTCGCAGAGCCTCCCTAAGCCGGGAAGTCCGGAGTTTACCGCCCTCTTCGCAGCTGCTCATCATCGCGATCGAGGCGGCGGCAGCAGCAGCAGCGGTGGAGGGCCAACGGCCTCCAGCTTCTCGCCGCGGGTACTCAAACCCTCCGACGGTAGTCTCAGTGACACCTGCAGCAATTACGCCGCTCCCGATATGCAGGGTTATTACGCACCGAACAGCCCTTACTCGACCTCCTGGATGAGACACAGCAATACCTACACACCCAGCGGCCGGTCACAAGGTGCGCAAAATTCAACTATGGGTGTTTTTTATTATCTTACTTCACTCGATGCGAAAATTGCAGTTTTCGGCGTAAAACCCCCATTTTCACAACTCGTGAAGACCTTTTTCTTCACTCGTGTGATTGCACTACAAAGCATGGTATTTTTTATATTTATGAATTAATCTGTGTTTTATTTATTTCATGCTGCTGCACAGGAATGGGATTGTGCGAAGCTGACAGCGTGGAATCTCTCGGTTCGCACAGGGCGAGTCTAACTCACGCACGTCTTCTGATGCACCAACGAGATTCGACCGGATCACCTGCCCCGCCGCGATTGAACAGGAGCAACTCTATCAGGTGAGCTGTCCGCCTCTGTCCGTGGCATTATTTTAATAGGCGTCATAACGACGTCAAGGAACGATTGTAATCGCGGCTGTATATTTTAGGCTCGTGCGAACGGAAGATGGAAGCGAGATTAAAGGGTATCAAAAATGATATTAAAACACACAAAAACACACGAGAAAAACTTTTCTATTGCAATTGCAATCGGGATATTAACGCTGAGTCTTTGATATCATTTTAGCTATCTGCGGGACAGGACTTTTCCAAGGTAGTGAGAATATATTCCTCTACCTCTGTGCCAACACACGTGCGACATACTTCAGCGTCGTCTCTTTGTCACAATTTATGTGCTATTTTCAGTCCACTGTTTCACTTTGCTCTCTTTTCTCTTATCGCTGCTGTACTGCTAAACTGTCGATACACGTTTCCCTCGCCGGGTCGTTTGGAGCTTTTAAGGCCGCTTCACACGTACCTTCCCAACCAAAAGTGAGATTTTTATTAAACAACTAATTTTCTTAATCGCGTATTAATAACTTTCCGACATTATCATTATACAAAATCAAAGGTCTTGACATAATTAATATGGCTGACTTTTTTTTTCTTCAGATTTTTGGCATATCGCGAAGTACTGAAATTTTTATCGAATTAAACTTTTGGTTAGGAATGTATGTGTGATGCATCTTTAATAGCACACACGATTTCTATGCACTCGTGTGTGTCAATACAGAATACAATGTCTACACAATATTGTCGTCGTTTTGTCGTTTATGTATTAAATAAGTTTTATGTTACTCTCTCGCATGTTTATCCTCCTGCAGTGAAGCTATATTTAAAAAATCGATGTCGAGATAAATTGATCGGTCGTTACACGCAGTGTTACTTACCAGCGACGCTTGTTCTGCCACTCATTGCGGTTTGTCCGTTCCCAATCAATCGGATTACCCCCTTTTACCCGGGCATGTTGACAGAGCTCTCTTTCATCTGTTACCAGTTCACTTATAGTCTATCGATGTCGATACTTCGACAATTTACAGTACGGTCCCTGAACTGAATTAACGAGCAATATGGAGTGCACTCGTCACGAGTTTCTGCCTCGAGTGCACTCAATGCTCTCGATCCATTGGAAACGGGAAGCTTCCGATTCGTTCGGAATTGCGAGACGCTTCTTCGTTAAGCGCCCAAGTACCGTCACCGAGGTCGTCCTGTAGTTCATATTTGTACGAAAGATTTTTTCAATTTTATTTTTTTAATTTTCATTGAATGTGAAATAATTACGAATTCGACGGTTCTAAAAATCTTACCATGCCATAAATTATTGTTCTTCATCACGCTTCGGCCTTGGAACGGCCTAATGTAGGAATTCTCCTCGTCTGGTTTTCATTAACGAGATTCAATTTTTCATTCCGGTCGAGGACGTCTTCAGAAAGATGTTAATTTTTATCTGTGGTGAAATTATTAGATACATGTCAATAATTGTGTAACTGTAGAGAATAACTTCTAATTATGACACATCGTAATTATAATCTTACGCAACATGTCTTTTTTATTTCTGATACATAGTAATTAAATTATAAGATATAGTTAACACAATGTCTTTCGTTGCTAATTATTGATAACACGATAAAATTATTTTGTTTTGTCTGTTTCATTCATCAGGTCGACTAAGAGCGAGAAAATGTATCCTTCGATGCTGGCCCGCGGAAGCGGAGCTTCATCGTCGGTCGGCGAGGAAGGAGTCGGTATTGGAATCGGGGCCGAGCCATACTACAGCGTGCCTGTTGGCTCGAGCGGAGGAGCCGGACAGCACTGGTCACAGCCGACTTCACCGACACCAACGCACGCCTCGAGACAACCACCGAACCTTTATCAACACGTTCACAAGGACGACGACAGTGAGTAACGATAATTTATACTGTTAAAAAAAAAATTGTAAATTGAATATACTGAACTGTACATTTTTATGCAAAAACTGGTACATTAAATTTAATGTACATTGAAAAATTAATATACATTTTCAGCGAAATTAAAGTTATCGATCAAAATTAAAGTACTTTTATAGTAATTAAAGTAAATTATTAAAAATAAAGTATTTCCAATGTTTTTAATATACTGAACACTGATTTTTTGCATTAATTCGCCTCGAATTAGATACAACTATCGAAAAACTCAGTTATACATTTTTTGTTCGATGTTAAATTTACAGTTCACGGTTCATCGGTCTCTTTGGTATCGACCGCGAGCAGTCTCTACAGTTCGGCCGAGGAGAAGCAGGCGCATGAGCTGAGAAAACTTCGGCGGGAATTGGTCGACGCGCAGGAAAAAGTCCACTCGTTAACCAGTCGTCTATCCGTCAACGTAAGTAAAAATTGCAATAATTTACCAAAATCGCTGCTATTGATTTTCATCTTTCCGATACAATCCGAATGGCGATGATGTTAATGTTAACTGGAACTCGAAAAAGTAGCAATATCGCATTTCGAGTCTAAGCACCTTGGTCAGATTGGAACTGCCATAATTTCTTTGTCAAGTAAGAAAAATGTTAACTGGAGTTCGAAAAAGTAGCTAAACTACTATTTGTAACACCTCGGGTAGTTAGGAACTGCCAGAATTTCCATTTCAGCTTAAGCCTTGTCGTGTAAGAAAAATTCTACAGGAACAGTCGATAAAACAGAAATTCCGCTACCGTCGTCGTTCCAAGCTAAATGCTCAAATGTGACTGAGCGCCACCAAGGATCTAGGAGTGGGGTCGGTAGTGTGAACGGCATCTGCACACCGACACCAGTCTGCGCCAACACGCGCATAGCGTAACATCGGAACTCCGTTTCGCCTTTATCGCTCTCTCATGATTTTCATCTCCCCGATGTAGTCCGAATGGCGATGGCGATAACGTTAACTGGAGCTCGATTGGTATTCGTGATGTACCGTCTCCGCCGATGGAACGAAAAAGTAGCAAAAGTACTGTTTGCGTCGCAGCCAGTATCACTTTTCCTGTTTAAACACCTCAGGTAGTTTGAAAATCCCAGCATTGTTATTTCAGCTTTAGTCTTGCCGACTAATAAAAATTAAAAAATTAAAAAAGGATAAGAGAAATAAGAGGAATAAGAGAAATAAGAGAAATAAGAGAAATAAGAGAAATAAGAGAAATAAGAGAAATAAGAGAAATAAGAGAAATAAGAGAAATAAGAGAAATAAGAGAAATAAGAGAAATAAGAGAAATAAGAGAAATAAGAGAAATAAGAGAAATAAGAGAAATAAGAGAAATAAGAGAAATAAGAGAAATAAGAGAAATAATAAGAGAAATAAGAGAAATAAGAGAAATTCGACAAGAAGCCAGTCGATAAAACAGAAATTCTGTTACCGCCATCGTTTCGAGCTCGATGCTCGGATGTGGCTGGGCGCCTCCACGATCTCGAGAGTCCCGGATTTTGGAGTGGGGATCGGTAGTGTAAACGGCATCTGTACATGAACTCCAGTCTGCGCCAACACGCGCATCGCGTAACATCGAAACTCTGTCTCGTCTTGGTCGCGGTCTCCCGATCACGTTGTTGTTGTTTCTTCGGCACAATATAACGATCGAGATGGCGTTTTCCTCGATCGAGCCACCGGGGACGATCGATTATTACGAGCACGCCAACGATCGTACACGCGCGTGCAATTAATACGGAATTCAGTGGTCACGAGCTTCGAGTGCTGGTTTTAATTATTCATCGTCATTTCCGCATCGTGTTTCATCCTTCGTTGTTCACCAGTGTTATAAAATATTCGTTTTTTTCCAGTATCAATTATTCATCGATAAAAATTGTTTTTTTTTTTTCTTCGACGGTCGTTAAAGTGATCGCGAGTGATCGTCACGAAGTTATGAATATATATGTCGTTATGTCGCTTGGGGAATTTCGAATCTCCGAGATCACCATATCGCGTCATCGGGATTTTTATACAACGCGACAGCAGACAAGGTTTGATTAAAAAGAAAAAAAAATCTACTTATATTTATCCGAAATTGCTCACTTCTGCGCTCGTGTAATGTTACATAATAATAATATAATACCGGTAAATTGACTTTTGGTCAAAATATATCATAGTAATAATATATCAATAAAGTGATTTTTTTTTACCGAAATATACCAATTTCAACTTCGAACCCCTTCGAGTTCGACTCGATAACGAATCGCGCGCAATCGACTCTTTTCTTTCGCTTCACGAACTGCCTAGTTAACGTTTATCGCTAGTGTAAACTGCAGCTACGTTTTCTCTATCGGAAAAAAGTGTATATTTCCGATATATCCGTATGCCAGCCTTTAAATTCTTTATCGACTATCACCTGCCCACAAGCGTCATTTACATCCCAAGATAAGAACGACCGGAGGTGTTATAGTCAAACTATTTCTTCGTTGTTCAAGAAACCGAAGAGTTTAATGAAATACCAATTACTGGCATATTTTTCCTCACGTACCTGGTCGGGTACAATTTTTGGTTTCTTCGAATATTTCTCGATTATCAGTGGCCCAATTTATTACCCCGTTGGTCAATTTGTAACTTGACCGACCGCCAAGAGGAAGGCCGTCAAGAAAAGCGGAATAACCCTGGAGGGTTAATCCGCCTTTCTTCGATACCTCGAATTCCATCGAGCATTTCCAACGTGCAATTGAAAAAAAAGAAAAACGAAATGTTTCTTAAAAATATATATATATATATATATATATTTTTTTTTTAATGTATATCCGCATATACGTTCAATTCTTTATCCACTATCACCGTCCTACAAGTATAATTTACATCCCGAGATAAGAACGCCGAGATGTGTTATAATCAAACTATTTCTTCAGTGTTGAAGAATCCAAAGAGTTTAATGAAATACCAATTACTGGCATATTTTTCGTCGTTCATCGTACCAAGTATTATTATTTTTTTTTTGTTCCGTCAATATTTCTCTATTATTCGTGGTCCATTTTACCCCGTTGGTAAATTTGTAGGTTTAAGCCGCTCTTTCTCGCTACTTCGAATTCCATCGAGTGTTTCCATCGTGCGATAAAAAAACACTGAAATTTTCCTTTAAAAAAAAGTATATATTTTAGGTATATCTGTATATCTTTAAACCCTTTATCGACTATCACCTGCCCACACGTGTAATTTAAATCCCGAGATAAGAGCGACGAAAGTGTTACAGCCAAACTATTTCTACCGTGTTGATGAAACCGAAGAGCTCAACTGAAATACCAATTACTGGCATATTTTTGGTGTATTATTTACTTGTTTCTTCAAATATGCCTCGGTTATCAGTGGTCCGTTTTACCCCGATTGTCAATTTTGGGTTAAATCCGCCGTTCTTCGCTACTCCGTTTTTCATCATTCAAAAAACCTGAAATGTTTCTCTCAACTCCGTCACACAACACTATACGATAAATATTCCAAAAGACTCGCGTATGTTTCGTCGTAGTGAATAAATTTCGATAGTTTTCTTAATTGGGCTTATCGAGCGTGTGCTGCCTCGACGACCCTGGGTCCCCTTATCGTTATTTTCCTTGTAGCGCTCGCTCAATGACCCCTTTTGCCCGCCTTTACACAAGTACCAACGCCGCTTGATTCCGTAAAAGATCTTTCAATTTCTTTCCCCCCTCGATATGTTTCATCGGACAACATTGGATAACCTTCCGGAGCGTTCCCCGTCGTCGCGCTGTCTGCCGCGGTGAAGAACCGGCATCGGCTAGCAGCTTCTCTTCGGTTTCTCCATTTACGTAGTTTCCTCTCGGCGGTCTCGGCGTAGCGGAGGGAACGAGATCGCCGGACACCACCGGCGAAGCCCTCGCACCGCTAGCAGAAATGATAAAGGAAAGAGAAGAACATACGCTCGAGACTACACGCGCTCCGAATCCCTGATGATCCTTCGGGATGGCTGGAACTAGCCTCGAGAAGGTTCTCCGCAGTCGTCGACGCGGCGATACCTTCACTACGGTTTTATTCTTCTTATTCTTTGCTCGCAAATGTCGCTGGGCGATTCTCTGTGACACAGGCGCAGAAGTCGAATTTGCTTCACCTGATCGGATGTAAGTGTTACACAGACAACTTGGAGAATTATTGGAAATTGAGAAATCGCAGAATTCAACTCGACCGATTTATCGGACTCGAATCTCATTTCGATAGGTCGAGGCGTTCTTGAGTTACTGAATTTTTTTTTTTTTTTTCTATCTTGGTTCCTACCTTTAGCCTCGTGAAGATTCTTCGCAGTCGTCGAGGCGGCGATACCTTCACTTCGTTTTTATTCTTCTCTTCTTCTTCTCTTTGTTCTTTGCTTGCAAATATCGCTGGGCGATTCTCTGAGACACAGGCACGAAAGCCGAATTTGCTTTACATGATCAGATGTAACTGTTACACACGGAACTTGGAGAATTATTGGAAATTGGAAAATTGCGAGATTCAACTCGACGGATTTATCGGATTCGAATTTTAGTTCGATAGGTCGAGACGTTCTTGAGTTACTGTTTTTTATTCTTCTATCTTAATTCCTACCTTTAGCCTCGAGAAGGTTGTTCGCAGTCGTCGACGCGGGATCTTCGTTACATTTTTATTCTTGTTGGCTTCTTCTTATTCCTAGCTTGCAAATCTTGCTGGGCAATTCTTTGAGGCACAGACATACAAGTCGAGTTTGCTTTACATAATCGGATGTGAGTGTAAGATTTTGAACTTTGAGAATTATTTAAAAAATTGGAAAACCCGAAGATTTAACTCGATCGGTCTATCGAGCTCGAATTTCAGCGCGATAGATCGAAGCGTTCTTGACTTACTGAATTTCCTTTTCCTACCTTAGTTGGGCATTGTGTCGACGAGGCTTCGTTTCTCGATGTATCTATGTACATTGTTTGTACGGCGTCTGCGGGGCCTATTACGCGTATGTTCGATGCAACTCACGTATCGATAAGCCCGATGGGCGCTGTCGCGCTGCTGGCTGATGCGACCGACGGCTTTTAGCGCCTCTCGCGCTAGCCGCGGTTCTTCACCTATCGTAACTTGGCTTGGAGATTAAAAAAGACGCTGTTTAGTCGTCGAATAAAATAACTCGAAGTCTCAAACGAATTCCATCGTTGCTCATAATTTACCAAGTACTCAACAAAGGAAATTAAAGCTGGAAAAAAAATCATGAAACTTCAATCTTTAAAATTTCTTCCTTGATTGGTGTAGTGTTGATTTTTTTTTTTTTTTAATCAAAATTTACGCCAATTTATTTGTACGAGCAGATATCATGCTTCGAATATATTTGTACTGTCGTTAATTCCCAGCAATATCAGGAATTAAATATTGAGCGGCGATAGTTGCGTTCAGAGAAGAGGCGATATAAATAAAGAGTCAAGGGAACGAATGACCATAAACGTGACGCACATTTTGAAAGGCACCTAACTGTTGAAATGCATCAAAAGTTCGACGGTTCGAGGCACTGCTGTCGTAGCTGGGGGGGGACGCCGAATATTGTCACCGAAGGGACAATACTAGTTCGCAGGCAAGAACCCGAGAGGCTCACGTTCAGTCCATCCTGAAGGCAAGATTTACGATCGGCCCCCTTCGGCCCTGCCGCTGACCCTTCGGCTTACCGTGACGCGATTTTCGGCGAACGAAAGGTGAACAATCGTTTTCATCGTGTCCGTCGTTTCGTTCAACGTTTCGTGGCACGTGTAGGAAGGCAAGCTTCTGCACGGTCGAGAAGCAGGCATTGACCGTTTGGCGAAAAATACGAGCCACACCAAGTTTTCGTTTTTTAACATTTTATATGTTAAAAAACCGCCGCTTCCAATGGTTCTGAAATGCCTGTAAATAAATTTGAACGTTTGCCAATTTTTTTTTTTTTTTTTTTTTTTTTTCATCGTTTAGAATGTTTAATGGAGTTTTGCTGAAAAATACGAGCCATAAAAAGTTTTAGTTTATAACGATTTATGGGTTAAAAAAATGGCGTTTTCTATGTTCAGAAATGTCCGGAAACTTATTTAAACGTTTTACAATTTTTTTTTCGTACGGTGGATTTAAGAGACATCGGTTAGAATGCTTGATGGGCGGTTGCGACATGTCGCGACTAAGTCGCCGGAGCTGCGAATACACCTAGTCACAGATTTAGCGACAATCCTAGCGACTTGGTCAGCTACGCTACAGCCAGTGATGCTGTAATAACGAAAAATAGCCACGTCGGAACTCGTCGTAGCCTTGATCGATTACGAACTCTTCGTCGTACATTCCTGTGTGACAATATAGTATAGTAATAGTTGCATTAACAATTCATACGAGTTGATTTTTTTTTGTCGTAGAAAACGCGACGAAATAAAGAACGTCGTGCATTCATAACGATTCTAGCGTGATATATTTTAAGCGACGAGGTGAGCCGGTGCATGCGTCTGTATGCAAACTGAGAATCTATAGTCCCAGCCGTTTACGCGGTGAGACGATGATGCACGAGATTATGAAATCGTGATTTAGCCTTTTCTTACGTCTCTTTAATTGCGCATCTTGAAACTTGTAACTCACATCATACGGCGTTTCATCTTTAAAGAGAATGCTTGTGTGAGTTTCGGCGAAAAGTCCCTACACGGAATGCAAGATCGTAAAGTATGACAGTGATGTCCGCAAAAACTGTAATACAAAAATGCTCTATAGATTTTGTTGAATAACAATATTGAGCGGAAGCCAGGGTTAAAAAAAAAAAATGATCGCTCTTACCACCCCGAAACTTTGTATGGACATGACACAAATTTTACCGGCTGTAAGTTCAGTGGGTACATTACAACGCACAATCATAAAGAGCAGAAGTTTCTGAGCCTTCAGTGGTAACTTGTACCATTCGCCGTTAAGTCTGAGGTCAGGACATGCCTTTGTTGAGATCACATCTAATCATATTTTTATGATAACCTTATTTGACTCACATATACGAACGAATCTTAATACTGTGATCCATCAGAATTTGGGCCATGTAGCTTTCGACGAAGAGATGCGCCATGGAAACAATATTGCCAGCTATGAATCTTACGGTTTGTTGAGGATCGACGGTTCTCATAACAATCTGAATCAATTGCTTATTTCATCAGTCAGTACTACAGACCATGCATCATAAACCGCAACTTTTACCTCAAGTCCCGTTAGGGAAATCATAAACATATTAAATCCCACGATGAAAAAGAAGCACCATGAATAACTTGCCTCGATGAGTTCAGAGTACCTGGAAATAGTGGATCGTTCATAACTGGCATTATGTGGCTTGCTCATTGATTCGTTTTATTAGACATACTATCTAAAGAATCTAACTTGATAGCTTCATTGTGTCTGTCAATGCACGTAGCGATTTCATAGTTCACGTTCGGTTCATCGAACGCATGCATGGTTTTCGTGGTTTCTGATAAACTTTCATTCTTTCCGATTCGCTCCAAATTCCGTCTGGAAATTACCATTGACGTAGTGCTATGATTGTTATTCCGAACTAAGGCCAACTTATGCCATTTTAAGAACAGCACGTAACATGCTTTTTTAAAACGGGATTAATAACTATATCACACCCCAACGCAGCATACAATCCGCAGCCGTGTTGAATATAAACCATGAAGATAGCATCGCATGCTACAGCACAGCTGAATGCCATAAATCCGCTCATGGCAGTATGTAGAACAATGCAAAAATAATATTTTTGCAAGTCGACAACTAAATAGTCGACTGGTACCGCAAATTCACCAGCCTCGGTATTGTTTCTTAGCACAATGTCGATAACTTTTGGTAAAATTGGTTGGGTCACGAAGAGAATCCAGGTTATATACGCCACGACTATACGGAACATCGATAATTCTATAGATAATGTGACAACTTTTGCGTCCTCGTAGAGGGAACTATGTTTTCGTTTAAAAAAAAATTTTGACTTTAGCGTTAAAGTACTTAAATTAGCCTAAAACGTCGAGAAATGCGATTTTAAAATGGCGTAAGAATTGTGTGCATGCGTGTGACAGACAGAAACTGTTTGAGATAGCGAGTTGAAATCTGGTACGCTAGTAAAGTGATACTGTCTCTTCCCACGGTGCAATTTTCATGTCGATTGAGGTCCTGTTCGAGATTTCGGGCGATTTTAAAATTTTAGAAAGACGTAAATGTTAAACTATCGTCGTAAAATTGCATACAAATATCATACGATGATCAAAGATCTTCGGCATTGAATTTGACCGAAATCTATCCGAGCGATCAGATTTGATGGAATTTTGATTTTCTTGAAAAATGACTGAAAATTGTCTAATTCGAGTAAACATGTTTTACACTTAATGTTTTTACATTAAAGTCAAACACGACGTTGACATTGAAAAAAGTTGAAATTTTCATATGGTTTTCTCGTAATGTTTCTTTGTGCGCGAAATTTCCTCCATGAGGCACCAATCAATACAGAAAATGTTTTCTCATAAAAGAGACTGCAGATAAAGTAACATTATGAGAAAACGATATGAAAATTTCAATTTTCAACTGTTCTTCCACTTACTACGTACTTTATGTGTCTTTAATTATCGCTCACCATGACGTGACTAACCTGCGTATGTTATCGTCAGCTTTCTCCCATTGTCGGCGTATTCGTGAAAAATGTTAGCATCATGATCCCGAGCCCGAACATCCCAATCCGCTCGCATTCGATTTAGTAACATTAACATCTGCAAAAATCGAACAACTGTTCGTTAGTGAAAATCGATTAAGGAGTCTTTCTAAAATTATGAACCTAAAGAAACCCTAAAAAGTTCCTACTAGTTACAAACTTCGTATTACTTTGCCTTAATAACTCGCTGAAACATCCTTAATTAATCTCGCTCAGTCTTAAAGAAATTTAACTAACCTTCTGCGAGTTGAAGATATACGTGAAAAACTTAGTAAGACAGAAACCGTCGAACGTTAATGGTGCACTGCATTCAATCAGGAACTCGAAATCGTCACGACGTTTTACGATAGCAATTATCTGCGGTACCATTTGGCTGACGGTGATAGAAAGCCCGATAGCAATAAGGACCGAACGAGTACGAGTAGTCTGATACGGCCACAGTCCAAACCATTTCAGGAACATTTTATTAAGTCTATAATATCGGTGTTGAAACAAGTCCGTCATCTTGCGAATTTCCATCGGTGATAGCGTTAGAGATACTATTGCCATTGTTCTCGATGAACCTCAAAACGCCAGGAACTTCATTTTTTACGCGTTTCTCTGTTTCTTTCTCATTATCGATTCATGGCAATTATGTTGAGGCTTCGTACTTCGACTGATGTTCAAATTGCCCTTCTTCACGTGGACGCTGAGTGACGGCTAGGGTATAAACTTTGTATATACGTGAGTCATTGCAAGAGCCGCGCGAACCCCGAGCGTATATTCATATTTTTCGGAATAATATTCTTCCACATTGTTCAATTGAGGTGTAAACTATTTTTCATCCCCACCAGAGAAAAAATAAGCATGTGATGTGTTTGACTTCGGCCTGGAGGGATTTTATACTTCAGTTCAAGTCGCAGCCGTACGGACGAATCATCCCGAAGTTTTCACCCGTAGGTGAACGTTGTACCGAAATGGGTTTAAATTTTCTATGGACATTGATCGTATGGCTGAGTGTAAAAGTAACGACTTTCAGCGTAAGTTGACTTGGAACTTTAAAAAGACATTGTTGTAATAAATAAAATAACTCGACGGTCAAATGAACTGTCGTCGTCCTCATAATTTACGAAGTACTTTTAACGAGAGAAATCGACCCACGGGGAAACAATGATATTTCGATCTTTAAAATCTCTTCCTCAATTTTTGTTACTTTGAAAAATATGTTTTAAAATTCGGATTTCCTGCAATTTGTACGAGCAGACATCACATCTTACAATGTTTATACCTTCATTAATTCTGACAGTATCCGAAATGAATGATTAAACAGTGGTAGTTGCGTTAACAGAGGAGGCTATATGAATCTTTATTCGTTTCATTGACTCTTCATTCACGGAAACGATGGACTATAAACGTGGCGCGTATTTTGAAAGGCGTCTAACTGTTGAAATGCACCAAAATTGTGATTGTTCGGGATCTCGTGAAGTCGTCTTTTCAGACATGTCATTAATCCTGCATCTTCAAACTTGTAATTTACATCGTACGGGGTTTCATCTTTGAAGAAAATAACTTCAATGGAATTTAAATAAATTAATGCTTGTATGCGTTGTGGCGAAAAGTCCCTATATGGAATGCAGGAGCGTAAAGTATGACAGTGATGTCTTTAGAAACTGTAACACAAAAATTATCCAATGATTTGGTTGGATAATAATATTAGGCGGTGGTCGGAGTTCGTGAAAAAAATGATCGCCCTTACCGTCCCAAAACTTTGTATGGACATGACCCAAATTTTTCCGGCTGTAATTTGAGAGGGCACATTACAACGCATAACCATGAAGAGCAGGATTTTCTGAGTCTTCAGCGGTAACCTGTACCATTCGATGTTGAGTCTGGACGCAAGACATTTCTTTTATCAGGTCACATCTAAGCATGTTTTTTTATCATGACCTTCGTTCACTCACATATAAGAGCGAATTGTAATACTGTGATCCATCAGAATTTGGGCCATGTAGCTTTCGATATAGAGATGCACCATGCAGAACATATTGCCAACTGCGAATTTTGCGGTTTGTTGAGGATTGGTGGTTCTCTTTACAATCTGAATCAATTACCTCTTTCATTGGTCAGTTCTAAAGATATACATACATATAAACCGCAACTTTTACCTCAAGCCCCGTTAGAGAAATCATAAACACGTTAAATCCCACGATAAAAAAGAAGCACCATGAGTAAGTAGCCTCGATGAGTTCCGAGTAACTGGTCATAGTGAAACGTTCATAACCCAGATGATGCGGCTTGGTCATTGATTATTTTCATTAAATAGAATATCTAAAGAATCTAACTTGATAGCTTCATTGTGTTGTTCGATGCACGTAGCTATATGTTCATAGTGCATGTTCCGTTCATCCAACGCATGCGTGGTTTCTGATGTTTCCGATGATCTTTTATTCTTTCCGATTCGCTCCGAATCGCGTCGGTAAATTGCCGTTAACACATTCCTATGATTATTATTGCGAATCAGGACCAACTTGGGGCATTTTAACAACACGTCATATGGTCTTTCAAGACATGATCAGTAAACCTTCGACTCACCCCAATGCAGCATATAATCCGCAGCCGTGTTGAATGTAAACGATGAACATAGAATCACATCCCACGGTGACGCTGAATCCCAGGAATGCACTCACGGCAGTATGCAGAATAATGTAAAAATAATATTTTTGCAAGTCGATAACTAAATAATCGACGGATGTCCCAAATTCACCAGGCTCGGTACCGTTCCTTAACAGAATGTCGATGACCTTCGGTACAGCCGGTTCGGCTGCGAAGATAATCCAGGTTGTATAACACATGGCTGTACGCAATATCGGAAAATCTATATGAAATGCGACAATTTTAATTACCTCTTACTATACTTACTACTTACTACTTAACTAACCTGTATACGCGATCGTCATCTTTCTCCCATTCTCGGCGTATTCGTGAAAAATGTTAGCGCCACGATCCCGAGCCCGAACATACCAATTTGTACACATTCGATTTAGTAACTCTAACATCTGCACAAATCGAACAACTGCTCTGTAGTGAATATCGATTAAGGGCTTACGCCATAATGAAATGTCGATTTTTTATTTTTTCTAATAATGTATAGTGTCAAGAATATTCAGCTAAATTTTTATGCCGAAATTCAACGATTTACGCAGAGTGCTCGAGCAACGGCGCGGCCGTACTTCGAACGCGTTTTTCTCGAAACATGATTTGCAGTATCGGTGACCCTGACATCTCAAAAACGGCTTGATGGATTCTTATGAAAATTTTTACCGATATACTTCACCAGATTTTTTAATCGTCTTTATATAAAAAAAAAAAATTACTTAATGTTTAAAATAATATGGGTAAGAATCGATTTTTTTCCATTGCCGGCCATTTAGCCGTTTTCCCCCTTACAGAGAACCGCGTTATATGTCATTTGTTAAGAAACAATCAAAAAATTTCGTTTCAGACAAAATGACAAGTCGAAATCAAGGTCACCGCGAACTTACTTTCGACAAACAAATTAAAAAAACATAAATAATACCAATAAATTGGAATGAAACAATTCCTTAATGTTCTTTAATATATCCTTCTTCCAGCCTATAAAAATCAAAACGATAAAGCGGATATGAAGCCAAAACGAATACCAAAAAGGCGGTGCTAGTTATAAGTTTCGTTTTTCTTTGACTTGATAACACGCTGAAACATCCTTAATTAATCTTGATGTCTTAAAAAAGAATTTAACTAACCTTCTGCAAGTTGAACAAGGATGTGAACATCTTCGTGAGGACGAAAGCATCGAAAATTAATGATACAATACACTGCATGACGAACTCCCAATCGTCAAGACCTTTCAGCATAGCAATTGTCTGAGCTGCCATTTGGCTGATACCGATTAAAAATACAATAGCATAAATGGTCGAACGAACACGGATAGTCTGATACGGCCACAATCCAACCCATTTCAGCAACATTTTATTTGTTCTATAATATCGATGACCAAACAAGTCCCTCGTCGCTGGAGCCTCCATCGGGGATGACGTTAGGGATACTATTGCCGCTTTTTTCGATGGATCTCAAAAACCTAGGAGTTTAATTTTTGACGCGTTTTACTGTTTCTTTCTCATTATCAATTCATGCACAATTATATTGCGGCTTCGTACCTCGACAGACGTTCAAATTGCCCTTCACTGGCGGCGATGAGTGACAGGTAGGGTGTAAAGACGCGGCATATATGTGAGTCATAGTAGAAGGTGCGAGAACCCCAAGCGTACATTCACATTTCTCGGAATAATATTCTTCCACATTGTTCAATTGAGGTGTAAACTATTTTTCATCCCCACCGGAGAAAAAATAAGGGTGTAATGTCTTTGACTTGAACGTGGAGGGATTTTATACTCCAGCATAAGTCGCAGTCGTAGAAACAAACCATAAGGGAGTTTCTACCGATAGGTGAACGTTGTAACGAAACCAATTCGAAACTTCTCTGGACATTGATCATATGCTCGACTCTACAAGTAATAAGTTTGACCAGAAACGAACTATCTTACTTCACCTTCGTATATCGCATTTCCGAACCGTTTGAGCATCCAATCGAAATTTATTCAGCTTGTCCAAGTAGGCGTGTAAGTCGGCGTGCAGAGTCGACCTGAGCCCGAACGATGGATTCGAGCTGTGGGCGAACTGCCGAATCCTATTCGAGACACAAATCCGAGGGAAAAAAAGGCAAAAAAAGGTTTCCCTGCGCCTATGCGGGCCCGTTTCGAAGGGCCCGGATCCTGGGAGCCTCCGCTCTCTTCGGACTCTTCACCAGTCCCATCAGCAGCGACAGCGACACTCCCACTACCAGCATACGAGCCTGGTGAGATCTGGATGTTTTTTTTTTTTTTTCGAAAACTATGTCGCACGGCTTTCGTTTATTCCCACTCTATTCTCCCCGGCTCTTACTTAATCGTTCCTTTTTCTGATTGCCTGTCGTCCTGAGGCGCAGGCAATGACGAGTTTGTTGCTTTTTCCTCATTTTCAACGACGAAGATAATCGCAAGCTGGTTCTTGGCTACGGCTCGGCAAAATTGTTTTATTTTACAACACATTTCTTTTATTAACAAAATAAAAGAAGCTTTTAAGGCGCGCAATGAGCCAGTTTCATTTCGAACAACTATTAGTTCCGTTGCCGGTGGAGCACGATTCAGGGTCGGAAGGCTTTTGTACTTTATAGATTCGCGTCGGGCCGAACGAATCGACTGGTCACAAGGCGCCTCGGTACAATATCCTCCGTCTCGTTGGTCGCTCCTCAGCCTGCACAGAGGTGAAGCCGCCGCACGTCTGAGTAATGACGGTGGTGGATAATAACGCATTCGCGGCGTTCCTCGTGGTCGCTCTTAAGCCCTCGATTCCTCGTCCCCTTAAACTTTTGTCTCTCCCACTCTCTCCAGCCTCGCTGCCGATTGAATTCGAGCCAACGAGAGAGTCTCTCGGTCATAACAACGCCAGGCCTCTGACAGTCGGTGACTATTACTATACTCGTTGCGCCGTAAGGTACAGATACGAAGAATGAGATCCGCGGCCCTCGAGTAAGGACCGAAGACCTCTTGATTGAAGCCAACTAGCCGGCCAATCCGAGACCTCGACTTATTAAAACTCTCGACGTCGTTATGCCTTTTGTCTCTCCTTATGACGCCAGGAACCCGAGACATGCTCCGGAATGATGTCTAGGCAATGTATAATATATTTTTCTTTTACCAAGTTCATCCGACGACGGAGAAAACGGATCGAGCGTATTGTCAGACGCTTGATCGAAATTAAGTTTGATCTCCATATCGAAATTGTGCTTGATTTAGCACTAAAAAAGTCTCATTCTCGCCGTCGCTATGCCTTTTGTCTCTCCTTATGACGCCAGAAACCCGAGACGTACTCCGGAATTACGTCTACGTAATTTATTTAAAAAATTGTCGCTTACTAAGCTGTTCCGTCCCCGGAATAATTGCGATCTCAGAAGGACTTCAACGAGCGTATTTTCAAACGCTCGATGGCAATTAAGTACGATCTCGAATACGGAGCTCGAACTTGGATTCCACACTGAAACAGTTCGAACTTCGAGCGGGAAGTGAGCGCGCTTAAATTTCCATTGGAATAAACGATTTGCTTTGGTAAGCGTGCGAATCATCGGATAAAATGGAAAAGCTACTTTCGAGACTTGTTCAACAAAATTGCTCGAACTTTCTACGGTTATTAAACTGCAGACGGCCCAACAGCCGCGTAGCTCGTTACCTTCATTATTATCGGTGGCAAAGCGTCGGCCATCTGGGACTTTGAGCCGCGCTGTTTGTACTACTGTTTTCACCAGGCGCGAGGTCTCATTTCGGTGAAAATGGAGTAGGTCGCGAATACAGACTTTGGCCGAGGAATATGGTAATTTCTATGGTGCGATTATTTGCAGGTAGATTTACAGTGCAGCTTAATATTGTCGTGGAACACTGTGTCGGTGCTCGCTGCGTGCCAGCGAGACAAGCATTGTCTTCCTGAGAATGTGGGCTCGGTCTCTGCCGCGGATAAATGAGGGACTGCACAGCGGTGCATGCACATTTCGAAACTGCTTCAGTCTCATTTACTTCCCGCTTCTTCGCGACTAGCCAGCGGGCAAGAGAAAATTAAGAAAAAAAGAACAAACATTGAAACTTCGAAGTTCAACTCCGAGCACGAAAATGCCCTCGGGAGGGTGAATTTACGAAGAACTTCCACGCGAACTAGGGGGTAATTGTGAGCGACGAAAGAAGCCGGTGAAGTACGAGGTACGAAGTCCCTCAGCAGGGAAAGCCGACTTGTCAGCGGAAAGCAACATGACATGCGTTTTACTTGGAAGAAAAATTATGCCATTTCAATTTTTATCCAATTTCGCCTGAGAAAGCTACGACTGTAGTCACGCGACTTCGCCGACAATTAACGCACCTTTGGTCCACACCGGAATTTTTATTATTTTTTTTTGTGTTCCCCGTTCAACCGACTTCTTACTTTTCTCCCGAGAACTCGGAGAACCGAGTTCACGAGTCTCTCACGTAACGTTTAGCGTATTTTACGCGAGTGTTTTAGTGCCGCGATAGTGGAGATAAGCCGCGCGACCTCAGCTCAGTTCTTGTATTAGTCAACCGTAGTTAGTAGTTTCCTTGAACTTTTGGAATCGGGCGGATGGTGCTTCAATCAAACTTACCGGGACAAGGGCTGTCCCAATCAAACTTACCGGGACAAAAATTGTCCCGATCAAACTTACCGAGACAAGAACTGTTCCAATCAAATTTAGCCAATCAAACTTACTGGAACATCGGCTGTTCCAATTAAACTTACCGGGACTGTGTCTTGTTCTAGTGAGACAAACCTCATTGGGATGGTTTCTTTTTACCGCATGGGTAGAATTTTTTTTTCTCTCGAACCAAATATTCGGTGGCATCGGAGTTTAATCTGTCTTGCCCATCGAGCCAGGTCACACGAGCGCCCCAGATAAGTTATCTTATCAAAAAAAAAAGAGAGCTTCTGTGCCGCACGAGATAGATACGCTCGGAGGGTTGCGCCTGGGAGATATTCGAAATGGTACATGCGAGACTCTGCCTGGCTCTCCAGTTGCACTTCAACATTCAATATCCCGAAGTAACCCAACATTCGAGCATCTGGTATCGGAGAACCGCAGTATTCCATCGTCCGATAGGTGTAACGTAGTACAATCTTGTTTTCTCATCGTGCTCCGAAGCGAGAGACCGCAACCGGAAATTCCTCGGCACGTTTATGCGATCGTTAGAAAAAAAAAGGAAAAAAAAAACGTACGTGCCACGATCTGTGACAGACTATAATGGAAGGTCTTCCTATTATCTGCCTCGCTTTCTCTATGTGTAACACGATGATTAAACGTGTATCGTTATATCGCGTGTACGTATTAAATCTCGTCGCCACTTCAAAACTTTTTCAGTGGCATCTTCCGGTGCTTAATCACTTTTCTCAGGGGACATTTCCGGTCATGCGAACTTTTTTTCCATTAGCAATTTTTGTTCCCATTGACAATTTTTTTCCATTCCCAACTTTTTTTCTATTGGCCATTTTTTTTCCATTGACAATTTTTTTTCCATTGACAATTTTATTACCATTGGCAATTTTCTTTCAATGGACAATTTCTGGTTTTCACTGGCAATTTCTGTTTTCGTTGACAATTTTCTTTCAATGGATAATTTTTTTCCAGTGGCAATTATATTCTCAGGATCCAGTGTCGAATTCCAGAATCGAACTGTCCTTCGCACAGTGAGGCTGCGCGAGTAAAATGATAAGTTACGTGAGTCGGGCGGAAGTCTCGAAATGTTTGCCAGAAGAATCCCCATCGACCGGTACACTTTGCCGCGGGCGCGAGAGGCGAGACGAGATCTCGGATCGTCTTCGTGATACCTGCAAAAGCACGTGATCTAAGGAATCCGCGTCTGTTGGAAACGAGAAGTCCCGAGACGAGCGAAGAGCAAAGAAACCCGGCCGTGTCTCTTCCCTCGAGCCTCTTCCACTTTTTCCGCGGTCACCATTCCACCGATCCTGGTTTCCTCCTCGACAGGCTGCGTACGTATTCTTTCGAGGAGCCTCGCGTCAACCGCCGTCTTCGCTCGTCCGTCAACGGGCTTGACCTACGAGTGCACAGCAGAAACTCACTCCACACTATTCGCTACTCGTCGCAACCGTAACGACAGCGTATTCGTTTGAAATCCGGCATTCCCGATATTTCACGTTATATCAGCACGTAAATATTACCGAAGATATTTTTTTCAACAAACATAAAGTTTTGGAGTTAACCCTTCACGAATGTGATCCTTGTTTAACGGGAACTTGGAATTTGCCGAGACGTACCTTGAAGTGTTTTTTTTTTTTTTTTTTATAACGCAAAAGAAAATTTATTACGAACGTATCGTTTTTGTGCACCGAAAAAATATTTGGTAATATCAACTAAGCTGCGGTTGCGGGTGGCGATGGAAATGTTTCGTTGATTGAACAAAATGTTTGTTTAATTCAAGTAACTATTCGTTGAAGCAACTAAATATTAGGTCAAACTACGATATATTCGTTCAATCAACTAAATATTCGTTCAATCAACCAAATATTCGTTCAATCAACTAAATATTTCTTTCAATCGACCAAATATTTCCTTCGACAACCCGCAACCGCAGCTTGGTTCGATACTGCCAAACCTTCTTTTCGGTGTGCTTAAAAGAAAGCATAGTCGTTTGCTCTCGGCAAAAAGTCTCCGGCACTTGAAGGGTTAAGAAGTTTATAGCAAAAATGAAAAGTCGCTGGAGATTCGATCGTTCGAACAATCTCCGGCGCAATTTTCTCCCAAATTACTGGCAACCGATCGGTGTCAGTGAAAAGGCGTCGCGGTTTCGGTGCAGATGCCGCGGATCTCGGTGAATTCTCATCGGCGGCAACTCCTCCCGCGGGCATCATCGAGTTTTCTCATCGACAGTGTGAGAAATAGGCTTTTCTCTCGCGGAATATCTTGGCGCGGTTGGTGGTTCGAGGGCACGAGTGAACGCGCCCAAGTGCTCGAAGAGATCGCCTCCTCCGCGCGCTCGATCGATCGAAGAACAACCGGCTGTTTGCCGTCTCATCGTCGAACCGCGGCGGGAGAATAGAGTATAGATAGATGTCGGTGAATCGATTCCCGGTGATCGATGACTCTTCGCAACGTATTTATTACAGGCGATATCTAACGCTGAGCGCGGACGCGCGCACTTCCGCGCCGCTCGTAGGCACAACGCTCTTCGTTCACCTTACCCTCTTATCTCTTCTCTGTATTTCTATTTTTCATTTGTGCAACGACGATATCGATATTGCACGCACTTGCCGCGCCAGCGCAGCATCGTCGCACGTACCGTCATCCTTCCGTTTTTATACAAACTTATCGTGGATATACCATTTGGTTTTAGTTCAATTTCAAACCCTAAAAAGTGTGTGGTATGAAAATTTGAAAAAATTCCTCGTGGCGTCACTTCCGATTCCAAAATCTTGGTTTTTGACCGAAAGTGAAGTCATACCGAAAAACGTCACTTCCGGTTCGTAAATCTCATTTTTCGATCGGAAGTAACGTCATTCGGAAAAATGTCACTTCCGGTTCGTAAATTTCATGTTTCGATCGGAAGTCACGTCATTCGGGAAAATGTCACTTCCGGTTCGTAAATCTCATTTTTCGACCAGAAGTGACGACGTACTGGAAAACATCACTTCCGGTTCGTAAATCTCATTTTTCGACCGGAAGTGACGTTGTACCGGTCATAGGTCAAACGGATGGATTAAGGAACATCCGAGGCGCGCGCAATATAGTCTATTTTTGTATTAAAAAAAGAATGATGGAATGTCAGCAATCAAGTAAATCAAAGTTCAAACTTGAGTCTGATCCCGAGAGTCGAATCGAGGCTTGTGTGAATCACAAGCGTGAAGTTCGTAAATCACGATCGAAAGTTTTTCTCCCAATGATCGTCCGGATCATTGGCTTTCGTGCGCGCGCACTGTCTGCGCAGTGTTCTGCCATTTAGATCGTCGATTGCCCGGCACCGAGATATCCCATCCTCACTCTCGGATAGACCGTCCATGGCGTGTTAGCTAATCGTTAAATATAGCAGCAAAACACAGTGCGTGTCGGCGCGCTTCTGTTCCGTCTTTATCTTTCTCTCGTTCATCCCCGTAAACCCTTTTCCCTCGGCCGATGGAGCGACGGACGAACGGGAGATTATGGGTAAACGCACTCTGCGCGATATAAACGAGCGATTTTTACCCGCGTTTCACGCGTCTCGTTATAATACATGTTTTCACGATGTAAATCCATTACGGCGGAGCTGCCCTCGTGTGGGTATTAATGCGCCTCGGGCGATGCATGCGATAAATAACTGCACACACGC
The DNA here is from genome assembly GCA_963922035.1 of Amblyjoppa proteus. Lineage (NCBI taxonomy): Eukaryota > Metazoa > Arthropoda > Insecta > Hymenoptera > Ichneumonidae > Amblyjoppa > Amblyjoppa proteus. The sequence goes on from OY998228.1 coordinate 45,275,193, forward strand.
ACATTACACTGTTGTGTATGATCTTTTATTTTTTAATTTTTTCTTGTTTTTTATCGAACAGCGAAACCCACAGTAGGAACTTAGCGTCGAAATAATGCGAGACGCGCATAAGCCAGTCATTGCGTCATAGTCGAACGAGGCTACTATATTTCTTGGTCGTTTCAAAATTAAAACGACCGCCCGCACGCGAGACCGGTCTTGGCCTCGCGACTGGAACTTAGCGCTCCCTCGTGTGAATATATTATAATAATTCAACAGGGGCGTGGAGGAGGGGGTGAGCCGTGAATTTAACGATTTCCGTTGTTGCCACTTTGCCTACGTCTCTTGCGATAATCATAGAACTTCGTGATCGTCGTTGGGCAATCGTGATTCCTAGTTGTCATCGTCTCAGATCCGGTCGCATTAAAATTTTTAATCGCGGAGGCTAATATGAATATTTTTTTTTATTTTTTATTATCGAGGCGACAACCAAAATTGATGCGTCGCATAATCCGAACGGCACTGGCAGTCGCGCTCGCCGACACCCAGTTCCCACACCCTTTGCGCCGTGCAGTGGATCGCGTATCGGATGCATCGTGCCACCTACAACTACCGAGTACAATTTCAGTGTCCCGATGACGGGGCTGGGTTAGTCTCGTCCGGCTGCAGAGAGTCACGTTGCCGATGAAGTAGGTTAATTGAAGCGCGTGAGTACCAGCGGGAGTCTTCGGGTTCTCGCGACGATAAAACTGATCGTCGGATGCCTCTGGCTGATGGGATGCGAACATGATCGCGCCTCTCGTCGACATTATAGTCCACGTTATTCAGCGAAATAAAAAAAAAAAACCTATCCTGCCAATCATTGCCCGATTACTAAAAGAACGAAAAAAACTGTCAATGACCGATAATGAACCTGCTCTTGCGTCCGAACGGATCTACCTGTATGGATATAAGAGAAAATTAATCACAATTGGTAAGATCGGCAGTGCGTCGTTTCTGCAGAGACCAACTCTACACATCACTGACTCTACACTCACCAATTCTACACAACGGCAACTCTACACGTGGCTCGACTGTCCACAGTCGCGACTGTACACAATGCTCGGCTCTACACAAACTTATCTCACATACATACTGAAACTCTACACAAGTATTTTTCTTTGCTCTAACCCTATACAGCAAAATTGTACACGCGTTGAATTTAGTATACCAATACTCTTCTCTAATAACGTGCACCGATAAAGTCGGGACGACGATCATTATTGATTGGTTAAGAGGGATGTGAGTTGGTGAATGTGTAGAGTCGAACTTGTGTCTAGTCGGAGCCGTGGTGAATCGGGTTCTATGTAGAGTTGGTGAAAAAAGCCTGTCGGCTGTGTACAGTTTTGTCACGGAGAGTCATCGATGGGTAAAGTTTCGTCGTATCGAATTAAGCGTGCGTAGAATATATCTGGGGAGAATATTCGATGTGGTGAATTTTCCCGTGTGGGGTATTACTTGTGTAGAGTATTGATATCCCAAATGTAACGCGTCTACAGGTTTGGCGGGTGGGATTGGAGCAAAAAAAAATGCTTACAGAGAGTTTCAGTATGTGCCCAGATAGGTTTGGGTAGAGTCGAGCATTGTGCATAGTCGGAGCTGTGCACGGTCGAGCCACGTGTAGAATTTGTCTCTGTAGAAACGACGTACTGCCGGTAAGATCGAGTTCTTCGGGAACTTCGGTCAAAAGGAAGAATAAAACCAAAAAAAAATAAATAAATAATCGGAAGGCCCGAAGGCGTCTCGGTCGATGATGACGATGGTTGCAACAGTTGCCTAGCCTCGGGGCGATCTCGTTCCGTGGGCCTCGTGTGTGCGGTTCCTGTCCGCACCGTGAAAACAACGCTATTGCCTAACATGGCGAGCGACGTAACAGCGTCCTGTCAGAATGATCGGAGGAAGCTCTCTTCGGGCACACGGCGCTGTTCCATCCAGCGAAGTTCCCCTCGGTACCACGGTAGGAAACTGAGCCGAGAGAAGCGAAGTCGCCGCGCAAAGAGACCCGCAGCGGCAAACCCATACCGGGATAATCGCAGGGTGCCGATGGCAAATCTGCGAGCCAGCTCGGTGCCCGAGCAGCGCAGCTGACCGGCAACCGTACTACGCTCCGGAAAGTCCGGAGAATCCGGACATTCTGGCGGCCGCCGCTGCCTCTGGCTCGGTTGATGGTAGCTTTATGGCGTTCCCGAGCCTTCGATGCTATGGGAAGGCACACACAATGCCGAGTTATACGTGACTCTGCCTCGTTGGTACTTATACAACGAGCCTCCAGGCATGCCCACAAGATTAGCAGACCTGTACGTTGGGACCCCTGATTGTAAAAACGGTAACCCCGCTTCCGCATTTCTGATCGCTGAAATATAGTCTACTAAAATCTCGCTCATATCCACGCTTAGCGAGGAAAAATTATGGTCATTTATTTGGTAATATTGTCAGCAAGTGTTCTTGACTGCACTTCATTACTTTCATACGCGACGCCGTAACGATCACCGAAGGAATCGAAGTGATGAAAGCGCAAGCAAATGGCCCGCTTCCGCACTTCTGAGCGCTGAAATGCAGTCAACTAAAATCTCGCTAATATCCACGCCTAACGAATGTTGTCAGCAACCGTTTGCCTTTTAGTTAATTTCTTGAGCTCAATTGTGTACGAGTCGCAGTAGCGATCATCGAAGAACTCGTAGTGACGAATGCGCAAGCAAAAGGCCCGCATTCCTGATCGCCGAAATCCAGTCGGCTAAAATATTCCTCATAACCACGCTTAGCGACGAAAAATTATGATAATTTTTTTGTGTTAAAGTTGTAGCGACCGTTACTCGCCTGTGACTTCATTTCTTGAGCTCATTTCTCGAGCTCAATTGTATACGAGCCGCTGTAACGATCGCCGAAGGACTCGGAGTGACGAATGCGCGAGCAAGAGGCCGCGAGTACATTTGACCTCACGAACTCCCCGATAATTCCGCAGTCTATATCTGATGCGTATTATGGTAATTTATCGCGTTAAATTGGCGATGCCGAGCAAGGAGTGGCAGAAACGGAGCAGATATTGCCGTCGCATTGTTCGGTGCCACCGGGGCATCCCGTGTGTGTCCGTGTGTGTTGATCATTAGCGAAACTGGATCGCGAATGTCCGCGAGAAGAGCCTCGGATAGACCCCCGCGAGATATAGCACCGTGTAGACTCGGGACCTTGAATGCAACGGTTCTTTGGCCAGCTAGCCAGGAAATATTGGAGCTGCGCGGTTATACCGCCGCTGTACTGCACGGCAGACATGCCCAGCAGTCCTTGCAATGTACACAGGCTCGGTACAACGTCTCGGTACTTGTACGTACCGCAGGCGCAATGTACTGCAGGTACGCGGATGTTGTGCCTTTGCCCATACAGTTGAACTTGCATTTTTTTAAATTCTTCTAAACTTTCGAACGTAGATCAAAATGAAACGGGCGATCCGAAGATGCCTTGGCAATTAACACGAAAAGCCACTGTTCTTCTGACTTGCATGCACTGATGAAAAATTCGGCTGAATCCACTAAAGATTCGGGCGGAGACGTTTCAAGTAAGTATTTTGTTGGTAGAGCTAGAAGATCGGTCAGTTAGAGAATTTTTTTTTTTTTAGTGACTATCAAAATATTCATGAGGCATTAAAATATTTTGGTCGTCCAACAAAATATTTATTTGAACGTCCCTGCTCGAATCTGTAATTGACTCGACCGTATTTTTTAAGTAGCTAATCGAGCGAGCTGCGAAAACCGACATTTCAAACGCAGTACGCGTATGTTGTGCCTTTGCCAATACAGTTGAACCTGAATTTCCTGAATTCTTCTAACCTTCATTCAACGATCAAAGCAAAATGGTACATGAAGTCGTGTGAATATATGAATGAATGAATTAATGAATGGAACTGGCAATCCGAAGATGCCTTGGCGATTAACTCTACAGCCACTCTATCTAAGTAGTTAATCGCGCGAGCTGCGAAAACTCATATTTATTTTATGAGAAAGCATGATTTCACATAGCAGAGCTAATACGACCTTATATACTTTTGACTTCGTTCGATTTTCAAGTCCGTGTATGTTTGTCTCTATACAAATATACAAATCGTCTCTATATAAAATATGAAACTGAATTTTTTAAAATCCTTCCAACTTTCATACACCAAAGATCAAAGTAAAAAGGTATATAAGGTCACATTACAAATGAAACCAGCGATCCGAGGATGTCTCGGCAATTAACACGAAAACTCCTTCGCCGCTGTATCTAAGTAGTTAATCGAGCGAGCTGCGAAAAGCCATATTTATTTGATGGGAAAGCATCGTCCCAGATGGCATAGCTAATACACTTACTGGCATCCACGCACTTACAACCGGCCCGCTGGGCACAGCCGCAGTAATTATTATTGCTCGACTCCTCTCGGATCTAATCGCGACTTCTGCCGCTGATGTGTTATCCTTGGCTCTCGTGTTTGCCTCAGGCCATCCTTATCGTGAATCACGCGTTACGTGTCGTGGACGCTAACGCCTGACGAATATCGCTCGTAGCGTATACACAGATGTATATACGGTGAGATGAGATGCTGAAGCGGAGAGGCTGCGGGTCTTTACGGGCACGTACGCTTAGCCGGACTATCGTACGAACGATAAGAAGAACCTCGCGCTCATACCACACCAACGATCTGGGTCACTCGACTTGGGATTAGAGCGAATCGCTCGTTCATACCCCGACTTTTACTGCGCTACTATTATACGGGTCTTGGAGAGTTATTCTATCCGCCATGTTCTACCGCTGTGAAGCTGAAGGACAAAGGCGTTAAAATTGGAATCTTCACATTGCTTCCGCGTGTAATTTACTATTAATTACGAAGCTTCCGTGATAAAGAATGTTCTGTGATTACTTTGATTCCTCATGGAGAAAGGAAGAAATCCCGGTAAATAATACCTGTCGAGCTTTCCCAAAAACCTCTTACCACTTACGCGACTAATGAAAGCCCAATGATCGAAATAATAACAATAATCATCTTTCTTATCTCAATGGAATTCCTTGCGTCAGAGCTTCACCGCGAGAGAGACATTTCGTTTCTACTCTCGTTCGCGAAGGTGTCCTAATTTTCGTCCAATGCCATCGGCGAATACTTCGGAATTTACTGCGAGGAGGTTGAGAGCAATTTCGGATAAGATAGTAGAATAAGGAGCGAATCTTAATCGTGTTCGATATTCCACTTTTATGCAGGTCCTCATCGTCGCCGTCATCGTCGTCGTCCTCGATGCTCGTAAAGAAGCGTCCGGAGAGCAAAGTGCTTTAGTCAAAAGTGTCAGAAATTTCAGCGAAACCGATCAGGCTGGAAATATTATTACTGTCGGTTGGTGACAGAGATAAGCATTCTGGAAAAAGAAACTGTAAACGATCTTGAGATCGAACGAGTCCATCGATAACGATGACGAAGGCGATTTAATTGGTTCACCTCTGAAATTGCATCACAGCACCGAAAAGAGTCCAGAATGGATCTAAACGTCTGCTCGAGGAGAGTCCACGATGGTTACGCGACGATAAGATCGCGCGGACGAAGCAGACCCAGAGCTGTTTACCGATCAGATTCGGAAGAGCTGCTCAAAGAGCCCGGAGGTCCTTACGCCCTTCCCCGAGTGTCGAACAGCCCGCTCGAGCAAGAAGCTATCCATCAGGTGCCGAGATGGTCGGACTTTGGTCACAACAAATTTTTAGAAAACTACGGTACGCTCCGAAGAGGTCCAAAGCCGTCGGATACCCCTGAGCAGGATCGGAGAGTGGACAAAATTTTCCTGAACACCTTCTCCAGCAGCAAAGGCCACTTGGATCAGGACAAGAGCTCCAAAACGGATGGCGAAGTGGTCAACGAACGTCTCTACGACACAGTGCCTTCGGAAGAGCCTCAGGACAACCGGAAAGCAGCGAAAGCCCACTGTGAGATCCACAGAAATCAAACCGCCAATCAGAACGCAATCATAGAATCGCTGAACAACTTCTACGACACCGTTCCCGACGAGTGTCTGAAAAAAATAGCTATGAGGTCCGAAACCAAACAGACCAGGGTTCAAGCTAACTCGGAGGACACGACCAAGATCGGACGTCCGAAAGGTTCAAGACAGCCGATCTATGCGGTACCAAACATTCCCCGATCAACCAACGACAACAAATTTGATTCTCGACTGACCACGGACGGGAATTACGTTCCCAGTGGCGACCTGTACAGAACGACCGCTCGTTACATCGAGGATATCAACAGAAACATCGCAGAGATCGACAAGAGCTACGAGGAGCTTAGGTGTTCCTCGACATTGAGCGGAGGAAACGCCGCTTACGGTGTCATCAATAAGATTTCACGATCCATCGAGCCCCTGCTCGATCAGACCAGCGAGGAGCACCTTTACTCGGGATTCCACCGAAAAAGAGACACCCTGGCGCCGATGCCACCGATCTCTCCGAATTTCGGTGAGAATGGCGACGACCGAGCTCCCGGTACACCAGTCTCCGAGACTGGCGACCGCGGAGGCGCGAATCATGGGTCCAGATTTGATTTCAAGATCCCCAGGAATCCGTCCAATGATTCCTGCCGGGAGTCAACGAGAACCCGACCCAACTCATACGGCAAGTTACCGCCGAAACTTCTGCCCCGTTCGTCTTCCATCGAGAACAACTCCTCGCGACACTCGACCGGCTCGACGACCACGAGCTCCTCCACCAAGTCGACCGAGTCTCTGTACGCGATCTGTGAGTCTCTGACTGCATTACCACGAGATCAAAGTGTCTATCAGAGCCTACGAAAGGATGGTAATGGGGAGTTCGCAAAGAAGTCTGTGAGTTACGACGCCAATGCGGTTTTCAACGACGTCTTCGTGACTATGAGGACTCCGAGGATGGAGGCCAAGGTCGATGACCATCTCACGAAGTCTCGAGGGATCTCGCAGGAGAGAATGATCGAGGACGACCCGAGGAGGAGCCTGAAAGACAGCCAGAGAGTGAGGTCGCGGATGATATCCAATTCCAAAACGCTGGACGATGAACCGAGAAGGACCTACCGGTCGGATAATTCTCAGGCCTGTTCGACAATCCGCAGAAATCGAAGCTGCAACCACGTCGACGGCACGGAGGAAACTGGCTACGGTAAATCCAGCCCGAAGATTAACTGCGGTAACAGGAGAACCAACGCAGACTCGACGACCTTGCGCGTGAAAGATCAAAGCTCCTACTGCGTCCCTGCGGTTTACTCGACCACCAAGACATGCCCAGCTGGCAGTCAGTCACGATCCTCGAGGCAGGAGAGGATCGTCGACCTCCACTCGGAAGACGACGCGGACGAGAAGAAAGGAAGGAGAGAAAAGAGCATCGTCTCCGGACGTGCCGCTCCTCGATCGAACAAATATCGTTGCCGTGCTTCGGCGTCGAGTTCCACGGGCACGATCCGCAGAATGCGTTCCTCGTCCGGAATCGAGGATAACAAGGACGATCAGGACGAGTTGGATAACGATGAGGAAACTTCTTTGCTGGGTAACAAGAGGAGCGATCGAAAGATCAGGATCTCTTCGTCCTCCGTCGCACCGGGCAAACACTGCTCGAAGAAAGTTTCCCGTGAATCCGGCCAGGCCCAAACGGACCTCCAGACGGAGAAGAATCCCTTCCACGAGAGGAGATACGGTACGCTTCCGTACAGACGGTCAAAAAATACCGCGCGACCTCTCCACAAGTCAAGCGAAGACGTTCTGGACGGCGAGAGGATCGCTCGCGATGATCGGGCAACTTTCAAGAGATCTTGCGTGAGCACGCTCGATGTCCGGCCTCAGGACGAAGACGTCCGAGGGATCAAAGTCGGTGACACGAAGGTCGAGTCCCTTCCGTTTTACCTGATGGACGCCACGGAGGTGATCCTGAAGGGTCAATTGGAACGGACGATCCGGGATGATCGTTCGATGACGCTGGAGAACCTCGAGATCGTGGACGATGATTCCTCGCCGCTGAAGTCATCCGATCCGTCTATCGCCGACGAGAAGGAAATTTTTTTCAAACCAAAAATCGAGATACTGGTTAAAAATCGATTGCCACCGTCGAGATCGCGAACGAGACACAATTCGTTGGAATCGGAGGACCCCGTCACGGCGGCGAGATCGCAGAGTGGAACTTACGGTGGAAGCGGCGTGAGTGGTTTCGCTACTTTGCCGCGGCGTGGTAACGTTTCGAAAGAGCAGCGTGTCAACGAGACACCGAGACGTTTATCGGGAAATGCGCCTGTGCTGGAGCCGCTGTACGAGCACGCTGTCAGCGATCCCGTGAAACCCCGGGGCAACGACAATAACGTTATACCCTGGTGGGAACTCGCGACCAGGAAGTACAGACATCGAAGCTGTCCCGCGCTGCAGGTAAATTCAATTTAACATTTGTCGAATGGGAGAAGTCTCGGACAACTGTGTCGCGCTGTCGGAATGCTTGGGCAAAGGTCAAAGGTGTAATAAAGCAATCGGGGTGGATTTAAAAAAAAAAAAAAAAAAAAAATGTTTATCGTCGTCGAACGTCAGTTTCAGCCTGGGCAACTTAAGCTAATTCTCATGCTAAATGCCGAAGGCAAACTTGGTCGGGCTTTTGTGCGCCTAGTTAATTAATGTGTTTATTTATTTTGCAGCAATCAGGCAAAGCCCAATTACAAGTATATGCTAATATCAGAGCGAGAAGGATATAACTTGAAATTCAAATAATAGTCGCGTTCCCAATGTGCTTACGAGAAACGAAAAAATAAAAAAAAAAACAATTTGTAATAATAATCATAATAATAATAATAATAATGAGAAATATTAAAATTGAAGGAAAGATAAAAAATAATATATAACATATCGGCACCAACTTTTAGGAAAACCAACAGTTTTCCTAAAAAAAAAAAAAACTTTAACCCATAAAATAAACAAATAAATAAACAGGTAAATAAATAAATGAATAATTCAAACCAGTTCGGCTTAAAAATCTAAAGCGACACTTCTTTTCCATTTCGTTAGAGGAAAATATGAGTAACGGCACGTCGGTAAATTATCAGTGCTCAATGAGATTGCATATTGATCAATTAATAAGTTATTAAATGAGTATAAAAATCGGCGATATCGAAAGTGTAAATAAGATTTGACACGTCCGTTATGAAAACGTGTTTGCAGTTTTATTAACGAGATAAGATTCGTTAATGCACTTCTCAGGACATGTGGCAGTGTTTGTGTCTCATTCGGGAGGGAAGAGGACACGCGTATGCCGGAGTCCCCGTGTAATTCTCATTGGCGTAATCCTCCCGTGAAAGCCCGCTCTCTTTACCTCTCGGATCGCAGTCGCCGCAGTTCCACCTGTCTTATTCCCGAGACAGCGCGAAATCCCCGAGTAAATTACGTCGAAGATCCGAGAGGCTCGCCGAGCAATGATACCATTTAAAAATTAAAACCGAAAACGATTTCCATTTAAAAAAAATTAGCACCGAATGTTGTGTTAATAAAAAAAAATAAAAATAAAAATAAAAATAAAAAAAAATAAAAAAAAATCAAAGAATGTTTTCTCAGTTTCGAACCGCGACGGTGACACTATATTTTTTCCACGCCAATTTTAATACCGCGATACCGTGCGCCGTTCATTTCGCTGGATATCTCGTCGGCGAGACATCGTCCATTTATTATAATAATTCATCGAGAAATAAAGAAGCGCGTCTCACCCCTATCGCGAACTCCGCGACGCCCACCGTTAATTTAATAAGGCGTCACGCAGCGCCCGGCCCGGCTACACGCTGGATGCTGCACGCATCCGTGCGATTCCCGTGAAACACGCTTGGCGGCGGTGTTACCGCTGCCGTTGCTGCTCCTGCCGCCGCCGCTGCCGTCAAACGAAAATTGAAGCCGTGCTCGTGCATTAAAACGTCAGAAGGAGTGACGCGACACGACGGCTCACAACGAAGCGTGGGCCGCTAATGCGAGTTCGTGGAGCCGATTGAATAATTAGACGGAGACCAAGGTATATAACGCAAGCGCAATGTCTGCGTGTGAATGTAATGAGCCCACTTTACGTATGCTCGAGTGCTATCTCTCCCTCTCCTCCTTTCTTCGAAAGATCTCAGACCTCCTTACGTCCATTACCCGCCTTGCCGGGAGTTCAAGTGACGCCGGGAGCGAAGGCTTTCTTCTTTAATTCCGCGGATAAAAATTATCGCCGGTAAACTGTACGTTTGTTATCAAACGGAGTCAAAGTTCTACCTTCATTAATCGTCTTAATTTTGCATTCACAGCGGAAATACGTCACTTACGCTTTGAAAATCTCATCTTTCGAGGGGAATTGAAATACGTCACACCGGAAATATGTCGCTTCTGTCCCTGCAAATCGAATATTTCGACCGATAGCGGCGTCATGCCGGAAAATGTCACTTCCGGTTTGAAAATCTCATTTTTTCGACCGGAAGTGACGTCATACGGAAAGACGTCACTTCCTACCCGGGAAATCTCATTTTTCGATCGGAAGTGACGTCATATCCCGAAATACGTCACTTGTGCTCGAAAATGAGATTTTCGAACTAATGTATGATGTCACGGGAAATCCAAATTTACAGTTTCATAATCCATAGCGAGGGCACGAAGCGCCCGGGTCAGAACGACCGGATAGTGGGATATATCTTGGAGGGCTGAAATGGAAAAAAAAAAAAAAAATATGGTCTGAATGCAATTAGAGCGTAGGTAGTCGACACGCTTGTCCTGAAAAAACATTAGCCTCTTTTCCCTCTTGCTGACCCTTCCCATGCCCAAACGCACGGAAAGAGTATCGAGAGCCTCGAAACACTTAACGAAATCCTGTCCGCGTCCCCTCGCCCGTGAGAAGGAAAAACTTTCCTCACGAAAAATACACGATCAATAGATCAGGTCGGACAACGGTTTGCTCGACACTGGAGCTCCGGGAAATTTTGATTTATGACCCTAACGAGCGACCACGACGATTTTGAGTTTTTCGTCTTTCCGTGTATAAATAACACTTGAACAAACAACATTTTCCTCCGTTCCTCGATAGTACTCTTGGAGCTAATTTAATCAATTCAAAGAGTCGTTAAGCTTTTGCTTTCTTTCGAACTTCTGCAGCCGAACTGAAAATTCTTTTCATGCAGTGCACGTTCGAGCAATAAAAAATAAATATTCTCGTCACCGAAACGAGACCGATGTATCGATGACAAAGTGGGCAAAGAGTAAAAGCTTGATCTGCCAAAAATTTCCTTCGTGCCTCAATATTTTTGGCACTAATTTAATAAATTCAAGGGCCCGTTAACTTTTTTGCTTTCGTTCGATGCTCTGCAGCTGAACTGAAAATGCTTTTCATGCAGTGCACGTTCGAGCAATAAAAAATAAATATTCTCGTCACCGAAACGAGACCGATGTATCGATGACAAAGTAGGCAAAGAGTAAAAGCTTGATCTGCCAAAAATTTCCTTCGTGCCTCAATATTTTTGGCACTAATTTAATAAATTCAAGGGCCCGTTAACTTTTTTGCTTTCGTTCGATGCTCTGCAGCTGAACTGAAAATTCTTTTCATGCAGTGCACGTCCGAGCAATAAAAATAAATTTTCTGAGAAGCGAAACGAGCCCGATGCGTCGACGACAAAGTGAACGACGAGTGTTGAAGTCCTCTCGACACCCCCAATAATTTCGTGCCCACTGTTCACGAGTCTCCGAGCAATTTTGATTTACGACCGTTCGTGCCAAGTTAGCCTGGTCCCGCGACCGGATACGACGGCTTCGTGCTGCACAGCCGTGGTGAGCGAGAGAGAGTCGCGCAAATTGCCAAAGCAAGTCGTCTCGGCGAAAAGTTGCGAGAACCTAGCATAAGGAGTAACAGTAACAGCGGGCCGAACTCCTCGTGCGACTCTCGAACGGCATGAAAGCCGAAGTTGAAACTCTAACCGGGAACGACCCATCTGGCGCGCGCGCTCGACAACCTCGGGACCACTGTCATTCCTACACTCCTCCTACCCGATAGACCAAAATTTACATATTTTAGGAACGAATTATTCATCGAGTTAGCTGGCAATTCAACCTCGGCGACGTGATGTTATCTCGTTTGGAGCAGGAGCTATCATTCACGTCGCATTCCTTGTTCGACATAAATATAAAAATTCCTGAAGATGATCGATCAATCAATATTTTTATAACAATCATTTTTTTTTTTTTTTTTATCTTTTTTATATTTATAGCTGTACCGAAGATACGTTACCATTCGTTTCCATCCGAGCTTATCGTACCGAATCGAATCGTATGTCTCTTGGGATTAAAATACGGACTTCAATTATATTCGAAACATAAATATAAAAATCCCCGAAGATCATCAATATTTGTATAATAATTATTTTTTAACGCACTACTTCCTAAGCTAGCCAAGCGTAAAAACGCTAACAAGCTTAAAAAGCTAAGTAAAGATCTTAAAAAAAAAAACAGAAAACACATCACCATACGCTTTCACCCGAGCTCGTCGTACCGAATCGAATCGCACGTCTTCATCGTATCGTTATCGTCCTTCTGGGGGTTAAAGTATGAATATCAATTGATATGTTCGCATGGGGAAGTGCGCACGCGCGGTAGCGTAAGACGCGTCCTCGACAGAAGCGATGAATTTACGCCAGCGTTGAACGCACACGCCACCGACTGTTACTCGCAAACGCGTGCATCCGAGGCCGAAACACGTGATGACCATCTTGGTAGCCAAGCCGGCTGCTGCAGCTGGCCAGTTGCTCTGCGAGATGGACGGCAAACTGGCGATTATAAACAGAACGAGAGACGCGATCGGGGGGCAAACGAGTAAAATTCTAACACATGGTGCGTGTGTGCCCTCCGGTGCAGTAAACAGTACGTTAACTCCTTCACGTTCCTGTTTAATATAGTAGAGAAGACACCGGAGCCTCGACGATCCAGAAAGCTCGTGTGTCACCGCGGGCTTCCATTTGTTTTTTTTTTTTTTTTTTTCTTCCTTTCTTCTTTATCGCGAAATCATCCAAACCGGTCGTGTCCGCGCGTGCGCACATTGTCCCCCCCTCGTTGAGACTAGCAGGAGCTACGTTACATGGACATAGGTGCACGTGGTAGTAGGCATTTAGTGACGGCGTATGAGCAACCTGTCGCAGGTGTTTCTCGTAACGGCGGCAAATAATGAAGGTATTCCAGTGTAATCGCTGGACGACCATGGAAGCTATCTCGATCGGATGCGCTTGATGTTTGTCCGGGTTACGAGAGAAACTCGATCCGACGGATGAACCGAGGAATTTATCGTTTTTCTGTTAGGTTCTCCAAGATCTATAATCGATCGAGCTATTATCCTTCAGTTCAATTCAATTTACTCGATGCCATTAACGATTAATAATATTTATATACATTCATTTGTATTATATCTCTCTATAATATAAGAAGATTTCGCTGTCGCCGTGATCAAGAATTTTTTACCTGGGTCAGGTGAAACACTTTGACCTCGGTCATACGAAACACCTTGACCGGGGTCAAATGAAACATGGGATAACATATTCTAAGTCCCCTTATGGAGGTGAGAGAAATATTCCCCCCTATATCTAAGTCCCCTTGGGTGGTCCGTCAGCCTGAAATATTATAAGTCTTTTTAGAGCGGTGGGATCGAGGTGAAAGAGATTGGATCGCTGGGCGACGGATGCGTCACTCTAATTTGGCTTATCAATTATTTTACAGAAAATTCTATGTCCCTTAAGAATCCCGCCCCTCGCCTCGATTATCCTAAGTCGCTGTTCTAAGTAAGTTTCGGAGACACTCAAAGGGAGCGCGCGACCCACCAGAAGCCCTAGTAGTATAATATAATAATATTATATTACATTACATTAATGTGTATTAATTTATAATATTGATATAATACAATTCGTAGAATAAGAAGAGCTGCTGAGTATATAATTTTAAAAAAATTCTATAAAAATGCCCGCGTCTTCCGTCCGATATATGAAACAAGGTTGATAGATAAGAGAAGAAATAACGAAACGGGACGGCTCTGGGTACTTACACACTCGGGAGCTCATGCGGTACGGCCCGGCTCTCACTCTGTCTCTTCGCATGGTGCGTATCAGTATAGAGTTTCAAGAAGTCGAAGAGAAACGGTAGCGCTAAGGGAGAGTCGCGATGCAAGTGTTCACGAAGACACGGAGGGAAGAGAAGGTCGCGACGGAGGAGGAGGAGGCCTGGGAACTGTTAGCCCAGTTAGCTCGCCTCGTAACGCTTCGTGGATTATGCAGTTCTCACACCGGAGAGCGATACACTCTCCCGCGATACACACTTTGCCGCGGACCGGAGCTGGGACATATATACATATGTCCGAAAACAAAAAAATAAATGTGTATCGAAACTCTCGCGGATCCGATGTCTCCGGTAGCAAATAGCCTGCGGTCTGCTTGCGCTGCGTGACGAGGAACGGGAACGATTTTTTTTCACCCGTTTTTTTTTATATCTTCAAGCCGACGCATGAAACAAACCGAGAGCGAAGAAAAAAAAAAAGTGCACGCATGTAGGGACTTGTAAAAAAAAAATCCTTCGAGAATCGATCGAGTATGTTGGATGAAACGCTCGGATGAGCGCGGCCACTGTTAATTATTAACACTACAAATAAATTGTAAACTTAGTGCACTGGAACTTGAAATTTGCTTACAGTACTTACATTAATTGAACATTAGTGTACATTTAAAAAAATTTAATACCAGATATTAAAATTACAAATCTTTTGGCTGAAATTTACAAATATTTTCATTGAAAATACAAATTTTACATAAGATTGCAACGCACATGTGCTTGAAATTTCATAAACAGTTTATGTAGGGAAGCTTCCAATATCGTTCATTAATTTTCAGACATTTTTTTTTTTTTTTTTTTTTCTTACAGTACTATTACTTTTTCTTCGTTTTACGGAGAGAAGAAAGTTTTTTTTGTAAACGGCAGTGTTGCGTTAATTTGGCCGCGGTCTGCGAGCGGAAAAATTATGCGGTGCCCGATTGGAATTTATATGCTGCTCTGTGCGAACGATAGATTATAAAACGAATGCGTGCGTGCGTGTCTCCGAGCGCGGCTCGCATCGTGAAATTGCAGGGCAGAGTTCCGCCGGTCTTTTCTTCTTTCCCATTCGCTCCATTATTCTCGGACCGCCGGAGCATTGTCAACGGGGAGATCTCGAACCTGTCCCTCGGGTTCGCCGAGACAAAAAGTTAATAATTTGTAATTACTATTTTTTTTTTAAATAATTTTTTATTATTAACCAGTGTTTTTATTTAGAGCGAAACCTTTCACGTGGAATTATCGCTGGCGAAGCGCGCGTGCACATCCGAGGCTCGGCGAGGCAATAAAAACACGACCGGAAAGCTCACCCGGAGTAAAAACTCACGCCAAGGGGAACTCTCTTCGTGGAGTTGCCGATGGTTCGGGTAATG
This sequence comes from Amblyjoppa proteus, assembly GCA_963922035.1. NCBI lineage: Eukaryota > Metazoa > Arthropoda > Insecta > Hymenoptera > Ichneumonidae > Amblyjoppa > Amblyjoppa proteus. The sequence continues at coordinate 45,290,653 of OY998228.1, forward strand.
CTCTGCTGGTGTTCGCACCAGAAACCGTATCGGTACGAGCCGCCGAGCAACAGTGACGCGCTTTGTGCCGGAGCTGCAACGAAACGCGATGCTTTTTACACGTAATAATATATTAGCAGAGTGGCGTATAATTCAGAACGATCCGTGGTTAAATGTTTGTATACACTGTAGTCGAGTTACGAGCGTGCTTGACCCTCGAATTAAGAAAAAATAATAATAATAATAATAATAATAAAAAATAGCGATTAGCTCGATTTTTACGATCGCAAAGCGGTAGCCAGTAATTCGTGACGTTTAGACAAAATAAAAATAACTGAGTTCGAGCTTTAAATGTTCTTGCCGACGATGAAAATATTAATTCATAAATCTAACGATTGTGAAAAATAAATAAAATCAAATGATTAAATATTATTCGAACTTGAGTTTGAATTCAGGTAGCGCCGATGAATCGAAAAAAAATTTGCGTCGCGTCACCTCGATGGGCCTCTCCCGATACGGTTCGGTAATAAAAAAATAACATAAAAATATATATGTAACGATGAATGAAAGGAGAATGAGCGCGGCGAAGTAGGAAGGCCGAAAGGCTCGGCCCGCAGGGAAAACCGACCGACGGGAACCTCGAGCGTGTTCGACCCTCGTATTTAAAAAAAAAAAATGCGATTAGCTCGATTTTTACGATCTTACCACGGCAAGCCAGTAAAATGCCGGTACTTCGTGACGTTTAGACAAAATAAACACAATAAGATTTTGAGCTTTGAAAGTTTTGACCAATGATAAAGAAAAAAAATGCATAAATCTAATAATGAAGAAAAATGTTAAAAATGAAATTGTCAAATCAAATTCGGAATTGAATTTGAATTCAAGTAGCGTCGATGTATCGAGAAAGAATTAGCGACGCGTCAGCTCGTCTCTCTCGATACGGTTCGGTAATGAAGAATTAAAAAAAATAGAGTCCGAGCTTTAAAGGTTTTGACCGATGATAAAGAAAAAAAACTGCATAAATCTAATAATTAAGAAAGACGATGAAAATAAAATTGTCAAATCAAATTCGAAATTGAATTTGAATTCAAGTAGCGTCGATGTATCGAGCAAGAATTAGCGACGCATCAGCTCGACCGGCCTCTACCGATACGGTTGGGTAATAAAAAATAATTTAAAAAATACATATGTACCAAAGAATAAAAAAAAAAAAAAGAATGAGCGTGGCGAAGTGGGAGGGCCGAAAGGCCGGGCCCGCAGGGAAATCCGACCGACAGGAACGTCCGGCTCCCAGAGCAGTGGCTGTCAAGTTATTTCGAAGTTGAAAATGTGTGCAGCAATGTAACGCATTCGCATACGTGTACGATGGACTTTTCGACGTCTTCGTGAACGGTAATGATACGATATAGTCGAGCGAAAGGAAGAAGGAGGCCGTCCCGCGATTGTAGTGCGTCCGCGAACCGACGAGAGCCACCTACGCTCCGATCGCGCACCTTTGCGATTTCCCATAGGCAATACCTCGACCCTAAAGTATACAAAACACATCGGTACACATCGTCGGGTACGTGTGCGCCGAATACGTGGGCGCCGACAACGAGCACTAGGGCTGTACATTCGGTAAATTGGTACACGTCGAGTGCGCATCTAATCGGCAATAGATAATCCTTGAATTAATCGTAGGAAAGAGCTTCGATGGACGAAGATAATTGGACCGTTCGGTGAAATGTCAATGCAAATTTATTGCGACATAAAAAAAATTTATTCGTGAATGGGCAAGTTTAACAAAAAAAGAAAATGTATATGACGGGTCAATATTTTTTTAAATGTCTAAATATATATGTGTATATATATATTTTTAATGTTTAAAGCATAAATATATGTACGTGGGCGCGGCGACCGTGCACTTGAGCTGTGCATTCAGTAAATGGGTACAACGTCGACTGCGCATCTAATCGGCGACAAATAATCGCCGAATTAATTAATCGTAGGAAAGAGGTTCGATGAACGATAATAATTCGACTGTTCCAGTGAAATGTCTATGTGGATTTATTGCTGTATAAAAAAAAAAATTTACTCGTCAATGGGCAAATGAAAAAAAATGGATATGAAGCGTTAACATCTTTTAAATGTCTAAAAAATGAGTATATATACGTGGACGTATATAAGAGCTTAAACTATATGAAGAGCTTTACTTTGTTTAAATGCCTAAAAAATATATATATCGATGCATTGCAGCCCGTACATGTTCTACGGTTGTGGGATACTCTCCGGTGAGTGCCGCACGATAATGTGTCCCGATGAAAAGTGTAACTCGTCGAGCGTGTGGGTCGCATTGTGGGTCAGAGTCGCCTACGTCGCCACGTTCGCGACTCCGACGACTAAGACGCGACTCCTCGCGTCTTTCTCTTCACTTCTTCTTTTCTTCATTTTTTATTTTTTTTTTTATTTTCTCTCTCGATCCCCGTCCCGTTTGTTCGCCAATAAAGCGTGAGTCTTAAATCATTGCGCCGTGTCCGGACCGAGTTCGAATGGTGCGGGAGTCGAGAAAGCGAAGGAAGAAAAAAAGATAGAGTAGTGATGAGAGGAAAAAAAGAAATACTCACTACGGTGAAGTATAGAGGACGAAGAAATGGAGAGGAGTATCAATGTCGGACGAGTGGCGTCAATTTACGCCTTAACCCTCGTCTGACGACCAATCTTATACATCTTGCGTATATACATGTGTACACGGTATTATTGCATGTATATAGTAGAACTGGGAAGAGTATGGACCATGCAGGCGAGCATTGTTGGCCCAGACACTTTCGAAAGGGGCCCGCTGCCGCTGCTTCAACGCGCGATCATAGATTATTCGCTATTCAAAGTGGTAGCCTGGCTACAGCGTGATTTAATTTTTTTTTTATTAAATTTCAAGCTTGGTTCCAATACACAAGGTGTACCAAAATTGGCAATAAAGTGCGGATCATCTTCACTTTTCGTCACATTTCGGTGGCCAATTTTTGGAGCACTTTCGAAAAGGGACAGCTGTCGCTGTTTCAATGCGCGATCATAGATTATTCGCTGTTCAAGGCGGCAGCCTGACTACACCGTGATTTGATATTTACATTAACTTTCGAACTTGGTTCAATTCACAGTAAAAATGGTACCAACGTTTCTTGTCCACAAACGCCCACAATTCTTTTCTTGTTAAATATACAAAAAAAATCTTGTCCTTTTTACAAAAATGTCTGTCAATTTTATGAATACTTTTTGTTATACTAACAAAAAAAAAAAAATTGTGGACGTTGGTGGACAAAAAAGGGTTGTTAAATGTACAAATCTTTTTTACTGTATATACACGAGGTACAAAAATTGACAATAAAGTGTGGGATCATGTTCACTTCTCTTCGCAATTGTGGTGGTCAATTTTTGAATCGCCCTGTACGTAGATCTAGATAAAACATGGATCATAGTCATAATAATTTTATACCTGCGGTCCGCCACCGCTAATCGTTCGGCGATCGTTTCCTCTATCTATCTAATATCGATGCGATTTCTTATTTATTGACAGTGCGGTCGACACTGATACGCGAAACTGATACCACGTTGTCGAGTATAGAACTACTGTACTTTAATTTACAGTAATAATCTATTACACGCTTCAACCTATGATCGAATCCACGCACTGGCACTTGGCCTTGTTATGGAATACACGCGTACGGAAACACTCGTCTTCGAGTGGACGAAAAAGCTTCGTTCGCCTCGAGAGGATGAGCGATAAGTGCGGGGATTTCTAAATTCGTCCCAACAGAGCCCCTATCTCTCGGGTACACTCGAGAAAAAAATACAACAGGGGTAGATAAAACTAACTTGCACCAAAAATATGGCGAGCATCGGTTTCTCATGTTTTTCTTTATCTTTTGTGTTTCAGGACCATGTAGTTCAAGCCTTCGAGCAGTCCCTCTCGAACATGAATCAGAGACTGAAGCAGCTAACAGCTACAGCCGAAAAGAAGGTGAGCTTCATCATTATCGTTCCTTAATTTATCCGCGAAAATCTCATTTTTCGACTGAAAGTGACGCTAGACCGGAAGTACATAATTCACCGTCGTAAAATAATATTTTCAAGCAGGAAGTGACGTTTTCCCGTATAATCTATAAAACTTAGATTTTCAAACCGTAAGTGACGTTCCTCAACATTTTTTTTTTTTTTAATTTTTCCTTGAAACGTATCTCGAAGCACTGACAGAATTGTGTGAATGAAAAAGACATCTTGTCCGGTTTTGTAATGTAGTAATGAATGAGACTGCAAATCGTTTTAAATCGAAATCCACGCGAAGAAAAAAAGCAACATCACTTTTCGCTAACATCGCCAAATTCACCCCGCAAAATGGAACCCTAAAAAAAAATCTTCAAAATTATCAAGTAACAAGACTTTCCTACCGCCGAAATTTTTTTCAAAAAATAAATAAACCGTCTGAATAAAAATTGTGCTTGCCGAATTCAACAAAAAATCGGTACCGGTTTCGATGCCTATATAATTTATTTGTTTTCAATACGAGAATCACTGACCCGGAATAAGAACGTCATATGAAGATGGAATATTTTTCTAACGGGAAACATAATTGTGAATAGAAAAAAAATCTATTCGTACCATCGGAGTTCACGCCAGTGATTAATTGAGAGATCAATAATTGCTGACAAGATAGACAGCCCGAAGGCCTCCGTGGCGTTGAGAAAAGATCGCGAGTGTCTATTCGAAGAGCACTTTAAACCTTGATCAAACTCGTGACGAACAAAAAAAAAATCCTTGATCCAGAGCCGGCCGATGACGATGCTTCACGGAAGTCCAGGACTTCATCATGTCTGACGAAAGAACTTCTTTTCGCTATGCAGTGGAAATCTCAAAAATTATATTAAAAACTAGAAAAAATAAAAAGGAGATGCTTTAACGTTTCCAAAGTGTTCTTCGACGTCTGACCTTTAAATCGAAACGCGTTCCACGTAATGGAAATTTCGTTGCGTCTTCGCCAATTCCACCGGAAGTCGCCGAACTTCTAGGGCCGAAAAATGAGCCGGAAGTAAAAGGAAGAAAGAAGATACGATGAACGGAAGTGCGAACGCGGCTTTCGGCTCGAAGGAAACTTCGCTGTCCCCAAAGTCGACGAGCCTCAAGAGAGAAAATAACGGAGCCAGACGAAAGGAAAACCCGAAGAGCTTTCAAGCGCGTCTGGAGAGAGGCCTGAAGAGTCTGACGAACAAAACCGCCGAATATCGAAAGGGAAAATTGAAGACGAGTGGAAAAACTGTGTCCTCGAAATTGACGAGCGTCGATGGAAATTTTGGAGCCGCAGCGAACGCGAGCTTGGGTACAAACATCGAGGGAAACCAGCGCGAAGAGGACACGAGCGACAAAATGAGAATAATAGCGAGCTCGAGGTCTATGCGGGAATTATTCAGCATGGCCGATTCTTGGAGCAGCGACTCAGTCGCTAGTCACTCGGATAGCTGCACGTGCTGCAGCGTCGCCAAGAGCAACAGCCGACAACCACCGTGTCCGGTCCACGGAGCCTCCAGTAGCTTCGAGAAGAAATGTTAATGCATTTTTTTCACTCCCGTTCGTTATAATTCGATCGGGATAAAAACTGAAATAGAAAAAAAATATATTTCATATCGAACCGGTCGCACATGGACATTTTTTCATCACCGTCTATAAATTATGTACGCAATAGAGGAAAAACAAAAAACATTGTAACGAACTCTTTTTTACTTTTGAATGTTCAATTCGATCAGGCTGAAAATGGAAAACAAAAAAAAAATATATGTTTCATATCGAATGGGTCATATATGAGAATTTGTTCATCACTATCTGTAATTATGTATACGATCGAAAAAAAAACAACTCTAATGAACTTTTTTTTTTACTTCCGGCTGGATAATTGGAGCGGCAAAAAAAAGTTTAAAAATGTTACGTTCGTTTCATACCGAACGGCTCATATGTGGACATTTTTTCATCGCAGTCTACAAATTATGTGCGGGATCGAAAAAAAATAAAATTAAGTAGTGTAAAAAAAATGTTAATAAATTATCTTAATTTTTTTTTTCAGGATTCCGAGTTACAAGAGCTACGGGACACGATCGAGAGGCTGAGAAAGCAAAGTGCGGAGGCGGGCCTGAACGGCGCAGCGTCGAACGGTCGTCGTCACACCCTCGGCGACTCGGACTCGGGAACGACGGGCTGCACGGGTTACAGCAACCATCAGGGTCCCTCGATGGCGCGGCAATTGTCCGCCGACAGTGTGACCTCGTTGAATTCGTTGAGCAGCGCGTGTTCAGCGAGCAGCAATCGCAAGAAGAAGGGATGGCTCGGATCGTTTTCGAAGAAGTTTTCTCGATCGAGGAAAAATCGTCACGGCTCGGTGTCGGACGCCGAGGACTGCAAGGACAGTCACGGCGGTGATCTCAGCGCGCCGAACAGTCCTCGGCTTCCTACGGCAGCGAAGCACGAGCACGCCCAGCAGCTGAAGGAAAATTCCAAGGCGAACGGCCAACAGAAATTGTCACCGGAGCATGAAAATCCGATGACCGGCAGCAAGAGCAGCTCGGCCCTTTACAAGAAGGAGGAGGAGGACGTCGACGAGCTGAAGAAACAGCTGAGACAAAAGGACCTCGTCCTCGCTGAGATAACACTCGAGGCTCTGTCGCTCAAAGATGAGGTCTACAAGATGAAGGTAAGCCTGTCGACTCGGAGGAATAATAAACAAAACGCGGCGGCGCGAGTACGACGGGAAAACTCGCTCGAGCGAACTCCCGTTAGGATTTATTGTTTCGTCGCGAGACGTCCGCGCGGACCAGTTGGATAATGGGATTAAATTTAACAGTACATAATTTTACGGGGACCGGCTACGAAAAATAGAGGAGACACGCGTCGCTATTGACTTCCCTTTCCGTGTCGAGGCTGGATAAAAAAAATTCACATATTTAATGTAACGGTACGGGAAGTTTTTATGCCCAAGCTGGTATATTTAATTCCTAGTACAATTTTGTGGTGAAAAATTAATCTACGGTATATGAAGAATTTAGTGATACGTTACTTTTAATAATTTCATTTAATTTCATTGTAATCTTAATAATGTACGAGTTTTCGCACACAAAGTTCCAGTCTAGTGCATTCCAATTTCCGTTACAATAGTGATGAAAAATTCAAGTACATTTATAGTAAATTTGAAGTACATGATTAAAAGTGAAGGATTTCCAAAGTTTTTTAATACAGCTTACACTCATTTTTCATCGAAATTGTGCATGAAATTTAATATATTAATTTTTGCTTAAAAACTTCCATTGCGAGTAGATTAAATTTCACGCCATTTTTTAAAAGTCTCTTACAGTGTATGCAAATAGATCTGCCCGCTCGTTTCGATCGAAACGCCAACAAAATAAATCCTTTTTATTTTCAGAACCAGATGAACAATCTGAAGCAGAACAACGAGCGTCTCCAGCAGTTGGTAACGTCAAAGTCACTGACCTCGTCGCAGTCCTCGCTGCCCAATGATCCGGAGCGTCGTTTCAGCGTGGCCGCTCTGTCGAACGGCGATCATCACGCGAGCAACTCCGATCAGATGGAGGATCTTAACGTCTCGGAGCACACGGTGGCGTCCGCTTACACGACGACGACGACAAGCGAGACGGTTATCGAGCAGGACACCGACGGCAAGCGAATAAACGTGGCCGTTTATCTCGGCAGCGAGAAGAGCTTCAACGTCAATCTCGTGTCCGGAAACAACGACGAGGGTGTCGGCGAGCCGCCGCACTGCGTCATCGCCAGCGTGTGCATATCGAACAAAACGTCCTGGGACGCCCTGGACAGCACGGTGCGTCGTTGTTTCAAGGACTACGTTTCGCGAGTCGATCCCGTCACGAATCTGGGCCTCGGCGTCGATTACGTCGCGGCTTATCACCTCGGCGAGGCCTCGAGATTCACGAACGACTCCCAACATCCCGAGCTGCTTCCATGCGGTTATCTGATCGGTCACGTTCGAACGATCTACCTCGTGCTCTCGGGCTACTCCTGGCTGGCCGTGGACACGCTCATCCCGAAATCCATAGTTCAACGTCTCGTTTCTCTGCTGACGGAACATCGAAGACTCATCCTGTGCGGCCCGAGCGGCACTGGCAAGAGCTACCTGGCCGGAAAGTTGGCTCACGCTCTCGTCGACGCCGACTCCGACGCCGACGCCAAAGACGCCGCGGCCGTGGCGACCTTCAACGTCGATCACAAATCCAGCAAGGAGCTCACCCAATACCTCGCCCACATCGCCGAGAGATGCGACTCGAACGCCGCGGACGAATTGCCGAAAGTCATTATACTGGAGAACCTTCAGCACGCCGCTTCGCTGGGCGAACTGTTCAGCGGTCTCTTGGGCACGAGACACTCCACGTGCCCGGCTATCATCGGGACCATGAGCCAATCTGCATGCAGCACGACCAATCTTCAGCTACATCACAATTTCAGGTTTGCAAACGAATCATGGGCATTTTTTGCGATCTATCTCGAACATTTTTAAAAAATGACTAAATATTTTTTTACTTTATTTTTCATCTAAACTAATGATGTCTGATTTGGGTTAAACGAATAGATGGGTACTGTGCAGGAAGGATATGGAACCGGTGAAGGGCTTTCTGAGCCGTTACCTTCGTCGCAAGCTTCTGGAACAGCAGCTGCGGGAAACCGTCGGTGCAAGGAACGCCGAAATGGCAGCGGTCGTCGAATGGCTGCCAAGACTGTGGCTGCATCTCAACAAATTCCTCGAGACTCACAGCAGCTCCGACGTAACGATAGGTGAGAATTCCTCGCCAACGTGTCCGGATCGACGAGAACAACTTTCTTTTTTTTTTTTGTTTCCTCATAGATGAAGCTATTATCGTAAAAAAAAAAAGAAATTAAGATTTTAATGTCCGAGTACTTAAAAGTCTAAAACGTCTACAACGAAACATGGGAATGGATTAATGCTATACAATGTTTGGTATCAAATTTGGTGAAACAGAATCTAACCGTTTGAATTTTATGGCATTTTACGAAAAATTTTATTTTACTCCCAGCACGACTTCACGCATCGAATCTTCCCTCTAGGTGTAAAATAATTTAAAGATTCGTCATCAGTTGTGAAAAATACCTCAGACATGACCTTAAAACGATGAATCAAGCTAATTTTAGTTAGCGATTTTCTACGAGAAATTTTGCGGTCACTTTTTAATTTTATGAGATGTAAACATATTTTTATCTTTAAATCCAATTATGCAAAATAATTAGCATATGGCTTCCCCATTTATTACAATTTCGCACATGACTTCCTCTATGAGGAACCCAAAATCGACCAACAAACTTTCTCCTAGAGAAAGCTACGCGTGAAATCGTAATCAATGAGATATCTACATGCACATTTTTTGTTTTTCGTAATCGATAACTAACATTCACTTTTTTTGCAGGCCCCAGTCTATTCTTGTCGTGTCCGATGGAAGTCGCAGGTTCGCAGGTCTGGTTCACCGATCTGTGGAATTATTCGATAATTCCCTATCTCGTCGAGGCTGTTAAGGAGGGCAACGGTGAGGCGGCTTGGGAGGATCCTGCGCAATTCATAACAACGAGCTATCCATGGATCGCCACTCACGCAGTTCACGGTGGAAGCGACGCGTTGCGACACCTCAGGCCCGAAGACGTTGGCTACGACGTCGTAAGCTCCGGGCACAATTCCGGGGTCGGTGCGTCGAGCGTCCGGAGCCTCGGCAGCACGCACAGCGACACCGAGGGCGATCCTCTGGTAAAGAGCCCTTAATGAGGAAAGATTTTCTTTCCGGTAGCCATAATAATTAATAAATTCGCGTCGTTCTCGAGTAGTTGAATAATCGCTCCCGGTTAATAATTGCAGCTCAACATGCTGATGAGACTACAGGAAGCAGCCAATTACTCGAGTCCGCACAGCAACGACAGTGACTCCGTGATGTCCATGGACTCGTCGCACACGAGACACTCGGAAGATCTCAGTACTTCGACCTCGTCGTCGAGGGGAGTCGAATCTGCGCTGTAAACTTTATTCTCTCGAGGATACGACCGGGATAGTCGATACCTATCGGAAGCGAAAAATCATTTAAGCGTTTAATCGGAAATAGATACGAAACTTTAGCCAATCGAATCGGCTTAAAATAAACAATTGGTCCGATCGAAGTTTCTAACGATCGGACGGATAATCCAGGCATGAACTTAATATTGCAATAAAAAAAACCTACGAGCTGATCGGAACTCGTTCGAACTGAATATGAATTTAGTACGTTTACTTTTTCTTTTTTTTTTTGCGACGCGTTAGAGGTTCTAAATTTCGTGGTTGCTCCGGTCAAGTCTGCGTAGGTCAGTTCTCGCGCGTGCCACACACCTTCTATAGTCGCGCGTCGGTCAGCATCTATTTTTGTCGCGTCTATAGAGTAACGAGATAAGCGTTAATGCACACGAATTCTAAAGATAGAAGATAGATGGGAGTGCGGCGACCGGGAGCCACGGACAGTTTCGTCGGTAAAAAGTCATCAAGGAGACACAAATTCCCACACAGCATGGAAATATTTTTGAAAAGTTTCAATAATATTTTTTTGAAATATTGAAAACATTTCATCAATATTAAACAATATTGGTGAAACGTTTTAAAAACATTAAAAATTTTTTTTTTGCCGGCTGATAAATCTCACATTAAAACATTCGTAGAAATAGTTCGGGGAAAGATTCAAGAAACGTTACCTAGAAATATTCTGATGGAATATTTAAAAAATATTAATTTCGTAAGATTTGAGAGATTGAAAATATTTCTAAAACGATTTCAAAATATTTCGTGCTATATGGGATGTTTGCTACGAGATCGACGAAACGGTGCACGAAAACTATCGTTGTACCGATAAACAATTGCCAACGATTTCGGGTCTAATTTGAGATAAATATTCGATATTCCGTGGCGATAATTCAATGATTCGATGTAGCTGATAAGGTATCATCAATATATGCAATGCAATAATTACGAGAGGAATATAGACAAGTCTTAAGGTGACGCGAAAGCGGTCCGGGGAAAAGCAAATGTGTACCATCGATGACCGATTGTTCAACTTCAGCGGAAACCGAATTTCCGTCTCAAGTTTGTGCCAATAAATATGATTTTCTCGAGACATTTAATCGTCTTGGACCTCGGATTGCTTTCGCCTCGACTTATTCGCTCGAATAGGCGAAATAACGATTCTATTTTACGAGAATACTATACGTTTCTACACGGTTCTTATCACCGATAGTTATAGTTTTCAACGTCGAAGATGATATGGGTAATGAAACAAAAAAAACGCACACCGAAGACACGTTACTTGTTTCCGATCAAATTGAATTTTCCGAGCGGGTTTATTAACAGTATTATAAAAGCGTTTTAACGAGTCGTCTTTCACGGACTCTGCGCGAATTTTTGCAATCGGCCGATCACGGAAATTCGATTGATCAACGCCGATCGGCTGTACGGAATGTTACACATCCTGTTTGTGTATAATTATAACAAACGGCCCTTCGGTTGTAGCGGAGAAAAATCACGAAAACAGAAAAAATGAAGCCACGAAACAGAATTTGTATCGTCTACTCGGAAATAGTATATTTATACAGAATTTACTATGGACAGCTCTATTTAAAAAAAATGTTAATATAAATATCAAATCTATATATATTATATATACATACTTTAACGATAATGGCGCTAAATTTTATATAAATGTACGATCATTATATATATTCTGAGTAAAATTTATATTATTAGACAATAAGTTACGTGAGTAATTCTGGTCATTTATAATTGTACATAGAAAATGAAAAGAAGAAAAAAAACGACGAAGGATGCCACGAGAATAATTAAGCGACGATCGATGGAAGCTACGAAACAAATTGCTTGCATGTTTGTGTATAAAAAATAAAAAAATAAATCGAAGTAATGAAATCGCTTTATACAATCCGCTCACAGTTATAAAAAATAAAAATAAATGAAGAAGCCATTTCGCGCGAATTCGTTCTTACACGCGTATTGTAAATGCCATTGAATATATTGGTGGGGCAAAAACAAAATCCACGAATTACGTTCGAGCGCGACCGCGTGAAAACAAAATAGTACTGTAATAATGTATGGCTGACTATGCTGTATGTGAATGTAATATGAACAAAAACGATTATACATATATACAGTCACATTTACAGGTTTTTTACGTTTGTACCGTATTTATATGCTGTACGGCGCTGCACCCGAACACTACCGAAGTAATAATAATTATTGTGTCATAAAAATAAAATGTTAAACTATAAAAAAAAATGATTTATTGACCCTCCGCCTTTTGGCAAGCGAATCATCGCCTTCGTAGCTAATTGACTTTTCAAAGCTTGGATAGAAATATATTCTTTACTGCATAGTTTGATCGAGATAAAATAATAATGAAGATACAAGAGTTCGTGCTTCCTCATAGAGGAAAATATGTTTTCGAAAGTAAAATAAATCGAAATTATAGTCAAAGTACTTAAAATAGTCCAAAAAGTCGAGAAATACGATTTTTAGCTGGCATCCAGATGTTCCCGTATATGTGTTAAAACGATTATACTCGGAAATGGTTTGACATAGCAAGTTGAAATTTGGTACATTAGTAGAGTGCTCACGTCTCTTTCCTCCGTGAATTTTTCGTATCGATCGAGGCCTGGTTCGAGATTTTTAAAAATTCTCAAATTTTTGAAGTTTTCGGAAAATGTTTATTTTATGTCCGATGAGAGGTTTTGCATCGAACATCGCAGGAGTAAAATAAATTCGCCTTTTTTTTATTGCGTAAAACATTTTTTTATTCAATCTACGTATATCGTGCGGCAGTGTGACTTCCTCTTCGCAGTATTTCACCATCGTACTACGCAATTAATAAATTAATAATCAAATACATCGTAATGTTTAGCTTCACCTATGATCTAGTATGACATTGGAGGCATATTTTTTCTGTTTTAAACAATATTCAACCACCGCATAAATAGTGAGAAGTCTTCTATCCATGGCACTGAGATGATCTTCAGTCGCGAGGGGAAGAACATCGGCCATCGTGGCTTCGTGGGACAGGATTCGGCCTAAGGACAGGCTGAGAACGCCGCCGCTCATGAGTCTCAATCTGTCCCACGTCGTTTTGTGAATCCTGGAGCGAAAAATAAAAAAATTGAACAAAAAAATGATCTTTGTTCGATGTTGAACGAAGCATCGATAAATTAGATGTTTTTTTTTTTAATGGAAATACTTGCATGCAGCACTGGTAGAGAGGTGCTAAAATATCGATATGATCGACATCGGGATTGGCGAGACTCTTCCCATTGTCGATCAGCAAGACCGCTGGATTGTGAAAAATGTTTTGCGGTAACTCGTAGTGATGACGATCGCCGTTGTCCATCAAAAAATCGAAAACGGCCGTGTCCACCAAATCGAGCAATCTGCTGGAGGCCTGTGGCGCATAAGTCTTACTCTCTTTCACCTATTAACAATGGACAGCAATTAAAATTTCTATATGTTTTAGAAAATTGATTGCCCGTCCCAATTTTCAAGAATCCAGAATTCTGAATTCTTGAAATCCGAGTCCCTGGATTTCAAGAATCCGGGGACTCGGAAAATACATCACTTTCGGCCGAAAAATGAAATTTTCAAACCGGAAGTGAAGTATCTCCGGAAGAACGTCACTTTTGGTCGAAAGCTGAGATTCTCAAAGCGGAAGTGAGGTATTTATAATGTACCTTGTCGCAATAATTTGAGTCCGTCTCCCAAAGTGCGAACTTATTGCGTTTGTACGTTCGCTGCCAGGGATGACGATGCTTGGTGAGCTTCAGATAAGATGGGAGCCAAAGTATGAGGGCTCCTTCCAAAATATCGCCGAAGCCGCAGACCGGATCGGCCGGTGAGCAATAATGACAGACACCGTAAAGACAAGTGTTGTTTGTTTCTTGATACATCGTTGCGTACAATTCTGGTGTTGCCCGACTTCGAACTTCTTCCGAGAGATTCACTGAACAGATAAGATAAAAAAGAAATTTTCAATCTTTCCCGAATTAAATGCAATCAATCGCCACAGTTAAGTTTAAATTGTTGGTTGAAAAAAAAAATGATTCAAGAGATTGGCCATGTATCAGTACATTTTCTTATTACTGTAAGAGGAACTCTTCTCAACGATAACAGCGAAGATAAATGGAACGCGACAACTTCGGCGTTGTGTCGATCTTTCCCATAATAAACGGTACCCCCGAGAACGGTGTCCCTCGAGTACCACTGGGGTTTGAACATTGCTTTGACTCCCTGCTCCAGTGTCAGCATCAGCTTCAATTGCGTACCCACGGGAGCATTGTCTGCCCTCGCTACTTTTGCTCTCCTCAGCGCGTCCAATATTGTACCCAACTCGGGTGCCGCCGGTGGCAAAAGTGAATGCGCGTCGGGCCACTGAAAATATCGATATCAATGTCATTATCAAACATGAAAAGAAGACTCTTCAATTAGCTCATCATTACCGAGCCAAACGGAAGAAATGAACAAATTGAAATCGCCATCGAACAATTTGAAGAAATGTTTGTAAATAAATTTAAAAAATTGTAATCGAACAAACTCCCAAACGAAACTAACGTTATTGCTAGGAATGCTCCAAATATCGTCCTGCACGTTAGGCATAGTCTTCAATTCGGTCAGCAGTCTATCCAACAGAACTGCATAGCTCGAATTTCTCTTGAAGTATTTTGAAGGTAACAGTCTCATTTCCGCTTTGATTCTCTCCTCCATCTCCGTCGCCACGGATTTCTTCACTGCCCTTGTATTGTCATTAGTTTTCGCTGAATTATCATCGTTGTTGGCTTTGTCGTCGGAAACCGGCAGGTTTCTCGAATCAGTTTTCTCCGGCGAACTCTCGACGATCATCCGTATGAAGTAGACGTTGACGGTGAGGACGAGAATCAAAAGCCCGCCGAGCGCGAACAGCGCGCAGCGTCGGCCAATCATCTGCAATAGAAGCGAACTGTGCGTCCAATGAGAGTCCTCGGTCAGATGTACAGATGTGTATCGCTGCTGGTTACGGGTAACGTCCCGAGGCAAACATAACCGACAACTTTATGATTTACACAGATCTCTTCGTAACTAAGATTTGTCATTGAATTGTAATAGAAATTAGATTTTTTTTTCACCTCGCAGCAATTGGCCTTGTCCTCGACGTCATCTGGAGTTCGAACGGGCTCTCATGATTCACTCAACGCCGAGTCCTTTCACCGCGCTGATACGCTCGACAGCAAGTGCCCGTCGCCATTTTTCTTTTCAGCTACCAAAAGCCAACGAACATCCGGCTGCAGCTTCTTGCATTTATGTAATTTCTAATCATAAGCAAAGAATATCAGACTGTTACGTGTGTCAAAGTCCGGATCGCAAGGTTTGCGTTAAAGTATCTTTATTCCGAGATCAAATTGGAAATGGAGCAGAAACAAGGACCTGGGAATTGGCGAGAATCAATACCGGCGAACCAGCTTCGATTTCGCTTGCGCAAATCGAAATGTTTACTTTTTTTTCCTCAGATTTTTTTTTTCGGACTAAATGATCGAATACGGTCATGAATTTATTTTATAAAAACATGTTAACTACATGGTGAATAGTAATATTATATAAGTTGAACTAAGTTTAGGCTAATACCCCTTCCCGGAGTATTCCACTTCCGTAGAATGCAGTCGTGTGCAGAATGGCTCGGTTCTAAATTATTTTTTGTTTGTTTCGTTTAAATCGTTTGTGTTTGTGTGTTGTGTTGATTTTTTTTCTTACATTTTTTTTTGTAACTTTGTCTGAATTAGGTACAGTTGTACAAACATTTAATCTTAAAACTTCATCAATCTCTTCGTTGTCGTTCCCGCTCGCGAGCCAGTTCCGCCGCGTAGTCGAAAGGTGAGCCTCACCTGTAAATTCGGAAGAAAATAATTATCGGATGACTGAGGAGTACTTTCCTAATACAGTGGAACCTCGATTGTCCGAATGAATTGGCGTCGAGACTAGTTTGGATTAACTATTCAATATTATATGGAATTGTAAGAATTGAAAGTAGAATTGAAATACATTTTTTTTCATTGGCAGCCCGCAAGCATTTTTTTTTCCAGTGTATTTCAATTTTCAACTTTTATGGGGGAAACCAATATGAAAATTTTATATTCAGCTTTTTTCACTGTATAGGCGCGTGTTACGAGCTTGATCGCCTTCGCAACAAAGTAGTGCTCGACGACGAAACGACATCGAAATTTTGCGCCATAGTTCGAACAATAGAAATTCGGATAATGAAGCATTCGGATAATCGAGCTTCTACTGTACACGTAAAATGTACTTTCTTTGATGGCAAAGAATAAAACGATTAAAAACATCGATATAGTTCTTACGGCTAATGACAGACAACGGTAGTTACGATGAGCAAAAAGTCTTCCGTACATGAGAAGTTTAATCGCAACTGAACAGGGCAGCAAAGACGCCCTACCGATCTCGATGACGATCCTTGTCGCGATGACGATCTCTGCTTCGATCCCTGTGTGCCCTGTCCCTGCTTCGACTCCTGTACTCCCGTTGTCTTCGACTCTTCTCCCGACTGCTGGACCGTCTGCAGTGTCGGTCCCTCTCCTTTTCCTTCTCTCTGCGCGGCTCACGTTCAGCACGCTCGGTTCTCGGTCGTTGTCTGTCCCGATCCCTTTCCCTGTACTTGTCCTTGCCGCGATCCTCGTCAGATCTGCAACGTGACAATTCAACGAGAAAGCTTCGATATATGAATATGCTGGTGGTTCAAGCCGGGGAAGAATTTCTCGCAGAAACAGCTTCGAGAGTAAAAAATCACATCGAAACAATATAAAAATTTCAAATTTTCGGGAAATAAAAAGTAAACATTGTTTTTTTTTGGAAAAGAATTACGGACATCGCTGATTTCTTTTGGAGCCCTCGGATCTTGTTGCTAAAAATGCAGGTTCTCTTAAAATTAGATAATTAATAATTAGTAACGTGATTGTATTCATACCACGTAGACGCACCTGGCTCGCCACTGGCTCGTTCTTTCGGCCCCTCCCCACTGTGCCTCGCCGTCCGGTATGTGCCTCGGTTGTTGCTGTTGATTCCTCGACTGAGTGTTTCCGTTGTCCTTCCGTCCGGGGTTGCCACTGTTGTTACTGTACTTTCCCGCGTGATTGTTCAGCGTTATCGGCGGCTTGGCGTTTCTGGCGTTTGCCGTTTGCTGAGGAAATCTCTCGCCCAAACGATGCTCCAAATCTTTCTGGATAGGCACTGGTATCCGCGGGAACAGCGTCGAAAACCATTCGAGCTTTGTGAGGAACTGTTTCAATATATCGCCGAGCTTCATAACTTGGCCACCTCCGGCTTTCACGTCCATCGATTCCTCGTCCTCAAGGTACTCGTCGTACCAGGAAAATAAATCTGCTGGTGGCTGTGTGTATCTGAAAAGTATCGTTTTTTTTTTTTTTTTATTTTTTTTTTATTTTTTTTTTTTACGAAGAACTTGGAAATACATTTTAGCCTGACTTACCTAATGTACATAAATCCGAGTGCTCTGATATATGGTGAATCGGGATGATTTATGAGACCGTTCAATTGTTTCCTAGTTAGTCTCAGTGTGAAGAGCTTGTAGAGAAGACAATACGCCGTGGAAACGATCCCGCCTGCTCCGACTCCGCGTACCTGCACGAATCGCTAAATTTACACCAACTATGCGAATCGATCGTTCGATCGCATTACAATGAAAATCGTTTGAGCAAAAGTTTTCGGTAATATTTTTTAGATTCAAGATATTCAATAAATAATTATAAATAAAAATTTCATGGCTCAAGGTATTGATTGACTCTGAAGATATCTAAGCATGAGACTAAATTTCATCAAGTTATAAGTTCTTCCTATTGCACTTGGCTGCATTTTACATTGCACAAACTTCGTGCAATGTAAATTCCCTGAAATATAAGCGAGACTAAATTTCGTCAAGTTATAACTTTTTATTTTTCCACTTGGCTGTATTTTACATTGTACAAACTTCGTGCAATGTAAATTGCTTGAAATATCTAAGCATGAGACTAAAATTCATCAAGTCATAACTTTTAACTTTTGCACTTGGCAGTATTTCACATTGCACAAATTTTGCTCGTGGAAGTTTGCTTATAGAATAAACTTCACACAAGAGAACAATTATTTTATAAAAAAAAAAAAAAAACCCCAATCAGCGACTGTTGTATATTTGTTCGTTTAATAAAACATACTCACGCCTCCGCACATGCCAGTCTGACCCGCCGTTTTCCTGCTGCCCTTCTCCCATGGCTCTAGATGTGAGACCTTGTAGTAAATCTCATCTATCACCTCGTGGTATGTCTTTAGCTCGTATAGATTAACTTTAAAGTAGTGCGAAGATTGTATATTCGTTAGTATCAACGGATTCAAATTCATCGTCCTCTCGTTACCCCACAACGGCAGAACATTGGATTTTTTACCCTCCTTCTTGCCCGAACCGTGCTCCTCCTCGCAGCCGCTGGAATTGTTCCATGGCGAGCCTGTGCGAAAAAAATACAAAAACATTTTACAAATTGTTCCGCTTCGACCTTTGGAAAAAAATTTTAACCGTGTCCAAAAAAAAGGTAAAAAAAAAAAAAAAAAACTTTGAAACATCCAAAATATAGCAAAAAATTATGCAACTCATTATTGTGTTCTGTGACAAAAGTTGAGCTAGGGTAAACGTCGACGAAAACATTGCGTGGTTTTCTGGTCAATCTTGCCACGAATCGCAAAATTCAAGATGATGATTTTATTCATGAAACTTGTTGAGAAAGTTGAAATTGCTTTTTTTTTTCTTTAATCCTCAGTCAGCACAATGGCGATGAAAATATTATTCGAAGCATTTTACTGTGACATTCGGAGGCAAATTCGTAAGTTGTCCAAAGGACCTGGAAAAACAAAAGAAAAATTGAAAGATTCAAAACATAGTGAAAAATTATGCAACTCATTATTGTGTTTTGTGACAAAAGTCGAACTAGGTTAAACGTCGTCGAAAACATCGCGCGGTTTTCTGGTCGATTCGTATCTCGGCCACTATCACGAAATTCGAGGTTATTTTATTCATGAAAGCTTGTTGGGAAAATTGAAAACATTTTTTTCCGCTTTTTCTTTTTTTTTATACCTCCATCAGCAGCCTCCATGTCTTGGGACTGCATGTTTCGTTGAGTTCGTTGAGAAAAGTCCCAGCGCAAAGATGGGCCTCGGGACTCGGCGGTCCCGCACGCAAAACCGCCCCCTTGCTTCGCAAACTAACGGCACATTAAAGATTTTTGTTTGTTATTTGTTTACTATTAACAACTATTTTGTAGTGTAATAATGGCGAATACAATCGAGGATAAATCAACGTTTCGTTGTCGTATCTTACACGCGCGTCTCCGAACGTAAGAAAAACCTGACGTCAACGCGACTAAAAAACAGAATCAGCTTGCCGCACTTGCGCGTTGCGATCCTGGGAACTATTTTCGCGCATGCGCACCCCCGCGAGAGTGAAAGTTTTGGCGACATTTCGTTTGTGTTCACCGTTGCAAATTGTCAGATGTCGTTGCGATGTTCCGTAGGGAGTTTTCGTTTCCGTATTTTTCCCTGCTGAACACGAATCCGCTAGCTTTTTTGGGACTAAAGTACAGTGAGACATTGAAAATCTCGATTTTATGCACGAAAAATCGTATTTTTGGGATTTAAATTGAAAATATTGGGTTGGGAGTAAACTAATTTTATGAGACAGACATTTTTTTACGTTACGAAAGAGGTGCAAAGTAACTGCACGTGGTTTCCTCAGTTATTACAATTTTGAGCATAACTTTCGCAAAGAGCGAAGCTATGCTCAAAATTGTACAAATACTTTGGTCTTAGTACTCAGTAATAGTACTTAAAGTACCGAAAAGTATTTTGATACTTTAAGTACCAAATAAGTCTTCGTGTCGAGTTCTCTTCGTGTCGACGTTTTCTGTGTCCCTTGATATGCTGCCGAGAGACGTACTGCGCTAGAACCGTCGCGTTTTGTAAGGTTGGTTCATGGTACAGGTTTTACTTTCGACCATTTGGTACCTAGCTCAAAGCAGGTCGCAAAGCAGCGGCAAATTTGTATAATCGGACACAAATAAATCGGTCATTTTTTTGTGATGTTGCATCACTCCGCACCGACTCCGAACGTACAATTTTTTTCCCTAGACATCGATTATTTTTTTATCGTTTTTTTATCGTTAAAAATCCTCCGACCGAAAAAAAAAATAGCGATTGTTTAAACCAGCCGCTGTAGTGATTTAGTAATAACTGGCGCTTTACATTCAGTCGTGTAAATGATTGCGTTAGTATGATGGATCGACATGATTGGTCCCTTCTGCCAGACTGCAGCGTAATCTAATAGAATGAACCAATCGAATCAATCCGTCATTACGACGTAATAATTTCCACGACTGGATGGAAATCTCCAATTGATGCTCCGATGATCTATCCCTTCAATCCGATCCGCATGAACCGAACAACGAATAATCAATCTATCGTCCTGACCGACTCCGAAGTTGTTTGACCCCCAACAAAAAATATAAAGATTGTTATTTCACAGAAGTAGGAGTGCAGCAACTACGATATGGATTTTATCTGACACTCGGAAAGTGGGTCAGACGTACTCGCGTCGGTGGTGGGGGGGGTTTTTCGCCGCCAGTGCGCACACTCCGATTATCGATTAAAACGTTACGTCCCCCCCCCCCCCCCCCGAAAATCCGGAGGCGCGACGACGGAGGATCTCATTTATGTGCGCTCTCTCTGTCGAATCAACGACTGTGTCGTACCTCTCGGTCAACGGCGATAGAGATCGTCGCTCACCTGTATCTCGTATCACGTCGATCTCGTCCATCCGGCGGCCGGTTGCTTCGAATAAAAGAAGAAAAATTAAAAAATGCGGTGAATAAAAAGACCCTAGTCGTACGGCGGTGTGCGTGTTCGCGAAATCGGCCATTTTGGTAGTCGTAAGACCGCGAGCAACGAACAACGCGGATAGGATATTAACGACTGGCGCATACTTCGAGCTACCCCAACCGTCGGCGATAGGTGATGGCAGTTCGGCGGTGCCCACGGGACGCAACGCACACACACTCGCATGAATGTAACATCCATTAAATCGCAAAGTGTGAAACAACAGGAGAAGGACTAAAGCGAGGAGCGAGAGGACGAAAGTAAAAAAAGCCTTACAAAGAAGGCGTTCGGCGTGCGGTGCGCGTGTTGTCTTCTGGTCGACGGTCGAAGGCGAGCCTGAGAAAAACATGGCTGGAAACACGGGAATGGAACAATTGATACCGATCGTGAACAAACTCCAGGATGCATTCACTCAGCTCGGTGTGGCTATGCAGCTCGATCTGCCGCAGATCGCTGTTGTCGGCGGTCAGAGTGCGGGAAAAAGTTCCGTACTCGAGAACTTCGTTGGCAAGTGAGTAAAAGAATTTTTCGTGATTTTTTTATCGATTTTTTTTTTTCTTGGTTTTTTTTCTACCAAATTTTCACCCTTCAAAAGTATCGTTCGACATTATTCGTTTGTTGTGGGACGATATTTTTATTTAACGAAAGTTCGTTATCGTCGCGGGTTGAATTGAAGGCGTGGCTTGTAGGATACTGCTGTGAGACGATGAACCAGTTTCTCGGCGATGTGTCCACAGCCTCACAGATCGATATCATCGATCTGACAGTTGGCGAGTCTCCAACTATGAAAGATAAAATGAGTTAAAACGTCGCTTCCGTTAATCGCTCGTATCGAGGGCTCTTTTTTTTTCGCTCTTCGTTTTCTCTGTGGGTCGAACAGAGTTGGAGATTTTATTTTTTATAGAGATTTTTAGCGTCACTCGCCAGGGGCGAGAAATCGCAGGAAAAGCCGAGAGCGTGACGTCACTGACCACTCGCGAACTGTCAAACGAAACGCTTTCGCGATTCGATATCCGCACAGTTCCCATATTTATGACATCCAGTATCGCACACTCCCTCCTTCCTATTGTGTTACGACGATGTCGGCGATTACTATGATTCACAGAATATACTGGAATTTCGAGAATTTCTTGGTAGTGTTTCTCAGCGAGGATTCTCAATGAGGAAGTCGATGAGGAACTGCGAGAAGAATATTCACCTCGGGCAGAGACACGTTTTCTCGATTTTCATCCATAGCAAGCTTCGAGTCGCATGGAATAGATCGAATTTCAATGTCGAAATATCTATCGTTCTGATAATTATTGCACATACAGTAAATTCAAAGTATTCATTTTTTCACGCCGTACAGCTTTATTATTAGGCACGAAGAATGAGGAGGCAGCCGCACAGAGAATATTTATCTTGGGTTGAAACACGTTTTGTCTATTTTCATTCATCGCAATCTTGGAGTCTGGATAAAATCAATCGAATTTCGACATCGTATTATCTACCGCTGCGATAAGATTGTAGATATCGTACATTTAAAAAATGAATTTTTTTGTGCCACGCAGCATTATTATTGGGCACAAATAATAGACGGCCAACGCGAAAAGTGTTTTCATTAAAATTTGTCGCAGTGTACAGAGTAGGGATGAGATGAAGAAAATTTCAATCTCTGATGTTCATCGTGGATTTATTTTTTTATTACCAGAATAAGATCGCGAAGCATCGGATTGACCTGTTTATCTCTCTTATTGCATTACTATGTGAATGATTAATTTTTTTTTTGTACCTTTCCGCAAAAGAACATGTAAGGTAAATGTCCCAATGACCGGACACATCCCAGTGGCCGGACGAAGCATGCATGCGAGAAAAATGAAAATGTAATTTTTCATGCACGTCCAAGAACTCGAATTGTTCCCTTAGAGATGTCCGGCCATTTCTTTTACCTTGATTGAATTTGTACTCTGAATTGGTGTGCAAACATGAATCACGATTGTTCAAAGAAAGTTTAGAGCATGTGAAAACCCTATCGAGTGCGAGCGGGATACTGTTATCGTCGCTCACGTTGGAGTGGGAAAGAAACGCGGAGGCGTTAAAAATCAGAGCATAAAAGTCGCGTGAACAACACGTGTTAAAATTTGTATGTAAAGTGTAAACGGATTACAACTAGTTACATCCGAGATCCGCACTTAGAATTACCAAGGTGTGACCGATGAAAATATCTGGAGCTTCGTCCCACCCGTATTTTTATTCTCAGCGAAACTACGAGAATGAAGGATCGAACCATCCACATGGTTGAGCGTCGCCGAGTCAAATCGACGATAAAACTATTTAAAAAAATAAAGAAATTGAGTCAAATCGGAGCGCGACTCACAAGCAGTACATCCGGGTTTGATTCCTGACACAAAGATTCGTAGGAATTGTTCTGGGGAATTTTTCTATGGATGTCTTTTGTGATTGCTGCTGATCATACCTTAAAAAACTGCGAATTAACTAAGTTTTCTAAATTAATTACTTTGGGCTAATTAGTAAAAAATCTCGTTCAATAGAAACCATCGTCAGGAAGACGGCGCCATCTGTGACAAGCCTCTCAATCTTTCGCAAATAGTCCCTATCTCCATAAGTGAGAAGGACTGTACACTCTAAAAGTGGTCTCACCAATCACGAATATTAAAAATTATAAAAAAAGTATTGGCTGACACGGTTCTGTACCTGTGGTCAGTATCGGACACTTGAACGTGGCGCTCAAGTTCCGATGGACATTGAGGAAGAGGAAGAAGAACCGTCTACCTCTCGATGCTTAGGTCTGGAGGCGAGCACACTAACTACTGGACCACCGCACCGGTTGCGATGGTCCAGTAAAGTATTTAAATATTCATTTAACGTACTAATAATTATTACGCAACATTACGATAATTTAGATGAGTCTGTAAAACATGGTACCTGGAATTGGCTCAGTAGGTCAGCATTTTACTGTAACACCCATAAAACAACTGAAATACAATGTATAGCGAAATTTGATTAGTGATAAAATTTCATTAGGAAAGCAAGCTACATGGAAAATTCACTTTACCTACAGTTTTCTGGGTCGAGACTAATTTTCTTGTAGATAAACTGATCGGAACGATTAAGGAGTCTCGAGGGCCCATTCGCTATCACAGGCACCTTTGTCCATAGACTCGTTTTATCTTCTCGATTAAATCTATAGGTACCGGGTCGACTTTTATCGTGATAAAAGACAGCAAGATCTGATTCGATAAATGAGCAGTTTACTATGACACCTATAAAACATCTAAAATGTAATGCACCGCGAAATTTGATTTTACGATTAAATTTCATTGGCAAAGCATGGAAAATTCAATTTACCTACAATTTTATGGATCGAGACTAATTATCCTTTAGATAATCAGGCACCCGTGTCGACAGACTCATTTTGTTTTCTCAATTAAATCTAAACTACCGAGTCGTCTTTAATCGTGGCACACGACAACAATTGTGATTTAACTGCGAAATTAGAGCGTACGACGGGTACCCGTATTATTCGTTCGAGGCAAAAAGACCCGTACTTGTTGACGAATATGCGATATTAAAGTCTCAGTTAAAGTTACACCTTACAACGAAGACACTATAAACTACAAATGACTCGCATTACTGTATCATCACGCGTCGGTGCACTTGAGACTCCAGTGACATCACAACACTGGCACCGCATCTTCGTGCCCGAGAATATACGTCGTTATGAGATCACGATTTTTTTTTCTATTTCTTTTTTCTTATTATTTCACGCCTACATGGCGATACCCAACATTTAAATCGTCGAGTCAATCTCTCGAACGAGCATCCGGCAATCTTCTGTTATTCTCGTAATTATACGCCACTCGGGAAGGAATTTCATTGCGAGTTGGTACGCATTTTTTTAAGTTCGGAAAATTTCAAATTAATTTTTATTTATGGGAGTGCATTTTTTTTTTTTTTTTGTTTACAGGGACTTCTTACCAAGAGGTTCGGGAATCGTGACGAGAAGGCCGCTAATTTTGCAGCTAATCAACGCCAACACCGGTGAGTCAGAATAATCGATATCGTAAAGTTGACTTTCATCTCACGATAATCGATAGGATCACCGATAGCTTCTTATCATAGTCGAGCCTAAGAATGTTCGAGAAACAAACGTCGACGACGATTGATCAGAGCCAATACCGTGTTCGGTATATCTGTGCATTTACACGATCGAGAAACATTATTCCTGTCACCCTACACACGCACCTCGCATTAACTCACGTCCTTCAGTGCCAATTCATATTAATTTACCTTTTTAATCGCATCGATATAGCTTATTTGACACGAATTAGACGGACCAGGTTCACCCCGCTTTTCGGAGAGCACGTCGTGTACGACGTTTGTTGCAGTAGTGGCCTTGTACTGTAGTAGGATCGTAACATTTTCAAATAAAGTTCCAACCGATGTTAAATTGACGCAATCTTACGGAACGCGTCAATACGATAGGATGGATTGTGAACATTTTTTCATAATTATTGTATAAATATTTATTGATTCATTCCAGATGAATTAATTTATCTCGTTGATGCGCATGATATGCGTGACTTCAACTAATTCATATTAATTTTATTTTTTAATCGTATCGATATAGCGTACTTGACACGAATTAAACGGCCAGAATTCACCCTGCTTTCAGGAGAGCGCATCGTACAGTAGAATGATTGCATTTTTCAAATCAAGTTCCAGCTGATGTTAAATTCTCGTAATTTTTCTAAACCCATCAATATGATGTGATGCAGCATTGGGAACATTTTTCCAGAATTCGTTGCAGCGCGGATGGTCTTTTGTCCATGCGTCGGTTCAATTATCACTCATTAAGTTATCTCGCATCCTGCGCGGCTCCAACTAATAACAATAGCGACTCAACCTTGATCGCGACTCCCTGGGGGTCTATGAACTCCCTCTTTAACATACGAAATTCAGGACAAAGAGCACAAATTTTGTCGCACGAACTGTCTTTTCTTAAAAAAAAAAAAACTTTAATAAACGAAAAAATAAAACTTTACGATACTTTTACAGAATCCGCCGAGTTTCTGCACTGCAAGGGACGAAAGTTCGTGGACTTTGACGAAGTAAGAAAAGAGATCGAGGCCGAGACGGATCGAGTCACGGGAGGCAATAAAGGCATCTCGAATATACCTATAAATTTGAGGGTATATTCACCCAATGGTGAGTTACTTTCTTACACTTCGGTTTTGTTTGAAGTTCCATCCCGTCGATGTTTCCTTTTTTTGTCATGAAAATTTTGATATACTTCTTTGATTTCAGTGCTCAATTTGACTCTCATCGATCTGCCGGGATTGACTAAAGTGCCGATCGGCGATCAACCGGCCGACATCGAGGCCCAGATCAAGGGGATGATATTTCAATTTATTAAGAAAGATAATTGTCTCATATTAGCTGTTACACCCGCGAATACCGATCTCGCTAACAGCGATGCACTTAAACTTGCCAAGGAGGTTGATCCACAGGGTAAGTTAAGCAACCTTTTTTTCTCCATTTTCCAACCGTTTTTTTCTCACTAAACTTCATTATTTGTTTATTTATTTAAGGCGTGCGTACCATCGGTGTCATCACTAAGCTGGATCTTATGGACGATGGTACCGATGCGAGGGACATCTTAGAGAATAAGTTACTGCCTCTACGCAGAGGCTATATAGGTGTAGTAAACAGAAGCCAGAGAGATATCGAGGGTCGGAAAGACATAAAAAATGCTTTGGCAGCTGAACGAAAGTTCTTCCTCAGGTGAGCCTTTTACGTAAATATTATCATTTTATTTTATTTTATATTATTGGTGTAAACCGGGCAGGCCCCTTTTTATAGAAACAAGTGTATATTCGAGAGTAAGTGTGTGGTGTGAACAATCGTAATTAACAATGGCTTAGTCTAGCACTAAAATGCCCTTAAACATTAGCAACTAATGTCGCGGCCCAAAAAATAGTACGACGGACTCCAAAAATCTCAATGTCATTTACCTTTTAGATAAATAATTAACTATGTGCATGTTTCAAATAGAAGTCTATACTTTGGGGGTAAAAATAATAATTAATCGATGAAATTTACGCTTTCAGTCATCCGTCTTACCGGCATCTAGCGGACAGACTGGGAACGCCCTTTTTACAACGCGTTCTCAATCAGCAACTAACAAATCACATCAGAGACACCCTGCCGGCACTTCGCGACAGGTTACAGAAGCAACTGCTCACGCTTGAGAAAGATGTCGAACAGTATAAACACTTCAGGCCTGACGACCCAGCCATCAAGACTAAGGCGATGCTACAGTAAGTGACAAGTCTCTGTGGGAATAAATAACAAACAGGCATTAAAAAAAATTAAAAAAAAGCTGTTTTTAATTGCCACTTGTCGAAAGAAATACGTGAAAAATACTGACGAACGGATGTGAGAAATTAATAACTAAAAAATGTTGCTCGTCATCCGCTCTCGGAATTATTATCCACGATTTACGTTATTTCCGAACAGAAGTTTTTTCTCGTGGCTATTTATCGTAGTCAAAGCTTTGAAAAGATTTTTTTTTTTATTTGTCATGGGTGGAGAGTCCCGGAACATGATTTTTTCGTTTTGCATTTTTTCAGATCTATACAATTGTATATGTAGGTAACTCGTTTTTTTCTTCATTACTTCGAGTTTTAGAAGTAACATAATTTGGTTTTCTCTCACACCGCGTCGAGTGACGATTTGATTTGATTATTAATACGACTTATCAATTAACGTTTTGCCGTGGCTTGGAAACGTAGATGATGCGTGATTACTTAATGGTTTTCAATATCAATTGTCACGTAACTCGCAGTCGTTATTGCAGGGTAGGTGCGCTAGTTTTTTTACTGTAAAAAAAGACATAATTGAAAAAATGATGCGAAGAAAAAACTGTAACTGTGCGCCTACCTTTATGAGTGATGAAATTTTACAAACAACAAGGCTCTCTACCCATGCAACTAACAGCCAAGCATAATTTGTTCTACTTCCTTGTCCATTGATTTACAACAAAAAAATACTCTTTCAAGGATGATCCAGAGTCTGCAATCGGATTTCGAGAGAACAATCGAAGGCTCGGGTTCGGCTCAAATAAACACAATGGAGCTCAGCGGTGGTGCAAAGATAAACAGATTGTTTCACGAACGTTTCCCATTCGAAATCGTTAAAATGGAATTCGACGAGAAAGAATTACGGAGAGAAATCGCTTTTGCAATCCGAAACATTCATGGTCAGTTTGCAAAATATATCGTAAACATCGGTCTTTTTTATGAGGCTTGGATTGTGAATTTTTTATTTATCATTTTTTGCGTTGTTGTAGGTATCAGGGTTGGTCTTTTCACCCCCGATATGGCGTTCGAGGCCATAGTTAAGAAACAAATAAATCGACTCAAAGAGCCGAGTCTGAAATGTGTGGACCTAGTCGTACAGGAACTAAGCAACGTCGTGCGTATTTGTACAGATCGAGTAAGTATCTTTTTATTATTATCAGTAACATTAAGGGAATATCGTTTTTTGCATACAGCGCATTCTAATGACATGACTTTAAGCACATGTATTTCAAAATCCATGTGGAAAAAATGATCAGAAATTCTTTAAAGAAAGCATTCATTGCTTTATAACACTTGGGATTTGTAGTTCAAAAAGTAGAACAGTCGTTGTGTGGTGCATTCCCTTAACAAAGCAAATACGGCAGTGAACTTACCTTGAATGAAAGCTGGATTATTGAACAAACTTCTGACCTTCCTGTTTGTTACAGATGTCACGTTATCCTAGATTAAGAGAAGAGACTGAACGAATAATAACGACTTACGTTAGACAACGCGAACAGATGTGCAAGGAACAGCTAGTCCTACTGGTCGATTGCGAGCTCGCCTACATGAACACGAATCACGAAGATTTTATCGGTTTCGCCAAGTAAGTCATTCCTTCCGCTATATGTTTTATATATTATAAAAAAAAACACGATATTACGATTACAATATTTCGGATTAATTTATTGATCTGATTATTTATTTGTTTATTTAAAGTTAAACTCACAAAATTATTTTTATTATCAACAAACAGTGAGAGTAGTTTGACTTCATTCATCGTATTTACAAAATGATAAGTCGTATAAGCGCCACGGTCGGCGCCTTGCATTCATTTTTGATAACAACATTTAACTTTTTGTTTACGTTGTATCCCCCAATCATTCATTGTACACAATAGTTCGCATCTCGAAAGTGGCTAGCAGAAACAAAACGAAACAAGTCAGGATTTTTTTCTTTTTTTTTTTGCGTCCGGGCAGTTTACCACAAATTTAATGATCAATGTTCACTGCAAATTACGATGAAACTGTAACAGTAGCAGCACCTTCGGATGATAATTATGATGATAACATTAGTACAATAGCAATCGCACGTAGATAAATCCCTTTCACGCTTGGATACCTGGCACACCCAGCTATGCATAGACGTTTCACAAGACTTTGTATTTGCACCACACTAAAGACAAGCGCACGTTTCCGATGTGCGCTTGTCGTCCTAGTAATTACGTTGGTGATTCGCTTGTAGAAACGATCCTGTCGAACGTTATACCGCGAAAAAAAAAAATCAAAACCAAGCACACCGCATGGTATTTAGCATTATTATTTCTTTTTGTTCTCTGTATAAGATAATCTGAGCGGGATAGCCAAAGAAAAAAAAGAATCAGATAATACAACAATAACGTTATCCGCCTTTTTATCGACGTCTCTTAAATTTCGAACCTTCGAATTACGCCTTACGCAATTTTTATTTGCTCCAGTAACGGTCGGTCACAAAATCGAATTCGCAGACTTTCTTTCCCATTCTTTTTGTTTTCCTTCAACGACATGCATGTCCTCGGTAAAGGCCAACGAGTTAGTTTCCGCGGGAAATTTGGAACGCCTTTTAATATGTATTTTTTTTTTTTTTTTTTAATTAAGCGATATAAATCCTTTGATGATACCATTTAGCGGCTACCAATCTTCCAAACTGCTAACTCGTCCTCAGCGATTCACTTTTTATCTCATTATGTACTATACTGTCACTATACAACGAAACTGTAAATCTATTAGTCCTAGGTTTGTCGCGACAACAACGAAAATTAATTATTGTAAAACGTTTCACGCATTCTTCGCATTGCTAACCTTAAACAAAAAAAAAGACAACTTATTCTTCTTTTCTTTCAGTTTCATGTAATTCATGTCAATGTACTTAGTTTACATCATGCTGAAATTTTCTTACCAATCGACAACCACTGCATAAAGCCAAGCTTTTTTCTGATATATCGAAAAAAAAATGTTTCTACTTAATTGCAACCCCAGCTTTATGCAATGGTTCTTTTGTGGAAGCTTTGTTTTCATTAAACTAATCAATCGAAAAAAATGTCATTAAAAAAAAGAATGAAGATTGGGCAAAGCGTAACAAGATGGATCTGGCATCGAGAAAAATTATTAAATTCGAGCTCCAACAAAAAATCGAAAGATCCGATCATCGAACCTTACTTACGCCTTGCCCCAAACCCACCTTCTTGGCATAACATTATTATTATTTTCTCTGTGTTTCTATTTCCATGAATCAACTATGTTGTACTTCACGAATAAAAACAATTATTTAATTATACCGGCAGCGCGGCGGCCAGTTGCCATAATGCAAGGTAAGAGCATCAACATACATCGAAAAAGGGGAGAATTTACACTACATTCTTAATTTTTCTCTTACCTTCGCTGTTATATTATCCTTATTATATATTTATTATATTTCGATTCCTATCTTTTACGCTTCCAAATTTTTTGTTTCTTTCTTGTTTTCTTTGTTCTTCTTTCTGTATGCTTTTGCGCTATTTTTAACCGTTATTTACTCATCGCTTCATCTCATCAATTTCCATAACCAGACTTTGGCGGTTTGAATATAAAAAAAAGCGGCGGAAATAAATATTCAATCGAAACCCCTCAGCTTGTTTTTATGAGCACAGACACAAAAAAAAATTGGCTATTGTCGAGATAAGTTTTTGGTAGGCCTAAACCGGACAAAAATCGGATCGAGAGCGATTTGTGTGCGTTTTTTTATATATATTTTTATAGGCTTAAATATCTGTCCTATGTACTATATATATACATATTATATAAGAAACAACATATACGAGTCAATTCGTGGCATCATAAAGTTTCATTGCACACATGGTATTAGACACAGTGTTATCGACAAGTCATTTGCTGATCACTGAGTGTGACCGGACAATGGTTCACGGGCTATTTTACGACCGGTCTGATGCCTGCCTTATATACATATATCTGTAGTCCTTTAGTGTAATTTATATTGTTTGACATGTGCATCTAAAAATGCTTTGATTTGAAAAACAAAATTGGCGATATCGGAAAAAAATTATTAATCTTATTTATCGGTGAAAAATAAATTATATTACTTGTAGAGGGAACGAGTTAATTATTTTATTAAAAAGAAAACTCTTGCACAATGATCTTTCCAAGTTATGAAAAACGTTGCTAAAACATGTACGTGAGAAAGATCATGTTTACATCAATTCTGCTTGGGCCAAAATCTTTTGGAGCAATTAAAAACATAAAGAAGCGTCAATTTTTTTAATGCACAAAACTCACTACTATATAAAATTATCACACTTGAAGGCGTACATTTCTCACTTTAATATGAGAACCTTTTTTATTTCAGTTTTCTGTTTATATTTTTTTTTTTTCAATTTTCACCTTTCTTACAGCTCCTTCATTAAGCTTTCTATTAGCATGAGAGTTATGTTCAGTGTTGTTTTCAATTTTCTTTTTCAATTTTTGATACGTACGACCAAACTATTTGTCACAATTTTATTTTCATTATTTACAAAGAAAAAAAAAACAGAGTAATTACTGCACCCTTTTTTTAAGAAGCTTTATTATTGCAGACGCATCCGGTGTGTTTGGATGACGTTAGATAAAAATTGCGCGAGCTATAATTTGATGAATTATCTGAAAAAATTTAAAAAAATAAAAGCGCTTTTTTGCTCGTATCGATACTTCAAGCTTTGTCGATCAGAAGGATCGAGCTTTTTGATCTTCAATCCATTCGAGACAACGGAAGACATCTTAGACGCTAGGAATTATCATTATTATTTTTAGTGAAGGGAGTAAGATTTTCGGTGGAAATTTTGATGCAATTAAAGCTACGTTAATGTATTCTGTACAGTAAAAAAAAGAGAGAGAAAGAGAAAAAAAAGACAGATTAAACTATACTATATCACACGGAATTTCATAGTACAACATCTTCTCTGTTCCAGTGCCCAGCAGTCCTCGGAAAATTCCGTCAAGGCGGGACGTCACACTTTGGGCAATCAAGTCATTCGCAAAGGCTACATGTGCATACACAATTTGGGTATTATGAAGGGTGGATCGCGCGACTACTGGTTTGTTCTTACCTCCGAAAGCATCTCTTGGTTCAAGGACGAAGAGGTGATTTTTATATAAATTCACTCAATCTTTTATTTTTCTTTTTTTCTTTTTCTAAACACCCTTTACGCGAATCCCCATGGTGTCCAGAAATCGTAGAAAGTTCTTGATGTCCTGGAAATGTCCTGTAATGATGCATTTTTTACTATTTGCTTTAAGGGTTTACGCTACACTAAAGTTTCGATATTTTTTTTTTTTAATAGTCTATAGCGTCAAGAATGTTAAATTTTTTATCGAAATTGAATGAATTACGAAAATTGGAAACCGTAATGTGAAAAGTGACGGACCGCTCGAGCAACGGCGCGGCCGAACTTTGAACGCATTTTTCTTAAAACCCTTAACAAAAATTATCATCAAAAATAATGAGAATAATACGGTGTTTCTTAATTATTTTTCTAGGAGCGTGAAAAGAAGTACATGTTGCCGCTGGACGGTCTGAAACTGCGCGATCTAGAGCAGAGTTTCATGTCGCGACGACACTTGTTCGCACTCTTCAATCCCGAGGGCAGAAACGTGTACAAGGATTACAAGAGTCTCGAGCTGAGCTGCGAGACTCAGGACGACGTTGACTCGTGGAAAGCTTCGTTCCTGAGAGCCGGTGTCTACCCTGAAAAATCCACGGAGCAGGCCAATGGCGAAGGCGAGGTAAGAATCCAAGTTTCGTTCATTAAAAGAAAGCCCCACCTCTGCGATTCAATTATATATTTTAAAAAACGACGCAGAAAGATAGAAATCTACTCGAGACTTTTATCAGCGAATAGAACATTTTTTATCAGTTTTTCCTTTTGTCTGATTTATTTTAGGATAAGCAGCGGGTGAGTTAGAAAAAAAGTATAGAACAGCGGTCTTGGTTTTGTTCTGATTGATTGTGTGGTGATGTGATATAAATTTTACATCTTTGACTCGATCTTTGGATTTTTTTGAAATACGATCGAATTTTGCATTCGAGTGCGTTTCATTTTTTTTATATCTAAAATGTTTCATGCCCGTGAACCAACACAGACCCGTTTTGACATAACAAAACTCACGCTATGAATACTAATCGACGTTCTTGTGTTAATTCGAAAGAACGAAATATTAAAATTTGCATATTTTTTTCCCCCCAAAAATTGATATCAATTGAAGGAAGGATATCAGGTTTGTACCGTTGAAAAATGTTGACAAATAGTTTCTCACAAACAACACGGGGAAACACTATGGAATTAACAGGAGGAACTATGTTAATCACATCTCTATAAGCAAAACTTAACGGAATGCAATTCACATACACACAATAAAAATCTATACTTTTCGATGCAATTTATTTCTTATTATTTATATTTTATATTTCTTCACACGTAATATTTTTTTTATCCGTCGATGAGGCTCGAGAACCATTGTTAATGTTATGTTCTGTGCTCGATTTGTAGGGTGGCAACGAAGGCCAATCGTCGATGGATCCGCAATTGGAACGGCAAGTCGAGACGATAAGAAATCTCGTTGACTCTTACATGAAGATCGTCACGAAAACTACTCGCGATCTCGTTCCAAAGACTATCATGCATTTGATAATAAATAATGCTAAGGATTTCATAAACGGCGAACTTTTGGCACATCTTTACGCCAGCGGTGATCAGGTAATCATTTATCTACGAAAAAGTTGCGTCACTCATCGGTCTCATAATTTGACTCGAAGAACTTGAATTGTTCCGATTATTTGTCAAGCCATAGCAGCAAAACGTTCTAAGATATAAAGAGGAGCATAAGAGTTATAATAAACAATTATATATATTATATATAATAAAGTTCTAAGGTCATCCATGGGTTCCCAATGGCCGCTCAATTCGGATTCCAGTGATTCCCAATAAACGCTCGATTTCCGATTTTGACAGGTGACAGGTGACAAACTGTCACCTATCAAAACGCCACCTCGACATTTCTTGACCCTGGCAAATAATCTGCGTATCATTGATATGGCAGAAAAGGTTAGAATATGCTGATTGGCATTTGAAACTTTATTTTGGATATAAAATATCCGGCATATATAGTGTATTAATGCGTGAGGATGAATCGCACGTCATTCGTGTCTGTAGATAGTCATATGTTTTTCGTGGTCGGTTGTTTTCCGATCACTTCCTGTGAGAGTTCTGACAGTCTGTTTTAAGACTATGCGTAAATGGGTCACCTGAAGCCAATACCGATGGTAAAAATTCGATATCTCGAAAAAAAAAATTTGGCCATTTTGAAAGTGGCAAAATGAGAAGGGGGTACATTACATTTTTTTGACGCAAGTGGGTTTTTTCCAAAAAAAATGTTTAGATTTTTTTCGCTAATGAAATCGGTTAGGAAATATGCCACTTGAAGACAATGGCGGAGGTGTTAATTCAATATCTCGAAATTTTTTGAACAAAAAACTCCACATTTCTGCGTCGGAGAAATCCTCAGCCGAGGATATCCTCAGCCGAGGAAATCCTCAGCCGAGGAAACCCTTAGCCGAGGAAATCCTCAGCCGAGGTTTTTCCATAAAAAATTTTTAGAATTTTTTCGCTAATGAAATCGGTTAGGAAATATGTCACTTGAAAACAATGGTGGGGTTTTTAATTCGATATCTCGAAATGTTTTGAAAAAAAAAACCAGATTTCTGCGGCTGTAGATTTCTGCAGCCGCAGAAATCTGTACTTTTTTTCAAATAATTTCGAGATATCGAATTAAAACCTTCGCCATTGTTTTCCTTTCCCATACTCCGTTCCCATTTTTCCACTGGTAGGGTACCCCCCCCCCCCTCTCTAAATCACTTCCATATGCTATATTCTTAAGATTTCGGCGTTCATATCCTATGGGAGTGAAATCCGAAAATCCCAAGTGCCATAAAGCAGACGAGGGAAATTCGAAATTTGAATCGGAAGTGAGATTCGGTTCCTTAAGGATATAGTATCCGACGATGGCATTTCAGTAGACGAAGCATTTGTCATTTGTTGCCAACAATAAATAACATAAATAAACGAACCTATCGTCGGGCGCGAAGCGCCCGATCGCTAGTAAATGCATAAAGTAAAATTAGATTACAATTAATGAAATAATGAAAAAATTACGTTTCACAGTCAAGCATGATGGAAGAATCGCCGGAGGAAGCCCAGAAGCGCGAGGAAATGTTGAGAATGTATCACGCGTGCAAAGAAGCTCTGCGAATAATTGGCGACGTGTCTATGGCCACTGTCTCCACGCCCGTTCCACCACCTGTGAAGAACGACTGGTTAGCGTCGGGTGAAAATCCAAGGTAACATTTAACAAAGCCGTGGTATTTTTTTGTTTCGTTAAATCTATCACTAATCGTTTATTCTTCTAAAAAAATCTCTTTATTCTGTGCGATAACCACATACACTCAAACGCCAATGCCACAGTCTTGGGTAAGATGACTCCAAACTCTTCTATTGGACCCCTCCCGTCCCGACTTTTTTTCCCCATTGCAAAAATATATTAACGCACATTAGTACGCTATCCTCTTTATATCCTCTTTAGCCGCTTGAATATCGCGAAGAGAGCCATCGAGTTTACGCATTCAAGACGCACAGATTGGCATGTTGTTATTCTTCATGAAAATTCACACGTTTGCAATTTTTTTTTTAGTCGAACTATTTAGTGGCGGAAAGAACAAAAATATCCGTGTGTGCTTTAATTTCTTAATTCATATCATTCTATCGCTGGCTATATTTGAATTTGAATTGAGGAATACACGATATATGTCTGTGCCATCTTTCCGCAACTGGCATAAACAAATGAAAAAACTGTTTTATATGGTGTTTTATCAAATCGATCATATAAAATTGTTGTCTAATCGAATTATGTAAATCTAACTGGAATTAAATAAATCGATTAGATAATGAAAAAATATAAATAAAAAATCGCAGACGAATCTTGGAGTATCGTTTCTTCAATGAAACAGAAAGTTATCTCTCCTTAGGTCAGCTGTTATTCTTACAACCAAAAATAGGCAACACGTTTTGCTCCTGGCAGTTCTCTGTACACGAAGCGTTAACGGAACTGAATTGTCGATCTGTAATTAAAAAAAAAGTTTCTAACGACAAATGCTAATTGTTTTAGATTATCGCCGCCATCGCCCGGAGGTCCGAGGCGAGGGGTAAGCCAGCCACTACCTCCAGCGAGTTCGCGAGCTCCTCCTCCAGTGCCAGCGGGTGGCCGGCCAGCTCCGGCGATCCCGAACCGGCCTGGACCCGGTGGTCCGCCTCCAGCACGTGGACAACCAGGCCTTCCACCTCCACTCATCCCATCGTAAGTACAACTCCCTTATCTATTTTCACCTCAACAAAAAAAAATAGAACTATCCTATGTGCAAAGAACGTCGCCAGACGTTTTGAAGTCCAGCACTGTGCGCTTGGGGATTCCGCAACGCAAAAAATAAAAGTACTTTGCCGTTGTGATTTTTTAAATCTCGTGACTAAATCGAAAACAATACGAAGCCCCCAGTCCTCGATACTGGACTTTCGTGTACATTGATCTCAATTTTTTTTTTCTTTAATTGGATTGTGGATTTTGGGCTTTGGTGCTAACTTCACTTTCTATTGCAGGCGCCGACAATAAGTCTTCGCACTAACATACACACATTGAACACAAAAAAACCACATAAACACGGGACACCTATCCTTTCGCATATCTAATCAGTATATGTGTTGCATTTATCCTAGTTAAACATATTTAGAAGTTGAAAAAAAAGTGTTTGCTGAGAATTGTATTCGTATCTCACTTTGACTGTCCTCTCTCGACTCTCTTTCTCACACCCAGTGTCTATATTCCGAGATATATCGATTTATCTAGCACGCCTCCCAACGAAAGGTTAAATATATAACGAGAATATTGTTGATTACTAGGTATACTGAAAATTATTATCTATGCGAGTAGATAAATGCATTTATAGCATGGGCTTAAAAATGAATTTTTGTGAAAACAAAAAGCTGAGGAAAAAAATTGTCATCAAGAGCTCACTGCATAATTACTCGTCTCATTGATGCCTGTGTTACAAGTCTTGTTGCGAGTTTCATGCATTTTACGAGGACCAATTCTGTCGCTAACAATGATAAAAAAAGATCGTCCGAAAAAATTGTGTACAAATTACACATATGGTTCATTAATGCGGGATTATCTTTTAGTGGGAAATAATTCGTTACTTTTTACAATTGAGATGAATCGGGCTTTACGAACTCGTCTAATTGGGAATTCGAGTTCGAAGAAATTATTTCGAAAAAATTCCACAAGAAAGTCGATATTAAACCTTCACCTACGGGATTCTTGTTCAACGAGGAATTAGAATTGGCCAAGCCGCAACCTTCGAATGATTCGAATAACAAGTTTATGAGCTAAAAAAATCTAAAAATGCGCAGACGTACCTGCGCATTGAAGTGTTGTTTTTTTTTTTGACAACGTAGGAGAAAATTTATTACGAACATCCGTATCGTCTTTGTGTTTAAAAAAAGGCATCATCGTCTGCTCTCGGCAAAAAGTCCCCCGTATATGAAGGTTTAAACTGTCGAGCTGCCGGTTTCTTCTGAGAAACTCGCAAAACGAATCTTCGAAGCCGAATCGCCGATTCGATCTTCGTAGCCCGATTCTCTGTGAATCGAGGCGACTTACGCGAGCCTCTGCGCAGAACTGTTCCGAACTATCACGATGAGCTTTTCATCGTTTTCATTTTAGGAGTTATCCATTATTATAAAGTTATAAATGAGTTTTCACGAATAACGAAACATCCGTACCTCAAATTGTACATGACACCTGTATATAATATTATTGGAAAGATGAAAAAGTATCGAATGAATTGTGGTTTTGGGTTCTTCGGAATGAACGCTGTTAGCGACAATACACTTTACTTTCGCTCGGCTAACAGCATGACATTTTTATTGACGGAATACAACTGGATAGGAAAATGTCGCTTTCGTGCTCGTTCTCATTGTCAAAAGCCGGCGATTATCCTGTCGCAGAGGTCTCTCCGCTCGTTCCTCACATACGGTCGTCGGAGCATGTAGGATAAATGACGATGAAAGGATCATCTGTTATGTCCGATAGTCGAAAAAACTTATCACAAGCAATTCAAACATTTTCGTAAATACATCCTTGCAAAAAGTCTTTCTTCTTTTTTAAGACTGTCAAAAAGTATTCACAATAGAAGAAAGGTTTCTAAAGTGGCACGAGAATTCGTCCTTATTGTGTTGTAAATTCTGCAAAATGTCTATTTTCATCACATGTATTGGTCACGACAAATTATCCCTGAATCGTCAACGTCCATTGTGCAACTTGTACTACATGGTTTCCGTCCTAATCTCGTTGTCGTGCGGTCTCAGAAGATCGACACAGCCGGCACATTAAAAGCACTTCAGCAAATGTTTTGTCTTTTCGTTTGTAATACAAAAATGTCGGTGCCTGCATAAAACATTGAAGTTAGGACACCCAGCTGCGATTGTCTCCGAACACCCAGAATATCGCCGAACAAGGCTTTCAACGAATCGCACAAAAATCATACGCTTATAAAAATTTAACGCGATGTAAAGCTTTGGTGCATATTTTCCTCATAAAAAAATTGCAATTGCCGGTCACTTTTATGGCACTAAGAATTCGCAACTTGAAAAAAAAACAAGAGTAATCCAGTTTACGAAATCATTCTTGTAATATCGAGGACCTAAGCTACGTAAAGCCTAATTCCATATTCACGTGTTAACAACCCTCATTCTTACGAATTGATAATTTGTAGATAATATTTTATTACATTTGTATTAATCTGGAAGTCATAGTTTGCTTGATGGATTAAAAAGAAAGAATGAACTAAAAAACTATAAGTTATTAAGAACGTCAGTCAAACCTGAGTGTACGTGGTGTGTTTAGTCGCGGGGGTGGATTGCAACAGAGGGTGTCGCAGGCAGCTACACAGGCCGCCGTTAATGCCGCCACGAACGAGCTGATGGATGCATTCAGGATGAAGTAAATAAACAACAATAAAAACACACACACATACAAGAACAAAATGCTGAAGCTTTCTATGTGCAAAAAAAAAGAAAATTATATCTCATTCCTTATCGCGCGATACAAGCACATACACACATAATACATTCCTCCGCTCCCTAACATGCCCGTAGTTACCTGTGGATGGTAGACCGTTCAGAGTTGAGAATGCACTAATCAAGTTTACCGATTATTGGAAAAAGTTTTATTGTTGTTTTTTTTTCGTAATACACTATGAGAACAGTAATTTCTATTCCACACTTTCTCTATCTTTGCATGATCTTTCACATTTAACGAAGGCCTTCGTATCTCACGAACTTTTGTATTTTATGTGATATTATACTGAATTTGATCGACACGATTTTTTTGCAAAGTTACTATTGTTTATTACACAATTAGGATTCGTTGGTCCCAAAAAAATGATTTTACGGGAAGTCGGTCTGAAAAGTCTACCACCGTTCCTCTAAGATAATATAATTTTTTAATTAAAAAAAAATTTACTCTAAACGGTGCGGGCAATAACGGAAGTAAATGTCATGCTGTTGGAAAACCGACATTATACGATCTCATTGTATAGAATTCGTCGTTCCTAGATACATTAGTAAAAAGAAAAGAAAAAATGAAACTTTTAAACGAAACCAGTAAAAATCGTGGTCAGTTAAGGAATTCTTATAAAAATGAAATTTAAAAATTCTTTGCAACTTAGTGTAAAGTATATCAATTCTTCTACTATATTAAATGATTACATATTACAGTCTGCATATTATATTTGAGTGAGATTGTATCCGTAAAAACGTGCTCCGATGTAGGATGTGATGATACAGGCGATAGAAAAGATTCAGTGATTTTGCATGGAGATCGTGAATCGTAAATATTCTCTCTATTAGTTATTAAAAAATTATATTATAAAGAACGATGAGAAATTCCACAATTGTAACGATATATATATATTATATATAAACAATATACAGGCTGATTCAGACCGGTCGATAATCCCTACGAGAAAATTCGGTTGTTTTTGTTCTAATCAGCCAAATATCATTTTATTTTACAAGTATTTAAAGGAACCGAAAGAAATATTATTCAAAGGAGACAGAAAGAAATCTTGAATTGTTTTCGTTAAATAGCGGCAATTCTGAGTCAACCTGTATAAGTGATTCGAGCATTGAAACAGGCTCGAACACTCTTATTCTGCCACATCGCTTTAGTCGTATTAAAAAAAAAAGGACAAATTCTACCCATTGCGCGTTGACTAATGTACATACATTACTATTACACGAATTCACAATGTGGGCCGTCAATCGTTCGCGGTGTTATATCGTAATACCGTTTCGTACGATTCGGGCGTAACATTTTTTTCCAAAGGACAGGAATGCCACTCATAATCGCGAGAGACTGTAAAGAAAATACCTGCGTATGGATCGCGAGGCCTAATTATCGTGTTGCATTCCCGATTGAAAAAAAATCCAATAACCCTGTAACATCGATTTATGGAAAGAGATACAAATTTATATCTTCGCTTCGAATTTAATATTTTTAATTGCAAAGATTGCAAGTGGATGGAAACTTTTGCGGATTCTTGTTTATCGTTGTTTAAATATTCGGGTAATTAAAATAATTCTTGCAAAAAAAAGAAAAAATGATGGTGCTAAAACCTTTGAGGCCAGATTGACAACGCTAAAATTACGTGTCCGAAGCATTTACACAAAATCGTCTATCGAACATTCGTAACGGTGAACTTTTTTGCGTCGATCGAACAAACTCATCCTTATGCTGCATGTGGCATGAACTAAACCAAATGGAATAATAAAGAAAGCACCGGAAAAGACAAAAGCAAAAATGAATATAAAATTACGTACAGCCACAAGTGGCGATATTGTATTGTTATTGTACAGTGTAAACGTATATATTTAATCATTCCATGCACTGTGAACGTCTGAATTGATAGATTAGCCGAAATGTACATCGGAACATAAAAGTGAAGTATAACGATGGTTATTAATTATCATTAATTATTTAATTATGATTGCTAAATGAATAGTTAGGATTATTTTTAGCCTACCGCATCTCATGTTCGAGGTAGACCGTAGACGAAATTTCGTATGAGCGGCAATAAAAAAAAGATCGATGTTTAAGAAAAAAAAAGCCGAACCAAAATACGAATACATTTAATCGGCTCTCTGTTAACGCGAGGCTGAAAAAGAGGCATATCAAGTAGCTGCGTTTGCGCGTGCGAGGAAGCGTGCCGTTGGTTTTTCTGCGTTTACCCGAGTCAATGAATTTAACGTCCGCGAGACTGTTTCTTTTTAACATTCCACAGATTGATTGTCGATAAACTTAGGTACGATTCGTACGATCTTTGAAAAAATATGATAGTTCTTTGAATCGCCCGTCGACAGCGCGTGGCTCGTAGTCAGCAATGACAGGCTACAAGTGGAAAAGCCAACAACGAAAAAACAAACAAACAAACAAAACAAGAATAATATATCGTTGATGGAAGCTTGTATAATTGTCGTTAATTAAAAAAACAAAACAAAAGAAAATAGCGAAGTCGCTTTTATTATTGTCAAACAACTATTTCTTGCGACTCGTCGCCGGTCTCACTAACGAGGAACATATCTGTGATGTACAGTGTATAAGATATGTTTCCTTGTCGCGATATTCGCAAGTCAATTAAACGATACTGTCCTCTTGAAAAAAAAAAAAACATAAAAAAGAACAAAACACCCATTCAACATTAGACGTTGATGAGCCACGATCTCTTATCTCTTATTTTTCATAATAATTCCTCTATTCGAAAGATTATAAGTGACAAAGTGATTTAAAAAAAAAATTAAAATAATAATATTAACGGTACTGAAGATGGAGCTTGATGTCGTCGCTACGCCGTCGATGCACCGATTGATACAAATCAATGGTCCAACGTCGGAAGGTCATGTAGGCTATGCTTATTGCACAGCCTGTACGGCCTTATGACATTGAACCATCGATGTCTGCCGCTCGCATCCGTGACAAAAAATAAATTTAGAGGAAAAAAAGTGAAAGAAGTTGACGCGTTATATTACGATAATTCGTAGATTTAAGTCCTAAGCGGACCGATATATATAGTCACGAGGGCAAAGCATAGCCTTCACCTATTACACAGAACAGATAACTGCGATTAGAGTGTTGTTTGCACGGAAAAAAAACAATATGTAGCTGTGGATAATTGATTGAACATCCTTAGCGAGTGCTATTCGTCAAAGCGCTGTTATTGTAAGTCCCCTAGGAGCGTCCATCCGAGGCCCTGATGACTATTCCTCTATTATACTATTATGTGCGTTCCGGTGAGTTGTGCACAATAATGGGGTGCCCAACAGAACACTATCGCCGTGTAAAAAAAAAAATCATTTTTAGCGTTCGGAAACTCATTTTTTGACCGGAAGTAGCGTATTTCCGGTTTCTAAATTCGGTGGTCCATACAATATCCAACGTCAATGTCCTGCAAGTATCCATAATATTATCATGAGATTATTAATTAATTATGAACGATTGACGAATGTACTCTCTGGCGATGCTTTTGTGAATTAAGATTTAAAAGAAATGGAAAAAAGTAAAAAGAAAATTTAGATCCGTGGATGTAGCAATTCTAGCGTCAGCGGACGGTGAGGACAGCGGAGGCCAAAGTCGCCGATCCGAATTTCGTATCGAGATTTTACGCATCAAAAACTGTGAAAACGTTTTTATGCCCCATGTTTAAAAAGAAAAACACGTACATCTTCCTAGGAGGACACGTTACATACATGCTTCCATCTACAAGCCTTATGTAATAAGATTCTAGTTAAACGACGCTTTGAAACTTATGCAATCTGCGTTGGTGAAGTGTAATTAATTATTGTACACGATACATTGAGAAATAACAAAACAACAACAACAACAACAAAAAACAACTACAGCAACAAATAAATGAGAATAAGAGAAGATGGGGAATTTATAGTACGATACAACGGCTTCGGGAATTCTGCGCAAGCGAAGTAACCCTTCGAATGGAATTTTCTCGCTTTATCTCGATCGTCGATGTTTGTATGGAAAAAGAAAAACAAAAATCGCTAAATAATAATGCAGTGCCAGAATATGTGACTAAGAAGATATGTGCAAATTTATCGAATCGTCACCGAATCATCGTTTCATTTCGATTTTAAATTTTGAGCAAAAAAAATTGATAGAAACGCCTATCGATATTCTCTCCACCAATTGATCGTTGCGAATATGCCAGGGATTAAAAAAGCAGGGTTACTTGGCGAGCAATCTCAGAAACTTATAAAACACGATAGAATTTTGAAACTCATGTTAAACGAGCATCATGAATGAGAGGTACACAATGTTTATTGCAATATAAATGTGTATATAGGAATTAACATGTTATAGCTATATATGTACATATACATATATATTGTGACGGGCTCTTAGCACGAGGATTTCGGTGAACTTGGCCCAAGCCACCCGTCTAAAATATTATGACGCTCGCAACGCTTTCAACCCGTTCACTGCCTTTTCTGTTTTAATCGTTTGGGCGTCAGGTGACCAATTGCAGACGGTAGCTGATTGCGTTATTCCAATGCACCGATAGGATTGAGATCGACGGAAGTTGGACATGACGAGAGCTGGTCCGAACTCTGCCGAACTCGTCGATTTTCCAAAGTCGGTCCCGCACCTGTCGTATTGAGACGAGTTCGATGCACATTGAACATTGCGTGAGTTGGGACAAAGTACAACGGAGGACGCGATTTGCCACAAGGGCGAATTGGAATAACGCAATCAGCTCGCATCCCATCAATTGTACTCCGAAAATCGGGAACTTACCAAGTGCGGTTCGGAGACGAGGCAAAATGATTTCGGTGCAGAAACGTTATTTCCGATTTTTACAATAATTCGTCGACTATATATTTTCTGATTCCATAACAGTCACTCACGATTAACAACTCTTTTTCACTCATCGTACAAATATCGAATGCGGCAACTGTTAGGATTTTTTGCTATGGACCGTCTTTCGTG
Organism: Amblyjoppa proteus; assembly: GCA_963922035.1. Taxonomy (NCBI): domain Eukaryota; kingdom Metazoa; phylum Arthropoda; class Insecta; order Hymenoptera; family Ichneumonidae; genus Amblyjoppa; species Amblyjoppa proteus. The sequence continues at coordinate 45,335,151 of OY998228.1, forward strand.
AGGTTCAGTTTGAGATCGATATCTATACTTTAAAAGAGTGGGTGGAAAATAAATTTAAGAAATGTACTTTTTGAGAAACACCTTAATCTATGTAGACGTTCCTCCTGGGAACTATTTGTTATAGTAGAAAATATTATCCTTTTTGTCAGGGCACTTGCTCAGGTGCAGTTCAGCAATCAGACTAGTTCCTTCGCGGTCTCGCGTATCCCCTGTCTCTCTCGCGTCTCGTGAAACCTTCTCCGAGAAATCTCGATCACACTCATAATTTATTTTTTCTCGCATTACACTCGAACATCGAGTGAGCGTTGTTTACCGGCACATTGCCGCGAATGCGCTGTAGCGCCTCGTCACAATATATATATCATATATGATATGTATATGCAAATATATATATATATTATATATATGAATGAATATGAATACGAGAAGAAAACAATATAAATTAAGATGAACTCAGCTAGAACGCTGACTTGCATATTTCTTCACGTTTCGGGAGTGAAAAATGTATGTCCGCGTTCTGAATTCTTATTCAGCCTGATACGTTCGTTCCCAGTTTTTTCCTTCGAACCCCTCGTGCGTCGCGAAAGAGCGCAAGGTCTTCCCGTCGATTGATATAAATCGTTGTTTCACAAGGATTTTATATGAATCTCCGAAATGAAAAAATCCATGCGCAGCCTACTTTACTGCGGTACGAAATGCAATTGAAATTGTGATTGCCTGTTAAGACAAACCTGCAATTTGCTTGAAAATCCCTTAAAGTCGAGCCCCTGAAAACTTATTGTATCGCTCGCGCAAGTTTTTTTTCGTTTTGCTTCCTCATAGAAGAAGCTTTGTTTTTGTGAAAAAAAAAATTCGAGATTTTAATGAAAACGTATTCAGAATAATCGAAAACACCGCATAATCAAATTTAGGAAAAAATTGCCGAGTGTGTGTGAGTATGTGCATGCGTGAGTGCGTGCGTGTGTGTGTGCGTACATGTCAGGAGCGCATAACTTCATGTATTTTTTTTTTGCGCTCAATATGAATCGACTAGCCGTTTTGCATAAATTCGAACGCGACGTTGACGTCGAAAAAAGGTGAAAATTGAAATTTTCATATCGCATTCTTATAACGTTCCTTTATGCGCGAAGCTTCCTCCATAAGGAAGCCAAATGTATAGAAAAGGCTTTCTCATACAAGAAGCTTTGCGAATAAAGGAATATTGTGAGAAAGTGTATGAAATTTTTTATTTTCAACTTCCATAACGAATCGATGTAGAAATTTCAATGATCAACTTTTTTTTCATTTGGCTCAATGTTTTTCGTACAAATTCCATTACAGCGAGATCAAACCGTTTGGCCCGAAATATATTTAAAAAATATATATATATAGAATATGTTCCCATATTGTTACTCATAAAAAAAACTTTGTTTCATTTTACCGAAACGATTCCGAAGCGATCTACGGGACAGTCCTAGCACGAATCCGACGAGCAATTATCGTATGATTTTTATTGTTTATGCACCGTAATCTAATCTGTTCTAATATTTTAGTATTTCTAATTCCACCGCGTAACACGTCTTGTGTTTGTGTCCCTGTGTGTACTAGGATTTTTCTGGTTCGTTTATCCATTCGCTTTGTATTTTTGTTTGTCTTTTTTTTTAGCTTTCTCGGTACGCACATTTCTTCTTTTCTCATCTTTCTTATCTGTTCTTTCTATCTTATTTCTTTAAATTTAATTTGTCTTATGGTTTATTTGAATATTACGATTTATAATGTATCTATGTTGTAGGCGCCCAGTACCCAATGTTCCTCCCCGAATTCCCGACAGACCGATCTCCGACAGACCGAATTCCGGCCGACTAAACTGAGCTAGCGACCCGCATCTAGCTTGCCCACGTGTAAGCTCCACAGCCCAGTCACGCGATCGTGAGATTCGAATCAAGAATCTTCGACCCGCAAGGATCATCCGGACTTCAGCGGCCTCCAGCTCTCGAGCCGCCCTGTGCTGTCCTGCGTCGGATTCGACGTCGAACCAAGCTGCTGCTTCGACGTGTATCCGGTACCTGGTCCACACACGGCCCGACACTCTGCCGCCAACAACATCGGTCGGACTCGGGTGCCCGGAAGTCTGAGGCGAACTTCGAGAAATGCTGTGATCAAATATGCGACAAGAGGGAAAAAACAATATGTTTTTCCCTTGCATTCCTGTATTTTTTTTTTTGCTTTCTCGATGCGTCGAAAACCCGATCCAATGAGTCACTTCTTCTCTTCCCTTACCTTCTTATCTCCTAAATGCCCTTTCCTTCTCCCCTAGCAAACCACCCAATTGCCACATCCATTGCTTCTGATTAATTTATACGAGACTCTGTACTTTAAGATTCGTCGATTAAGTATTAACGTGCGTTTGATTGGCATCTACGCAACGGGACACAGCGAGTTGCACGTCGCGAGGTCAAGACGAGACGTGGCCGTCGATTCTTTCTTCTCCTCTCTTCTTTTTCTTTTAGTTTTACAAAGGTGTTTGCGAAAGATGAATTTTGTAACCGCGGTGCTATCGTCTGAATTGTTAGATATTTGTCGAGCAAAGCCCTTCAATGATGGAACAGTTAGATCAACTGAAGAGTTATTCATGATTCCTCAGCGTCGCTGTTGAAATGCAAAGTGTGTGGCACATGTCGCCTGTAGATGTGAATATCTAAACGTAAAGGATAGAAGAAGAAGCAGAGTTTCTTGCCTGTCGCAAAGATAAAAGTACTATCTGTTTTACCATCGGAGAGAGTTGTCGCTATGAGCAACACCGTTTCGGCGATAATTGTAAATTGAAACAGTATTAGACTCGATTCCTTCGTCCCGAAGATGCCTGAGAAGCTCTTCATCGACTTTAGTGTGAAAAAGAAACCATTACGAAAGAAACTCGCGATTCATAAAAAGATTTCTTCATTGATAAAAATATAAAGTGCAAAAATGAGTACCTCTGGGTTTTTGCGACTGCCACGTCTGCGCGCGAGTATCAGCGACGTACAACGAATGAAACAAAAGGTGAAACTGTGAACGACGAGCGCAGATAACCCAATTACCTCGATCATTGTAGACTTTCGAAGCCTCGATCATCAGGGGTTAGACAAAGAATTTTATACTTTACGAGAAGTGAAGATGAAAACACTCGAGCACGTCCTTAAGGATGCTCACACGAATATTCCCAGTCAACAGTGAGATTCGGAGAGAATTTGAACACTTCCTTGATGGTAAAAAAATCTGACAAAACCAATATTGGCATTATGCAAAATCAAAGGTCTTGACATCATTTTCAGCTGATTTTTTTCAGATTTTTGACACATCGCGAAGTACCAAAATTTCGATCGAATCAAACGTTTGGTTGGGAATGCATGTGTGATGCATCCTTAAAACGATGCGAATAATGTGCACGGACTCTCACTTGTACACCGTGTTGGCCGCAATGTTTTATAATGTATAGCTAGCCTAGACTCACTAAATAAATTGTAAAATCGCGAGTGTATATTGGCTTTTTTCTATTTTTCGTGTGTTCCCCTTTTACAACGAATGCAACAAGAACGCATTATTATAGTCTTAACGTAGATTTCTTATTTGTGCTCATCGAGTTGGTCGCCTTGTAGATTTTGGTGATAAGCCTGGCGGTGAACTTTCAACTAAAACAATGATGAGACAGTGCGAATCTTTCATTTGATTCGCAAAATCGGCCGAACTTCGAGACTTCGAAGACAGAAGAAAAAGAACGCAACATTCGAAACGGTAGAATGAATGTTTAATTGTACATTGATGAATCAACGCGTAAAATATAGTATTACGAACTTATGTATAGTAGCGATGAAGAATTTTTTTTCGTATTATGAAAACCTTGATCGTTGAATTGATGGTTGAATGTTGCACGGCACCGACTGATGACGATTGCACCTCGAACGTGACGATTAATAATAAAAACGTATTTAATTATGTTGTACGCAAGCATACACTTTTTCCCCCCACGAGGGATTTACCTTCCGCTCAATCCAAGAGTACCGTTAATAAGCAATTAATATTAAGTAATATGTTAATGGGTCATCGTGTACAGCCTAGCCACGCTTAGGCTCCCTCTTTTTTCTTTTTTTCGAACGCGCTTCATGTAATATAGATTGTTGGTTCATATATATATATATATATTTGGGTGAAGACTGATTTTTTTAAATCTATATACGAAATAATGAAGAGACCCTTACCATATGCAAAATGGAAAGATGATTGAAAATCTATTTTTATACGTTATTAATCCATTTGATTATTTCTAATTATAACGAGGGCAAGTTCGACGACATTCATTTGTTTTCCTTCTTGTCTCATTTGTTGTTGATCATAATATATTTATTGTCGTATGAAACGTAAGTGCCTTATCGAAAATAAATTACATGTTCTACGTGAATCTGCCTTTTAATCCTGCTATTGATTATTCACCTTCTCAAGGGCATGAGAAATATCATTCCTGCAAAAATCAATTTTTAAAGTAGCTACTACGTGACATACCAGTCAAATGAGTGCACATTCTTTTTCAATTATTTATCCAAAGTTGTATGCATTTATTGGGAGTTGTTACATAAAAATCTGCAGGTTTTACTGGCGATAGGATCAAAGTTGACTCTGAACTGTCTGGCGGTTTCTTCACTCGATCACCTTTTAAGGAATCATCCCTACTGCCTTGTAACAGCAATTCATGGGAAGGCCTCTCAAGAAGGGAGACGAAGACACTATGTACTGACTTGTAGACAATGTACAGGTTGAATATGAGACATCTCGAATAGTTCGCTGTTTGATCAACGCCGCCTAATACGAATGGTAAAGACGTTCTCGTTCGCTTGCGATCCAAGGGCAGTGGTCGATTATAGCCTCTCCTTTGCCATCGAGGGTAACGTAGTAGCCATGTAAGTTTGTTTACGTATTGTTACCCTGCAATCGAGAATCTTCCCACGATTTTTCAATGCTTGAGCCATTTTGGAAAAACGCCGTTTTTCGTGATTTTCAAACGTCGATATCTCGGCTCCCAATGGAGGTAGGGAAAAACCGAGGTGCCCATCGTGTTCTACGAAAAAAAAATACATCAGATAAGGTCCTGCCCGAAGTTTTGGAAGCGTTTTATCGAACCTCTTGAAGACGTTGAAAAATGCGAAAATTGGACTCGAAAGGGGTAGCTTTGCAATTTTTTGACGAAAAGTTTTTTATTTCTATAACATTTTTTTTTCTATTTATAAAATTATTTGCTACGTATTCCGACGTATTTGTGCGCGCTGAAGGCAAATCTCTTTGCTTTTTTGAGTTTAAGCTTAGTGGGACATTGATAATTTGGATTTTATGTATATTATGCATAAAAATCTTTATTCTGCACGAAAAAGTGTATTTTTTTCGATAAAAATTTTAAATATCGTGTCTGGAGCAAAATAAACTGTATAATCGCGATGAAGTGGCCCCTCACGAGGGGCTCCGCTGGGGCCCCTTTGAATTTTTTTTCTGTTGTCAATTGTCTTGGACAATGGTTTTGGAAAACAATTAATTGCTTTCAAGACAATTGCACGCTTATGGCTAGTGCTTAGTTGAAGAAAACAATGCATCCATTTATTTACAAGATTAGATAACTTCCCCAGGGGTGAAATCGCGAATGTATGCTAATGCTATCTTAACGTACGATATGGCAAATTTCAATTGTTGCAACAATTGACATTTGAGATAGCTTACGTTAAGATAGCATTACCGTACGTTCGGGGTCTTCTCAAATAAGCGATCTTACGGCGAGGCGACTGTAGTAAAAAATGTTAAACTCTAACTCATCGATTATCGGAGTTAAAAGACTGTCGGTCATCACGAGCTCTACGATCGTAAAACAGATTTTCGGGCAAATGAGACGTCGAGTGAATGGATTTCGAGCAAACGATGTTTCGATATATTAAACCGTCGGGATTATGACAAGTCAGCAAAATAATATTTCGTCATCTTGAACATTCAGACGAATAAACATTCGTGTCTTCTAGTCCGTCAGTAGATTACAATTTCGGATAAAAGTTACATGAGATCTATGAATTTCGGGTGTTTGGAGCGTTCGGGATTATGAGATTTAAGACAAGTGACGGCAAGCTCCGTCGAAGCCATACACCAGCCGCGGATTCACTGATGTCAGTCACTCAGTCCTACTCGTCGTGAAAACGACGATTCGTCCGCAGCGCCCTCTCGCAGGTGCGTTACAGAGTCGCGATATTTATACAGCATTTCATTGAAGATCCGTTAAAAAATGGGTAAAAAAAGGAAAAACGATGATGACAAAGACGACGACGAATACGATCCAGCCCCGAAGCATCTTCAAGTAGCTCACATAAAAAATCAAGAGAAGCGCCTCATAATTGTACTGGAAAATGCTCAATTGGAATCGGTGAAGGTTAGTTCGAGCATGGCGATAGAACAAGTTTAATGTTTTTCCTCTGAAAATCGCACTTTACTTTATGATATTCCAACAGATCGGCAATAGCTTCGAGTTATTGAACTGCGACGATCATGTCGGAATTTTGAAGAAAAACAATCGTGAGCCCGGAAGCTGCAGACCTGACATCGCTCACCAGTGCCTTCTCATGCTAATGGACAGTCCTCTCAACCGAGCGGGTCTTCTGCAGGTTTACATTCACACAGAGAAAAACGTACTCATAGAAGTTAATCCGCAAACAAGGATTCCAAGAACTTTCAAGAGATTCGCCGGTCTCATGGGTGAGAATATAACAAACTAAAAACAATTCCACTAATTTCTGGCTTAAATGATTGATTCTTGTAATAAGTCAATAAGTAATCATGGTTTTTTGTTGTTGTTACAATTTAGTTCAATTACTGCACAAGTACAGTGTGCGAGCATCCGATGGGCCAATGAAACTATTGAAAGTAATTAAGAATCCAGTGACCGACCATCTTCCAGTAGGTTGTCGCAAGATTGCAATGTCCTTCAGTTCCAAAGGTGTGCGCAATCCTAAAGAATTCGTGCCTATGGATGAGCCCATTGCCATTGTGGTAGGGGCAATGGCCCACGGTCAAGTGAGTATCTTTCAAAACGGAATCGTTAACCCTTTGTACGCAGTACAAAAAATTTGTACTTTTTACAACTTACTGTCCACAAGCGTCCAGAATTTCGTATGTATTCATTTTCCGACCACCCTCTGGCGGTAGCTTTACAAACAAAAGTACAAACTAACATTAGTGGTGACACGGAAAATAATAGCACAGGTTTGTGTATTCAAACCTGAAGAAACGAGTTTGTCACTTATATAACAAAATTATTTTTACGAAACTTCATATACCGATTTTATGAAATTATTTTATACTGCTTACGCAAAGGCAGACTACCAGAGTCTTTTTAAAGCAACGAATTTTATATGTAAAATTATGCGACGTATGATAAAGGTATTTTTTCTTTTTCTTTCAGGTGAAAGTGGATTATGCGGAGGACACAATTTCTATCAGCAATTATCCCCTGTCGGGAGCGCTGACCTGCAGCAAATTGTGTACGGCCTTCGAAGATGTCTGGGGAATAGTTTAAGAGATGGAATTAACTCATGTAATAATTTTGTACATACGTTATATAAATGAATTCATTAAACGTAACCAAGTTTTTTTTTTTTGCAAAGAATATTTCGTAATCCTAGAAAGATCGGATATAAAACGGAAATCTTTATCGGCTAATTTGTCGTCAAATAAAACAAAATGTTTCCTCAGACACAATTTGTGCGTATTGAATACTTATTAAACTTTTCAACATTGCACATATTAAATCATATTAAATTGTATGGAAATAATGTCAATAAACGATTTATGTGAAATAAATAATCGACGAGATTCGTTAAAATATTAATGTAAAAGTTTCGCTTATTTGACATACATCGAAGAATAAAGCAAGTTGAATGCGCGCGCGTCGCTTCCTAGCGGTTTCTGACGAAACGGCAATTCCGGATGTGATGACTCAACCACTCGAATAATGTAACTGACGATCGGATTGGTCCGCGTCAGCGACGCTACAAAATCTCGAGCCAATCCCGAAGCCTTTTTCAAGCGACGCAACACGACGACCGGAAATGCGATAGATTCGACAAAGTAAACGATTGCTATTTTGACTAGAGCATTGCATTGCATCATCCAGTCATAAAATGGCTGTCAATAACGAGTATGTTTGGGGAAGATAACATCGGCCCAAGTGACGAGTTAAGTTATGATAAAGGACGTAGTAAGTTTAAAAGTGAAAGAAATAGGTCATCAACTAATCACGAACGAGCTCAACGACATAACAATAAGACTGCCGGTGGAGCCCATTGGATCTTACCATCGTGCCCAGTGGATTGAATATCTCATGGTCGCCATGTTGTTTTCTCCGTGCATATATTCGTGTTGGTGGAAAAAAATTTCTATACACAACCCACGTTAATTGAAATTTCATCGAATCCCTAAATATCTACGTAAACAATGCATATCTTCGATTGTAATATCGTTGAATCTGTCACACCTATGAGTGTAAGGAGTGAAAAATTCAGTTGTCCTCTTGACTTCCGTTTGTGCTGTGCTACGTCGAGATAGCGAAATGTGCGTCAATGTAAAGACTGTCAATCGGAAAAATGTAATAAGAACGTTCTCGTGAAATCTGCGTACCGTTTAAGAAGTAATTTTTTTTTATTATCAACACAATTGAAATTATCGAGGGTGGACGTCGGTTCGGTGAATAAAAAAAATCAAGCGTTTATCATCGCCATCTTGAGCTCGAACGGAACTCGGCTATTGTCGGTGACGTATCCCGCGTATCGACGAGACGCGGAATATTGTAATGAAAAAAGTGTTATCGCGGGTGATCGAATCAAAAAAATCGTAAAATTATTTTCAGTGAAATTGTCGTAATATAACATTAAAGTATGTTGTAAATATTCGGCGTCACCATTATGGATTTTGCGCCAACATCATCGAGCGTGTGGTGGGGATGAAAAGTCGGAACGGCGGATATCGAACCGACGTTTGCGCGGCGATTAATAAATTGTAAGATTAATCAACTTAACGTTAATTAATCGATTTATCATTGCGTCTAAGTTTTTTTTTTCTCGTTGTTTCAACGTTAAAACAATTTACTTAAAAAAAAATCGTAGCAACGAAGAATTTTGTTGTTTCTTTAGCGAGTTAAAAATGCATTATGGGTGGACATGGAACGGTGGAATTTGACGAGGAAAATTTTTTTGGATTGGTTAATAAAAGCGTGCTCACGACTGTAAATAGTATGTTTATTGTTATTTGTTATCTGTGTATCCCGTCGACTATTAACAAATATCACCAACGAAAATAATACGCCTCCTCGCGGACGATTTATTAAATCTCGAACTGGTATATCTCGTTGGTATCGCCGTAGTATTTTTTGTTCTCATCTCTGAAATCTTTTTTTTTTAACTCAGTAGCATAGGATGCGAGCGACGACGAATGGTGTGTCGTAGAAGTTTCTTCGTAATCCAAGGTCCCCGATATCGTTAATGTCGATTGGTCGACGACATAGTAACGCCAAGCGCCGTTACGTGAACGATTAGTAACGAGAGAAAAAAAAAAAAGATTCCCGGGAAAGTCTCCTCCTGCCGAGACACAAAAATTCATCTACAATGCGAGCTTGAAAAATCTTCTCTAAATTCGCGCTTCCATCCGAGAATCTTAGCGTCGTCGATAATTTTGAAAGTTGTCGGTTGACCGTTGTGCGTATACGTAGGCGAGAGATTGCACGGCGGCGTGAGAGGCGGGAGGGGAGACGAAAAGGTGTACGGATAATAGACAGTGGGAACGGTGAAACAGGACCATTCGGTACGTCGCGGAAGAATGCGTAGCCATTGTTGGTGGTGCGATCGTTAGTTTCTAGATCCGAGATCGTCATGGGCACGGAAAGCCATCCGACAACGCGAGGCCCGTGGAAAATGTCGGCGGAGCACGAAGCAGGCCACTGATACGATATTGGCGGGTAAAAGTGGTTCCTCGGTCGCATTATAATAAAGTTATAAACCGAGGGGTGGTTGTGCCGCGCGCGTCCTCGGCTCGGTTTCATCGTTCGAGCGTATGCGAACGGCGAGGGCTCGCTCGCCCGAGTGAGAGTGAGTGAGTGACACGGTGGGGCACCAAACTCGCCGCGGCAGCCATAACACCGAACCAACCAAACTAAAGCGAACAGGGAGAGAAAGCGTAGTGCGCGAGTGTACGAGGCGTAGTGGTAGTGTTTTTTCGATCGAAATAACGTTGAGAAAAAAAAAAAAACATAAAATTTGACTTCCATTTAATCAGGTACGTCGCCCAAAGTTCCTCGGGTCTTGATATCACACCTCGGCTTTTGATAATTGATTGATACGGCGGGGTGTGTGTTCGGTGGTGCGTAAGTCGCAGATATATCGGCGGGCCCTCGGGAGCTTTCTTTCCCGAGCGGCCGAACCGCCATGTTGAAATGAAATCTAAGCGAAATCGAGCGACCGTCAAGGCGAGAACGTTATCGTGCGAGGATTGCGAATATATATATCCATATATATACGTCCCTATGTCGTCTATGCCCGGTGAAAAAAAAACAACGAAAAAAATACAAAAATTTCTAAGTAAATCGGCGGGATCGCGCGGCGTTCAACCGCCGTCGAGAGTTCTCTCGGCACGGCGCTCGTTGCTCGTGTTTGTTGTGCGTCGGGTGCATCGGCTGGGCGCGGGTCTGTCCTACCCTTCCCCGCGCCGTACTCCTACTTTGCCGCCTCCGTCTACCTCCTCTCCTTTCTTATTTCACTCTTTTTTTTTCGCTTTTTTTTATCTCGTTTACCCAACTATCCGTTTAGTTTCATTCAACTCTAGAGACTCGCGACTATCTTACACCGTAGTTGCTGCTGCTCTCACAGCCAGCGGATTGTCACCGGCGACCATGAAACTCAATGTCGAACCTTTACCGGTCGGAGCTTCCTCAAAGAATTCTACTGATTCACCGTGAACTATGACCCGAGCCGAGTCCTTAAGACATCCTTTTCTTCCATCGAATCTCTCAATGTCTCCGCTTCCTGCTCCACTTTGGGCAAAGTCGACGCGTCGCTCGACCCAATTAGCTCCTGGTTGGCTTTCGCGCCGCATGATCCTGAGAATCCGATCCGACTAATGTTCTTCTCTTGCATTTTTTGTCCATTCGCGAAACGCGCACCACCATACGTAACGAAAGCTTCTGACGTACCACTCGCGCTATCTATGCTGTAATCCAACTTGGGATTTGTTACGTGCGATCCAACGAGATTTTACGCTTGGGTTTTTGTTTTCGGAGTTATTACTGCGCGGCAGAGAAATTCATGAGGCGGAATTGTTATAATGCATTTTTTTTTTTTTGCTGAGCATGGCAAATTCAGTTTGTATAAGTTCGTGCGAACTTTGGAGAGTAGAATAAAAGAAATCTTTTTTTTTTACTACAAAATTTCACTCACTTCACTCAAATGCTCCGAATTAATGCTGCGCGACAGAGGAATTTATGAGACAAAATTGTTGCAATGCATTTTTGACTGAGCGTTGTTAAATTAAATTTGTGTAAATTCATGCAAACTTTGGAGGATAGAGGAAAAAAGTTTTTTTTTTTAATTTAAAAATGTCACTCAAAATGTTTCACTGAGCATGTTAAATTAAGTTTGTATAAGTCTGTGCAAACTTTTGCGGAGAGAGGGAAAAAAAAATCTTTTTTTTTTACTTGAAAATGTAACTGAAAATGTTAACTCAATTCACTCGAATGATAATATATCGCTCAAGCACTCTGAGTTATTCCTGTGCGGAAATTTCCGAGTCTAAATAGTTATAATGCATTTTTAACTGCGCGTATTAAATTAAGTTCGTATAAATTGCAGCAGAGGCGAAAAAAAAGAAACTTTTGACTCCGAAGGATAGACGAAGAATCGTCAATCTTATTTTTTTTTACAATTCTCCGATTTAATTTGCGGCACCTAAATTGATCGCGATTCTACACAGTGTAAAAAAAATCATTAAAAAATATAGTCAAAGAACATCAGCATGAATTCCATTTTATTCTACGCAAAAATTTAATTTCTCCAATTCGGATTATTTAAATCGTGCCCTTTTGCTCCCTTTACGGAGCAGCGACTAAACTTGGCTTAAAAAAAATCTGATGAATTTTTATTTCGAGTCTGTTGTCAATTTGGGCGTCCTGTTATGTTTATGCAGATGTTGCTAGTGTCGCGAGTCTTGGCCGGAGGTACGACGAATCGCAGCAGAGTACAGGGCTGACATTGGAGCCTCTACCGTTCGGTAGGCTTGAGTAAGGTTATGCCTCCTCGGCACCAAGCTACCTGGTTCCAGCGCAAACGTCTCGTCGAGCAATTAGCGAGTTACCATGCTCAGTTCAGAGTATATCCTTGTCAACTTTATTGTTGATGAAGCCTCGTAGCGTCAAGCGTCAACCTAAGGCAGTTACCTGCTGCGTAGCATTTATGTACCATATATGTCGGAAAGGTAGGTGAACAATCGCTAAAGCGATCTAGACACGTGTTTTTTTTTTAAATACAATACACATCGCCATTAACTGTGACGAGCGATCGAAACGAGCGCAGTACACGCGCCGTGAATTTTCAACCCAACACAAACACACACACACATACTCAAAAAAAAAAAATTGCAATTGAAATTTCACTCGCACACTTATTGAACCGTTCATGCACCAATTGTGACCAAATAAAAAATCTCGCCCCGAACGTCTTCTTTGCTCGTAGAAAATTAAAACATTTCCGATTGATTTTCGACACTTTTAACTCATCCGGTGTGTTTTCTGTTTCAGAAGCGAAGCCAACATGCAGCAGGTGGATACTAACTCGCAAAATAACTCCGTAAGTATGCGACGAGGATTGGGACCGAAACTCACGAGATATTCTATGGAATAAGCTTCTACACTGAACCCGCTATTTTCATTCGAAAAAAAAAATCATAAATCTGAATCTGGGAGAAGGTGGAGCGAGCATCGATGATGTTAATTTTTCGTGGCTCTAAAAGATCTCTTTTCGCTTGTTGAAAAAAAGAAAAGAAAATATTCAATCCGAAGTTCGCCTTTAATGCTTTGTCAGATTAAAGTTTCATTTGATAAAAAGTGGCAATTATCCGTCGGGTTTTACCGTTCCTTGCAACCTTCTTCCCCATTGTAAATAAAGCTTCTGTCTCGTTAGTACCCAGGAAATTGCTTGACCCGTCGTGTATTGAGAAAGTTTCCCTCCCCGACAAGTTCACCCCTGTATTATTCACGTATTACATGTCCCGTTGATAATTGTACTCCGAGAATACCACTGAAAACGCTATACGCCGTTCGATAATTACCAGATAGTACCATTAGTTTAGTGAACGGCCCTAATCGCCCTACACCGCGAATACTCGATCTGCAGCACACAGTTGACATGTATTTGTGTAGGCGCTCCCTTTTATTTTTCACGAAAAAAAAAGATGAAACAAAGTCACTCGTGACTGAATGGTATATATGAATTACAGTTAGATGTGGAGGAGCGAGAAAGGCTGTGTAATATACCCAAGGTGAGAATTACTGTTTTCTTTGCACACTTTAAAGTAGACCATTTTTATTTCCATTAAACATGTATTTGGCTATGGTTTTCTTATAGTATCGAAAATAACATTATGGTTGTACCATTATAAAGCCAAGCACTTGAAAAAAAAAACTGCTGAACGCCACTAGTACGTTACATTAAGCGATTATTAATTAATTTTTTTTAAACTACGCAATTGTACACTCCTTTCTATATAAAACACTTGCAAGTACTTTCTTCCGTTTACATCTAATCGTTTCGAAGTTGCTTCGTTATATTTTAAGAATTCCGATAATTTGTCAGCCTAATTCGATCGCTGCATGGAACGAAATATTTTTTTTCCCTTTCTACTATCGACGCATGTTGAGATATAACCTCCGTATAAACTTCCGTACATGTTGAGATTTATGTTTAAGAAATTACCATCATTAAGATAGTTTTTTTTCTTTTTTAAAGCGGTGAATCGCGCTTATTCACCTGCTCTTTTGCACACATTTCTCGCTACAAAGCATGCTAACTCCTATCTGGTAAGATAATAAACACGATTTAATACTTGGGCAATTTTTGGTTCGTTTTTTTTTTTTCCACTGACCCGACATATTTTTTAATCACCAATCGGCAGCAATTAACGAAGATGGCGAAATGAATAAATAATATTAAACAAAACCAAACAAAAAATACGCAGACGAGTGCACCTGGTAAGGCATCAGGACCGCCATTCGTGTCGGCAAAAACGCCACCACCACGCGACGAACCGTACGTAGAGCCGGTGAACGGCGTTGTGCAGCCGCCCGTCGTACCACCCCCGACAAGGCCGGGACGCGTTACCAACCAGCTACAGTTCCTTCAGAAGGGGGTCTTGAAGCCAGTATGGAAGCATCAATTCGCTTGGCCGTTCCAGCAGCCGGTAGACGCCAAGAAGCTGAATTTGCCAGTACGTTCGTCACTATTACATAACTCTAACTAGAAATCCCATGAACCTGAAGATATCTGCATGACATCGAATTTCATCTCTGGCAAGTCTCTGTCAATCAGCAAATCTCTGTCAGGAAAAAAGAAAAAAATGTTTACCTCCAGAATTTTATTGTCCAAGAGAACTTCCCCGAGCGAAGTTTTTGCGACGCAAAGCACAAGTTTGACAAGTTTAACACCGCCGTTACAACAAGTTATAACGACTGGGTTTTACCTCGAAAGACCGAAATTTTACAGAAACATTTCACGCAAATTTTCACTCAGAATATCAACATTTTGCTAAATTTCATCACGATGAAATTCAGCCTCGTGCAGGTATCCTCAGGGTGATTGAATTCCCTCGGTCTTATCAAGATTTTTATATATTTAATGTAACTCCCGTTTGATCAGGATTACCACAAAATCATCAAACAACCAATGGACCTCGGTACAATCAAAAAACGTTTGGAGAACACATACTACTGGACAGCACGAGAATGCATCCAGGATTTCAATACGATGTTCACCAATTGTTACACATACAACAAGCCGGGAGAAGATGTTGTGGTGATGGCACAGGCCCTCGAGAAATTGTTCCTTACGAAGGTTAGTACGGAGATTCGATCGCATCGATGGTACTTTGTAACAAACGGCGATTTTATTCGAAACGCCGTAAACCCTACAGTCGGCATCGCAGCTGGGCAAATGCACTGAGTACTTTAACGAGGTTCGAGAGCTTCACACTTGTCAAATGAGTGGTACATTTTTAGTCGTTTGCACAATTTCCTAACGCATTGCATGTAAAATACCCCGCTTTTCGTTCCTGGAAGTGACCGCAGAAAGGCACTCGTTCGGCCAGTGTGAAGCACTCTAATCTCCTTAAGTACGTGTCGAAGTATCAACTATGCACTCAGTGCCCACCATTCACAACTTCAGCAATTAATTTCTGTCATTACTCAATACATTAGTATCCAAGAATGACCCAGTCCTCGGTACTTTAAGAACTCGCTACTTCAATACGTACGTTCACTACGTCCGCTGTAAAAATAAATTGTAAATTTAATGAACTGAAACTTGAAATTTGTTTACATTGCTTACATTAATTGAACAGATATTAAAATGAAAAATCTTTTGACGGAAATTAACAAAAATTGCATTCAAAATACAAATGTCACTGTAAAAAATTACAACGAACATGTGTTTGAAATTTCAGAAACAGTTAATGTGAAAAAGCTTCGAATACCGTTAATTAATTTCCAAACAAATTTTTTTTTACAGTGTAGAGTTCAATACGTACCTCATCTGCTCAGGGCATTTGCCCAGCTCCGGTTACCGTGCAACCGTTCTCCACGGTCCAAGAATTAGACACTGAAGCGTCGAATGTTTACCCCGCAGGTTGCACAAATGCCGCGGGACGAGGTGGAGCTCGACCCTCCAGTTCCGAAGGGACCGAAAGGCAAGAAAGCTGTGACGGCGCGAGTCGGTGGACCCGGTCTGGTCGGCACGCCCGGAGCGCCCGGTACACCGACTACCGGCGCCGGACGGGGACGACCCTCTTCGGGTGCGGCGGCAGTTAGCTCCAGTGTACCAAACAGCCTGACACCCTCGGCGACCTCGGCCGGCACGACGGGCGTGATACCCATGCCACCGCTGGGTACACAAGCGCCCGCGTCGGTCCCCGGTAGCACGAACACCACCACCATCGCGCCACCAACGAGTATAGGGGTCACGCCGATGGCAACTCACAATTCCCTTCCGCAACAAGTGGTACCACCTACGAGCGGCTATCACGCCCAACCTGCGATGGATCCTCAGGCGGCGACAACCGCCGTACCACCGACGCCACAAGTTCCACAAGCACCCACCGTAATGCCGCCTTCACAGCCTGCCAAGCTAAAGAAAGGAGTGAAGAGAAAGGCGGACACAACAACACCGACCGCCAACTCTTTCGAACCCTTGTACGCCCCCTTGGAAACCAAGAACTCCAAGGCTCCGACGAGAAGAGAATCCGGACGCCAGATCAAGAAGGTACGCCCAGATTCAAATCACAATCGGATATACAATCAAGAGCGGAGAGGCTTGGCTGACCGAAAATCCAGTCACTAGATCGTCTATAACGAGGCTACAACATCTAAACAGTTTTGCTTATGGTCAGCATGCATGAAAAAAATGTATTCAAACAAAATGCCCGCAATGAGGAGCTAAAAAATGAAAAAATGATAATTTTTTCCTTTTAGCTTGCTATTGTGTGCATTTTTTTGGGAACTTTTGTCTTGCAGTTGCTGAAGCCATTTTAAAGGTGCTTGTTTAGTATAGACGGCAATAACAAGATTGTTATAAATAATATCAGCATTTTTAAATGTATTTTCCTACTTAATAATGTTGACATACATGGTCACCATAAGGAAAACTGTTCACATTTTGTTGTAGCCTTTTCATAGACAATCTAAAGTGACTCAATTTTCCGTCGACAAAATCTCCCTGCTTCTCTCAAGGCTATTGGTTTTTTTATACAATCTTTGACTGGCTAAAGATTTTCGATTACGGGGTCGTATAGGAGAAATGTCGATTTTATTAATATAATTCCCGATATTATCGTGCATCTCGTATTCGCAGAGTTCCGATAAATGGACTGGCTTAAAATACATTTTAAAAAATCGTATTCGTTCTCAATGTTGGATTATTTTGTGAATGTGATTTAACTTCCATCCTCATGAGCTCACGTATGATTTTGTACAATCTCGTCACGCGAAGACAATTCGCAACCCGCGAGTTCTCTACAATTTCGATATTAATGAAAATTTTAATGTTACTTGTCATGAATCACGATATTTGTGTTAAAGAAACTCATCGTTAGTTTCGTCTTTGCGAATATCTTTGACGACAAACGGGCTAGCTTAAAATACATTTAAAAAAAAATCGTGTTCTCAATGTTGGATTATTTTGTGAATGTGATTTAACTTCCACTATCGAGCTTACGTATTCGTTTTTCGTCCAATCTCGTCACGGGAAGACCATTCGAAATCCACGAGTTGTCTCCGATTTCGATATTAATGAAGATTATAATGTTACTCGTCATGAATCACGATATTTGTGCTAAAGACGGTCATCGTTAACTTCGTGTTTGCGAATGTCCCTGGCGGCCCCCCCTTGCATGCTTAATCATTTCATTGCATCAAAATATACTAACCATAGGGTTGTTGATGATGGGGCTGTTTCAGCCGACGAGGCAAGCGGAAGACGGCCTGGTGCCGTTCCACCAGGCCAGTATGCCCCTGGTCGGGGCGATGGCTCAACAGGTACACACACATATTTATCATCACAAAAAAAAAACGCCGTGTCTCATCTGTGTTTGTCTACCGTCGCTTCGTGTTTTTTTTTATTATAATTATGTTATTAAATTTACTTATCGTAAATACTCATCTAATTTGGTTTTGTTTTTCATAATTTTGTCGTTAAAGTGTCTCAAACGAAGCCAAGATTTGCATTGCTTGTACTCCGTATCGTCTCAATTATCTCGAACACTTTTCCACGAGGCGACTCGAGAAAAAGGTTTTTCTTAGATTTACGAATTTTTATTCTAAATGATTAAATTATTTATTATTAAGTTATTAAATTTATTTTATATTATAAATACTTTGTTATCTGATTGCGTTTTAATTTTTCATAATTTTGTCCTTAAAGTGTCTCAAACGAAACCAACTTTTGCATTGCTTGCACTTCGATTTTTCTCCATAATCTCAAAGACTTTTCCACGAGGCGACTCGAGAGAAAGGCTTTTCTTAGGTTTACGAATCTTTATTCTATCGGGTTTGAAGTATGGAACAATTGTGAAACGAGTACGAAAACCTGAAGTTTAACGGTGATTTTGCAGCCTCAGCATACTGCCGGTAAATCCAAGGAAAAATTGTCGGAACCACTGAAGTCCTGTAACGAGATTCTCAAAGAGCTATTTTCCAAGAAGCATTCGGTAATTTTCGTTTATGTATAAGAAAAAAAAATGGTTCATAGAGATCAGCGATAAAAAGAAAACTCTACTTATCTTGTGAAATGGTACGTAGGGGTACGCATGGCCGTTCTATAAGCCTGTGGACGCAGAGCTTCTAGGCCTCCACGATTACCATGACATCATAAAAACACCAATGGATCTTGGTTCAGTGAAGGTACGATCAACGAGTCACTTCCATAACGAGAAATCCAATTACTTTAATGTCTAACAAATTTCGTCTCGACATTTTTCTTCCGCCAAAACAGGAGAAAATGGACCAGCGGTTGTACAAAACCGCCCAGGAATTCGCGAGCGACGTACGGCTCATATTCACGAACTGTTACAAGTACAATCCTCCCGATCACGACGTTGTCGCTATGGCTAGGAAATTGCAGGATGTCTTCGAAATGAGGTTTATATAACGATAATCTATTATTATTATTATTTTGTCAAAGAGAATGATCGAACGAATAAAATTCGAATTCGATGGACTTTTATCCGAAACGTTGTTGAGTAATTGAAAACGAAATTGACCAGGTACGCCAAGATACCGGACGAGCCCATGAGCGGTATGGTACCAATGAAGGAGAGCAGCAGCAGCGGCAGTAGTTCGGAGTCCGAGAGTTCGTCGGACAGTGACGACTCCGACGGCGAGCGTACGCAAAAGTTGGTCGCGTTGCAGCAAGAATTGAAGGCGATGCAGGAGGAAATGAAGAAATTGGTGGAGGATCGCGGTAAGAAGAAGCACAAGAAGAGAAAAGTTGAGAAACCCAAGGGAAAGCCGATGAGTAGCAAGAGCGGCGGTCTCGTGGGTAGTTGTAGTGGTGCCATGAAAGAACTTATGAAGCCGAGCGGTGGAATGCCGAACGCGTCCGACAGCGTGATCGCCAGTATAGCGAGCGTCGCGATGGGAGCGGGCGAATTGAAATTGCCCAGTATGGGAGCCGGTGTACCAATAGGAATGCCGGGCGACCATCTTCCGGGCATGCTCGTTGGGCCCAACAAAACTCACGCGGCGGCGGCGGCGGCCACCGCGGCGTCCAATGCCAAACCGAAGGGCAAAGGAAGCAGAGGTCCCGGCAAAGCGGCGGCTGCGAACGCGGCCAACAAGAGACCCAAGGCGAACAGCAGGGGACAAGGGAACAAGAAGAAAAACGCGACCAGCCAACCACCACCAATGGCCTTTGACTCCGAAGACGAGGACAGTGCCAAGCCTATGTCGTATGACGAGAAGAGACAACTGAGCTTGGACATCAACAAACTACCTGGTGAGTTTATCGTTTTTGCCTCCGCACAGAGAAAAATGTTTCCCAGATTTTAACGAAAACGTCTTCACAATGTTCCAAAACATCGACATATCATATTTTAAAATAATGTCCGGATGTATGCGTGTGTGTGTGTGAATCAGGCGCTAAATATTCACACCGCTGTAGCTCGACCGGTCAAGCCGAAATTTCACGGATGAAATGGGAGGTTTATAGGCAATGTTTCTTCAAAATTTTCACTAAAAAATTTGCAGTTGTTTTTTTTGTCTGTTCGTACTTATAGCTTTTACAATTTTTTTTATCTATGTAGCAAAGAAACATGGACACAGATGGAGTATGCTCGCCCGATCCCTACTAAATTTGGGGAGAATCCGTCATAATATTGTGGATATACAATTTACTAACCGTTAACACTGTCTTTCTGTTGGCGCAGGTGACAAACTCGGCCGAGTAGTGCACATAATTCAATCTCGAGAGCCTTCCTTGAGGGATTCGAATCCCGACGAGATCGAAATTGACTTTGAAACGCTGAAGCCATCGACACTTCGCGAGCTCGAGAGCTACGTAGCTTCGTGTCTCAGAAAAAAACCACGTAAGCCCTATTGTAAGTTCCATTTCCAGCGTCATAACGGGACCTGGCCAATATCATCTCCCCGCTGCCGGTGTGTTATCCACTTTGCTGCACATTTAGAAACACGCACAAAACACTAACTAGAACTGAGTGGGATATAGAAAAAAAAGAAAAAGAACAACTCATATTTTTTAAACTGGACATCGTAGTAATCGAAACCATCAGCCATCGTTACCGGTATTCATAGAAACTTTAGTGTTTGTGCGTTTTGTTGCCGAAAGTGAGTACAATTGGTCCTGATCTGACGTTCGTGAGTGGAACTAATTTTACATTTTTAACGCATTTCTAGCATGGTAGTCGTTTCGTGTGATTTCACGACCAACAAAAAAAACGTTGGAACACTTGTCATCCACGAATATTCTATTAGACATTGATCATAAATCATAGACGATTTTTTTTTAGTGATTAAAAATGTATATTATCTTAATTTTGTTTTTTAGTAATGACAAAAATATATTTTCCTAATCAGGCAAAGATATTTTATTTAAAAAAAAAAATAAGATCACTTCATCCGACATGGAATCTGCACAATCGAGTGAAACAAAAACTTAACACAAACTACGATATTACTGTTGACAGACAAGAAAGTTAGCGGTAAGTTCAAGGACGAGCAGATAGCGGAGAAGAAGCAGGAGCTCGAGAAGAGGTTACAAGATGTTACCGGGCAGCTAGGCAGTGTGAAAAAAGCCGCTAAGAAAGGTAAGCAATGTCTGCAGGAGCCCGCATAATTTGAGAGATACTGCTAAGAGCTTAGTACTGTAATGTGCCGACAAATTCAACGACGTAAACATTTAGGAATCCAGGACAGACTTTCTGTCTTCAGAGAAACTACTGACACAGTGAACGTAAACCGGATAACGACTGTATCCTGGCAAATTTTGCTTTTTACCATGTACAGTGGAATCTCTCTTAAGCCATCTTCCGAGAAATTGCAGGCCTTCTACATTATAGAACGGACCTCTGAAAGGTTATAACTTTCTCGTAAAAGCTACCAATCAGCGCGCATGCGTACTGATTGCCTTCTCCGAGCAAACTCATCACGACGGGAAAAATGTATGCGAGGAAGATCGCTGGGTTCAAATATGTGTATTAACAAATGTCCAGTAACACATTTCCTAGTAACAGTCAGCTTACAAAAAAAGCTCGGAGCAATTTGATTGTCCAACATGAATATTGTATCTACTTAGTCGTACTTTGGCATCTTTGACTCGTAGAATTGAAACAGAATTCCATGCAGCAAGCTTAAACGTATGCAGGGCAGGTCACTGGATTCAGATGTGTACTGCAAAAATTAATTGTACATTTAATGCACTGGAACTTGAAATTGGCTTACGTTACTTACATTAATTGAACATTAATGTATATTTTTTGTAAAATTAAAATACCAGACATTGAAGTGACAAATCTTTTGCCTGAAGTTTACAAACATTGTCATTAAAAATCAAAATTTTGCTGTAAAATTGCAACGCCCATGTCTTTGAAGTTTCAGAATCAGTTTATGTAAAAAAAGGTTCCAATACCGTTCATTCATTTTCAAAAAAAAAATGGTTTGCACTGCGTCTTGACATTTTCTAGTAACAATAAGCTTATAAAAAAGTTGGGAGCGATTCACCCTCTGACATGAATAACGCATCCACTTAGTCGTACTCGGGCATTCTTGACTCGTAAAATCTAAAAAGAATTCCATGCGACAATCTTAATTGAAAAAAAAATGTACAAATGTAACATTGTCTAATGTTAATTATATTTTATATTACAGAAGACAGTAGTAAATCGGTAGATGTAGTCGGAACTGGTGGAGCTAGTGGACCATCACGATTGTCGGCATCGAGCAGTAGTAGCAGCGACAGCGACTCAAGCTCGAGTTCATTATCTTCGAGCTCCAGCGATTCGAGCGACAGTGAAGCAGGTTAGATATGAACCTCATGTAACTGTTGCCATTAATCACGACAAAAAAAAGAAAAGGAAAAAAACCACACACACCCCTTACTTGGGAACAAAGGGCTACTTGTATCTAAGTAGCCGACCTAAATAAAAAAAAATACGAGACGAATGGCGAATCTTTTTTTTTTTTTTTCTTGTGCGCGCGAGATTGATTATCGTGAGGTTATTTGCGATTTGTTGTCAACCGGTGGAACCGTGCCTTTCATTTGTACATTTCTCTCCTATATCTCTCTCTTCTCCATTTTTTTTCGTATTATTTTACGTCCAACTTACGAATATCTAGAGATATTAACTTTATTAATCTCCGGAAGTTTTGGTAACGCCGCACGAGGTGCGCATACCAAATTCCTATTGTGCACAGAATTTTTTTTCTTTTTTTTCTAAGTATAAATGCCCGCGACAATTCAGTTCGAAGAAGTTTTTACAATGACAATACACACATGCACTCGTCATTTGTATGTGTTTGACAAGCATTCGGAAATGCGATCGGTCCGTCGAGGAAGCTCTTCGGAGTGCAAAGTTTATGAACTAGAGATATTCTCCTTTACTCCGTATAGTTCAAATATAAAGCTTATCTTCGTGCTTTCCATACAATGAGACAATATATGTATACATATGTATATATATACTTGTATATATATACATATATGTACATTCGATTTTTTTTTCGAATTAATCGAATATCTCGGGCTTCGCGTTACTTCTATGAATTCCGTTAGATAAGTCAACTTCACACAATTCGGACGAAACGTTAATACGAGTCTTCTCAATTTTTTCTTATATTATTATATTTTTCTCTGCGCTAAGCCGCACGGGTTTATCCGCGATGTAATATTTGGAATTATGTGAGAACTGGACGGCCTTCGACTCTAAATATTTCCTCTCATCCCCGATCTTATATCGGTGCATCGTCACGAAAATTTTGTACTATAGTCCCACAATCGAATTCAGTAACCGGATACGTGTACATAAAGCTCCGGGCAACCTAATTGAAAGTCGTCCAACGAACTTGTAGCCCCCCCCCCCCTTCAATTTCAAAGAAAAGAGAGATTTGGTCGCAGGTATTTTTTTTCTTTATTTTCGTATGTCGAATTATTACGAAAGTATCGGATACTATTGAGAATTAACAAAGTTCGACGGTGGTCTGAATCACCCTCGACGACTGCACAAAAACTAGAAAAAAAAACGCATCGCAAATATCTTCTCACGATAAATAAAATATTTCTTTATACATATTATATTTATTACGACGGCGTTGATGACGTGGCTTCACGAGCTGCGTCATATCGGTTCAAGTGCAAATCGAGTGTCAAGTTTCAAAAAAAAAAAAATCGGTAGAATTTTTTTCTGCCCGCTAAAAAATTTCGAGGTCAATAACGATCGATGGTTGCATAAAAATAGCCCATCGCCATGCTGGACACTACATTTGAAACTTGACTAGTAGCGTAAGAACAACAAACATTTTCTCCTTTTTATTTTACGAAAGATGAAAAAAAAAGTGTAAATGGTAAGACCAAGGTGAGCTAGTGGAGTGCAGACTGTGTTTAGAGGATACCATAAATGCCATGCCAGCTTATTTTACAAAATGATTGTTATTGATTGATCGACGAATATTGGATTCGTTCTTTTGTCTCTTGATCCGTTGATGCTGACGAATCTCTCTCCACGACTGTGTTTCTTGCAAAGTCAAAATTCAGCGACACTGTTTCAAGATCATCGCACTTTCCCACCGCAGCCTTTACTTCGTTCACCGTTTGTAATGCGAATCGATCGCAGGGCTCGAGACTGAAAAAAAAAACCGATGTCGAAATATCGTTTGAAAATAATTTGATGAATCGCCGTTCCGTAAACTCGATAGCAGTGGCGACGACTGCACGAGAGGCTGCGGTGTCGAAAATTCGGTATCTTGAAAGTTTTAGGACTTTCAACGGCAACTCCGAGACTGCCTTTGCAAAACAAAAAAAAAAGATAAACCCTGAAAACAACATCGAGCAAACTTAAAGAAAAAAAAAAAAAAAAAACCCAATGACAGAGTAAAAAAGAAAGAGCAACTTAACTGTTTTATTTTACACGAATTAATTGATAAGATTGTCAGAAGCGTTTTACTTGTGTCACTGTGTTTCTCTTATCGAACGCCATTGAATTTATATTTTCCACGCATCGGTTTATCTCTCATTCATATTATACTTATATCGTATCATTTATCAGATCGGAGGCCCTATGGTACAGTTAATCGAGACGTACCATTATTCAACTGTCGCTCAATGGTATATATTCTGCAGTAAGATTATCGTTTTTTTTTTTTTTTTATAAACCTGAACATTGAGCGCGAACAAAACTGCGACTCTCGACTCGCGTGCGAAAGAAAATATATTAGGCAAAGAATAAATATATTAGGGAAAGTTATGCTCTCGCGCGTTTTATATCTCGTAGATTCGAGTCAGGCAATTTTTAATGATAAAACAGTGCATTATTAGAAAGAAAGTAAAAATATAAAAAAATAAATTACTAAAACGAAAGAAACGGGAATGAAATGCAGACAATGTGTGTTGGTGGCTGGATTGAAAATATTATTATCGGTGCATCATTTTAACTTCGATCATTATGCGATTTACGAACTAATAATAACTGCTGTTGCCGCTGCGATCTACAAATAATATCTATAACGGGACATTCAGACGCAGCGAGGCCTCTGGACAACTGTTATGGTTTGATCAAGGGTTTCTTTTCTTCTCCAATTAATTCAAATCATGTTTTGAAGCAACGTATGTAGGGAAAGAAAAGCGTAAAAAACAAGAAAAGGGTAGTCAAAGTTTTGTAATCGTTAAATTGCTTTCGATGTAGAGTCCGTAGGAGCACGGATGGCCGATTGTTCTTACATTGAAATCGAAATTTCTTTAATTTCCGTCCCGTAATCAATGTTATTGAAATTATTGGGACGGATTGAGAAGCGTCGAATTTCAATGTAACGAAACGTGCTTATCTCTGTATAGGAATTATTTAGCTATCGAGGACTGAAGTTGAAGCGGTTGACTCGCCGTCGCGTAGATGTGACTTTTTGTTTTCAACGAACATGTCTGAGTCGTAAAACGGAACGAGATTTGCTGAAAAAAAAGAAAAGAAAATGAAAAGAAAGAAGAAAAGATGGGAAGGAATGATCGACGTTTTGGGAAAGGAAGTTGAGATAACGAGGAAGGAAACAAGGGATCACGGAGCGAAAATAATGGGAAGAGGACACAGAGCGAGACAGAGAAAATGTTGAGGGCGGAGGAAAATAATTGTCCATTGAGGTAAAAAAATAAATAAATAAATAAGGCGCAGTGGCCTCCAAACACATTGTTTGCACTCCGCTAAGCTTTGCTCCGGCTAACCGTCGTATGATCATGCTATTTTATACCACTAGTTGCTCCTTCGTCGGTAATAATTGTCAATTTCTTCATCAGTATGGGAGCGTTGTACGAAAGCGACAGAAAAAAAAAGAAAAAAACTGAAACAAAACCGAATCCTGTCGACCATCTTCATTTTGTTTCTTCTAATTTTTTTTTTTTTTTTCTTGGAACATTGTTATTGTAACAATAATGATTTGAATGTTTGGTATGGTTTTACATGCCTCGTCGTAACAACCCGGATATTACTTGTACGGATAATTATTTTTCTTTATATATATATATATATATATATATATATATATATATATATATATATATATATATATATATATATACGTATATATATAACGTTCACCACTTGCAAAATAATAACACAACACACATCCACACTAACGCTCACATACAGATTAAATGATAATAGAGCACAACAGAATAAACGATGATTCACAATTTACGATGCAGTCACAACGATCGGAGATTACGAAGTCAAAATGAAAGGAAAAGAAAAAGAAATTATAAAATAGAAACATTGATTTTTAACCCGCCCGTATTGAAGCACATTTTTTAGAAACCTTTTATACGAGTTTAAACGACAAGATATAATTATAGGGATATTTTCGTTTTTTTTTTTTTTTTAAATATATTTCTATATGTAAATGTCTGCTCCATGATAGCGTTTTTTGTTGAGAATATCATGTAAATTTATTTCGTATATATACATATATATATGTGTATATATATATATGCAAAGAAACAAAAAAAAAATTCTATACATAAGAATTATGATGGACGCGAACCGGTGTGACACATAATTACGGTGCTTCGCGCAATCGCGGCACATGTTTTTTCCATCCATCGTCATTAAAGTTTGCAAGAAATAAAATAAAAAACCAAACAATAAATAATCGAAGGGTGAACAAGGTTGCATCCGAGTACAACTTACACAAAAAAATAGCATCGTTAATCATTGCACTCGGCTGCGTACTTAAACGATTGATGAATGTTCCGATCGCGGAAAAGCAATGTAGACAAATTTAATTTAAAAAAAATAACGAAAACAAGGAGGAAGAAAAAAAAACGGAAAAATCCGAGACAAACCGCGGTTCTATCGGTGTAATAAAAGTGTTCGTCGATTTCTAAGGAAATTAATAAATATTGCAAAGCTGTAAGGATTTAGCGTAGATAGGGACGTAACGAACAGAAATGATTTTTCTTTACCTCGACGAATCCCTTCTTTTCTTTTTTTTTTGTGTGTTTCACAAAGTATCGAAAGTGAGCGAGACGAGTCGGAAAATTTAATTAGAGTACATGAAATGTCGGAAGATAAGTACGATAATTTACGAGAAGGGGAAAAAAGAGAAAGAAAAAAAAAACAAATTGACGGCGTTTAATAAATTAGATAGGAAACGTACGACTATTAAGACACAATCACCATTAGCTTGTAAAACGAGGTATAGGGCATTTTCATAATACAGTTTTCATATTGCCTTCCGAAACGATTTGTGTAGCATGATTTTTTATTATATCGCTAAGTAAAAAAAGAGAACAAATAACAGAAAAAAAAACAACCAAACACACATTCTCCAAGCATCTCTTCTCATAACGAAATTCCATTCTTCCCTCGAAGATCGTTACCGCTCCAGTCGATCGTCAAACAATTCAATTACCTGAAAATTTTTAACGATAAAAATATATTATTTTTTTTTCTTTCTTTATCTATAATAACCAACTGATAATATATTTTGCCGACTACTCTCCGTACAGGTTCCCCCCCCCCCCCCCTTGTACGTATTCGTGGAACAATAGGTATCGGCGGTAATTGAATAAACAAAAAGTAATGAAACAAAAAAAAAAGAAGCATACGCGTTTTGTACATAGTAAAAACTAATATATCATTAAACATTAATAGTAGATGATAAGATACATCCACGATTGAAGATATATAAAAGAAAAAAATGATTAAAAACAACAAAAAAATAACAAAAATAAAATTAAAAAATAATAACGAGCGATGGATTGATACGCGTTGAAAGCTTTTTCTAAGAGCATATATAAACGGGGAGGCGAATAAGAGAAGAACAAACAGAGACCCAATTGCGAAAGGAGTGTGCGTTGGATCTAGATCGCGCGTTTGTAGAGTCGGGATTGGCTTATTTGACGGTCCAGTTCGTTATATTATATAAATTTAAGATAAGCTGGAACTTCTCGTTGTGTTTCTTCCTTTTTTTCTCCTATGCGTTCTCGTTTCTCGTACCGTCGCATCGATATATTCGTAAAAAAAAAATCATGTAAAAAGTATTAGATTTAAAAAATTAAATTATGAACATTTCTTTTTTATTCGCTTGCGCATTGTCAGACATGAAAATCCGTGGTTCGTGCCTGTGCACTGACGAAAAAATAAAAACGCGAACTTTGTGTACAGTCGAAATATAGAAAAGCATTAAAATAAAATTAAAAAAATAGTTCAATGCACCGAGCAGGAGCCTTTCGTCACCGATCTCAATGCTGTGCTAGCTACGACTATGAATTCTACATCTATTTACACGTTCAAGCATATTTGTCAAACTTGTATAAAATCATCCACGATTATAAGTTGAGCCCATAATTGTAATACTTATGTGAGGTTTCTTTTTTCATTTTTTTTCTTTATTTACATTAATTAATCCTAATATGATTACGATTATACGATAAATTATGCGGAGGAAAGGTATATATTGTGGTTTGATGGTTCTTTCCTTTTTCGTAGTCGACGTTTTTTTAAATAATCATCTCACCGTTTTACCACAACAAAAACACGCATCACTACGACGTTCGACCTTCGGCAAAGAAAAAAAAAATGACGAATGGAGACACATGATTTAAAGAAATGAAAAAGAAATAATCATTATTATTATCTTGTTAGTAAAAAAAAGACCAGGCGCGCGATCCCCGCATACATATATATACATAGAAATATTATAGATATATTTATATGGAATATATATGTATAGGTTCAGTCTGCGGTCGGTGTATGTGTGTGCATGAGAGCGGGCTGTATGCCCCGTGGATGTATGTAATTGTGTATGGGGTTAATACATACTTACATGCACACACGGTCATTCACCACATGAATGAAAATATAATTGACTTTGTGTAGAATGAGAGAAAGAAGAAGAAAAGGAAAATTGTTTTGCGCATTAAGATTTTTTAATATAAACAAAACCTTGAGATGAAAGTCCACAAAAAAAAAAAAAAAAAAAAAAAAGAAAGAAAGAAGAGAAAAAAAGAAAACAATGAAAATAAGAAGCATTCAATTGAGATATTTAAATTAACATTGTTGTACACAGTGATACAATTATAATATAAGTATATGAATAAAATCTATTAGAAAATACATGCTCGATGTTGTTTAATTTTCGTTTATTTATTGCGACTCTTGTCGTTCGCGTTGCGTACGATAACGCGAATACTACGTTATTTTCTTTATTATTATAATTTTTGTTACATTATAATTTATTAGTTTTCGTTGTCACATGGCTGGTATCCTCTCTGCACCGTTTCGGCATTTCGCTAGCTCATCGATCACGACGATCCTCGGTGTGCTGCGGCACACGTGTCGAGTCGGAAATTATTGTGATTTTTTTGTAAATGCACGTACTCACTGTTAGATGCATGGTTACATTGAATTACAGGAAATACGACGAATCGAGCGCCCCGAAAGAAAGCTAAGAAAAGCACGCCAAGTGCACCACCTACGCAACCGGCAAATCCTGCCGTGACACCGGTAAGATAGAAATACAATTCGGCCCCGTTTTGGGCAAAGTCGATCGGCCCGAGAATATCTCGTGTGATATTGTTTACTAAAAATCGTAACATTTTCTTGGATCTCATCCGATTGCATTATTTCAATAATAAATAATACTTTGTAGGCACCCGCTGCTCTAAATCACACCGGAGGTTTGTTGATGAATAATCAGCCGACGTCAAATTCGACGGTTCCAGTTGCAAAGCCGGTTGTAACTCAGCCTAATACTATTCCTATGGAGCAAGGTATGTTCTGTCCAGAGACCTATATATATATAGTAGCAGTTATATTGACTCGTGAGCTAGCAGTATCCGTGCAAGTGCCTGTGAGCATCTGTGAATATCTGTACGTACGAATGAGTATCTGTGAGTATCTGCGAGAATGTATGAGTAACTGAATATTTGAGTACTGTGACAATCTGAGTGCTGTCAGTATCTGAGTAACCGTGTGAGAATCTGCGAGTATCTGTGAATGTTTGTGCGAAGATCTGTAAACTTTTATGCGAGAATCTGTTAATGTTTGTGCGAACATCTGTGAATGTTTGTGTGAGTATCTGCGAATTTTTGTGCGACTACCTGCGAATGTTTGGTCGACTATCTGCAAATGTTTGCGCGAGTATCTGTGAATCTGTGTGATTATCCATAAGTATCGGTGTGAGTGTCCAATAGACATGAACGTTTTTTACTGCATAGATATCAGCGATAAATTGGTAAGCGGTAAAAAAAAAAAAAAAATCGTGACATTTACCTTAACTGAAAAATATTCAAATATACAAACTTCTCCGTTATCAGGTAGTAATTACTAAAGGAAATTTCGCTAAACGTCGTTCGTTGTTTTGCAGTGATTCCATCGGGAGGTAACAGCCAGCAGCAGCAACCGATCGCGGTGGCAGCGATAACGTCCGGTCAAGGATTGCCGGTGTCGAGTCACGCCTCCATGCCGGCGCAGCCGCAACGTCCGAGCGCGATGGCAACCGCTGCGCCAGTCAAGAAAACAACCCCACCGCCGCCCGTAACATCGAATCCTCCGACACCGTCGATTTCCGTACCGACACCACCGCCCAGCGTAACGCCGACAAACACTAACACCGTGGTAACGTCACCGATCGCGCCTCAGGCACCGCAGCCACCCACGTCCGTTAGTTCCTTTCCAAGCGTCAATGCCCTCTCCGGGCCTACCGATGGAACGGCTATGAGTCAGCAACAAGGGGATCTCATGCAGCCCTACAACGCAGCCCTAGGTACTGTACCATGAAAGCAATGACCAACGAAAAAAAAAAAAAAAAAAACAGAAAAAACAGCTAGCATGTTATCCGATTCTT
This sequence comes from Amblyjoppa proteus, assembly GCA_963922035.1. Lineage (NCBI taxonomy): Eukaryota > Metazoa > Arthropoda > Insecta > Hymenoptera > Ichneumonidae > Amblyjoppa > Amblyjoppa proteus. The sequence goes on from OY998228.1 coordinate 45,365,995, forward strand.
CAGAATCATTTAACTATATAATTAACTATAAAAAAACAAAACCAAACAAAACAATACTAACGAAAAGTCCGGTACTATGCGAGCACTGTTATTATCGATTTAGGACACGAGAAAGCATCTTATTTATTGAACGATTACGTAATTCAACACAGCGTCCATAACGACGGCCCATACGACTCTGGAGCAAACGTTAACTAATATGAAGAAAGACCCGCACGTTTCAATGATGCAGCAACAGGCGCAGCAACAGCAGCAGCAACAGCAACAGCAACAGCAACAGCAACAGCAACAACAGCAACAGCAGCAACAACAACAGCAGCAACAGCAAGATCAAGCCGGACATCCATCGGTAAACAATACGACCATGAATCTACTTGTCGAAATGAAAAATCCATTGAACATAATGCCGACCAGTATGCCATCGAACTTGAATTTCGGCAATCTTAACATAATGAATCCGTTCATGCCGATAAACAATCATTTGGAAAACTTTATAAACACGCCAATGACGACTATACAAATGTCACACAACATGGCAATGTCCCAGCCGCAACAGCACTCGAATGGCTTTTCGAACGTAAAACGCGACAGCTCGCCGCCCAGCATGCTCAACAACAACGGAATACCGGGATCAAACATGGCCGGTATCAATATGGGTGGCATGGGATCGATATTCGATCCCCTGCCGATGGTCGGACTGCCTATGCAGATACCGCAGCTCCCTATTAAAAAGGAGGAGAAACCTATGCCCATGTCGCAGGCGCAAATGACTCACAAGGCCATGGATGGTGAGTCTACTTTGCGCTACTTAATTTTCCTTGTGTCGATTCGTTTCATCGGGCATGCTTGGCTTTGTGTGCTAAAAATCGTGTTTCACGGAGAATCGTTTGAGCCCCTCGGAGTCCACGTACGGTGAAAATCGTAGAGCGATCTGAACAGTTCTCCAAGAGGAAAATCGGTTCGTTGGCTGTGGAAAATGGTATTACAGATTTTTTTACCGACCGCATCGGTTTCAGATCGCCTTAAGGTGGCGATGAAGGTCAATCTATTGTCAAAATACCTTAAAAATATGTTGCATCCATTTTTGTTCGAAACGGGTTTATAAAATTAAAGACGAATTGCGGGGCGGACTGCGTATTTGATTAAGGTACCCTCTGCAATTCGTTTTTCATGTTATATAAATCATTAAGAAGAAATGTGGATTCGAAATTTGTACGCTGTCTCCGTCGCGCTCATAGGTGTTTAGCCCTCCCTTAAGGCGAGGCTAAACCCAGAGGGGGATTCTGTGAGAGCGGGAGAAAGGGTTTGGACTCCTCTTAAGAACAGGTGGAATTCCACGGTCGGTAATAAAAACTAATCTACTTTTTTTACGAATGGTTAAAAACAACTGTACCGAATGCCTTTTCGAGACCGCAAACCGCCCAGGAAAAAAAAACATTGTCTTTCCCCGCGTCCGCCGATTCCCCAGGGAAAGACAATTATCGTTTTCGTCGGCAGATTGCGACCTCAAAACGGCATTCAGTACAGTTAAGTTACCGATGACGGTATTTTACATCATCCTAACGTCAATGCCGTGAATTCCACTAGTGACGTGGAATCTCTGGCGACAGATCGCTGTTTTACCTGTGGAGAACTCGGATGACAATAATGGACTGGTACTGAGGGCGAAACGATTTTTCCTGCTTGATGTGCGTTGCGTTCGTGTTCGTTCTTCCCACATTTTTTGTTCTACATCACCGAATGATTAAGTTGTATATAAAAAAAAAATTCGACACGCCTCACCGACACTAACCGCTTGAACTAATCGATTCCTCAAACGCGTCGTTGCTCTAGCGGGAGCTCTTTTTGCAGAAATGAGCGCACTAGGAATTCCGCCGATGAGCAATCATTCGAGCTCACAAATAATGCCCGAAAAGAAGATGACACCACCCGACTCTAAGAATCCCGCAGCTAACTTTGCGTCGGCTTTTAAGAACAAGGTACGAACGAGCATCGATAATGCATTTTTTTTCTTTTTTAATTACAATAATTTATTACGCCGACGAGTTAGTCTTACGAATCACGTGTTCAGTGACTCTCGGCTGTCGAGGCTTTGCGTGTGAATTTACACTATGAGAAAGAAAAATCTTTGATGTTTTGGGTGTGTAGACTGTGGAGCAAAATGTTAAGAACGCATCATCGTGGTCGTCGCTGGCACAGGCTTCGAGTCCACAGTCGGCAGCGGGAAGCAGCATGAAGAGTGCGGCACGCGATTCTTTCCAGGCATTCAAAAAACAAGCCAAAGAAAAAGAGGACAGGGTTAGTATCGCTGATGATGGTAATTATAATATTTTTTTCACACCAATCGAACGCTCGTTATTTGCACGCGAAAAGCGTCACGCGTTTACCTTTGCCGAGAGGTCGAAACGGAAGATATAACAAAATAATTAATGTGAGCTTCACAATTTACTTTACTTAAGGATGCATCGCACGTAAATTTCCAGCCAAACGGGAGGTTCAGTGAGAATTTGAACGCTTCCTAATGGTATAAAAATCTGAAAAAAATCAACTGTATTAAAGGTTCCAGGAACATTCATTTTGCATAATAATAATGTCAAAAAGTGATTACTTGCTAAAAAAAATAAATGGTCAACAAATAATCAGCGAACCTTTTTTTTCTCCTGTCGAATGCATTCGTTAATTTTCTAGAAGCCACATGAATTTTCTTACATATGTGAATTTGCCGTTTTTGACATTTTTTAAAGGCCTTAACTACGAAACGGTTGGCGCAATCGCGTCGAAACTTTTTGTGTCTACTGGAATTGTAACACGAAAACATATCCGAAATTCGTGCCTATACATCGATTTTTCAAATTTACGAAAAAATAACATATTTGGCGATGTAAGACAATTCTGAAAAAATGCATAGAAAGTCTAAAAAAAATGGAGGAAATCATTTAAAATGAGAAAGTAAAAGTTTTTCTAATTTTTTAAAAAACCATTTTTTTTTAAAATAATTTGTTGATAACTATTTGGCATTATTATTATGCAAAACCAAAGTCTTGAAATCATTACTACGGCTGATTTTTTTCTCATCTTTGGCACATCGCGAAGTTCTGAAATTATGATCGAATAAAACTTTTGGTTGGGAATTTATGTGTGAAGCATCCTCAAGGCGGGATGGATGTGTATTTTATAAATCGTAGAGGCCCATAATATCCACTCGACGTTAATTTACATTAATGTATTTGTTTAGCAACGGGCATTATTGGAGCAGCAGGAGATGCGCAGACAGCAGAAGGAGCAGGCGGAGCGCGAAAGGCAGCGGCAGGAGAACGAGAGAAGAAGAGAACGGGAGGAGGAGGACGCGCTGGATAAAGTTATGAAAACGGTGGCCGACCAGCAGGCGACACAGGGAATAACGCAGACGACGCGAGCGGAGGAGGTCAAAGCATCGACCGACACCGACAGCAGTAGTCCGAGCCAGTCGTCGGGTCAGGACAAGGCCGCGGCCGAGAGGGAACGCCAGAGGCTACGGGAACAGGAACGCCGGCGGCGGGAGGCGGTGAGTTATTTTTTTTTTATTACTAAAAAAAAAAAGAATTATTATTTTTTATATGCACATCATGGACAGCTTTACACGATTGTTAGATTTCGGCATTGAAGAAACGGGTATCTATCGATTATAACATGTCGATAGTTCCCAAGAATTTTATCCTCAATGCGGAAGATTTGGGCGCCGGAAAAAAAATTATTGAAAAAAAAATCAACAAAAATTTGTCGGTTGAGGGATAGACGCACAAAGAATAGGAATAATTTGTATTTTCAGATGGCAAACAAGATTGACATGAACATGCAAAGTGATTTGATGGCTGCGTTTGAGAAGACATTATAATGTCTCAATCCGCCGCCGATAATAAACCCATTGAAACCGGGCAGGACTTGGACGAATGTTTGGACGCGCTGGACGATATTACCGCAGACTCGTGTTAATATATATTATTATCAATGATAATCGATAAAAAAAAAAATGGAAAGAAAACCAATTACATTAACGATATAAATAAATAATAATATTAATAACGCGATGAATAGTAAAACAAATAATAATACGGCGCGGTTTCCGATAAAGGTGGTGCAGTTGGGACATTCCAACGGGTGATCATTCTGAACTATATAGAAAAAAAAATCGAAATGGATTAAAAAAATGTTCGTCCGACAACTTTCGGACAGACAAGATTTCACTGATGAAAAAAAATAATAATCATAATAAACAGTGGTCTGTGAAGAATTGCGATTCGATATATATCGATACAATTTTAAAACTACGAAGAGGGATAAGAGGCGATTGTGTAATCGACGGACACCCAAGTGTGACCATGTAATTAGATAAATAATACTTACAGGATAACTTCGATGATGCTACACACTGAATATTGTGTTACATTTTCCGGTTTTCATAAGTTTGTACTTTATGTAAATTTGGAAACAAAACGATGAAAAGAAGAAAAAAAAAACAAAAACTAACAAACATATTGAAAAAAAAATGATAAGTGATATTTGCGCGAGACGATGTTAGAGCGTGAGTGATTGATGCGCGAATGAAACTGACAGATTGAAACGTCGAGTGTTGGGAGGATCGAACGGTTTGGGTTGAGGAGGAGGGGGATGAAGAATAAAAGTTGTGTACATTTAGTTAAGTTTTATATTTTTCCACATTCAGTCATTAATCGTTGGTAGAGAAAAAAGAAAAAAAAATACGTAGGTCCATTTATCTGCCAATAATACCTATAATTATTAGCTATTTACTAATTATTTGAAGATACGCAAATTAATTTGTCACGGTTATAAATACGTAAAACTATTTGTAATCCTCGACTAATAGGTAGGCTTGTTTAGTCAATAACAAATACAAGAATATTACCTAACGCGAATATAAAACCGTGTCGTTGAGAGACAGAACATTATCGTGGACTATTTTCGGCGAGATATATCGCGAGATCGGAACCTCTGTGATTGTTGCAAGTTCCCGAATAAAACAAACAAAAAAAGCAAAAAAGAACGTCCACACGAAGCGTCGATAAACGGTTAAATATGATTCACTTTAGAAAAAAGTCAATTATTATGAGAATAATGAGAGGGTAAGGTGGATAGCGTTTTTTGCGATAAAAATAAATAAAAAAAATTCATAAAATTGAGTGTAAAAATTCGATGACTCATCGTGTACCAATCGTTCGGAATCAGATATAACGATACGTGTACCTAATCCCAGGTATCTGTTAGGATGACGTCGTTTACGTGATTTGTAATCGTGTACTCGTAAGAACGAAACGTAAATTTAGGTCCGTTAGCGATGAGGGGAAAAAAATAATCAATCGATTTTATAATGACAAAAAAAGCGAACAAAAAAAATCATAAAAAAACATGAAACTAAATGTTTCCAAGGTCACTGAGAAATTTTTCACACTCAGATCTCGGTACAGCTGGAATTGCGGGAATTATGTACACCGTGCGCTTAAAATTGTCAGTCTGCCGAAGTCCAAGTACGACCGTGCAGACTCTTTCAGTCCAATTTTTGTCGCACTCTGTACACTTGTACGGGCAAGTTCACGAAGCGTCAAAAAAAAAGAAAGGAAAAATCGCGCGATTTCCCATTTCTGGGGCAATCCATCCACGTCGATGGGGGAATAAAAAAATAATTGGCAAAAAAAAGTACAAAAAAATTATATTCGTAACGATATTAAAAGAGTTTCAACTGATTGCGTATTGTACTATTAATCTGAGCTAGTACGGTTGGGATTAATTTTAATCAAGTATTTTGGGGAATAATAATTAACAACAGAAACGAAAAAAAAAAACAGTTTAGAAAGTTATAGTCTGTTAGCGGCTTTAGCTTGTACCAATCCACAATCATAATGATAATGAGAGTTGAATGTGAACTATATAATATTAAATTATTTAATTGAAAAAACGACAACAAAAAAAAAATACAATTTTATTTTTTTAAGAACTTACTGAGATATATTTGCCTGCGGATCTTTCTTCGATACTCTCGAAACTACTCATTTCTGTGTGTGTGCAATGCGCGCGGCAAATATTGACGAACTTTTTCGCAGCGCCCGCAAAGTTCGCCGCATCTGCTCGTATATATTATTTTTCATTTTTTTTCCCCTTCGTTTCGTAAATAAACAAATGTTACTACTATATATAAAAAAAAAAAAATGTTCGTCGATACAGCGACGAGGATAGATCGTCCAAATTACAAACCCTCATTCTTCTGTTGTTGGCACGTCGATAAAATAAAATCGAGGTATGTTTATGTTTATTACCATTTTTTAAATATTTTTTCTTCACGAACATAAACGTTTGCAGGAAATAAACATATTTCACATCTAACTATAAAGAAATAAAAAATAAAAAACCAAATCAGATCTAGTACACGTTACATACACGAATATGTCCATAAGATTGTTACGGAGGAGCGGATCTAGTTAATAGTGAGAATAAATGTTTTTTTAATATGTTACAAAAGATTAAAAAAAAAAAAAAGAAATAATACGGAATAAAAGAAAAAAAAATCCCCAGAGCATTGACGTTGTATCGACGAGACGTAGCGGTAGAAACTAACAATTCCTTTAGCATTTCTTCGTTATCTCGCGCGCCCACGTGATATACAAAGCGGCGAAGTTTCATCTTTTGTTTGCCAAGCCAGCCCGAGAGAATTCACTCCGACGATTCAACCATCCTGTATCGCATGTCGCGAACGCGAAACGGCCGGACGAGATAGCGCAAAGCTCTAGAAACGAGGTATATATACACTTTGAATAATTTTTTTTTTCGCACGTGATAAAAAATATATGTATACATAAAAAATATCTATATTAAAAAAAAAAAAAAAAAAAAAAAAAAATTGTTTAGCGTTACTTTTCGTACATTAGTTGATAAAGATTTGTCCGTGTTTTGGCGATCTGTGGCTCTTATCTCGCGTGCATTGTTATCGCGACGGAACTGTCGTAAAAAGTTCGAGAGTGCTGCTTAACACTAGGAAAATGCCCACTGAAAGATTACTTAGGGATTCGCAATAAAGAATTTAATGGATTTTCTTTTTTTTTTTTCGCATTGCAAAAAAAAAAAAAAATTTCGTTGAAAATTTCAAATAAGAAAAGATTTTAGCGTTAGACAAAAGAAAACCATTAACATTGTAGAGGCACTTGAAGAGTTTTGTAAGTTACACCCACGTAATCTAGGATTAAAATCGAACGCGGGGGTGTTTGTTTTTTTTTTTTTTTCCGTGTGTATGTATGTGAATTTCCGTATCGGCGTGTATGATTGTGTGAGTGTCGTTTGCATGTGTTAAAAAATAAATAAATAAAAAAATAAAAAAATAACGTCGTAGGCAGTCAGGTATAGAGCGTTTAAGGGTATAAACTCGTCCTCGTGAAGATTTGTAAACGAGGCGTTGCTACATTATAAATATAATAATTATTATAATATAAAATCTAGGAAGGAAATCGATAGGTCTATCCATCCGCGCATAAAGAGGTCGGTTTCTTGCGCTCGCGAGTAGGAAATTCAGGTGAAAGCAGGCGGCACAACTTTTTCGAACATCCCCTTCTCATTCCTCACTTTCGATTTAACCTTTCGAAGAATCTGATTGATTTCGGATTGTTTGTCGTAACTCCGGATATCGAACCTACTATGTGTGTTTCTTAAATTCGAGCGTCTCCGTCGCTGCCTGTATTCGAGATACATTCGAAAGAAGAATTAAAAGAAAAAAAAAATTCTTTGTAACGTCACTTTCGGTCTGAAAATTTCAGTTTTCGACCGGAAGTGACGTCATGGAGAATGTGTTTTTAATGTATCTCGAATGCAACCGGTGACAAAAAAAAAAGTGCGAAGAAAGGCGCACAGGAAAATTGTCAAAAGAACTTGATCTTTCTCGGGATTGCGAGAAAAATCACTTCTTTTTTTTTTTTTAACAACGCTGCTTTGGACAGCCCAATGGAAAAGAAAAGTGCTTCTGTGACGTTGACTAATTTTGCTTTAGATTTGTTTTCTTCCTCCACTGATAGCGTTCGTTTTGATAATCGAGCACTCGACATCAAAATCCTCCGGGCTCGAATTTTCAGCTTCTGTGCGAATGATCGTTTAATACGCGTCCACTTTGTATTCGTCGATTGCTAATTGGCGTTGACCTTTTTGTATGGAGAATCGTTGGCTCGAATGGATTTTTGCGATAACGAAGCCAGAGCCTCGAGGGCTTCTTCGTGAAAAATTGCAAAAAGATCCTTCAAGATTTTTCTCTTGGGCAAACGATCTTTTGCAAGTTTTTTCAGACGCCCTCGTTAGTGGATGGCGAACGAGAAAACCGCTGGGATTTCATGTTTTTTTTTTTTTTTTTTTTTTTTTTTTTCAAAGCAAAACTACTTGTTCACCGACGCTTCGATTGTGTTGAAACCGAGCTCTTGACTTCCAATGAAATTATTGTAAAGGCGGTCTTAAATTCCCTTCCACAGAAGCCCCAAAGCATCGATGTTCTTCGATCCGCATTCGTTCGTCTTTTTCTCGAGCATCCGTTTATAATAGGCCAGTATAGTTACGATGCATGTTCAGCCAGAATTATAAATGGCGAGAGAATCGCTCGTTACGAAATCGACGGATTTTTATCATTTTTTTTTCTTCTTTTCTTCTTTTTTTTTTTTTCCTTCTTTTTTGTAACTGAGCGATACGCCGTTGGATCGGCCAATCGATCGAAGATCGAAGATATTCGAGGCAAAAAGATGAAGAAAACAAAAAAATAAAAAAATAAACAATCCATTCGGGCGACTCTCAGCGTGTTGAGCGTAATAAAAAAGAAAACAAATGGCTGGAAACTTTGCGACTATAGATATTATTAAGTGAGAGAGGTACGTGTAATAGACATTACGATTGTAAAATACGGCGTTTCATAATTTGTAAATACGACAGATAAATCATTGGCAGCGATTCACCACGAACAAACAGATATCTATGTATAATAAATAATATTGAGAAGAAAAAAAAAAAAAAAAAAAAGGAAAACAAGAAAATAACAACATCAACAGCAACAACAAAAAATATTAATACATACATCCGGTATGTGATGAGGTTTGTAATATTTAACGAAGGCCGATAGACAGATTGTGTAACCCACTAGATCTCAGCGTAAGTTATTAGCGATGAAAAAAAAAAAAAAAAAAAAAAAAAAAAAAAAAAAAAAAAAAAAAAAAAAAAGAGAAAGACACGATTGAAAACAAACGTAATTTCGTAACACCAAAATCACACCGCTGTATCAAAAGTAATTTTTTATATAAGTTCCCCACGGGCGCACATAATCTCCAATGGCACATGAATGAAAAAAAAAAGTAAATGAATAAAAAAAATTTTAAAATTCAGCAAAACTTACTACTAACATATAGGACACTGAGAGAATAATAAAAATAAAAAAAAAAAACCAATTGCTGTAAATAAATAATAATACGAAGAAAAAAAAAAAAAAAAAAAAAAAAAACAATGAAACGAAAAATAAATGGCTAAAAATTAAAGAGACGCTTTGATGTTCTTAAGTACGAGGATGGAATTTTTTGACTGCACGATATCACACAAATTTCCCTCATTTTCCTATGCCACACTTTTTGTCAAGCTTTTATCACGACGTTTCTCGTATCTTCTTAAAGAGTGATTTTTCGAACTTTAAGCGAAACTACGAAGATTTAATGATAGAAGTAAACAAAAAAAAAAAAAAAAAGAAAGGAAGATGAAAAGTCGTTATAATCATTATGATTCGTTGGGAGAGTAAACGATTCGATAAATTTCGCAAGTAATTCGTTATTTAACGTGGTGCAGTCAAATAATCAACAGTGGAATAGATTTTAATCGTTTGATCACGATAATCTATATAGTAATTAGTATACTATATAGGTGAAACGAAAAATTCGTAACATTCATTTATAAAAAAAAAAAAAAAAAATATTCACGATATGTACTTGTGTACCAACGAGATGGGTGTGAGAAAAAAAAAGACGAAAAAAGAAAAAAAAAAAACAAAAAACTGGAATCAACGTTTAAATAATATGATAATCGATGCGTATAAAGAATTAACTTCCCTAGTTTGCAATCTTTGCATGTCTCATATATGTATATAAAAACATATATAAAATCGTTAGGCAGGCCGAGAGTTACATTAAAAAACAAAAAAAAAAAAAAAAAACTAAAAATAAAAAAAAAATCGTGTCATCCATTTACCTAAAAAAAAAAAAAAAAAAAAAAAAAAAAAAAAAAAAAAAAAATTGACACGACAAGATTTACCGACTATCGTTCGGAAGTTAAATAAATTTTCGTTTGTGTTGCGAATACGTTAGCTGATTATGCGATAAATCATTGTATATACTACTAATATTGTTAAGATAATGCGTACACGATTAAATGAATGAATAAATAAAATATATATATATATAAAATTATAATCTTCACAATTGGGAGAAATTGTGTATATGTTTTTTTTTTTTTTTTCTTACATTTCCCAGCCCGCCCTTTACAGATTGAATTCAGCTATCCTTCGCTGGTTTCGTTTTGTTTCTCGAAGCGATAGAACTCTTTCAGCCTCAGTGCTTGAGTGCGAATGAATCCACCGGCGTCCTCGGGACTGAAGTCGCCTTGAACGTTCATCGAAACGAGGCTCTCGTTGTAGAGAGACACCTCGCTTCTTCGTCCGATTATCGATACTGCAGTTTGAGAAGAAACAAAAAAAAAAAGTTGGTACATTCAATTCCGCTTTTAATTCCACTGAAACTGAAGATTCAGAAGAAAAAAAAATTGCTGTTGCTGTCCAGACGATTCACGCCCGATTCGCAGCGGATTCGTGTTCAGCGGGTAAAAATACGTCGCAGTTCATTTTTAGAAAAGAAAAAAAAAAACATTTTTTTTTTCAAAAAATTGCAAGGCTACTTTCGAGTTCATTTTTCGCGTTTTTCAACGTCCTCGAACGGCGCGATAAAACGCTTCCGAAACTTCGGACAGGATCATATCTTGTGTATTTTTTCCCGTAGAAGACGATGGTCACCTTGGATTTTCCCTAGCTCCATTGGGAGCCGAGTTATCGATGTTTGAAAATCACGAAAATCTACGTTTTTCAAAAATGGCTCAAAAATGAAAAAATCGTTGTTCACCCGATTTTTTTTGGTTTCAAGGCTACATTCGACGTATTTTTTCCCGCTGATCACGAATATAACAATTATTTTACTCCCAGCTCAATATTTTCCATTTAAATCCCAAAAATACTATTTTTGATGCGTAAAATCGAGATATTTCTCACTTTCGGCCACTGCACTAGGTCCATACGTACCAGATTCAGTTGTTATACATCAAGTCGACCTTTATTCAGTGGCCCAAAGACCACCGAATCGTTGTAGTCCAGCCGATTAGTCTATTATCAAGGATTGGAAACGGAAACGAGACATTGAAAGTCTCGATTTTATTAACGAAAAATCGAGATCTTTCTCACTTTCGGCCACTGCACTAGGTCGATACGTACCAGATTCAGTTGTTATACATCAAGTCGACCCTCATTCAGTGGCTCAAGGACCACCGAATCGTTGTAGTCCAGTCGATTAGTCTATTACCAAGGATTGGAAACGAGAACGAGACATTGAAAGTCTCGATTTTATTAATGAAAAATCGAGATCTTTCTCACATTCGGCCACTGCACTAGGTCCATACGTACCAGATTCAGTTGTTATACATCAATTCGACCCTCATTCAGTGGCCCAAGGACCACCGAATCGTTGTAGTCCAGTCGATTAGTCTATTACCAAGGATTGGAAACGGAAACGAGCCATTGAAAGTCTCGATTTTATTAACGAAAAATCGAGATCTTTCTCACTTTCGGCCACTGCACTAGGTCCATACGTACCAGATTCAGTTGTTATACATCCAGTCGACCCTCATTCAGTGGCCCAAGGACCACCGAATCGTTGTAGTCCAGTCGATTAGTCTATTACCAAGGATTGGAAACGGAAACGAGACATTGAAAGTCTCGATTTTATTAAAGAAAAATCGAGATCTTTCTCACTTCCGGCCACTGCACTAGGTCCATACGTACCAGATTCAGTTGTTATACATCAAGTCGACCTTTATTCAGTGGCCCAAGGACCACCGAATCGTTGCAGTCCAGTCGATTAGTCTATTACCAAGGATTGGAAACGAGAATGAGGCATTGAAAGTCTCGATTTTATTAAAGAAAAATCGAGATCTTTCTCACTTTCGGCCACTGGACTAGGTCCATACGTACCAGATTCAGTTGTTATACATCAAGTCGACCTTTATTCAGTGGTCCAAAGACCACCGAATCTTTGTAGTCCAGTCGATTAGTCTATTACCAAGGATTGGAAACGGAAACGAGACATTGAAAGTCTCGATTTTATTAACGAAAAATCGTATTTTTGGGATTCTAATGCCCTTAAAGGACTTGACTGGATCAGCGATGTACCAACCATTTCCCTTGCACAGCTTCAAGCGGACCGTTCCGGTAACGTATCTCTGAGATATTCCGATGCTTTCCCGAACGAACTCGCACTCCGGCGAAAACCAGTAACCTGTTGTAAAAATTGTTTTTTTCAGAACCATGCGATTATTCGAAACTCCTCTCGACGATCCATAAGAACATAATTTTTGTCTACTTGCCGTTGTAAACGTAATCGGTCATCTTGTCAGCCAAATAAGACTTGACTCTGAAGACTTCACGATCAAGCAAGTATACTTCCAGATCCAAGTGAGCCTCGTGAAGAATCTTCGCTCCCGGCGATTCGTATATACCGCGCGACTAATTGAAAAACAGAAAAAAAAAAACAAAAAAAAATATGCATTATCGAAACGAAGATCAGTCGATGGAACGAACGGAAGAAAATTAGATTGGCACTTGATGGGAAAATTTTACTGACCTTAAGGCCGATGTATCTGTTCTCGACAATGTCGATCCTGCCGATTGCGTGCTTACCACCGATCGCATTCAGATAGTCGATTATAGCAAGGGGATTGTCGAGGATTTTTTTATCTTGCAAATCTTTCAGAGACGACGGAACTCCCTTGGAGAAATTAATTTCAATCACAGCTGGCTCGATCGGAGCATCAACAGGATCGATGGTCATCTGGTACAAGCTTTTTGGTGCTGCTGTATCGGGATTTTCCAGAATGCCCGACTCGTAGCTGCAGTAAAAATTAAAATAAGAATAAAAAAATTGTGGGGCAAAACGGCCCGACCGGCAATAAAAATCATTGAATATTCGTACAGAGTTTATATCGTACCTTATATGCAACAAGTTTGCATCTGTGCTCCAGGGCTCCTTCGGCGTCGCGGACACTGGAATACCATTAGCTTTAGCGTAGGCCAAAAGGTCCGGCCGACCGGCGAAACGTTCGAAGAATGTCGGATCACGCCATGGAGCGAGGATCTTTGAAACAAAATAAAATGCTGCAAGTGCAAATTTTCATATCGCTTCCTAATGAAATTAATATAAAGATCAAAATTCAATGACTAAGAAAACGCGGAGAAATCACTTGCTTTTCAGGATCTTAGATAAAAAAAAAAAAATTATTCAGGAAAAAATGGATATAAAGAAACAAAATCTCGACCAATTAAACGTTGGAAAATCACTTCGATTTCAGGTTCTTCCATTTAATAAAAATGAATGTGATTAAAAAACAAAAAAAAAAAAACAAAAATCCTTTGACCAATTAAATGTGGCGAACGAACACGATTTCGGGATCTTCGATTAAAAAAAAATAGAAAAATAAAAAAAAATAGATAGCATTTTTTTTTTTTTTTTTTTTTTTTTTTACTCCGTCGTACCAATGAAACCGTGGAAAATCACCTTGATTTCGGGACAAAGCGCGTAACAGCAGAGCTCGAATCGCACTTGATCGTTGCCCTTTCCGGTTGCGCCGTGTGCAACAATCGTAGCACCCTCTTTCCTGGCTGCCCTGACGAGACCCTCGCTGATGCAAGGTCGGGCCAACGCGGTTCCCAAGAGATATCTTCCCTCGTACAGAAGACCCGAACGAATCGCGGGCCAAACGAAATTGGTAACGAAAACTTCCCTCAAGTCATCGACGATTACCTTAGAAAAGATATATCCAAAGAACCTCGAGAAAACCCTTTTTTTTTTTTTTTTTTTTTTTTTTTTTTTTAATCACGATTTACAATTTACCTTATCAGCCCCAATTTTCAGAGCTTTTGCTTCCACAGCCGCGAAATTTTCTTCCTGACCGACATTCGCCTGAGCAATTTATTTTTAATTGCACGATCTCTAGTGACTCAACAAATCGGGCAGAGCGAGTCGAAGTGGGACTCGGTTGATGCGAAACGGCGCAGACAATCGAAATGCATCGATGGGGCAAAATGGAATGTCCTCAAATTATTGGAAAATTGCCTTTTTACAAACGATCTTGAGAAGGCAATTTTTTTTTTTTTTTTTTCTATAATTTTAGGACGCTCCATTTTGCCCCATCGATGCATCTCGATTGCCTGGACCCTTTTGCCCCGTTCGCCACTACGCAAACTTTCGGAATAAATAAACTCTTTACCACATAAGCGACAACCCGAAAACCCTTTTCCCTCAACCACCACAGAATGCAAGAGGTATCCAAGCCTCCGCTGTAGGCGAGTATAATTGTCTTGATTTCGGACATTCTCGATCGACTCTTCGTACGGATTCGCCAAAGCTACTGAAACGCCTCGCCTCGTCGACGAGAGCTTGAAAGTGATAGCGAAAAAATTTTGGCGATTATTGCAAGATTCCGATTTGGGTCTGACCTTCCGCAGATAATCTTATCAATACTGGATGTCGTTGCGCGAGTTTTGCGATACACTTCGCGAACGATGATACAACGAGAATTACAGCAAGTGAGCAATTCGATACGCGTGAAGATACGAGGGGAAGAACGAAATTCTTCGTTTCTTTGCGATGAATTTGTAAGAACATGTCATTATTTGCGACGACTTTTAATGAGTATGATTATTGGCAAAGAGCTCAGTGTCATGAGTTGCAAATTTTTACACTCGAGTACAATGATCGATGTCCAAAGAAGTTTCGGATGAGCTTCGTTCAACTGGATTTCCTATGGGACTGCACTACCACGAGAGAATAAACTTCACCGGCTCTTCTATGTCCAATTACATCCAACACTCTTCTGTTACCCAGAAAGAAATAAAAAAAAAAAAAAAAATGTCTATAGTTTCGGATAATCTTCGTTGTAGAGGCGAACTGTTCCCAACTGGATTTCGTATGGGGCAATTTTGGGATAAACTCTACCTGTAGGCGATCGGTTCCCAACTTAATTTCGTGAGAAACTGCGATTTTCACGGAAGAATAAGCTTCGTCCGCCCTTTCATGTCCAAGTACAACCAACATCCTTCTATTTCCCAGAAAGAAATGAAGATATAGCTTACACCTCAATGCACTGCTGTGACGGTAGATTTTCCGAAGAAATTTTTGTCACGAGCTTCGTTGTAGGCGAACAGTTCACGACTCGACTCCGCATGCGACTGCGACTGTTCACGGAAGAATAAGCTTCTAAAGAAATTAAAGAAAAACAGTTTACATCTCAATGAATTGTTATGACGATACATTGTCCGAAGAAATGTAGACTCAAGCACGGGATTCTGAGGCGTTCGCCTCGAGAACAAGAACGATGTTCAAAGAAGTTTGGGACGAGCTTCGTTGTAGCCGAAAAGTTACCGACTCGACTCCGTATGCGATTGCTACTTCCGCGGAGGAATAAGCTTCTGATGAAATAAAAAAAATAGTTTATACTTCAATAAATTGCTATGACGGTACATTTTCCGAAGAAATTATTCTGAGGCGTTCGTCTCGAGAACAAGAACGATGCTCAAAGAAGTTTTGGACGAGCTTCGTTGTAGGCGAAAAGTTACCGACTCGACTCCGTATGCGATTGCTACTTCCGCGGAGGAATAAGCTTCTGATGAAATAAAAAAAATAGTTTATACTTCAATAAATTGCTATGACGGTACATTTTCCGAAGAAATTATTCTGAGGCGTTCGTCTCGAGAACAAGAACGATGCTCAAAGAAGTTTTGGACGAGCTTCGTTGTAGGCGAAAAGTTACCGACTCGACTCCGTATGCGATTGCTACTTCCGCGGAGGAATAAGCTTCTGATGAAATAAAAAAAATAGTTTATACTTCAATAAATTGCTATGACGGTACATTTTCCGAAGAAATTATTCTGAGGCGTTCGTCTCGAGAACAAGAACGATGCTCAAAGAAGTTTTGAACGAGCTTCGTTGTAGGCGAAAAGTTACCGACTCGACTCCGTATGCGACTGCGACTTTCACGGAAGAACAAACTTCCTCGGCCCCTCCAACGTCAAACTAAAACTGACACCCTCCCGTTTCCCAGAAAGAAATGAAGAAAAAAAAATAGTCTAATATCTCAATAAACTGCTATAACGCTACATTGCCCGAAGAAATATAGAAGCGAGCACGGGGTTTCGAGGCTCTCGCCTACTTTACAATTCCGCGTGTGAGCGCGGTGGCTTCCCGGGAAGCTGTCGCTCAGCGTCGACATGTGGGGAAGGGTAATTTTAACGTCCGTCAGTGTACACCAGAGCCTTGCCGCAATTACGCGTGAATACGCGACGTGAAGGAAACACTTGACGAACGCGAGAATTCGAGGGTCTGGCCTTTATCGTTTAATCGTTTGAAATGCAAAAAAGGCGATAGTGTAGCCAATGCAATCGTTGATGGCGTTTCGGTCCTCGAGAGACCTCTTTCAACATCGATACTACAGAATAAATAGAATGGTATTGAAATTGATCGGGCAATGGCCATACCAGACTGCACGCACCCGTTGGATACGCGGAGCTTTTTTAGCTTTGCTAGCAACCAGCCAAGCGATTCCTCAGGCAGTCGCTCTCTATAAACATCGCCTCGACTTGGACTTCCTCATCGAGAGCATCCCATCGCTCACTTTCGAGGGTTTCACAGTCACAAAGTTTATCTTTTCTATCTACAACTCGAAGAGAGTCAGTTTTTTTTTTTTTTTTTTTTTTTTTTTAATAGTCAGCAAATATCGAGCGATATACAATGAACATGTCTGTTCGATCAGGGCAGATGCTGAGGTTGCTGAATCACATGCGCACCGATTGGAATGTCTGGTCTGCGGATTGCGATGCCGATATTCTTCACGTTCACGCCGAGAACGGAAGAAGGATAACGATTGCGTACGCCGGTCAGTCAAGTGACGATCGAACAATTATTTTAAAAAAAAAAAAAAAAACACACACATTTTTAATTGTATACAGATTTATCGATTTGGTCGTTGTACAGTGATCGGTTATGTGACCTGTATTGTCTTCGTTACCCAACCGATCGTACCAAAGATCATCGACGTTTTCATGAGGAACGGCACTGCAACCGGTGAATTCGCCTTTCCCGTCGATTATATAATCATCGACGAACAGAAACATTATTTTTACGTTGTTATGCATATATACGCGAGCGCGTTTATGGCATTTTCTGTCGGGGTAGCGTGCGACACTCTGTTCATAGTTTACATTCAACATGGCTGCGGATTGTACGCCGCTCTTAGGTGAGACGGAGATTCAGTGATCTCTTGAAGATCACTGAATTTTATGATCTTCTCTTGAAGATCACTAAACTTAATGATCTCTCCTTGAAGTTCAGTAAATTTAATGATCTTCTCTTGAAGATCACTAAACTTAATGATCTCTCCTTGAAGTTCAGTAAATTTAATGATCTTCTCTTGAAGATCAGTAAATTTAATGATCTTCTCTTGAAGACCAGTAAACTCAATGATCTTCCCCTGAAGATCAGTAAATTTAATGATCTTCTCTTGAAGATCACTAAACTTAATGATCTCTCCTTGAAGTTCAGTAAATTTAATGATCGTCTCGTGAAGATCAGCTAACTTCATTATTAAATTTGCTCATCTTCTCTTGAAGATGAGCAAATTTAATAATCTTCTCGTAAAGATCAGTAAACTTCATGATCTTCTCTTGAATATGAGCAAATTTAATAATCTTCTCGTAAAGATCAGTAAACTTCATGATCTCCTCTTGAAGATGAGTAAATTTAATAATCTTCTCGTAAAGATCAGTAAACTTCATGATCTTCTGTTGAAAATGAGTAAACTTTCGAATAAATAAATGTCTTGATGTAAATCTATGATCTTCCGGGATTGAGTTTCTTCCTAGTGTTTAACGACAAGCGTAACAGTCAACTAAAAAATTTCAGACCCAAATTGGAAGGAATCGGAAAGAAAGTGAGTTCGGAAGTGAACGAATACCAATCGGACGAGTCGGACGTGGACTTCAAGAATCTTTCATTCTGCATCGACAGACACAATGAAGCTATCGCGTGAGATTTAGACAATGAAGTCTATGAAAACTGAACGATATGTTATAAATAGGGGAAAAAAAATATGACCAATAATCCTCCCGAGCCGCATTAAGCGAGTTACGAATAATCCACTATTGACAGATTCTCGGAACTCATCGAGACAACTTACTCCTTGTGTTACTTTTTTCTCCTTGGACTGAACATGCTTATGATCGCTTCGACGGGACTTCAGGTAAAATCTTTGTGCAAGTGTTTCGATTTTTTTTTTTTTTTTTTTTTTTTTTAATAAAATAGATGATCTATTCAGATTGTCACGACGATGATGGAACCGGAAAAAACGCTGAGATTCGCAACTGGCAATATATGCGCTATGTTGCATCTTTACGTTGCGAGCACTGTGGCTCAAATGCTGATGGAGTACAGTTTCAGTATTCGGAATTATATGTCAGTAAAACCATGTGATAAAAAAAAACAAAAAAATTATAATGTTCGCCTAAACAAAAAATGTTTTTCACGCAGACTGAACAGCGAATGGTACATGCTACCCCTTAAGACGCAGAAAATCCTGCTTTTGATGATTATGCGCTGCAACGTGCCCTGCAAAATAACAGCGGGGAAAGTGGCTATCATGTGCATGCAAACTTTCGGGGCAGTAAGAGCGATTGTTCATCCGAATAATCCGACCTCCGATGAATAATCACCGTCCAACAATATCAATACTTCTTTTTTTTTTTTTTGCTCCAGTGTATGAGAACATCGATGTCGTATTTTGCGCTCATGCGCTCGATTTAGGGAGGCTTCGACGAAGATCATAAAAGATATTGTACATCCTTGCTGATCACATAGTAAAAATTACATATTATCTAAAAAAATTAATAATAAATAAATAAACAGTATAAAATGTTAAAACTGTCGGAGAGATCGGGAACTGTTGTATCGGATCAGACGAGAATTTGAAGACATGAAGAAAAAAAAAACATACCACTATCACCGGTCTGACCTAGATTTTTTTTTTTTTTTTTTTTGCGAAACCGATTCCGTTTGTAATAATTGTGTGCAGCATAAAACTGTGCCCCAAAGTATATCTGTTGTTTTTTGAGTGAAAATTTACTCAATCGTTACTTGGCACGTATAAATTCGATCCAATGTCGGGACGTTGGCTCGATATCCATGGCACGAGGCGCAGGGATTCCAGCATCAGGATTTTTTGAACGGACATATAATTGATTCGACTATACACACGGGAATGCATAGGCCTTTATGAGCGGAACACTTCGTTTGGGTTACAACTACATACATATACATATATTATATATATATATTTTTTTATAAATATCGTAAACTCTATAATATTAATAATAATAATAAAGTCGCTATAATCCAACTCGCAATTGTAATAATAATTAACATACTTTATTTAAGCTACGAACGATCAAGGTAACAGGCAAACTTCCATTGACCAAAAAAGTGATCCCCTAATGATATTAGAGCATCGGTTAACCCTCATCGACAGTCGAACTACCCGAAAGAATTATATTATTTATTTAATTAATTAGCGAGTGCTATGGATACTTGAGACCTAAGTGTTTATTATCGAAATGCAACTCTCGCGCGTGTTTTATTTTTCTTCCCGTCATTTTTTGTATTCAATCTTCCCTCGAAAATTTTCGATCCACGAGCGGAATGTAAGCAAGTATCAATATAACCATTCCATCGATCTTATTATCTACACAATGGGAGTCTCGTACAAATCTTTAAAGGAATCAAAATAATCGCTGAAGTCGAGTAACTAACATTCAGATTTAAAATGATTTACCTTGCGATCTCGATAATTTTTTTTTCCGAGTCAAAGTTTCTATTAACAATAAAGCTTTACGTTTACGTGGTATTGCGAAATCGTTATATTGATCTCTAAGTACAGATGCGTTCAGCCCTAATCGCCTCCGCGATTTTTTGCGACAGAAGATGTAGTGACGGCTTGTTTTTTCTTTTGTCGGTGTAATTATGCGTGCACAGATCCAAGATAATTAATCGTAAGACACGTTCGTCGCACATCCCATTTTAAACAGTCTGAAGTTCCGAGTCTTCGTTTTTTTTTAATACTTGTATATCTCTTTCAGCGGCATAATCGTAAATATCGAGTGAAAATAACTATTCCTCGTCTTCTGTCGGCGACACGAATCTAATCGGGTTATCAAGGCCTGCCCCAAGTTTTCCCTTTGATTCCCTACACGTCGACGCCCCTTTGACGAATAATATCGTCGCTGTCCATTGATCAGGAATAATTTATGGAAAAACATTTTAGTCGACGAATTTAGTCTTCCGTCGACTATAATTCGCCGTTAATCCTTTTTGATATATTTTTTTTTCGCAACCCTAGTTGCGAGATCACATTTACCGTTCGATCTACGTCGTTACAAGTCGCGGCATTTACAGGAGCAAGATAAACGCAATATAATTAACAAATAATGTACACGTGTATATCGCAAATCCTTTCTAAAATGACCAGCGACACTGCCGATCGGCGCGACAAATTCATCGTCGTACACGAACGAATGGGACATCTTGTCACTTTCCTTTAACTTGCCCTCGCTCGGCGCGCCTCCATTCTGGACACATTGCACTTCGTAAACAGCGAGACTTCGTTAGTACTATCGACAAAAAAAAAATCCGTAACCTTCGCGAAAATTACTCTCGAACAGGCACTTTAGTAAATTCGGCAGTGCCCAACTTGATTATGGCTGAGGAAAAAAAAATGAAATTCGCGTGCATGAATTGAACGGATATTCGATCGAAAAATTATTCATCCTCTGCACCCATTTGCTCATCGAGTAAATAATTTTTCTTTTTTAATCCAGAATGTTCACTTTCAATCTACAGGCTATCGACATTCAAGTTTCCTCAATCAGCCTCCGATGAAGTTTATCTACTGAATTGACTCCAAGTATTCTCTAGCTGCGTCGCACAAAGGCATTTCTTTTTGTTGACAAAGCACCGACGGATTTTTTCTTCACGACAAGCCGACAGTACTGACGAACTCGATAATAATATAATTATAGCGAGTCACCGTGGCGAATCCACTTCCTATACTCGTTTACGGATATATTTTGTCAGTCGAATTCTTTTTTTTTTTTGTTCGTTTACACGTGGAGCTTGCTCAAATCCGATAGGAAGGACTTTGGTG
This sequence comes from Amblyjoppa proteus, assembly GCA_963922035.1. NCBI lineage: Eukaryota > Metazoa > Arthropoda > Insecta > Hymenoptera > Ichneumonidae > Amblyjoppa > Amblyjoppa proteus. Next base: position 45,387,550 of record OY998228.1, read on the forward strand.
TTATTATGTGTGAAGATCCTGCAACATGAAAAAATACACTTCATTTAGTTGTGCTTAAGAATATTAAAAAAAAAAAATTAACGAATACATTTTTCATGTTTTCTTCGTTAATTTTTCAAATGTCAACGCCACACTGCCCAAACAGGTGTTTAGGTGGCCAAGTAAACGCAGAATCAGGAGGAAAATAAGAGGAAAAATATTGGTAACTAACCGATGATGACCTCCCAGTTCTTCATGGCATTCGTCACTTCGTACGCGCATCGTATTTCCGAAAAGCATACACCGCCGACTATAAAGACGATCAGACGCGGTACGTTCTTGATGGTCTGTTGGCCCTTGTCCTTGTGCCATTGTCCGTATCGCACGCTGCGACAAAAATTGTACACATTCATATTTTTGCAAATTTACAGTGACGATGACCCTGAAGATATCTGCACGACATCAAATTTCATCTTTGGCAAGTCTTCATCAATGCAGTGCTTTGGGAAGAAAACAAAATTGTTCACTTGTAAAATTTTATTTCCTAAGTTAACTTTCCCGAAACACAGCCGTTGTAAATTGATGATATTTAGTTCCATGCAGATATCTTTTCAAGACCATCAGTGACGAAGTATCGTCACAACAAAATTGTCGTGACTGCACGACGCCTCGTACCTTGCGGGAGGAGCATGGTATCCGGAACTGGCGGCGCGACCAGTCAGGAACGGAAAATGTTTCGAGTCCAATTTGTCCTCGATCGAATCTTCCATAATATCTTTGACTACCGGAGTCCAACGGCTCATTTGGTAAGTTTGTTCGGTAATTCTCTCCTTACGTGGTACGGTGTACAACTTTTTACGATTTCCCTGCAATTTACGATAATTCACAAGTCTTTAGAAATCGAGACCTGAGAATGATCCAGTCGGTGGATCCCTTAAGGAGGTTGGAGCGCTTCACACTAGACAAATGAATGCAATTTTTTAAAAATCGTGTAAAAATATGAATTGGGGTAATTTTCGAATTACCACAATAAGATAATTCGTTTAGTTTTTTCAAAGAATAATCCGTAATTTTTGCTCGTTTTTTATGTACTATGACTCATTCTCTTTCTCGAAAGATGCGTTACGAATTCACCGTCTTGATATTCGATTGTAGTTTCCGTTTAAAAACGGCGGCCTTTCTCTCACTAGTGCGAGAAAAACGACTATATTGCGTCCGTACGCATGTGCAGAATTTTTCGTGCACGCGATGCGAAAAAGTGCCGTTATGCGCTCACTTCGCAGGAACGAAAAGTGGGATTTTACGCGCAATGCGTTAAAAAAGTGTTTGTATAAACGACTTTAAAAATGTAGCACTCATTTAATTAGTGTGAAGCGCTCCAACCTCCTTAAATCGATCTCGGAAGCATACTCACGTCGACGACTACGTTGATTCCGAGTTGAGCTATGTTTACGATAGTCTGTTTGTCGTCCGCGGATATCTGAGCGTGGTGGACGAGTCGATTAAGATCTTGATCCATAATTCCATTCTTGCTCAGAACGTAGAGAGCTATGATACGCAATTTGTCGAGATTGTTTACGGTCTGGTCGAGGAGAATCGGGGTGATGTTGCGCATGTGGTCCTTGATGCGTTCACCTTCGGCGTCAGTGCCCATTGCCAGGTCCTGTACGGAAATTTTTATTATTTTTTTTTTTGTATATTTCAAATTCATTAAACAGGTCAATCAAAGTCGCTACCAAGATCAAGCACGTTTATGTTAATTTTTGTTGGTTTAGTGACCTGTTCGACTTTGCACAATTTGTCAACGCTGCCCTGGTAACGTTTCATGCAGTCCTCGGCCAAGTGTAAGTGAGTCGCGTACTTGCTAAGCTCTTTTTGATACTGCGGCATCTTTTTAATCATTTGCGATAAGTCCCTCATGCTTTGCTTGTCACCCTGCGGCATTCTCTTCGAATCCGTGAATTTCTTTAGATTTTTCGTCACGTTCCTGAGCACACGGGAAAATAAAAAAAGTTGAATGAAGAATATTGTTAAGGTCGAATATTTTTCGAATACGAACCCGATCATCGTACTCACTGCGAAACAACGGCGATATGTTGGTGACGAAGATCTACCCACAGTTCGTCGTTCTCGTCGAGCAAGACTTCTTTTTCAGCCTGACCCGCTGTCGCCTCATACCTAAAATAGACAAATTCTCGATGTATCGCTACTCAATTTATTCGAGCTCTCCGAGACGTTGCAGACTCTAATTACCTATATACGTCGTTCTCGATCTCAAGAAGGTCGTAAGCCATCGCTTGAAGCGTCAATTCGTGCAAAAGTGGCGAAACGCAATCGAAGCCTCGATCGAGAATGAGAAGGTGGGAGCGAGACTTCTCGGGTCCCTCGCCCATCGTCGGCTCGTCCGCTTTGTAAGCGTCCAGCTTCTGTTGAACCATCTGAGCCAGCTCCACGTTACGGTCGAAGTCGCTGAAAAATTATTCATCGAATTACATTTAATAATTTTAATAATTTCAATTCGATATTTTAGATTTTTATACTTTCAATTTTGATCATTACAATTTTAATAATTTTTATAATGACGAATTAGACAAAATGGTTTAGACACGTAAGTCCGACGAATAATAAAAAATCAACGTACCTTCGATATCTGACCGACGGATATTCGCCAAGGGTCGCGCAGAGCGTAGCGATCTGCTCGGCGATGCGTTCCATGTTTGCGTTTCTCAAGTTGATGAATGAGGGATTGTACATACAGGCGAACGTCTCGCGGGAATCCAGCGAGAAGACCTGTGCGACAATGAAAATCGTGAAAAATCCGATGTCTCCGAACATCGAGCGTACCAAGCAAAAACTCAAAATTACAAAGTATCTTAGCGTTAAACAGAAATCATAACAGTGGCAATATAGTTTCACAGAGGCATTTAGATTACAAAATTAACACAGCATTATACGAGCGATGATTCTTCGTCACCTGCGACTCGTAAGGCAGGAACGCAATGTTGATCTCTTTGAGGGTTTTGATCTTTTTAGCGGCGAGGGACTTGCAGAGTTCATTGAACAGCTCCTCCGGGCAGACTGGACGAGTGCAAGCGTTAATGCATCACAAATGTTAGTTCGTGCTCGTGTTATCGTGTATTAAAATCGTCAATCAATTTTTCGGAGTACGATATATATATTTTCGTGTTCCATTTGTACTTCATTTTATTTTATTTTTTTGATAAGATTTCATCGTGTTTTGTGTGTAAAGTCGCACAAGGGTGCAGACATTTTTGTGTAGTAAAAAGAAACAGTGTGATCGTGGAAAGTATGACGGGAATGAACGCGGAAAATAATTGGGAGGCGTGCGTGTCACCATCACCCGACAGCACACGTTAACGAGGAAAAAAGAAGAAGAAAAACGTGTCACTTTAATCCCCTTGCAACTTATAGTCCTTTACCTGCTCCTGGTACGGTATGAATGCGATGTTGATTTCTTTCAGTGTCTTAATGTGCTTAGCTATCGTCGACAAATCTTTGATCAAGTCGTCGGGGCACGCTGCAAAGATATACAATGACAACTGAACTAAAATGAAATAATAACGGTGGGAAATAAAAAAGACAATATAAGTCGAAACAGGCTAAAGAAAAATGATGGATTTAGGTGATAATTAATTAATACTGCGTTACCCGACGAATCGGTGTTTGTATGTGTTGTGGATGATTCACGTTGAAAAACAAAATATTTTTTTTCTCGGAAATAGTGAATAACTATTATTTTTAGAAATCGCTAATGAGCCAGATACCATGATCGATCTCCAATAAATTTTGAATCAATAACTATTGTGAATGTATATTTTTTTTAAATAACAAAAATTCAGGCGATAAGAACGGCGAACGAAAAATGATGGGTTTGGGCAAGAATAAATTAATGCTGTATTACCCGATGAGTGTTTGTGTGTTGTGATATGAATGATTCGCGTTGAAAGACAAAACATTTTCACGAGAGTAATGAATAATTATTAGTTTGAGTTAATGTTTTACTACTGTTAGTTGTTCCCGATCGCGCAATTCTTTTCACAAACCAATATAAATTTTCCGAATTTGGTAATGAGCCAGATAGAACGATCAATCGCCAATAAATTTTAATTCAATGCTATTGTCAATTCATGTAATGAATTATTCTTCAATACTATTGCAAATTTATTTATTACGAAAAAATTAATGGAAATTCAGGCGATGAAGCCAGTACTCTGGAATTTCTCTACTCGTATTAATTTAGGTGTAAAAAGTGTATGTATTGAATGGAAGTTAAGTAAGTACGCGCAATGATTTTCGCCATCTTGCTATGATGCAGCATATTCACTGTACCCGTCAAGTACCTTCGGTGAAGTACACATGGGCAGCTTTGTAAGCCGTTCTTGAAGGATTGCTGAAATCGTCAATGAGTTTCTGAACAGACGGATTGCACGGTGTGATCAGGTAGATCGCCTCCATCGTTCCCAGAGGCTCCCGCTTCTTGTTTATGTCCTCGACGAGGGTGATACCCTGGGCGCTGATGTCGTGCATCTTGCAACAAGCCGAAACCATCCTCATGGCCAGCTGATCGACCACGAGGATTCTCCATTCGACGCCAGTAGTTTTCTTTTTCTGCTTGATCACCTCATTCATAATCTCTGCAGAGAAAAAAAATTAATTATAGTATTGACATAATTATATTTCATTTGAATTATGAATTGGAATTGCATTTATAATTTATTTTATGGACTAACTCCTTTACACCAAAATTACAAGGGGTGAATCGAAAAAACACGGCGCATAATCCATAAAACAAAAATTTGTTGAAAAAAATATATGCAAAAGAAATTTATTTGCAAGGCAATAAAAGAAAAAAATATTGACTATAACAACTAACACAAGGAAAGATGGGATATTTTTCTTATTAGATTTGTTTTTTTGTCAGCAATTTTTTATTTCCCTTATACAAATATAATGAATTACAATTATAGGGAAAAGAATCAATTCCAAGGCACAAGAAAAGACAATGAAATAAAAAAATAGTTGTCACAGCAATTGCCATTAGGAAAAATGGGAACGGAAAAAAAAAACAATGCAAAGATTTGATTTTTTGTTGCATCATAATCGACGGCAATTTTCATTCTCCTTATACAAATATAGTGAATCGTTATGGTAGGGAAAATAATCAATTCCGGGGCATCGAAGGCTCGCCGTCCAAGCCCGATGGGAAATGTTCGCAGTTTTATCGCGGCACATGTGGGAAAATCGGGTTAAATCGGTGAGGGTGGTGGGGAGAGCGAGCGCCAGTTAGAAATCTTTCGGCTTTTCCCGCGTATTGATCGCTTTAACAGGCCGATGACGTCACGTCACGGTCAGCCGCGTACCCTACTGCCCTGAGGCCCCGACCTGCGTAAGGGTTAAATTTCTCATTCCAAAATAGCCCGTAAATAAACGGATCGATCGATTCAAAAAAAATTTTAACACCCATTACGCGAAGGTCTATTCTCGTCGATTGAATGAATCACGCCTATTAAAGAGTGACTAACGTCGCGTCGGCGTCGATCGACCGTCGACGAGGACTCGGAGGCGATTAACGGTGCTGACATTAATTCCCGAGCTAATGAAATTGAAACGTTGCGTCAGAGCGTGCGAACGTTCGTTTTTTCCGGCGTAGAACTTTCACCGATTGTTGGGCAAAGCAAAAAAAAAAAAGACAATCAATTTCTCGTAGATAAGTTCGAGCCTCGAAGGAATAAATTCTTTCTCAGCGACGAAATATTTCGAAACTAACAGGTGAAGATCGAGGAAAAACACTCTTTTTTTTACGAAGGATGCGCAGTTGAAATTGTGTCATCGAAATTCGTGAAAATAATATGGACAACACCGCGAATGACACTCGATAGAGGTTTGACGTTTCAGCCTTACACGGGCCGTGCGCGCCGTGTGATCGTCAGACGACCGTCCGCCCATGGAAAGTCGACGAGTTTTCGACTCGACGGGCGGCTCGTCTCGAGCACCGTTAACGCGTACTCGATGTCAAAGAGTGTTAGGCATCGTTTTCGAAGTGAATCGTGATTAATTGGCCACTCTATCCACACGAAATTAATATATCTTTGCGTACTTACTTTGACCGACTTGTGCCTTGAGCGCCATTTTGACAGTACTCAGTGCAAGTGCGAACGTTCGCACGGTAGGTGGCGTCATACGCGGTTCAGATAATTCTCATAGATGACTCCGACCAGACTGCTATCTGACGAGAGCGAAGAGAGTTGTGCGCGTGCTCTTTGAAAAAAATGAAGAGTGGAAGAATGAAGAGATTCGAGGATTCAATTTATCTTGCGTAGCGCGTCGTAGAGTCAGCTTATCCGAGGTATTAATCCAAAATAACAATCGTCTTTCGGTAAACACGCAATTGCCAGTTGGTGAACATTTTTTCAAAACGGGGGTAGAATCGGACAATTCGGAGTCGGAGGAAGGCTCATCTCTACATCTCTACCGACTTTCAGCTTATTTTGATGTTTCGAATTCTTTTTTTCTAACTTAAGTAGTCGCTTTCAATTCGGCGTTTTCATCGTATAGTAACGACGTGCGCATGCGCACGGTCGTTTTTTTCTGGTAAGAATTCGTACGAAAGAAACGACAGTGCGCATGCGCAGCCGTTATAATAACGGATAAATAACGCCATATCGAAACCGCCTCAGACACGTTGAAACGCGTCTCAGTTTTGTAATATCGTCCGCAACGTACTTTTGCGTCACGTCACGCCATGCTTACGAGCTGAAGAATGACAGTAATAACGATAATCAAAGTGCTGCGAATAATTACAAAACAGTCAATTCATCGAATTGCAGTTACGCGAATAATCAATGTGCTGCGAATAATTACAGAACAGTCAATTTATCGAATTGCAGTTACACGATAATAAATGCCACTATTACATTTCGTAAGGTTGAGTCTGCGCGTATCCGTGTCTCGTCTAGCGAAAAGCCAATTCAGTTTGAATGCCCGTGCTGTAAGAGCTGTGAGTACATCGCGTCGCGCAGTATCGTTGTATCGCAGAGCAACTTCTGTAGTGCTTATAGCCTTTCATTTGAATATCAATCGGTATGAATATCAACTGCGTAGTTTCAAAAGCTCATTCCGATAAAGCTTTTTTGCGCACGTTCGTTTTTTTTTTTTTTTTTTCGTAAGAATTCGTACGGAAAAAACCGAGTGCGCATGCGCAGCAGTTGTTATAGCAACGAAAAACACCGAATCGAGAGCGCCTCTGTGGACCAGCTGTGAGCGGTGCACGCCGTCCCGGGCCTCGCCGTGCTGTGACGCGGTTCGCCGAGGCCCGTGCTCTCTCCGAAGCGTCAGTTACAATCCGTACGCCGGTGTGTATGGATCGAGTCGGTTCAACGGCCATCGCGCGCCAAACAAACTCTCGCGTTCGACATACTGACACTTGCTACGACTCCGTGCACGAGACTCCCTCTCACTGTTTACCATTTTATTTAGCGAAGTGTCGCGGAGTCTGGCGAGCGTCGTTTTATTTTTCTTCGCGTCCGTTACAACGAAAACAAAACTCGGTCCGCTCGCGCGTTGGCGTTCTTTGTCGCTGCACGGAGGTCAATTGTTCACTGCGTAAGAAACAAAGTGCGTTCGGTAATGTTTCGACGTTTCGCCGCGACAATACCGCTGCAGTTGAGATAATTTGTTTTGTGAGTTTTTATTTTTATTTTTTCGGCCAGTTTTAGTAACCTTTGACACTAGTGAGTCCAGTGAGGGTCGCCGGTGGTTCTTATGAGTTTGACTTCTTTATGTGACCAGTGTAATCGTGCCGCCGGTGAATTGGATTTCGGATTTCGCAGCGACTTCGTACCGTCACCACCGCCGTCAGATCCAGCGGCGATCATGAAGCTGGAGTATCCCTGCAGGGTCGAGGGATGGCTCAACGTATGCGGTGAGCGAATTTTTATCTCCGTGCGCGTAAAACAACGTGTTTGGACGTACGATTACCGTGTCGCACGGTCCGCCGAACAGTTTCTCTCTGTTTAGGTTTGAAGTTGGTCACCTTGCGCTGTTTCCTTACGGTTTGTGAGTTTGTCGGTCAAGTATTAATTTACTTTTCGCCCATTATCTTTGTGATCTTTGGTCACTTACTAAATAAATAAATAAATAAATAAATTAAATAAATTAAATAAATTAAATAAATTAAATAAATTAAATAAATTAAATAAATTAAATAAATTAAATAAATTAAATAAATAAATAAATAAATAAATAAATAAACAGTTTTATGATCGTAACCGGGCGCGTTGAAAAGCTTCAGTTCGCATTGTATGAGGAAAGTTTCTTCAAAATTTCGAACCAACGCATCGTTTTCAAGTAACTACGATTTAAAGTTTCGACTTCCGGCATTCTCGAGTATAACTAATTCGCTTGAAATTTCGTAGCGTGTGGCCTAAAGTTTTTTTTTTTAAGTACTTTGCGTCGAGACGCTACGGCGTTTTTTTTTTTATGCAGATATAAGTACAAGCACCGAGCCATGTTTCGGCGGCCCAATGATGGCGGATTTTTCGGACGAAGTGCGGACACGTGCGAAGCCAGTCGCACTCTCCACGTGTCGGCCTTGCCGGCGCATAATTCGTGTTCCTTGGCGTTTCGACACTTGACAGCAATAGTGCGAATGAAATATATTTTCAGATCGGTAAATCCATCCACTATGAGCCCGGAATAAATACCGAAAAAAATGTAATTGGACTGTTATTATTATTAGCTGAACAATCGTTCGACAAGTGTTTCGACACAAACGGTTTTCCGTTTAAGTTTACTAGAGCGACAAGTGTCGGTATTGGCAAGATTTAATCAGCTGGGAGTTAGCGGCTTATGGAAATCTAGCCGACACATAGTTGTACCGAAAAAAAAAAAAAAAAAACGTAATTGTCCCATTATTATTATTAGCTGAACAATCGTCCGACGAGTGTGTTTCGACACAAACGGTTTTTCATGTTGATTGACTATAACGACAAGTATATCGGTATCGACGAGGCTCGATCAGCTGGGAGTCGGCGACTCAAGAAAATCGACTCGACACATAACTTTACACTGAACAGCGTGTCGAGCGCTCGTTCGAGGTTGCAGTAATTTATCGCCAACGGCGACGAACGAAACATTCTCAGGTCACGATAAATCATACACCGTAGTCCGGAAGTAAACACACGAAAAACAAACAAAAAAAAAGCCCAATTGGACACAAAAGGTTTGTCGTTTAAATTGATTAGAGCGGCAAGTCTCGATACTCGCGACGTTCGATCGGTTCGCAGTCAGCGACTCATGAAAATCGACTCTGCATTATAACGTCACACCGAACGGCGTGTCGGGCGCGCGCTCGTACCGGTAGCCGAAGCACGGTGAACGTTCGAGACGCTCGTGCGCCACGCTGCGCGGCTTCTCGTTTCTCTCGTACGTTTATTCTCTTTCCTTTTGTTTTCGCGCACTCGCCGTCCGGTCAACCCGCCGCTCGGATATACGAACCACCGAGTTCCTTTTCGCGAATACGAGCCTCGAGCGTTCGTGATCTCCGTTGCATAACCGCAAATACGAGAGTGTAGGACATTGCGCCAAGCGGGTGATACAATGCCGTGTTCTCGTTACGTACCGCGTATACGTATAATGTACGGTAGTACGGGTAGCGTGGGGAGGCGGCCGGGCCGCCTCGGACCTCGGCTTCGTGTGAACGACCTTCGTACCGCTAAATCGACAACAAGCTTATGGACTCTTCAATCAACGCTCTACGACTGTAGCACGGTTTTACGACCTTTTAAAACACAATCAGGCACCGCAACGATTTCTACCGACTGCGACTCGGTCCGCGCTGACTCTGTACTATCGGCCAAGTGCGCTTTCCGCTCCTCTATGGAGAAAAAAAAATCGTTATCGCTACACCCGGGCGATTCCGATCGGCGCGTGGGAAACAAGAGGAATTTTAATCGCTCAGTTAAATTCTCGGTTTTCGGTCGTTTGAGCTACTTTTTTTTTTTTTTTTTTTTTTTTTTTTTTTTTTTGGAACGTCGTTTAAGGGCTTGTTACCATTTGATTGATTATTTTAGTCTGACTTTGGCGCGACTAAATTTTTATTAAGAGTGCTTTTCGGCGACGGGATTGGGAAAATTTCATCGTTGCGTTGTGAAAAATTGATCGTCCAAATACGCGAATGAACTCGACGATTTTTATCGATCGTGACTCGGTGCTGTCGGACAAGTGTATTTTTTCGTTCGAGTGTTGAGAAAAATCGTTATCGTTAACGATCGTTGATTCCGATCGACACGCGGGAGACAAAAGGAACTTCTAATAAATCGTTCACTTAAATTCTCTGTATTTGATCGTTTGAGCGACTTTGTTTTTTTTTTTCACAATATCATTTCGACTAATAAAATTTCCAGATAAATTTCACGGTACTGACAGTGCAGTGTAATTAACAATTGATTATTTAAATCTGACCTTGGCGCGATTAAGTTCTGTGAAACAGTTCAGATTATGAAAATTTATTCGTCGCGTTACGAACAAACGACAAAGAAAGAAAAAAAAAAATCCTTATCGTTCCCTCTGATCGATTCCGATGGGCTCGTGGGAACCAAAACAATTCTAGTCGTTTCAATTAAATTCTCGGTGTTCGGTCGTTTGAGCTACTTCTTTTTTTTCCAAATGTCACTTCATCGCCCGAAATTCCCGAATTAATTTTACGGCATTGATCGCGCTATAAATAATAATAATTGATTTTTTTTTTAAATATGACCCGGCCCGACAACATTTTTATTCACATTCCCTTTCTCGTCGTGCACAAAGCTTTTCGATAACGGTTCAGATTGTGAAAATTTGTTCGCCGCGTTACGAACAAAGCGATTGTCCAAATACCGGGATGAACTCGTCGAGGTGTATACATATATATATACACCGTAGCATCGAGGCCCTCTGCTTACTCTCGCGAATGTTTCCGCAATGGCGAGCGCATTTGCATCGAAATGAAAACATTCCTATTTGCTCTTAATTTCCATTGCAAAGCGTTTCCCTACCGGTAAGCACACCGGCTTTTGTCTCTATCGCTCTTCGAATGGACATTCCTGGTAGGACCGATAGACGCGAATATCCGTTACAATCGTCTAGGGTATGATGTAGCATTTGTTCTCCACTCCACCGTATTTAACGTCGCGATTCCTTACCGCTCCGTAAATTAATAATGCTCAGCGAGGGACTATTAAATGGATTTCTATTTTTTTTTTATTCGAAGAAAATCACGTTTACGACCTGCCGAGCGTTGCTACAGTTAGTTGATCATTCTCAATGAACCTAATAAATATATTCAATGACAATGACAATGACAATGACAATGACAATGACAATGACAATGACAATGACAATGACAATGACAATGACAATGACAAGCAAAAATTAAAAAATTGCATATGGCTTCCTCAATTATTACAACTTTGCGCATAGCTTTCTCTATGAGATATTTCCTTGATCGATTTTGGTTTCCTGAAAGCTATGGGCAAAATTGTAATAAATGCCGAAGCCATGTGCAAATGACTTTGCAACTGTCTTTGTAACAGGAAAATGTCTACATCTCATTAAAATTAAAACCGTAAAAATGTACTGCAGAATATATCCTTTTTCGAAAAAAAAGTGTGTATATATATATATATATATGTATATTTCATATTGTTTCAACCTGAAATATATTCATGTCTGAAAGCCCTCGGTGACCCACCGGCCACGCTGCGCGCAACGAGAGACAAGTTGCTCGGGCGAAACCTGTGCCTCCTGAACCGTAGTCACACACACTCAAACACAGAGCACGCGTGCGCACGCGTGCGCACGTAATCCTACACCATTAGACCCCTTCGCGTTGACGAGCAGTAGCGGCGGCAGCGGAAAGCCCGAGTGCGAGTTACAATAATGAAGTTATGAATAAATCATGAAGAGTAGTGAAAATACGGTATTGCCAAAGGAGCAATACCTTATACGCAGCGCTCTCCGACGCGGTACAGCGAAATATCTCAATAGACCGCTCTCGCTCACCGGTAGCTTGTCTAAATATCGCTGACAAATCTCGACATCGACACGTTCGACACGCTCAAAATGAAAAATTGTCGTCTTAACATAAAACAATATTTTATGGTATACGTTAAATTTCTTTCTTTTTTTAATTTTGTTTATTCTAAGAGGTGAAATCTATGACGACTGTCGCGCGAGTATTTACACAGTTGCTCTGGAGGTCATGCGGGACGTGTTGTAGTCTTATAATTCATTCCGATGCGATCCGGAGACGAACGTATTTTTTAAATTTTTTTTAATTTTATTTACTTTAACACAAACTCTTCGAGAGTCGCGTCAAGGGCAAAGATAAACGTAAACAAAAATAACATAAAAATTCGTCCATTAAATCAGCGGAATGGACGAGCGTTTGGGCTTCCCATTGTGTAATCGCCGCATCGACTATCGGCGTACGCTTTTTTTTTTTTGTGTATAATTAGCTGGTGCATGAAAAATTATTTTAACGTAAAAATATATTTTATCTTATATGAATATTTTTTAAGTTCTACGAGACGATATCTACGACTGTCGCGCAAGTCGTTGCACAGTAGTTCTGGGGCTCATCCGGCTTACGTCATCATTCATTCCGATGCAGTACGGACGCAAACTTATTTTATTTATTTTTTTTTAATGAAAACTCTTCTCGCGTCGCGCGAAGACCAAAGATAAATAGAAAGAAAAAAAAAAAATGCGTCCCTTTAATCATTCCAGCGGAACGGAGGAGCGTCCGCGCTTCTCGTTGTGTAATTGGCATCGACTATTCGCTCACGCTAGTTTGTGTATAAATTCCTGGTAAATGTGCGCGATAGCGCCTTTAACTGTCGGACTCTCAGCTGCGAGGGCGATCTAAGAGCTTGAACCCGAGTTCACCACTCGCACACATACCTGCGATATGATACAGCCTCAAAAAAAAAAAAAAAAAAAAAACGAAAACAAAAAAAAAATTGCAGCCGCACACATTGAGAACACACACACAACATATATATGCTTCTCGTTTGGCGCGCTGTGTTATAGTCCGCCGAGATAATGGGACCACGAGAGCAAACGTCAAGCGAGGTTCCGCGATCCTGTTCGCGCTGTGGAATTCGATCTCGTACCAATCCCCCCTCCCTCGCCTTTCCCCCGTTTCTGGCCGTCCGTTGAATCCGTCCGTCCGTCCGACCGCGCGTTCCCGCTAGCAACTGATTTATGCGTGAGATCGCATTTTTCGTTGAACGAGACAGGCGAGGCATTCGCGAGGGTGAGGACGCCTCGTCGTCTATCGGTTTTCTTGGCTGTAATCGCGCTTTCAGTCCCGCTCTGCTCGTTCCTATATCTTTATTCGCTAGGGTTCGTTCCGTTCGCTCTGCGCACGCGCGCTCACTCGCTCCACGACGTTCGTAAGGCCTCGTGCATTGCGCCGAGCTATTCCCGAGCCAGGACTTAACGGCCGGCGTAGGAGTGTCGGTTTTTCTTCATCGGAATGCGTTCAATGAAATCGGTTTTTTTTTTTTTTTTTTTTTTTTTTTTTAATGGACTGAAATATCATTTTAAACATACAGAGTATATTAATACAAAATGAAAATCGGGCAGGTAGTGAATTTTTTTTCTTTTTCGCGGCGGTTGCGAAGAGCGATGCAGTTATGAGGCAATCGACGAATTCATATTCCTCGCTAGTTATCGAAGAACGTAACGATAAGTGGCGGTCGATTACATACTATATATATGTGTTGTATTGTAATAGATCGAACTCGTTAATCGGGCTATCGTCAAAGTAGTTTCCAGCGAGGTCCGCTCTTTGTCTATTTTTTTTCATTAGCGAAACGGAGTTCAATAAAATCTGCTTATTTTTATATTATTTTATATTATATTTGATCGATAAAAAATTAAAAAATAGTACATGGTGAAAATATATATTTAAGCGTCGAATATGAACAGGGATGCAGATATGATGCAATCGGTGAATTCATATTCTCGCTAATATTCGAAGAACATAATAGATACTTGGGTTGATTATATATGTATATATATATATATATGGTAATAGATTGAACCTGTTAATCGGGCTATCGTTAGAATGTACTTTCTCGCGAAATCCCGTTCTTTGTCGTTTTTCCTTGAACGCAATATATTCTACTTGTTTCTAAATAAGTTAAAATCTACTTACTTTATAGAAAAAATAAAAATAAAAATAAAAAAACAATAAAATAGAAACAATCGACGAGTTAGTACGAATCTATATTTTTGCGTCGATTATGAAGTGAAATATGAGGCAATCGGCGAATTCTCGCTAACAATCCAATAAGATAAAGGATAGGTTGATCGATTAGATATATTTATATATATATATATACATATGTTGTTTTGTAATAGATCGTACCTGTTAGTCGGGCCATCGTAGAAAGTACTTTCCCGCGAAACCCGATCTTTGTCGTTTTTTCTCGAACGGAATATGTTTCGCCTATTTCTAAATAACATCAAAATCTTTTTGTTTTACCGAGAAAAATTAAATTTTTTAATAATAAGAAAAACAAATAAGTTCGACGGGATAGTAAAAATGTATATTTTCATTGTGTCTATGGAGTGAGACAGCATATATGAGGTAATCGGTGAATTCATAATCTCGCTATCGATCCAAGAAGCTAATGGATGGGTTGATCGATTAGATATACATCATACATATGTTGTATTGTAATAGATCGAACCCGTTAATCGGGCGATCGTTAGAAAGTACTTTCCCGCGAGATCTCGATCCGCCAGCAGGTTTTTCTTTCCACATGCACACACTTGCAACCGCAGAGAATATCCTACCGGTTTAATCGAGCGTCTCGGCGCACCCGCGAAAGTGGAGTACTATTATAGCACTCTGACATTCATCAGGGGTAAGCGGCGTGACTCCGCGCTCCGACATCAAATTACTCGGTCTTCCATCAACCGTTTTCACTCCGAACATTCGATCCAATCAAGTTTACTTTCGTTTATTTTTTTTTAAATACATTTTTTTATTTTTTTTTTATTGCAATTTTTTGCGAATTCGCCACTCTCCGGTGGAAATATTCCGAGCCGCTTGATTCGACCCACTTGAATCGAAATTGTGTCAGGGCCTTCGATTAATGCGCTCGACGACTAGTGAACTTTTCCTCAGTTATCGATTCTCGTTCCCTTCGTCCAGACATTTTTATTCTTTTGTCTTTCTTGCTATTGGATTATTTTTTTTTTTTTTTTTTACCTCAAACTCATCGTGAAAGGAATTTAATTTTTTTTGTTTTGTTTTTTATGTGTATGTGAATAACGGAGTGAAAAAGTCGCGAAGAGAATAGCCGTTTGTTCTACACAAATGTGTACTTTGCATCGTCCCACTTTGGTCGGAATTGTGTCACGCCTTTGTACGATAAACCTGCAGGGCGGAATATCTATAGCGATTGATTTTTCCGCATTGATTCCTGCGGCCTCATTCATTTTATATTAAGAAGAGTCGGCTCTGTAGCCACGCGGAGGAGGACGAGGAAGGACGTTTCCCGCGTACCAGATAGGAGAGGCGACGAGGCGAGAGAGAGAGAGAGAATAAAGAGTGGTGAAGTCTCGGCGACACCGGACTTTTTTCCTTTCACCCTCTGTCGGGGTGGCAGTTAAATAGTAAATATTGACGAAGGTTTCTCTGGCGCCTTGATTTTTCTTCTTTTTTTTTTTCTTGCTCGGATCTCGAGAAAATAATAAAAATTGAGAGGTTGATTTTATTTTCGCGTTGTACTTTTAGTGCGTTTTTGGCCTCGAGGTTTCCACGATTATTTCTGATTTGTCGGGACAGGACGAGTTTCGAATTAAAACTGTGGCTCGGCGACGCTCAATTCTTTTTTTTTTCTGAAATATTGACGAAGGTTCTCTTGGCGGATCGATTTTTCTTTTCTTTTCTGTAGCGGGAGAGAAAATAATAAAAATTTAGCGTTTATATTAAATCCCAAAAAGCGTTTTATTGGGATTTAAATGGAAAATATTGGGCTGGGTGTAAAACAATTGTTATATTCGTGATCAGCGGGAAAAAATACGTCGAATACAGACTTGAAACAAAAGAAATCGATGAAACAAGGATTTTTCAATTTTTTTTAGCCACTTTTGGAAAAATGTCGATTTGGGTGATTTTCAAACGTCGATATCTCGGCTCCCAATGAAGCCAGGGAAAATCCGAGGTGTTCATTGTATTGTACGGGAAAAAATACATAAGATTGGGTCCTGTCAGAAGTTTTGGAAGCGTTTTATCGTGCCGTTTGAGGACGTTGAAAAACGCAAAAAATGGACTCGAAAGGGGTAGCCTTGCAATTTTTTGACGACATTTTTTTTCTTTTTTTTAATTAACTGTCACGTATTTCGACGTATTTTTTCCCGCTGAGTACGAATCCACTGGCCTTTTCGGGCCTAAAGTACAATGAGACATTGATAATCTCAATTTTATGCTCGAAAAATCGTATTTTTGGAATTTAAGTGGAAAATATTCTGCTGGAAGTAAATAACTTCCTCAAAGGGAGAGAAGCTATGCTCAAAATTGTACAAGCACTTTGGTCTTAGTACGCAGAAATAGTACTTAAAGTACCGAAAAGTACTTTGATACTTTAAATAAGTTCTTTAAGTACCAAATAAGTACTCATGTACTTTTTAGTTCTTTGGATAGTACTTTGGATAGTACTTTGGATAGTACTTTGGATAGTACTTTGGATAGTACTTTGGATAGTACTTTGGATAGTACTTTGGATAGTACTTTGGATAGTACTTTGGATAGTACTTTGGATAGTACTTTGGATAGTACTTTGGATAGTACTTTGGATAGTACTTTGGATAGTACTTTGGATAGTACTTTGGATAGTACTTTGGATAGTACTTTGGATAGTACTTTGGATAGTACTTTGGATAGTACTTTGGATAGTACTGTGGATAGTACTTTGGATAGTACTTTGGATAGTACTTTGGATAGTACTTTGGATAGTACTTTGGATAGTACTTTGGATAGTACTTTGGATAGTACTTTGGATAGTACTTTGGATAGTACTTTGGATAGTACTTTGGATAGTACTTTGGATAGTACTTTGGATAGTACTTTGGATAGTACTTTGGATAGTACTTTGGATAGTACTTTGGATAGTACTTTGGATAGTACTTTGGATAGTACTGTGGATAGTACTTTGGATAGTACTGTGGATAGTACTTTGGATAGTACTTTGGATAGTACTTTGGATAGTACTTTGGATAGTACTTTGGATAGTTCTTAAAGTACTCATATACTTTAAGCACTGCTCAGCTCCGTGTAATGTAGTAATTTTTGTTCATGAACCGCTGCAATCTCATCGTAAAAAAAAAGTTGAACAATAAATATTGACGAAGCTTTTCCTGGCGCCTCAACTATTTATTTCTTCTAAAAAAAAAAAAAAACTACATGTAAAGGTTCGGAATCGTTCGGAGAGAACAAAAAAATTGAGTGGTAAATTTTCTTTCCGCGTTGTACCTTTCGCGTGTTTCCGGGCTCGACGTTTCCCTGAATATTTCTGATTTATCGGAACGAGACGGGCGTCGAATTAAAACGGTGTTCGCCGGCGTTCGTTTTCGGGACGGCTCCAATCAGGTTCGTCGGGCCAAGTTGGCTATCCGAATAGCACTAGAGACTGCTCCGACAGCTGAAATTTTCCGCGGTTGATGCGCGATGCGCGGCGATGCGAACGCTCTCGGAGATCGCGCGGGTCGGACGGAGATGGCCATTCCCGGAGCAGTAACTGGGAAGCCGAGGGCGCCGGCAGCCGCGAAAGGCCACCATATTAATTTCGGTATTTGCACGAGACGGCGCGCACCGATATAGATATGCCCGACGTGTGCCGATTCAATTTGTAACCAGACCGGGATGTTTGCACTCGATTTTCAGTGAAATCCGCACGGAATCTTCGGATCCACAAAACAGCGATCGAAAAACGAAACACTTGCACTTTAAGGCTCACACATAAAAAAGTAGTTACTCAAAGTTAATTAAAATTTATAGATTTCATTACCTGAATCGTTATCGGAATTTAAATATACATTTAAATCATACTCAAATAGACATTTAAATGATATTTAAATGATATTTAAATAATGTTATGTTCATTAAATAAATATCGATCGATGTTAATAAATGACTGATAGCGAACACGATGCAAGGCTGTGCCAATTCAATTCGTAACGAAACGCCGCTGTTTGCACTAGATTTTCATTGAAATTCGCAGGCAAACTTCATATCCGTAAAATAGCAATCGAAAAAGAAAAAAACATTTGCACCTTAAAGTCACACAAAAATTTATTTATTTAAATTTTATTAAAATTCATAAATTTTAATACCTGAATGTTTATTTGAATTGAAAAAAAAAACATTCAAATTATATTTAAATAATTTTATGACAATATCATGTTTATCAAAGAAACATCGACGGGTAGGAACTTTTGCTATGGCGAGATTGTAAAAAAAAAAAAAAAAAAAAAAATGGCTAAGACCGATCGTCACGATCCGTCCAGGGTTTTTTCGGTCCTAGACTTGCACAGCCGCTTCCTCTTCCTCCAGTTCCTCGGGCAAGTCGCGTCGGAATCTCCAGGTGTTTCTCGTCGTTACTCCATCGCGGGGTCCATTGATATCGAAGGAAAGACTGGCAGGTTGATTCGTTGGTTGCATAGGCTGTCTGATCAAAAATCCCTGTGGCTCCTCGGGAGATTCACGTCGGAAACGAAAGACCTGTAACGAAGAAAGGATAACGATTCGTAACACAGTTAAAGATAACGTGGAACACTATTGAAAAAAGGGATCGACCGTCGCAGACTTGGAATAACAAAAACCTATAGATCCGATCAAATGATCTATATCGATAGTGAATCTTTGGCGCAATTCGTACATACGGATTGTCGGGTTGGTAGCGTAGTAATCATAAAAATCATAGATTCGTAACACAAGTAAATATAACATAGAACATAATTGAAGAAAGTGGCCATCCAACAGTGGGCTTAAAAAATAAAAAAATAAAAATAAAAGTATTGATTTGATCAGATGAACTACGTCGATCATGAATCTTTGGTGAAATTCGTACATAAGGATTTTCGGGCTGTTAAAAATCATAGATTCGTAAGATAAGTAAATATATCATAGAACATAATTGAAGAAAGTGACCATCCAACAGTGGGCTTAGAAAATAAAAATAAAAAAATAAAAGTATGGATTTGATCAGATGAACTACGTCGATCATGAATCTTTGGTGAAATTCGTACATACGGGTTTTCGGACTGTTAAAAATCATAGATTCGTAACATAAGTAATTATAACATAGAACATAATTGAAGAAAGTGACCATCCAACAGTGGGCTTAGAAAATTAAAAAATAAAAATAAAAGTATGGATTTGATCAGATGATCTACATCGATCATGAATCTTTGGTGAAATTCGTACATAAGGATTTCCGGGGTGTTAAAAATCATAGATTCGTAAGATAAGTAAATATAACATAGAACATAATTGAAAAAAGTGACCATCCAACAGTGGGCTTAGAAAATAAAAATAAAAAAATAAAAGTATGGATTTGATCAGATGATCTACGTCGATCATGAATCTTTGGTGAAATTCGTGCATACGGGTTATCGGGCTGATAACAATCATAGATTCACAACACAAGTGAGCCTAATTGAAGAAAGTAACCATTTAACACCGGGCTTACAAAAAAAAAAAAATCAATAAAAAAACCTGCAGATTCGATCAAACGATTGTGAATTTGGTGAAATTTGTACTTACGGGTTGTCGGGGTGGTTTTGGGAACGTAGGTCCGGTCGAGCGGGGCGGAAAGCCGGGGTTGAACCTGTTACGTTGAGCCTGCACGCTGCACGCCACGACGCAGAGAACGGCCAGAGAAAGCAGCAGGACCTTCATTGTTAAAGATTGATCTGCAAGTTTTTACAAAAATTGCGCTATTTAGTCTCGATTTCCTTAGTTTATAATTTACAATTGCAACACTGTCGGATCGGATTATTGGTTCGTGCTTACCGTTCGACTCGCTTGGAAGTTGTGTGTAATCAGCTTCCGAACTTCGCAGCTTTTATACGCCTGAGTGCGTTGACGATCGACGAATGTTCGGGGAACTCCTCTTTCGTTCAGCTGCGGGACAGTTGCGTTTCAACGGGATTCCCTCTGCTCGCCGATGTATGCACACCGATCACTCGCGATGATTTTCTTGCCAGACATCCCACCGCACTCTTCAGTCATACTCCGTCGTTAGCGCGCGGATCAAGCTGGGTCACAAGGGGGACAGCGATATCGCAACTTTTTCGCACTCCTGAGTTCTCAATCCGCGCGCGGGGATTCCTTCTGCATTCGAACCGTGCAGAAAATGTCAATCGCACTTTCCGATAAAATTATAATAAAATTGGGGAATCGTCGACTTAATTCCTTGTCATTTCCGGTTCATTTTTCCATTTTTTTTTTTTTTTGTTTGTACGCAAAGTCACGTGCCTTTCAAACTTGGCTCAAAGTCTGTTCGTACGATAAATAAATTGTTGATGTTTCATACTTTTTGAATTCATATTTTTTTGGGGGGAACAAAAAAAAAACTAAAATATTTCTATATTTTTACGGTGCTTGACGATTTATTATAAACGCAAATACGGTGAGAAGAGATTAAACGGGGATTAAAAAAGTTTCGAAGATTCGTTTGCATTCTAATCGCGCAGAAAACCTCATCTGCACTTTCCGTAAAATTATAATAAAATTACGAGATTTCCACCAAAATTCGTTGTCACATCCGCTTTACTTTTTCACATTTTGTGTATCTAAAATCGAGTCTTTGAAACTTGGCTCAAAGTAAGTTTCATAAGATAAATGATTGATCGGGTCGTGCAAGAGAGCGTCGACCCCACATTCATATTTTTTTTTTCATTTCTCATAGTGGAAAAAAAAGACAAAAACATTACAGTATATTTTTTAATGTTTTAACATTTCATTTTTTTTTTACCGTTGCTTTATGCTTTATTACAATAGCGAATACAAGGCGAAGAGAGTATTTAAAAAAAAAAAATGAGGAGATTCCCCGCCGTTTTACCGCAACCTTCGTGCCCGGGTGTTTTTTTTCTTCGTCTCGAAAAAGCGCGACTATATTTGGTGTTGTCCGACGGAGAGCGAGACGGACGGAAATCTCCGGCCAAGAGAGATCGCGACTGGAATTACCAACTGGGATATATTTTCTTGGCATTCGCGCCAAATGGGTCGAGGATAACGGGGGGGGTTCGGGTGGTGTGTGTGCTCGCGTGCAAACCCGAGACTCGTGTCTCCTCCGTCTCGCGTAGCCAGGATGACTACGACTATAGGGGAAACTCGGCTACCTCGCGACACGGGAATAGTGTTACCGTCAAGTTCGCTGGCACCAAAATTCTCGGTCGTTCGCGGGATTTCCATAAACTTAAAATTATTACTTTAATGAAAAGAAAAAAAAAAAAAAAAACATGCCCGACCGGTCCTAAAAAAATTAAACCTGCGAAAGAAAAATGACAATGCAACGAGAAATAAAAATTCTCATCGCAACGTCTTATCTCAGTTAGGATTTCTATCGTCTTTTCGTGCAAACCCTCTCCGAACTTTTCCAAAATTGAAAAAAGTGAACCTACGAAGCGCACGTGCCGGGCATTTGAGAAGTGCGCTCTCAGTGACGAAGTTCTGTAATAAGATCGTAATTAGAACACAATAAAATTCTTCGTCACTCGCGGGATTTCCGTAAAGTTAATATTATTGTTTCAATGAAAAAGAAACATTCAAACAAAAATTAAACCTACAAAATAAAAATAATAATGCAGTCCAGCCATGAGAAATAAAAATGCTCGTCCCAACTTCTTATCAGTATGATTTATATCCTCTTATCGTGCAATATTCTCGCTGAATTTTTTAAAAATGAACAAAAAAAGAAGATGAACCGACAGCGCGCGCGTGCTGGAGATTCAAGAAGTGCGATGCGCCCTCGGTTACGAAGTCCTGCAATGAGATCGGAATAACAAAATTCTTCGTCACTCGCGCGATTTCCATAAATTAAAAATTATCGTTTCAATGGTTTCAACAAAAAATTAAACTTATTAAGAAAAA